>JADCRA010000363.1:1514582-2247645 GCA_021464305.1 Kandelia obovata
TATTTACTTTTGTTTTTGCGTAATTTTAAGACCATAAAATATTGGAGAGAAAATAAAATTGGGACAAAATATCCCAGTACCCAATCAACCGAAAAGGAGCTGGAACCCATCAGAACTGTCACTTGCAGCCTGCAATGGGGCCTTGGGATAGGCTGGCTATTGGACCCTACCGGTTTAGGAGAGTAGGCCACTGTGGCCCGACCGTGGAGGGTCACTGCCAATCCAAATTTCAGTCACCCCTTTGTCACGGTGTAACAGAGCAATAGTTAGATACGGGACTCCAAGTCGAATAAGAAAAAGATACATTGGATTATATAAATGTAAATACTGTATACCTAAAATGTTATTTTATATATTAAAAAAAAGTAATGATTGGTAATAGGTGATATCAGAGTCAATCTGATCTTAATTTTAATGCTTATCAACAAAGCCGTCCATAGATTCGATAGAAAAAAATGTTACAGTGTATCAGAATAATGGGAGGATATGAACTTACTTCTACATCAGATAGGAAGAGACTGTTGCACGTCTCAAGAAAAAGATAAATTGCTTGATTAAATTTAAATTGGCGCTTGCTAAATATTTCTTGGATTAGCCTACGAGGGACAAGTTGGACATGGGGTTCTAGACATACAATTTGATTTCATTCCTTGATGTCCCAGCGATCCTTCGCTGCAGAAGCAAGTCGACATTTGGCTGTACAGAAATATTGAAGGAGCACTCAAGAGTTTGCATTGTCAGATTATTATGAGCATCACCTTGTTGTGCTTTCTTGTGACAAACAAAAGAGTGAGGCTGCGGCGTGTTTGCCCAAAAAAATACTGGTAAGTCCTTGATTGGAAGCTTTTAGTGGGCTGAGAATTTTCCCTGGAGGTCCAAAATACAACATTAAACAAGGACCGGAACTGTTCCCCGACGTTAGCATTGAAGACACTCAAGTCAGAAGGGGTCCAAAAGGAGGAAAACAGAGAAAGCAAGGGCCCAAGTAGTATGATAGTGGCTTAGTTAGGAGTTCTGTCCAATGGTTTTTACATAGAACCCAAAAAGCATAGGGAGTGACTCTTAAAATGGTGATACGATGAGTGATTAGACTAAAAAAGAATGTACCAAGCAATTTTAGAGGATGAATTGGGGGCCTCGAAGTGTCTGGGCTGTCCCACAATAGGGCTTGAGCACTTGGGAGAAGGGCTCCTGCTCGAGTTCGCTAGGGGAACTCTTTGGAGCTCACTGTTTAGGGTAATGGGCTGATAAATGGGCCCTAGGTCTGGACTGAGCCCAGGACATAGTGGATCATCGAGATAATATGGGGTGTCTCGTGGGAGGATCTGATGTCTAAAATTGAAAATCTTGGTAGGTTATGCAAAAAGTAAATACCATTGCAAAATTTTGTTTCTCATTTTTCATCACCGGGCAGCGTACCAAAGTGGGATAAAGAAAGGTTTGTATATTTGTGCGGGCTGTGCGTGTTTAGAAAAATGTTAAATGGATACCCATTTTCTAACTCAAAAAGAATATACGTGACAAAAAGTGTATATATATATAATTTCGTAATTATTCATTATCATTTAAAATAATAAATTTAAAATGTATAATTAATAATGATCATCGTAAATAAAAGTAAAAACTCATAAAAAAAATACATTAATACATATACAAATTTGATAAGTAATTCATAACATTATGAAATATAAAATATTAACAATTATTGGCTAAAAAGGCACAGCCAAAAGGATTTAATTATGAATAACGTTTGAAATTCAAACTCTAAGATTGAGTTCAATTATTTTTATACTTAATGATAATTATACTATATTTAACAAATATATTTCATGTACGTGTTAATCATGTGTCAAAATTTCAGGATTCATGTGTTTATCTCCATGTACAAAAAATATATTCTCCTATAGTTTCATAAAGAGAGACATGAGATTGGATTGAATTTTGAATGTCTTTTATATTTATTTATTTATTTTATAAAGTAGTATACACATTTTAATCTTGGTTAAAAAATATCTATTTTTTTTAAGAAATAAGAAAATAAGTATGATACTTTACAACTTTTTTTTTTAAATATATATTATATATATATATATAGAGAGAGAGAGAGAGAATCTAGTTAAATTTCTTCTCGAAAATTCAAAAACATATGACCACATCTAAATACGATCCCAATAACTTGCCTCAGTTAGATTTTCAGTTTGCATCATGTATTAATTGACTAATATTTGATTGGCTATGTACGTGCACACGTGTGTGGTCTGGATATGTCGGCCAAAATGTTCAACACGCACCCGCCACATACTCGTTGACTTTAATCAACCACCTTAGTTTTTTGTCATTATTGAAGGCATTACTCTCTCTCTCTCTCTCTCTCTCTATATATATATATATATATATATATATATATATATATATATAACTCTCTCACTCTGTCGTTCACTGTCAACTCAAGCTGCTCTCTCTCTCTCTCTCTCTCTCTCTCTCATTCTCTGTTCTTATTATCTGTGTGTCTGAAAACTGATGTGAAAATGGAGGGTCTGATCAAGGGCTTGATGGACGTGGCGCTGGGCCAAGGCGGTGACCAAGTCGACGACTTCCGAGACGAACGGTCCAGATCCACTTGGGCCCAAGTGAGTCGCACTCCCACCCACTCTATTTTTACTTGCCCGAGATTGCATTATCCGCAACTGAAATACTGAAATCAACTGTTAATTGCTAAAATGCGCAGGTGGTGTCCGGGGAGCAGGATAGCGGTGATCGTCGGGACGGGCACGTTCAACATGATCGGAGAAACCAGTGGAATGCAGAGGTATATATATATATATTAAATAAAAAAAAATCTGATTTAAAATTCGGTCAGCATGGGATTAAATTTTCAAGGCGACCCAAAAGGTTTGATTTATATCCAAAGTATTTTTTTTTATTTGGCCTTTTTCTGATCTTGTCTTAGCTGTTTGGATGTAGAGAAGGTGAATGGTATTTAATGGAATAATTGTATTTATAATTGGAAATGTTTTACTCGTAATCATCATTACATATCATTAACATGTCTAAATCTCTCTATTGTTTGGGTGTTCGTAAACATGTTTTCTCGTTAAAATCTTAAATGTAAGGTTGTGAATGAAGAGTATGAAAGAAATGAAGCTGATGAACTTAATGGATATGGTCAGAAGCAGCCGAACAGAAAGGTTGGTTGCTGCTTTCTATTGTTGATTTGGTTTGTTCTAATCGAGAAAAAAAAAGAAAAAGAATACGGGTCGATGCATGCTGAGCATACCTTTCTGATCATCTAATCTCTTGTATAGGAATATGTGGAGGAGAGCAATGATGGTTGGGAGACTGTGGACAGAAAGCGTCCTAAGAAACCGCAAAAGGCATGCTAACATATGTGCTTCTGGAATGGTTTTCTTAACTTTTTCTCTTTCGGTCTTGGGAGGGGGTTGGTAGGGGGCTTCTAGTCTGCAATAAAAGGTTCTGAATCTAAAATGTCAAAGTCAGATTCACGAATGGTTTGATCGTATGATTGAAGCTTGAATAGGATTTTAAAACTTAAAATGTCCCGAAACACATGAATACAAATGTAATTCATTTCCGTGTCAGGCTTTTCAATGCATTGTGATTCTTTAAGTTTAAAAAGTCTTTCTTAAGATGAGGTGAGACTACCTAAAAGGGAATTTCCAACTGATCTCCATATATGCTGCCAGGTTCAGATGGATCACTGGCATGGTTATAAAAGACCTGCTAGTGAACAACAATATTCTGATGAAGTTGAAGAAGATGCAAATTTAGTACCATCAGAAGAGGAGCTTGCTGACCTGTCAAAAGCTTGCAATAGGCTATGGGAACTTGATTTAAATCGTCTCATACCTGGAAAACATTATGAGATTGATGTTGGTGGAGGGAAAAAAGTCCATGGCAAGGAAGATGCAGCACAAGGGAGCTTGTTTAGCTGGCTTAGTGAAGATGTTCTTAGAAAGCCCACTTTTTCTAGGTTTTGTTCCCTTCTGGACAATTACAACCCAAATGAAGGGTACAAAGAAGTTGTCACATCTGAAGAGAGGCAAGAACAAGTTGCTTTTATAGAAGAAATAAGCAGAACTGCACCAATTAAATATCTTCACAATTATCTTGCCTCTAAAGGCATCTTATCTGAAAATAAACAGGATTTTAAAAGAATGCTGATGAATCTCTGGTTTGATCTCTATGGTAGAGGGGGTGCATCTGGTTCCTCCTCTGCTTTTGAACATGTTTTTGTGGGGGAAATCAAGCACTGTAATGAAGATGAAGTTTCCGGCTTCCATAACTGGCTTCAGGTTTGTCTTGCAGTTTGCATTTCCAAATTTCCTTTATTAGTTCCTATATACTCTTAATCTAATTCATCTTTTGTAAGGAAAAGGTTGCAGTTTTCTATAAATTATGCACAAAAATCTTGAATACTGAGGTCCCCAATTTTAGCAGCCCTTTGTTGAATTTACTTAAAAACCAAAAAAAAAAAAAAATCATGTCAACCCCATATGTATTTTTTTTTCTTTGTTAGATTGAGATGAATCTATCATCCTTGGGCAGATTCATGCTCCATTATAATGTTGGTCCTGGCATTGGTTTTTTCAGCTACGATAATTTTGTAAAAAGAATTTCAAACAAGGACATTGGGATTATGATTGCCAGAAAATGAAAGCATATCATTTTTCTGTTAACAAAAGTTGACTATGGCTATAACGTAAAAAGAAAGTAAGCTTTTTTGTCCCTCTTTTATTTTTTTAAGTCATTTATTAAGAAGAAGAGTGATAATTTTTTTTCAAAAATGAAATACCATTTATTGTGTATGAAGGACAAAGTGAATCAATTTATTGTTGTTAATCTTTAGTTTTCCCTGATATTCGGTTAGGTCGCATATGTTCTTGCATTCTATTTCACGAGAAAGAGATAGTACTGTCAGTTTAAGTGATTTGCACTGCAACTTGAGGGTCTTTCTTCTTCTCTTTATGTTTTCTTATGTGAAGACATTCATTCTAGGACACTGTTTTACAATTCTTTGACCTTGTCAGTTTTACCTGGAAGAAGCAAAAGGAACAGTCGATTATCAGGGGTATATATTTCCCCGGCGTCGCGGGAATATCGTAAGTGATTTAATTCTCCTTTTTTCCTTTTCTCCCTCAGAATTCTGATATACAGAGAATCATGGTATGAGTTCTAGGTGGAAAATAAACTTCTATGTGGCCAGATGTCTCCTTTCTTGTTTATCATTAGAATGATAGGTTGTGCTGCATGATCATTTTTTTGGGTAATTGAAAAATTTGCTGCACTATCATTCTACAATTACAATAATGTTGTGCCCTTTTTATGAGTGAGCTTCAGAGGACTTCCTACTTGAAATACTACAGTTCTAAAATACCAGAAAATAACAACTTGCAGATAGACAAGTTGAAGATAGAAAATCATGCTAGTATAGTTAAGAGTACGACAATGGGGCTTTGTACGAATAGTGGTGAATTCTTGGTTGGTAGGAAGGGTATTTTACTTATCAAATTATAAGAGTGCCATGTTTGATAACCTTATTTCTTCCTAGAATGATTGTCAATGGCGAGTTCTTTTGCCTGAATCCTGCAAAACACAAAAAATGTTGCACTTGGCAATAGTTGAACATTTGTTCCATATGGGCTTTTTTATTTGAGATGGTCATTGTACTAGAATATGTTCATATGTGTAACCTCTCCTCATTTGGATGAATGTTTGTTGGTACAAATTCATAAATCCATTTCTCAGCTTGCCCTCTGAAAAAGGTACCTGTTTTATTCTTAGTGAAAATCTGAACCTAAGTCAAACTAAATGACAAACACTTCTGCTGAACATGTGAACTACTGGTCATAAGAACATCCAACCACAACCAAGAAAGGTTTATTTGATCTTGTCATTGTTGAATTGGAAGCTATGGATAATGTTAATGGACAGAAGAGGACTTACATATTATTCTCCAATTCCCAATGTCCGCATAATTAGCAGCAGCAATGGTCCAAATGTTTTGATAATATGCTTAGAAATAGTGTATGAACCTTCTATATCCCTCTTCTCTTTTATAATACTTTTGCTTTTCTCAACCTTAAACGAAAATCAAATGTAAGATGATCTTGTGTTCTGTGCTAAATTGCTCTGCATATTTCCTATAACCTTTGCAATTGCTTGTTTCTGTTTTGTAGCCTGATTCAGAAACCCAGCTGCTTACAATTCAGTTTGAGTGGAATGGAGCTCTCAAGTCCGTGTCCAGCGCTCTAGTTGGTGTAAGCCCCGAGTTCGAACTTGCACTTTATACTCTCTGCTTCTTTGTGGGTAGCCAGGAAAATTATGTGGAGTTGGGTCCATACTGTGTCAATATTAAGTGCTACAGCTTTGGAGATAGAATTGGTTCTGCCTTTCCCGTGGCTGAATGAACTTTAGGTTTCTCTGAATGGAGATGGAAACCAGGCAAATGTTTTTGGCACTTGTATTGCATGTTAGAATGCCTTAATTTTATTTGAACGATTTGTTTTAGCTGATGGTTTGTATGTAGTGCCAGTGGTGTATTCTAGACATTTACAATGCAGGCTTAATGCACGTTTCCTTGCTTTGCTTTTAATCCATGTAATGCAACGAATTTACACCCACTTTGTAGAATTTGGCATAAGAATCCTATTCAAGAGAAAATCCAAAAAATCAAACCCCCAAGTCTCTTAGGGCTTGTTGTCAGTTTTCTTCCCTCTCTAAAGTTGATTTTTCTTGATGTGTAAAAGTCTCTTAGGGTTTGGATCTTGGAAAGATGTGGCATGGGGGGGGGGATTCAGAGAATCCTACTCTTCAAACGTATACTTTATGAGTTTCATGAAATAAACGTTCTTCTTGGCTCCTGCAGACATATTTCCTTCTGTCTGTTCTTCATTCTCCCCTTGCTTATCATTTGGAAATTGGTGTTGGTTTTTATGTAAAAACACCTATGTAATTGGGAAGTAGAGTTTGAACTGGACATAAAAATTGGGCCTTGTGCACCCGCAAAATATCAACAGTCAAAAAATTCAATCTAGAAAGGAATTTAAATAAACAAGCCTTTCGAATATGGAAATATCCTGTAAATGTTCAGGAGACAATTTGCTTGTGTGGAATCGCCTATCTTACTAGTGTGGAACGGATTTATTTAGAAATAAAACATAGGACAAAAATCAGTATGTTAAGGCAAACACTTATATCAGGTTTAGATAAAACTAATGGGTAATATATAAATAAATCATCAATTTTACAAATTATTTTACCTTTTAAACGTAAAATATTTATCACTTTGTCAACACTTTTTCCTTAAAATGTAAAGTGTGTCAAGACGACGCAATTTTGTTCATATTATCAAGCTGAACACGTTTTCCTTTCTGATACGTCACTTAGGTTAGACAAAAATACATTCGCTAACTTCCTCGATAACATATATTTATCAAAAAAATAAAAAAAATTCTAACCATGACTGAATTATATTTTAAAAGATGAATTATATTTGTTACAATTTTATAGAATTTATTTATATATTAACCTTAAAAAAATAAAAAAAAAAAGTAGAAGAATAAAACAGAGTACAACTTACATATGTGCTTTATACAGTATTTGAGATTAGGAAGACACGGAAAAGTACCCCAACACCAACAGACGCACTAGCGACGCAGACACAAAACAGACTTCGCACATTGCCTGCATGCTAAGGAGAAGCATCAGCATTTGAACGGCTGAGAGGTAACCTACGCGGAAATTACAAGCGGATACGTTCGACCACTTTAGAACCACAGAGCCAAAAGGGCATGTGATCTTAAGATTTCCACGTAGACCCTTTGGCGCACTAGTTGACATGCAAGAAGCCAACAAAAAACTTCAAATTTGCAAATGCGAAAACAATTCAACAAATTGTATTCTTTCCCTGCATGTCAATATAGACGTTCATATGGGAGCTAACCTTCAAAGTAAAATATATATTCATCATCTCATTTCCTTTTACATAGTTGAATTAGATTCTGCTGTGAGAGAGACAGACTAGTATCACACAAACCATTTGAACTTCAATTTACAACTGCAATCAAACTTCTATCAAAAATAGATCACAGGAAAACTACATGCCTTTTAGATGCCTTCTTGTGTATTCAATACTGATGAGCTGCACTTGAATATACCACAACTACTCCAACATTTATTCTATTTAAGCTATCAAATAAGAATAGCACAAGCTTTACTCAATGGCATTCGTTTCTTGTCATCTAATCCAGTAGACAAATTTCAAATTTGATTGCTGATGTGAAGGAAAGAGGAGAATCCATAGCAGCTCTAAATGATTCACAAAAAGATTTACAAAGTAGCAAGTGAAAAGACTCATGTTAGCTAGAACTTGGGTGACATCAGAACAGTGGAGCAGTTCTATCGCTACCGGTACAACGTTGTAAATATTTTATTCTGTAAGTCTAATCCCCTTTCCAGCTCATTCTACCCAAATTGCTTTTCCATCATTTTCTCTCACTTTCTAACTTTGTTTTGGACGAGTTATGCATTCATACGTGGATACATGTGTCTGTGAAAGGGGGAGAGACTGCTCAGGAGGTATGGTGTGATTTCCTCCACGAAAAAACACTATGGTGATAGGCCAACAACTTAGGCAGCCAAAAGCTAAGCTCAATAGACTCATTTCCACAAAGGGCCAAACTATCAATATCAAGGGGTTAAAGATTCCCAGTTATCTTCAAAATTAATAGGACCCACTCGCTTAATTCTCTATCAAACTTAGCAATGCATTTAACCAACAGTTCAATACTTAATCTCTCCTATTACAGCAGCAAGGAGAATGAAAAAGACCTTCTAGCACAAAAATTAACAAGTCCATCAAAGATTTTAGTATGCACAAATGTTTTGTGCATGTTGTTAATGTCAACCGAGCACGCAAATGTGGGGAAACAAGAGATAGGAAACTATAGAAAAGTAGATAGCATGTTTCTCTCATGCTCATCAATACAATCTCAACCAACCATTTGTAGATTCTTAAGCAAATCTCTCTCATGGTCCCCACACAAGCATGGTTCAACAAAACTGAACCATGAGACAAATCATACATAATAGCAGAACGGACAAACCACCTCCAGTTAACTTAAAGAGATGCATCCATTTTATCTAACAAACCAAATAGATATTAATAAAATGGTTGACAAATTCAAAGCCTTTGTTCTCTAACTGTGGCAACGAGTAGTCCTGAAAAGCTGCAAGAAACTCAGCAAAGCAAATGAAACGATAAAAGATAAGTCATACAGAAAATTTGAAATAAGAATTAAACTCTAGTGTACACATGTAAGTTAACAAAAACAAAAACTTCCATTGATCAGCCAACAGGAAGGGCAGGTTACATACATCAGACAGGAAGTAATAACTCAAGTTTTAATTCTCAGTTCAAATATTAATCTAAATTATTGGTCTATTCCAGGTGCAAAATTTAGGATAAAGGCAAGCTAATGGCAGAAGACTGATGAAATTGATGACTTCATCCAAAGAAAGTAACAATTTTTATTCTCATCAACAAGGATTGGATAGCAATGGTCAAATTCAATTTTGATTTTCATTAAGCAAATCATAGCAAACAAAATGTCATATTTTAGTGCGGCAGCTAAGCTTTGGATAGTTCAAAGCATACGGTAGGAAAATTCCAAAAATAACGAAAGAAAAGAACTTGTCATAGCTGCATGATTTAGCAACCAAGAGAAACTTCCACTCTTATCCAAAACCAAGGATGACTAAGAAAAGTTTCAAATTTTGAGATTTTACTAGCCACAGAAATTCATTAAGTAGAATGAAAAATGAAACCAAACAGAAGCAGACTTGCTTTGTGGGATTGCGACAATGTAGTCAAACAACATCATCCATTGGTTATCAGAGCAAATGATTTGATTTGAGGGTATGTTCCAGCAACCCCCAAGGAAAGTCAAATTCTCTGCCAAGTACCAACAGCAACAATGCGTGCTAAGCAGTCACTTGCTTCAGTCTGGAGAAATAAAAAACAAATAAAAGCTTCCACTTTAATGCTCAAATAATTGCATCCCTGAACTTTCTTGTTGCATGAATGAATAACAACTAATCTTTAACTAACAGCCTAAACAGAAATAATAAGAAAAACAAATTTACAGCTGTAAGAAAGAAAGATACACACTTTACCCCACAATTGACGGCAACTTGATTAGTTAAATGGATGAATAAAGTGGACACAATCATATTCTTTGCTTTGGTAAGGAAAAAGGTGTAACTGTGTATGGTGAAAAGGACTTTGAAAAGGTCTGCTGACTAGTTTTACTTGTCTGCACTTTTTCTGTTTATGCAAGAGCCCACTGTCTTCTTCAGAAACTTGAACCTAAGGTTTCTTTTATAAATTAACAGACACTACCCTCACACATTCCCACATATCCTCTTTGCTTCTTCCTTTTTATTGGAACACATATCTTCTTTACTTCTTGGTTCTGAAAACACAAAACAGGAATATGACTTTAACGCTGTGTTCTTCAACATCCTTTATCAATCTAAAGGACAGCAGAAGCCTCAAAACAACAGATGACTTCTCTGGCACAATTTGCTTTGCACAGATAAAGCCATCACACCATCTGCGGGCAAAGAACTCAATGCAAGATGCACAACTCTCCCATGAAAATATTCAAATGATGGATGGGAGAACAAGTGAGAAGTGGGAGAAACTACATGGAATATCAGGTCCTCATACGAACAATGGCTCTAAGGTGCCTGTGTTCATGATGCTGCCACTTGACACAGTAACACTTGGAGGAAATTTGAACAAGCCAAAGGCAATGGATGCCAGCTTGATGGCCTTGAAAAGTGCAGGAGTAGAAGGAGTAATGGTAGATGCTTGGTGGGGATTGGTGGAGAAAGATGGCCCTTTAAGGTACAATTGGGAAGGGTATGCTGAACTTGTGCAGATGGTACAAAGGCATGGCCTTAAGCTACAAGTGGTTATGTCCTTCCATCAGTGTGGAGGAAATGTTGGAGATTCTTGCAGGTAGTTAGGAATAAGAATTTGTCTCCTTGTTTGTTTTACTGTAGTGATAGTCATAAAATGCTGTATGATACTCAGAAGACAAGCAGTAGTTACTTGATAGCAGTAAATTTTTCTTCATAGAAATTCTCGGTCTTGAACTTGTTCAGCTTCTTTCATTGGACATTTTGTATTCCTTGTGTCAGACAGATTTAAGTTTTGTATTTTGTGGGTCTGTCACCAGATCATCATCATAAACATTAAACATGATTGAAACTGTAATTGAACCTTCCTTCTGTTTAATTTCAGCATCCCCCTACCTCCATGGGTACTTCAAGAGATCAGTAAAAACCCTGATCTTGTTTACACAGACAGATCAGGTAGGAGGAATCCTGAGTACATCTCCTTGGGGTGTGACTCTTTGCCAGTGCTAAGAGGAAGAACACCCATTCAGGTCTATACTGATTACATGAGCAGTTTCCGCAACAGATTCAGAGACTACCTAGGAGAAGTTATTATGGTAAGGTTCTATACAGCTGACATTACTTTTTAGGGAAGTGAAAGATAAATGCAAGAGTAGCAGACATACAAGACATTGACAGAAAAGTTTCACATAAATAAGCCAGTCAACATTTCATTGACACATTCACATAACTACCTCATGTACACAAATAAAGAATCTGTTGGTCATACCCATTTAATACACAAAAATAAAATCCATTGTGACATTGCAAGTATTCTCAAATGTATAAAGATTGTTTGACAGCTGGGACACAGACAAAAAGCAGACAAACAGTAAAAAGAAAGATGGGAAATAACTGAAAACAACAACTACATAAATGTTGAGTTTGCCAATAGAACCAAACAAAGAACCACAAAAGCATAAATCACAATAGTAAAGCAGATAAAATTGCATTAGATTTCAAGTGATATTATATCTAAACTCTGGCTATTGTATCTAATGGCATATCTAATATCTAAACTCCAGGTCAAAAGAATAATAAAGAATGCATGAAGCTTTAATTTGTTCCAATACAAATAAATCGGATACTGCATTTTGGAGAAGTAAGAACACTTGAAATCAAATTCTCCCAAGCAAGCCTTTGAAAATCCACTGGTAACATGACCAAAGAGCATGAAAAGAAGGAGAACATTTCTTCATCAGTAACCACTACCAAGATCAACTTATAGGACTGATTGGTTTCATTGCTGATTGTTTACATTTTACTACAGTTTATTTCACCTCATTTTATCTTTTGTTCATCAAAGCTATAACAGATTCTAATGATCTAATGGAATTCACCACCATTGCCCCATCAATCATTCATGTGAAGCCTCCAAATTATACTTGGAGGTCCTTGATTGACATGACAGGCAAAAAAACTGGGCTAGAGAGGGGGTATGGATGGATAACATTTATATGTGTGTGCATGTGTGCATGCAACAAATGAATAACTCAGCATGTCCCTACCACATTCGTAGTCTCACAAGTCATAGTGGCTACCACCACCATTTTGGACCACATTTGTAGTCCATACTAATAACACGAGGTTCAAGAAGTCCTTCCTTGCACATTAGTCTTGAAGCTTTGGAGACTGATTCAATTTTCACTGCAGGAAATTCAAGTAGGGATGGGTCCTTGTGGGGAGCTGAGATATCCAGCTTATCCGGAGAGCAATGGAACATGGAGATTTCCTGGAATTGGAGAATTCCAATGCTATGACAAGGTAAAATTTCAAATTTGCACCAGAACAACAGCTCTTGAAATTTGGTGGTCCAACAATTTGAACAATTAATAGATTAACCTTTTGTTCTTTTTCGTGTTTGAAATTTTCACCATCAGTGTATCTTGGACCAAGGGCAAACCAAAAGAAGTTCTAACTACTAAGTCTCTCATATATAATTCCTAAATAAACTTCTATCTTGAACAGTACATGAAAGCTTCACTGGCAGTGGTGGCTGAAGCAATTGGAAAGAAAGACTGGGGTCGAGGTGGGCCTCATGATGCTGGATATTACAACCAATTTCCTGAAGAAACTGGGTTTTTCCGGAGAGATGGGACCTGGAATACAGAATATGGGAAATTTTTCTTAGAATGGTACACCGTGAAGCTGCTAAAGCATGGAGACAGAATCCTATCAGCTGCAAAAGGAATCTTTCAAGGAACTGGAGCAAAACTTTCAGGAAAAGTAGCTGGTATTCATTGGCATTACCGAACAAGGTCTCATGCGGCTGAACTAACTGCAGGATACTATAATACTAGGCACTGTGATGGTTACCTAGCAATAGCTCGAATGTTTGGCAAGCATGGAGTTGTGTTCAATTTCACCTGCATGGAAATGCAAGATGAACAACAACCAGAAAATGCAAATTGCTCGCCAGAAGGATTAGTGTCACAAGTAAAGAAAGTGACAAGGACTGCTGGAATAGAACTTGCTGGAGAGAATGCATTGGAGAGGTATGATGCAAGTGCATATGCACAAGTTTTAGCGACAAGTAGGTCACAATCTGGGAATGGATTGACTGCGTTTACATATCTCAGAATGAGCAAGAAGCTTTTTGAAGAAGAAAATTGGCGGCAGTTGGTGGAGTTTTTAAAAAGAATGTCAGAAGGCGGTCAGTCAAGACTCCCAGAGTGTGACTCCATTGGAACCCATGTTTATGTTGGATTTATCAAAAGCAAGAAGATTGAAAATACTAAGGAAGCTGCGATGGTGTAAAACAAATAGACATGTGCATGTTTTTCTA
Source organism: Kandelia obovata (assembly GCA_021464305.1). Classification (NCBI taxonomy): domain Eukaryota; kingdom Viridiplantae; phylum Streptophyta; class Magnoliopsida; order Malpighiales; family Rhizophoraceae; genus Kandelia; species Kandelia obovata. Next base: position 1,528,351 of record JADCRA010000363.1, read on the forward strand.
TAACAATAAACATTAAATAGTTAGTGTAAAATGGGTTAGGGAAAAGGAGAAACTGGAACAAAAAGTTTGATACATATACTATTCTTCCAGCATGACACACCAAAACTCTGGGATTGGCCAAAAAAGGAATAAAAGCCTGCATCTATATTTCCATATTGCAGATGAAGAATTGGTTATTGGCTTTGGCTGATGTCCTTCAGGTTCACATTGTGGATATCTGAAATCAGATCATTATGCAAGAGTGTTTGGGGTGATTTGAAAGACCCAAGCCCTCCTTAAGCTGCATATAAAATGCACTTTTTTTTTAACATGGTACTGAGGCTTTCGAGATTTTTCTTTTTCAATTTTTTGATAGAAAATAACTGCTTTCTTTTGTCCTCTTAACATGTCTTTCTTTCTTTCTTCTTTTTTTTTTCAAATCTTATCATGATTCACAATGTTATATCCAATTTGTGAGGATAAACGTACCAAAAACACACGAGGACAGCTTATTTAAGTTCCATTACAGAATACTCCAGACCAATGGGCTAGGCCTTGTCTGTCTATCAATGTTTTTATGAAAGTTCTATTATTAGAATAGACAAGTCACATAGCCCAGATTCTGCTACTCAAGAACTGTATAAAGAAACCAAGGTCGGAAGGGAGAGACTCCTCTCAATCTTAAACCTGTTCTCTGAATTAGAAATTGCAAAATCACCTGGATAGGTGCATAGAAAACAAGTAATAAATATACCCTCAATGCAGTACATAACAATTGTGCTGCTCAACAGAGACATCACCATCTCAATTAAATAGGCAGAATTTCCAGAAGTAGGATGCTGCATAAGTTAGTTAAATGATATTCATCTTAATATGCAAACACTAACACAGCATTTACTTCTAGCATCAACCAAAAAAGGGAATATTATAAGGAAGTGTATTGCATATTCCAAATCAAGGTTAGTAAATCAATGTGATCAAACATACATCTCATCATATCCAAATCTTAGCAATATCTGTGAAAACAAACAACATGAGCCTTATTTGTACAGCAATAAGCACCAACAATAATATGAGGAAACCACCCTAATTACTTAAGGCCGTAAAATCTTCATTTATATATTCGCCATATTTGATGAATAACTATATAAATTTTTCTCCTATATTATTTCATTCCTTGGATACCGTAAGACCAATTTCGAAGTATGAATGATGTTGGCTATACTTGCCACCTTCTGAAGAGGTATTCATGGACAAAAACCAGATCAGTTTCATCATTTTACCGATACTATTGAGAGAAAAAGTTCAAATAATAAATTCTTGAAAAAACAATATGCTCCATAGAATATCAAAATGCATGGTAAAAGAAATTAGTGGACCACAGCTTCTACCATAAAATATCAAAGATAGAGTACTCAAGTGTGACAAATGACTAATCATTCACAAGTTCTCTGAGGCATTTCTCATGAAATTCACCTGTAAAAGTTATCATTTCTTGGCTAAAATTTTCACAGGAAATTAGTTAACTCTGAACAAAGAGCTCACAGAAGGTCAATGATTAATCCATAAGACAAATCAAAATTACAATGTTTTGTTATTATTGTCAAAGTAGAGTACACTCCTAAGACAAGGATAACACAGACATGAAACATATGCTGCTGCAGACAGCATGAGAAGCAGCTGCCAAGAAAAGTCTGAGCATATAGAGGATCCCACATTTGAGTCAGCTTGAAGCTGTAAAGGTGAAAGGTTTTTCCTGATCAAGACATATACATTGAATTCATTTTCCTCAGGCTCCCTCCATCCAAGCACCTGAGAAGGGATCGGAAATGCCAAACTAAGAAGTGCCATCAGCTATGAAACAAGAAGACAATTTTATTTTATTTTTGGTAAACATAAGTAGACAATGATTTCACTCCTCCAACCAAAATAGAGAAAATGCATCCAATGGGAACGAAAGCCAAAAAAAAGTCCTTATTTTCCTTTTCACTTCAACCGAACTCAAGTGAATCTACCAAAATATAAGGCCGCGAAACCCATAAAATGAGAGTAACCCAAGATCGTCTCACTAAAATTCCACACTACAAAAACCTAGAATCGTCCAATTAGAACGAAAATCCATAGTTCTGACATGAAAATCAGAATCGTTAAAACGACAACAGAGTAACAAAAAGCGATAAATTTGACCGATTAGGAATACGGCGAAGAAGAATCTGTGGCTGGACTTTCACGGCGAAGATCATCGATCAGATCGCCGAGCTCTTTGCGGGCTGATTCTCTTCCAAACGTGAAACCGTACCTGAGGATTTTATTTCACGAATAACACAAAGAGAGAAAGAACAGAATAGTGATTCTCGAGAAAGTGACAGACCAAGAGAGAAAAATTTAATAGAGAGACAGAGAAACAGAGATGAACCAGAAGGAAATAGCAGAGAAGAATCCGGCAGTAGCAATCGTTTGGATGAAAGTGAAAGATTTTTCCATTTCCCTCCCTCCTTTCCTCTTCTTCGAACTTTTCAATAATTTTTGGCTAGGGGTTTTGCAAAGGTTTATTTATGACTTGTGTTATATATATATATATATATATATATATTTATTTATTTATTTTTCCTCTCTTTTGTTTTTTTAAGAACACTTTTTTATTATTATTTTAAAAGGAGTCATATGGACGTGCTAAAGGTACCGGGCCCGCCATAGTGACACAGTATCATGTGTCCTGCATATATCGTGCTTTTATTTTTTGTATGCGTGATATGAGTTTTATATGTATAATTTTTAATAATTTTTTTAAAAATATTTATTTATTTATTCAGAAAAATGGTCAGAAATTATTCTTCTGATGATCATTGTACATTGCTTCTTGTTCGAAATTCTTCCTCAAAAATAAAAAATAAAAAATAAGTAATTATTCAATGAATGATCATGGTTTGTTGGGCCGTTGCAGGCCCATATTCGTTCACAAGAGTTGCTGGCCCTAGAAATTGAACATGGTTTGCTGCAGGCCGAGCTACCTTCTACACCAAGCTCGTTATTCATGGGTCCAACTTCCCGCCTTCTGCAGTCTAAATACATAGAACAAAGCCGAAGCCGAAGGCATTTCTTTTGAAAGAGTCGAGTTGGGTTGGGTTGGGTTTGATCAAGTTTTTGAAGGCACGAGTCCAAAAGGATTGAGTCCCGCATAACTTGGTACGGTTGGAATATGATTTCTTTCTTTGATCTTCCAACTTGGAGGTTTGGTCCAAAGTTTACTTTGTTGTGGACGCCGACAATGCAGTCCATATGAAGAGCCAAGATAAAACCCAATGCCTAAGAAGAAGATTTTCTTTGTAGGAGGCAAAGACGGTTCAGACAACAACAAGAAGTGATAGTATCTGCTGCACGCAAGACAATCAAGACTAATGTGAGATGCTGCAACAAAGCTAATTCTTCTTCTGGGGGACGACATTGTGATGACTGCTGCGAATGATTTCATTTCAATAGATGATGATATCCATGTACATGTAATTTTATTTTTTTAAGGTTTTTTTGTTGTTGTGATTGTTGTTTTTATAATTTTTAATTAAAGCCTTTTATTAGAGAAAAAATATATTTTGATTTATTTTTTTAATAAATAAAAATAATTCAACACAAAATTTTAAAAATAATAATAGTACTCGTTGGTCTTCTTTTGTCTTATAATCCACTCCATCAACGTCTAATCGAAGTCAATGGGGATATGCATGCGCGTAAGTGTCTTGTATTGTCACCGTAATGCTTAAGCTTAGTTACAACGTGGAGTTCTAGAGCTTTGTTTCCATTTTCAATTATTTTTCAGAGACTAAGAGACCGTGGGCCTTTATCTTGATAATTTATATGAAATAATTATCATCATAAAATACTAATGAAGTAGAGATTAGAAATGAGTTGCTTGAAGTGGATGAGTAGGGTGTCTCTCTAATTTTTCTTTACTCACAAACACTAGAACACAGCTTTTATAAGATCAATAGGACTTTGACATCATTGTTGGTTAAAGAATATAGCAACCTGTTGCAAAACATATAAAAAAAAAAATAAATAAATAAAAGGATGAAAATTATGACAACAATGTAAATAATATTGTATATAAATTTTTTGTTGTAATTTGTTTGTTTGCATTTTTTTGTTGACATTTGCTTATCAATTTAACATAACTTAATACTCCTAACTTTACTAACAAATAATTTAATTAATTTGACAACCATTAACCCACAACTTAACCAAGTCGCGCAACACAATTATGAAGTTCTTTTACTGAGTTCATGGTTGTTCTCTTTTAACTTTAAATCTCACAATTTCCTTCATAAATCCGAAGAAGATATCATCGTGCATCGAGACAAGAGGATTATGACTGAGAAACAGTGTGGAGAGACTGTCGCACACGCAGGAAATTCATCCACTGACTCATGAGGAAGAACTTAGCATCAAACTTGAACATGTTATTGCCCAGCATTTTCGGACTATGAACAACTGTCTCAAAAGTCAACCCCCCCCCCCCCCGCCCCCAACAATTGACGTGGGAAATCTTGGGACTCAATTGCACAGACGACCTTTTTCCCATTCCAGTGTTGCGACATTTGTAGTATATGGAGGCGATAGGGCAATTGGACTGTTAATGCAACCCGTCCACCTTTATTTATTGAGTTGGATTTTATTGGTCAGAAGATTCAACTAAAAATACCTAGAATGTAAGTTTTATTGAATAAAAACATATTTTTCTTTTGCTTTATGAAAATTTTTTTTTTCTCTTGGGTTCAAAGTCAGTAAATTTGCAATCAAAATATATAACAACCTATGAATTTTTTTCCAGTGAGTTACGAAAATGTCAAAATTACTCTAATGGCACATTCTTTTAGTTTGATTACACATTTTATTAATCTAATTAGATATCTACTGATTTTTGGTAGTAAAACAAAAAATAATAATAAAATCCGACCACATAACTTTTTCTGTTATTTATTATTGTAGCATCCCATGTGAACGTTGGCTACATTACGTGTCTCTCATGACTCTTTTCATGTCTAACTTTTAGTCCAGTTATAAATAAAATTTGATTGTGGACTACACGCACACAAAAGGAAGGAACTACACAGATTAAATTAATAAAATAATTCTTATTTACTTTTTCTTTTTTATTCACTCGTTTCACCTTTTTTATATATATACATATATTACAGTGGTATATGCATTATTTTATTTATTATGTTCAATTGTATTGATCGTAAAATAATACAAAAAGATTTCACTAAGTAAACAATACAATCAAATAAAGGTTTTGCTTGGTTATATAAATGGGATTTGGGGTGTTTCGTTCTGCTTATAATCACACACATTAGCCAACCTTTATTATTAATAATAATAATATTATTATTTTATTTTTATACGTAGAAGAAGACAAATTAGAACAGTATTAAATTGCTTCGGTCACTCTTTTTTTCAGGCAGGATGTCACGACTCCTTACTTTCTCCCAAGAGTTACCTATTACCGTTGAAGTGTACAACTGAGACTTCTCAACGTTGCACGAGATATAAGGGTAGATTTTGATATTTTTTCTTTAAAAATTATTCGTTACTTAATATAATTATTTATATAATTTAAAAATATAAAAATTAAATAATATATACCCGTCACAAACAACTATAAAAAATAAAATGAAAAAATCATTTTAATTATACATCTTTATACCTTTCATGAAATGCATGAGAAGTTTCTAATATGGTAATTACAATGCAAAGAATAATTAAGCACCAATGCTTAGGTTTCATATTTAAAGTTAAGGGAAAAAACTTCAAAAGTTCAAATTTCAATCATTTATTTATCAATGATATATTTATTTATCAATAATATATATATATATATATTTATTAATAACATATTTATATATGATACAATTTTACAAGTCTCTTACCCCTTGTTATTTAAAAAAAAATATTAAATATACAAATATTCAATACATGTATTAATATTAACCACCATTATACGTATTTCGTCCTATGCATTCTCCCTCATCCCACATCTCATTCATAATACTTACAATGGAAACCAAAAACAAAAAGGAATAGCTTACTGACAGCTGGTTTACAACACTTTGCTTGGTGACACTAAATTCAATCAAATTTTTATATAAATCGCACAAGGATCAGGAAGTTCCTGATATTCTATCTTCGTGGGCCTATTAACTACATTATTATTCCATCTGGGGTTGTTCTCTATATCCAACCATTTACACCTGCCGAAAGCTCAATGGATAGCTCAGTTTGCGTAACATCATAAAGCTTTGACTCTCAAAGTCCAAAGACTAACACGTGCAGTCATACTCGGACACGGCCTTCCTTTCTCTGATTTCTAAATCGAGATGATTCAGCATTCCTACTCCCAGATGTGCTAGAGCCTTCTGAAACTTGTATTGCTTCCTTAATACTCTCCACCACCTGACTCATCGTTGGCCGCTCTTTTGCATTCTTTTTTAGGCAACTATCTGCCAACTTAGCAATTTTCTTTGCTCCATTGATAGAGTACTCATTTCGGAGTCGTGGATCCATTATAATGCTGAACCTTGTACTGTCAGCTGGGAACTGCTTCACCCATTCTAGAAGCTTTTGTTCTGTAGATGGAAGATTTCTTTCCAGAGTACGCCTGCCAGTGAGGATTTCATAGAGAACCACACCGAAACTATATACATCGGCAGGGCTTGACAGATGGCCAGTTTCAACATACTCTGGGGCAGCATACCCATATGTACCAACCACCTGAAATCAGAAACAATTCGCAGAATTTACATGTTAGATGGTTCTTTTAAACCACAATCCAGAAGATCCCCCTTCTCATTCATGATTAAGCAAATGCGAAGGAGAGCTAATAATGGCAGCTTGTTAAGGCCTAATTAAGCCATTCAAGCAAACACACAGAATTTGCAAGGCAGCGGCACAAGGAAAAAGTGGACTGGCAAAAAGGGCAGAGAGAAGGACATTTTGGGTCCAAGGCAAGATATTTACAAACTCTATAGGTCACCTGAGATTACCAAACTACAATGCAATAATGTGTACTAGAAGCAGATAGGCCATTAATATGCGAAAGGAAGAACTAAGATGACAATGTATGCATTAAATAACCTCTTCAATAGTCAAGCCACCTCATGGAGCTGCAATTAAGGATGTTTTGTATGCATATGCCATATAGAAGGTTGCTTACCGATGTGGATACATGGGAACGGTCATCTGTTGGCCCTTCTCTAGCAAGCCCGAAATCTGAGAGTTTTGGCTTGAAGTCCTTGTCCAACAATACATTGGATGCCTTCAAATCTCGATATATCACCTGTATAATTAAAGTAAACAAGAAGATGTTAAATGAAATGCCAGTCAATAGAACAGTGAGAATAGCAGAATCATTTGGTACAGGCCAATCTACCTACAAAAAACTTAATCTTAAAACGAAAATAATGCCAGAGGATCTGAACTAAACAAAATTCATCACTCTACTTGCAAAAATCATGAGACAAAACAGTGCTTTAATTAGAAAAGCTTTGGGTGAATATGCTTTCATTACCCATTAGGCATATAAAATAGTCTACATATTCACTTCAATGGAAACACAGCTGCCAAGTCAGCAAGAAGGCTTGATTTTCACAGATTAGTATGTGTCTTCAGCACATCGTTAAGTTATAGTGTCTCCAACTCAGAGACAGCTAAATTAAGGAAAAGGATACCTGGACTTCCATGCCACAATGTAAGTATGCCAATCCTTCAGCTGCACCAAGAATAATATCTAATCGTGTCTTCCAAGGCAAAGGGGGTAAACCTGGGTTGAAAAGATGATCCTCCAAGCTCTTGTTTGGCATATATTCGTATACCAACATCCGTTGAATGCCCCTTTCATTTTCTAAACAGCAATAGCCGATAAGCTTTACGAGGTTTGGGTGACTGACAACTCCAAGAAATTGAACTTCTGCAAGCCATTGTTTATGACCCTATAAGAAAGAAATCACCATAAAGACAGCTGTTAATCCACTGGAAGAAGAGAAAATACGGGAAAACTAGCCATGGAAAAAAAAACTAACGAGAACAAATAAAAGTTCAAGGCCTCAGGGAATCAATACTTTTTTTTTCTTCTTAAGTATCTTTTCTGTTTGAAGCAAAAAGTGTGTATACCAGAGAATCATTAAGAAACATGACTCCACAATGATATGGAGGACATTAGGACTTCATGCTTCCTTTTGCCTGCCCAACTAAACCAGCATTTCTCCAAATAAAGGAATCCATTTCCCTTAAATATAGAGCAAGTAAACACTCAACAAAATTTCCAAAGGGATCATGGTTGTCTCTGAGTTGCAGTCTATTATCGACTTGCCTTAGCGTTACTACATGCTTTAAAAGAGAGAACAGAAGCAGATGGATACGGTGTCGCCATGCATAATGGAAGATAAATAGAGCGAGCATGTCCAATATAAATGGATCACATTTTATTTCTTGACGTTGTATCGTCAGAATTTCTTGGATCAAAATGAAACTTTTAGGTATCTGCCACTCCGGTTGGTCATCAAAATGGAGCCTACCCTACCCACCAATGCATCTATTCACTAACTCAATGCACTCAATTACATCAAAAAGGCTGAACCAAAATCTGCAACTTTTATCATTGAAGGATAAATCCATTCATGCCAAATTGCAGAAAATGCAATTACAACAGGAAAGTGTTACCATTAAGGATACTCTATTTCTATGTAGACGGGAAAAAGACAAAGACTGAAAAATGGAAATAAAGAAGACCTTGAGCTTGTACCTGCTGTCCATGCTTGTTGAGCCTTTTGATGGCAACAGTGACAGGTTCACCTTGACCATTGATAGGCCTGACTCTGCCTTTATAAACGCTTCCAAAACCACCTTCTCCAATCTTCAGCAATCTGTTAAAGCCATTTGTTGCCTCTTTAAGCTCTTCCAAAGAGAAAACCTTCAAATTATCCTCCTTTTCTCTGTACAATTCTGCAATGCTCCTGGGAGATGGTAAAGATCTTGTTGTACGGCTCACAGCTGCACTATCTGATCTGCTTTTGTCTCTTAATTCTGGGGCAGATTTCGATTCTCCTTTCTTAGTCTTATCCTTGAAAATAGAGAAACACTTCATCTTCAAAAATCAAATCTTTCAGCAATCTCAAACTGTTGTTGTTCACTTGAACAAGAGGAAAAGAGCAAAAGAAAGAAAGAGAAAGTGGTTGTCAGACTAGGTAAAGAGAGATCAAACAAAACCAAATGGAAAGAAAAGTGAAGAAAACAAGAGGGCTAACAGGATAAGAAACCACAAGGAAAATGAAGCAAAGCAAGCAAAATATATATAGCAATAGAAGCAAAGCTAGGAAAGCTAGAAAACCCCAGATGAGAAATGAGTGTGAAAGCCACAAAAGGAAGGTGGAAATCAAACTAGAGAATTGAATTGAACAAAAACAACAGTAAGAGCCAAAAACCCAGATAAGAAAGGGAAGTACGAAAGACAGCTCAAATGTAGAAACAATCAAACGGCTGCCCGTAAGAACATAGGAAAAGTCAAGAAGGAAATTGGCGTATAGGGAACGTAACGAAGACACAGAGAGAGAGAGAGAGAGGGAGAGGGGGAGAGAGGAGTCAGGGGATGACAAGGACATCACTAGACCAGTTTTTTTCGGGTCTACATGATCAAATCCGCAAAGACCAGGAAGGGACCCTCAATTGGTGATCATTTCCATGTCTTCAATTTTTCTTCGCTGATCTCATGTGTGACATAGAGTAAGCGCGTTCGGTGATGTATTTGGATTTTTTTTTTTGACAAAAAAAAAAACACAAATCCACTGCTTTTTACTTATTATCCACTTCTTCTTTTTGTTTTAAAAAAATACTGTCGACGTTATTTTCATTTGTTAAATTAAACTTTCTTACACACTTTTTCGCTATCTTTATTACGTGTCAGATATTGGACCGCCATTTTTCTCTTTACTGACGAATAAAAATGTCACATCATTAATGATTTTGGTAAAACTTTAAATTTTGAAAATAAAATCTTTTATTTTTTTTAAATTAATGAAATTTTAAAATTCTTTGACATGCTTTAAGTAAATAATAAAAATGGTGAAAAAAAAAAAAAAAACTCTCTCTCCTCTCTCCTCTACCCTCCATGTTTCTTCTCTCTTATTTGCCCTTTAATTAAGCATTTTCCAGGAAATGGACCAATTCAACGCAGTGATCTCTATCGGCGGCGACAGTGAGAAAATTCCCGATGCTCCTTTGGCATCTTCAAGTGGAAGGATTCCAATGTCCTGATTAAGGGTGGCAAAAGATTAATCGTTTTATTTATTTTTCATTAAATGTGCAACTATTTTTTTGATCTCCTCATTAAAAATTTGAACTTATGTTTTAAATAAAATAAAAGAATTATTTTACTACTAAACTAGACTAGAAAATAGTTGATGGTTTCTTTTTATTTTTATTTTTTTACATAATGAGATACTTATTGTTATCTTAATTGAATCTTTTATTTTCTTTTAAAAAATAAATTATATCGTTGGGATATATAGTCATTGCTTCAGTTTCATTTTTCTTATAATCTAAAAAAGGTGGACACAAAGTTAAGAATATAAACTCTAGCCAAGTATATATAGCGCAATCACAAGAATATTTTTTACTAAATTTCTACCTATGAATGAGTACGACGCCCTCACATAACCCTACTTATCTCCTGTCTCTTATTGTTCTTGGAGTTTGTCTGCTGACCATTTATTAAAGTAATCACACTTTATATAGCCGTTTTGTTGTCCTAATTGCCCATGGACTACAAATTAAAATCTTAATACATATGCAGCATTGCCTTTACTATTTGACATTCTAATAGTTAAAAAGGGAGATTAACAAATAATAGTAAATAATTAACGCAGAAGCGATGCTACTAATTGATCCCATCGGGCCGTGGTTAATTATAAGGTGAAGCCTCCTTACTAATTATTTTCTATTAGATACAAAATCTTCAACTTAACGATACTCAAATAAAGTCAGAATCTCGTGCCAACTTTGCAAACCTAACCAACATTGATTGCCCAGTATTACTCACAAATTGTTGACCAGTCTAATTACTTGCTTTAAGGGATTATTAACAAGAGGCCAAAATGGAAATGGTAGAAAGAAATTCTGGCAAACAAAACTACATAAGCCCATCTTTGACAAGTTCGAAAAGTTTATATATATATATATATATATATATATATATAAATAACGGAAATTTATAGAATATTATGTTGCTAAATCTCTAATAAGATGTTTTACTAATTCCTGCCCGTTACCATCAATCAAACGCAACAAAATACACGTACCTTTATATAATATTCCGTGGTTGGATTCAGCACGTAAGTCGTAATCTAAAGTAAATGTCCACCGAGGTTCGTATTTGTGGGGATGCAGGGAGTTTACCATTTTGACACCTTCAGAGAGTGTCAGGTCAAAAAATGTAATATTAACATTATGATACTTAAAATGAATAAAAGATACATGAACTAATGTAGCATAGAATAAGAGAGTTAGAGGGGCACGAGAGATTGATTTTATGAAGAACAAAGACCCTTCTATTTATTATATAGGGTAAGGGACACTTAACTTAGTGAGTCCAACAACTTATTCGAGTGCTAACAATTGAAGCCGTGGAGCCGCTAAAAGAGGCTATAGTCGGGTTTAGTGAGCTCGCGTAGGGAGGATGGAGGAAGTTCATAGGTGAGAAACTTCAAAAAGACCAAACTCCAAGGCTTAACGAACTAATTTAGTTTTTTATGAATTTGCAAAATGCATGCTTTAGATTATTAAAAGCTTGATTATCTCACCAAAAAAAAAAGAAAAAAGAAAAAAGATTATCTCGTGGGGGACTTGAATTTCGTTGATTGCGTTTAATTGTATTTATGACTTTTGTGTCCAATTTGTGTTTTTCTTGTAGGCATTTTTGTTCCACCTTTAAGTACGCTTAGGATGGATGCATACTTCCGTTAATTTCCAGCGATATGCTAAGTTAAATTAAATGCATTTACTATAGAGGGGACCCCGGAAAAAGAAAGAAAGAATTAACTATACAATACAGCCGATTGCTAACCCTAGTCAAGTTCTCATAAATGCAGAGCTTGTCAAGGGGAACTAACTCGCGTTTTATTAAAACCATGGGCTAAGTCTTGGGAATCCGGAGAGTTAACAATTCTGGTTTCCAGACAGGCAAAAAGAAAAGTCTACTGAATTAACCGAAAAGAAAAAAAAAAAAAAAAAAGAAGTCAAAGCATAAAGAATCCTACGTATGACTATTATAAACCAAACAAAGTATAGCACACGATTTAGCTTCGAAGGATGGTTTGACATTTAAAGGAAATAATTTTTTTTTCAAAAAATAAAAATTAAAACTTGCTTAGTCACCCAACTCTCGGATTTCGTTCTGATCTTGTATTTTTGACACTTCAATCTTATGGTTTGATTGACACCTAACAAATTGGGTTTTTTTTTTTTTTTAATTTTTAGACTGCTTATTCCAATTTGAAAATTCTATTTCAATATGATTTTATTGTCATCAAAATAGCAATAACATATGGTTGGATTCATTAAGCTAAAGAAGAGATGGAATGTCTATAAATATATCAAAGCAAAAAAAATTGATCAAGAAAAAAGGACCAAATTGCTGGGCTGCCTTCTTCTTTTGGTACAATGCAAAGCAAATGCTAGCACAATTTGGAGACACCATGTCTATTCAAAATAGATAGAACCCACAAAAGTTTTATAGGAGTGTCTTATTGTGCGGCACAAGCACATTGACACGAAAGAGATGAGACTTTTTGGGGAATTAAGGAAGGGAAATTATCAACTGTTACTGTTCTCCCGGCCACAGCTCCAGGTCTAGTCGTCTTCTTTGTTTTGGTCTCACATCTCTCTTTTTGTTTCTTTTCAGCGAGGTCATTTTGACTTGTTGTGTATCCGTGCACCATAAGAAACAAACAATGTAGAACAACGAACCCTATAAATGGGGGAAAAGTACATCTTTAACGACGCTAATTTCTTCCCTCTGGACTCTCTCTGCTTGAATTTACCCGAAACTTCATCTTACTGTGATCGTGTTATCCCCTCTAATTTGTTCCCTTCTCTTTATATTTCTAGTACATTTCTTGTTTTCATTTAACTAAGCAGAAATTCCACGCACGAATGGAAAGTTTTAAACAACTTTAAATAGGCATCCTATTTGATGTATGTCGATCTTGTTATAATATAATTTATTATTTATTTATTTATTTTTTGAATATTTGGCTCAGAGTTTTAGACTTTTGAAACAAGGCAAAATTTTCAACGCTTCCCATTGTTGAAACAAGAAGTACATCACCATACTCGGGCTTTGGGTGTGAATTCTTGGATCTGATGAACATCTTTTTCTTTTTTTTTTTTTTTTTTTTGGGAAGTAATCTAGTCAAGATATTGACTAGTGATGTAGATAGGTTCACAAACATAAATATGGCAGTTTCCTCGATTTTTCTTTTCTGTATGCAAGTCATACACTGGGTCTTGTTAATTGACTAGGAGGGATAGAGAGTGCAGTCCATTTTTATGTTTCTTGTTCATTTCTTGATGATTTTTTGGAACTTTCACTAATTAACCACCTTTTTTTTTTTTGAGCTTTTTCCCTTTTTCTTTGTTTGACCATCAAGTTCCTCATTTACGTGGGAGTGCAATAATCAACTTCAATATTCTATCTCTCCTTACAACTTTGTATTTGTTGCTGTTGAATTTGGGTTGTGAATATTAATGAATGGTGAATTAAAAAGCTATAAATTAAGATTGAATATTCATGTTTTGGTAGAATTTTGCATTCACGTTATTTGATTGGAGTCAATGTTTTATTTGTTCTTCTTGATTTCGGGATGTGTTGGGGGTACACGTGGTTATATAATTTGCTATATTTCCCTTTTTTGAGGGCTTTCGATCAGCCAATCAGATTTTTTTCCCTCTCTCTCTCTCTCTTTTTTTATACATAAAATAGAAAATAAGGCCAATATTTCACGGTCCTATTAAAAAATATTATGCCCCATTATACAAGCGAGCATTATGCACCGTCAAACAAATAAATTCTCTGAATATAACTTTAATCTCACTGTATATTTTTTTTTTAACAAAAAATCAAACTTATAACTCTTGATATAATAATAATAATAATAATAATCTATTTCTTTATTACTAAATTATAATATTTAGTAACGAAGAAAATAATAAAATACTAAAATAAATGTCAAATTTTTTTGTTAAAATAATTTTTTGGTGTTATTTTCAAAGAAAAATATTATTCCAAGATGGGTCGAATTGCCGTGGCTATATATTTCGTGTATTACGTGCAAGATGACCCATGATTTGTTACAGAATAAAGAATAAGTTAGCTTTTAAGGTTTACATATATATATATATATATATATATATATATATATATAAATAAATAAATTATTTGAATAAGTGCAGTGGACATTAGATTTTGCCGCTTCTGACTAACATGGCTCCTTCCAACAAGTTGACTTATCTGTCGTCGTTTTTGGCATAGCAAGTTGTGGGGAGAAATCATTGTTTTATGAATGTGAACTGTCACACTTTATCAGATTAATGCAATTATTAGTACGGAGAAATTGCTAAACAATAACTCCCTTTATCATTTCGCTTTAACTGGTTACCCTTTAAAAAAAAAAAAAAAAAAGAGTGAGACTGTCCACTTGATCGGCTCCAATGCCTCTGAGGGTCAGAGCTACAGGGAGATGTGGCAATTGTTTCATCTTCTCTACTAACAAGTAACTACTTGAACATACTCGGATAATCACATTGATTTATTAACATATTTAAAGAGACGACAAAAATTAAACTCCCTTTGAGGCATAAGTCCACTCTTTCGGCATTTATCAAGTCAAAACTGTATTTTTTTATAATAATTTTTTTAAATAATAATAATAAATTATAATATTATTAATACGTGTGTTCACTATTTTTACTTAAAATATAAAATAAATTTTGGTGAATTTAAACTTAAAATTGCATGTATACTTAATTCACATAATTTAAATTTATTTTTTATTAAATTAATTATGAATAATTTAAAGTTAATTATATTTAACAATTTTCCTTGTAGATATTCTCAAATATCAGTTAAAAATAATTAAAAATACACTATATTGTGCAATATGACTAAAGTTGTTTTCAATTTCTACTAAATAACAAACTCTTTGTAAGTATCCAAATTTGAATAAGTTTCAAGAGAAAATACTTCCTTTTTTTTTTTTTTCAATTATTGTTTACCATAAAAGAATTATCAAATCCCAACTCATAAGTCCACTTAGCCTTTTTTTTTTTTTTTGAATCTTTGTCCTTGTCCTAGCACATTTTATATGTGTAGTCCCGGGTGAACGATCTTTGTTGTTCAAAAAGGGACCAGACATCGCGGCCGTCATCTTGGTTGGCGTTGGATATACTGCATAGTTGTCCTTGTTTGTTTTATTTTCTGATGTGCCTAAAAGATGGGGGAGGGAGGGAGGGAGGATACAAATTGTTGGTCCATTCACATTACCATGGCTTTCCTTCAATTAACAAAATTCCACTCCATTTAGATTATTATTTCATAACCACTATATCTGTTGTAGTGTAAGAATAAATAGTAACACAAAATTTTTGGAGACCACTTATAGACCTCATCAACTAAATTTGCCCCATAAATTATAGTTAAAGTTTCATATTTGACCAATTTTCAGATCTTACCCATAACTTTTAAGCTTTTAGGTTAAAATGATGACATAGTATCAGAACTTTATGAGTTAGATATTCATAGTTCAAACCCACAATCCCTTTATTCTTCTATTAATTGTGAATTCATGCAGCTGGGACTTATTATATTGATTGAAAATTATCATTTCCTTTCTTAATTATTATTATTTTTTTTCCCACAAATATTGATCATATATTCGTCTGCATGTTGGACATCGATAAATCGACCATGTATTTCATGCATAAGACATAATGGTACTAAAAGTTTCCTCTAATATTTTTTCGTTGGAAGTAACTGCGTGGGCACGAAAGTCATGGTCATAGTTAGGCACACAACAATCAATTTATTTACTGTTTTTTTTTTTTCCTGTCGTTATTGACTTACTTTTTGCGTTATTACAGTGATATTTGATCCAGAAAGTACTTTACTATTTGGTATTAAAGACAAACATGCGGGAAACCGCGTGATAAATGTCTTTGACATAGCATAATGTCACCGAATTAAATTTTAATTTTATTAACTTATGCAACAACACTTAATCATTTTTTAAATAAATATAAACAAAATAAATATTAAAGAGTTTGAACGAATAAATTTTAAAAAATTATGAGACTCTTAAATGAAAGATAAATAATAGAAATAAGTATTTAATAATAGAGATAAATTTCTACTAAAAAAATATTATTATAAATGTAAAAAATAAGATATTTATAATTATTTATTTTAAAAAATTTCATAAAATATTTTAAATTAAAAATATTTAAATATTTACAATAGAATATTTTACATAAAGAAACACTTAAAAAGTATATTGATAGAAGATTGGAACATTAATCACCTAGCATTCAACGAGACAAATATTTAACAAGTTGGCTGGCAGTATACTCGGTCGGCCAGATCGTGACAACTTGGGCAGCCCATGACAATGGCAGCCTGAACACATCCTTCCAAATATTCCTCAACTTCACATGCTGTGCTTCTGCTATTTGTGCCCTCGTTTTCTTCAGGAAAGTGGGGAAGACAGCTACGTGTTCTGGCAGCAAGAAACAAGATGTCAAAAGGGTATGAATCATGCTGTTAATGGACGGTTAACCCATTTGTTTTCCTTTTGAATGTTTCTCACAGTGATGAGGAATCGTTCAGCTTATTTTGTTTGGTCGAGAGGGATCATAATAATATGCACCAAGGCAACGATGATAATTTGACTGTAGGTCTGGGAGACTGACTTTTTGCCACCAAATTTCTTGCAAACTTTTCCATACCAATTGGCAAAAGAGATAACGCAAGCTTCAGTCTGAACACAATAAGTCGCATAAATGAAGCTCAATCGACCCCACCGAATTGGCAGCAAAGTAGAGAGCAAAATCAATTGAAGATGCAATTGATCACATGCAGCAAATGAAGATCTATATTACCATGCCCCATTGCCACCCCGAGAATGAAGATTTCAGGTCATACAGGACACGTTGTATATAGGTAGGTTAAGTACCTAAAGTGAATAATTTAGTGATATCCGGTGTGTAGTGTGCAAAAACTCAGTAAAAGGGAAGAGATCAAAGTAAAAAAGAATGACAAACAAATTGTGACACTATATTGTACAAGGGTGATTATACAAGGTATAAACCAATGCAATCTTTAGGTGTATGTAATTGTTTTCCCTCGTCCAGATAATTTGCCCTCATTAACGGATTAAAAAATAAGCTAAGATCTCTTCTACTGAATATGCAGTAAACACCACAACAAATGCAAAGATAATGCAGTTTGCGAACTTAACTCCTCCGCAAACACACTCCGGGATACTCCCATATGTTAGTACCGTTATGCCAGAGCTGCTAACAGCATCAAGAGCTCGAAAGTATCCAATACACTCTTAATTCATCCTGACAACCTCAAGACAACAGCCCCTCTAACCCGTATTTTTATGGATGCCAGAGTAATCTGCGATTCTGGGAAGGTGGGGCCAAGCCTGGAATATCCCGAATGTCCTTGTTGTTTGGATGCACAAGCTGAAAAAGCAAGGAAATGAAAAGAACGCATGTTTCAGATGTCAACAGAATGTTAGCCAATGATATTCTGAAGTAAGTGTCAAGAGAACCATCATGCCAAAGCCTTTTGCATGGAGAATTCCTGTAAAATCCCCCGAAGGAATTTGTTGGGTTACTCCACTAAGAACTGTATAACCTCTTCTATTGTTTCTGGAGACCCATGAGTGCCCCTCTGCTATTAACTACTAGCAACTACTGATGTACATTGCTTCCCCACACCACCCCCCCCCCTCAACACCTTAAAACAAAAAACTATGGGTTCTGAAAACCACAGGATTCTGTAGAAAGCAATTGAGGCGCTTTGCCACCAAATGATATTTCTACCAATTCATTTGATCCAAAAGGTTAAAACCTAAAATCCCATTCAGGATACCAACTAAATAATTGGTAAATTCAACTAATTAGGATGATTTTGGACAACCCCCTTCCAATCTGAGGATCCACATTGGTAGTGTTACATCAATAAGAATTTGATTGATCCAAGTAAAGTTCTTTCAAACAGCACTCAATGTTGATCAATTATATGAGATGGAAATAAATTTAACATAGGAGAAGCACTCAATTGAGCCACTCGTGAACTGACAGCCAGTGGTAAAGAGACTGCATGCAGACTTGATATCTGAATGGATTTGACAGAACACAATAATGCAAGTAGACGTAGAAGTGATGGATAGCCAAAGAAAAGATATTACCAGATAAACAATAAAAAGCCAAGAACAGTTCTCTTTTGCTTGTAGCCAAAGTATAGCTAGTGTTTAAACTTACAAACTCCTTTTCCTCTTCCTCGTTCTTATTTTTCTTCCTTTAGTAGAAACAAGACAACATTCATTAAAAAAAATGGAAAATGCAATCCTGAGTGCTATTTTTAGGACATGCCTTATTCAGTGACTTCCTACTAAGATGACGAATTGAGTTTTTGAAGGTTGACCCAAGCAACTTGGAGAACAAAAAGATGATGGGGGAAGATGCTAGAATAGTATCTACCACAGAAAACTACCGTGTAATATCTAATTGAAAACAAAAATGTAAAATTCAGCTATATTAATACCAACAGCTAATAAAGGCATAATATGAGAACTTCAGAAACATATATGAAAAAAAAAATCTAGAAATGAGTATAGAGCCTACCTTCACAATAATGATAGCTATAACTCCAACAACAATAAGAAAGAGCATTGCCATAATGCACTTGTCAGTTGCAACCTAATAAGATAACTTCAAAGTTATGAAGATCACAACAAGGCTGAGTGCAGGAAAGCAAAGGAAATGGATACTTAGTAATTGACCTGCCTACCGAGTTCCTTGACCAATTGAGAAGCCTTTTTGAGTGAGAAATGGATAGAATCGAGCTCATTAACTATGCGATTCATTTGCTCCGTCTGGAAATGAAAATACTCTTAGTCCCGGGCCAATAATTATAAATTTTGTATTTTTCCTTTTCCTTGATGAAACGAAATATAAACTGAGTCCAAGATGTTACAAATTATGACATATTCAATCTGTTATGTGCTCTCAAATGGATACCTGGGCTTCAAGAGCTGCTGTTGTCTCTGTTCCAACATTTATTGTGTCTTGAACAACCTGTAGCATGAATAGACACATAATATTATCTTTCACCCAAGGAAGAGTAAATGTGGATAATCATCCTTGTTTCACTTTGTTTCCTTTCCTATTATCTCAAGATGTGGAAAAACATTCACTGAATTCCCTCATTTACCCTGTCTTTGATGTTTTCTTTTTCCTTTCCATTATTTTTGGAGAGTTTATTATTTGAAGTAAAATAATATGGCTTGTCCTTTTTTTTTAACTCCCATAATGAAAAGAGATGATAATAGTTGATCAAGATAGAAAGAGCTGGCTAATAGGTCAAGAGTTTCCGATCAATTGTACATTTGACTCAAATTTACAAAAACAACCAGAAATAGGAGAAGAGGGCCACAAATAGATTATTAGAACTTCTATGGGACCAAGCAATTATGTCAGATAGCTGATCTTCCAGGCAATACTACAAATAATTAAACTGTAAGCATGATTCCTGTAAGCTTCGACACAGCAGGCATTTCATGCTTTTTTGTTTTTCTAAAAAAACTTTAAAAAAAAAAAAGAGTATATATATATATAGATGTGTATAAGAGACAGTATATATACTCTTTTTTTTTTTTTTTAAGTTTTTTTAGAAAAAAAAAAAAGTATATATATATATATATATATATGATAACCATTTTTAGCACCAAGTTACAGGATTTTACGAGTTTGCAATCACAAATTTCCAGTCAAAGACAAGTAAAAAAATACAATCTGTCTAACAATTTCCATTTTTGCAAACCAAATTCAACCCTTGAAAAAGGTGAAAGACCAGAGAAAGGCATCACAACAGTATTTTTTCAAAACATTGTGCCTAAACAGAAGTTATGATGTCACAGGTTTGAGTTGTGAAAACAGCCTCTGTAAAAGCAACATAAAGCTACATAAATCTAACCCTTCTTGAAACACTACAGTGACTAGGACACCTTTTTTTTTGTGCCGAAATAGGTAAGCCAGCATTATAAAGGAGGAGAGTTTGAAGACTGAATAAATTGCAAGAGACTACAAGTGTTCACATGGCAGGGCATTTTCTGAGACAATCATCCTAATAAAACAGGAAAAACTTTTCCTGAAAGTTCAGGATATGTGACATAATAATGTGCATCTCAAAATTAGGAAGATGATCCAACCTTCTGTCCTCTCTCAATTGCCTGATCAGTCTCGTCCATCATTCGGTTTCCGCGATCCATTAGTTGTTGATTTGTCATAGCTGCAAAAGACAGATCCTCTGCCTTATAAATAGTACAAACAAATATACAAGTCCATTCAGTGGCATGCCTACTAATAAATGCAGGAAACAGGCCTCAAACAAATGAAGAGAATGCCTCAGCCTACAATGGCATATTAGAAGCTTATGAGTGCTTAAACAACGAAAAGTTATGGAATCCATCAACAATTGAGCAAGTTTAATAAACACCATGAATTATATTAATAATGAACAAGTTCATCTGTGCCACACACCAGCAATCCCATTCTCATTAAAGAAGAACACTTTTGGAAGCAGGCTTCTGTGTTGCAAAATGAAATGGTCAGACTTAAGCCTAAAATGCACAAGGAAACAACCAATAATGATATCAAATCTAACATCAGTCATGTCCAGAACAAAGAAAAATCATGGTGATAACTTAAATGAACAAAACAGAAGATTATGAGCACATGGGATAACCTTCTAAAAGCTATACATTGTCTCTTTCAACAACCATAAACACCTGGAGGCAGGCTATCGATCTTTAATGAGAATTTTTAATTCTGAAGCCAAACTCTTACTTACATCATTTAAAGCCTCTATGGTGATCAAAAGGAAAAAGAACAGATTCAACAAAAAAAAAAATGTTGTATCTTACAGGAAGCTAGCAATACATTTTCTTCATTCAGCTCTTCACCGGGGCCATCAAAGAGATCAACTCTCTTGTTGTTTTCAAGATTGGTTGCATATCTGTATCACCATCACAACAATTTTAAAAAAGAGAATATAAAGGAATGGATGCAAAGAAAACAGTAAACAGTTAATTGATAATGGCAACATATCAAATTATTGAGCAACACCGATGATCAGAAGTATATTCTCAATATTCAATTACTAAAGGATGTTCCTCCAAGGAAATGAACTATTTTGTGCATGGAAAAAACTTTAGTCTTCACAAAAAACAACTTTTTCATACATAAAGGAAGTTGGAAGAGAGGATTGTCAACAACTTTTACAGCAAAGCAACTTGACTTTTTATTTTTTATTAATAAACAACAAAAGTTTCACCAAAAGAATAAGCTTAAAAATATTTAGTCATCTCAAGTAGAGCTCATCTACATGCTACATCTAGATCTAAGAGATCAAATTTATTAATGAACAAGCAATAGGTATTACCCTTCAAATTAAAGTTCAGGTTTTGCACATTAATCTCTCAACAACAGCCAAATACATAACACTTTCCTAATGTGACAGTAAGGTGCTATCAGCATGTATGACATAAGCTTGCATACCAAGCTCAATTGTTTGAATTGACTCAGACTCATACACAGTGATGACAAAACTAAAATGTCAGAGAAGAAAAGAAGAAAGGAACAAGTAGAGAGTGATCTTTCATATAGAAAAAGGGCTATTACAGGAAGAGTTCCTCTGCTGACTAAAAAGTAAAAACAAATATCATTGACTTCTTAAAGAAAATTGCATATGCCCAATCTTAGGCCTAGGTGACACTTTGACTGTGAGTTCCTGGATAAGACATTACTTACTGCTTTTTAAGAGCAACATATGAATTCAACTCTTTTATCTGCAAAAAATGCCGACACATTCAGCTAACTGTAGCCAGTTAAAGATTCAGGAGAAAAGAAAGAACAAAAGAAAATTGGGCAGCAAAATGAAAGAAAGTAAAAGTCAAGAAGTGAACCATTGATTGCTTTTTCTCATTCAGCATTCTGTTAGTTTCTGGATCATTTCTACTTTCCATATCCTTCACTTCTCTGTCAAATTCTTTAATAAGCCTGAAAGACAAGAAAATGTTACTCCTCTTCTGACTAATGAAAGAATAAAAGTAACAGACAAGAGAAAGTATGACAGCAGCACACTCACTGCACATATTCTTTCAGCAAGACAAAGCTGTACAGAAGAGGTTACATCTTAAGATTAATGCCCTCATTGTTTACAAGTGTTGTTTGACCTACATGACTCTTGCCAGAACCATACTGTTATAATCAATTTTCTACTCAACCTAATTACCCAGATTGACAAAATTCTGCAAACTAATTATGATGGCATTTAGGCAAAAGTACACATTGTTGGTGAATATAGGAATAATGTCCTGGTCAAGGTAACTTTCATTGTTGAACTACTGAAAAAACAGATAAGGATATAGAGTTCATTATAGGTGGACTGTAGTACAGAAGCACTTTTGCTTTCAGCATGCATATAGGGGAACAAAGAAGAAGAAATTGCATTCATCACTTCTTGCCATATGGTATTCCTTGATAAGAAAATGGGGAAAATCTAATCTTCAGTTACCATCAACTTCATGAATCCAATTAGTCAAAAATTGCAGGAATCACATGTGCAACACAATCAAGGAGGTTGCCATTGTCAGACTGCAGATCTGATCATCAATTATCACCTCTATAACTTGGTTCAAAAACCTAAGAGTAAAAAATTCCACTACACAATTCAACCTGCTTGTGGGAAGTAGGAACTTTTCTTTGAGACACCTTTTGGAAATTTTATCTAAAAAGTTATGGTCAAGTCAAAACTGGAAAGTCAATGTTGAACTGCAAATTTATATGGCATTCATTCTAACACAATTAAACAGATAACAAGAAAGCCGATTTCCAAATACCTCTTACAGTCTCGCATCTTCCCGGTGAGCTCTTCCAACTGCCTACTCTGCCTATTAACATCCTTGACCTTCTCCAATTTCTGGAACCCATTTCTGCAAACACAACGCCAATCTCATTTCACCACCATTCCCAACAATGCATTGCAGGGGCCCACCATTCTCTACAGAATAAGTAGGAATACACTAACCAAAACAGCTTCAGGAGCCAAATTGGGGAAACATTTTACTTTATGAACCCGCTCAAAGCCCCATTGCGACTTAGTAGTTATGGGTTCGAGATGCAGAAAAGACTCTTCGTAAAAAACAAGGATAAGACTTCATACAGACCCCCAAATGTAGGAGCCAAAGATCAAGTTTAACTTCATATAAACCAAACATCCAATCTTATCCACTTAAACAATCTTAATTACGCATTGTTAAAACAAAGCTAGTCGATTGAAGCTATCAAAATAAAAGTTTTCACCTTCAATCTAATCAACCGAAAAAAAAAAAAAAGCTTACGATAAGGCTCGAAAAACATCGGCTATCTGGCCGTCGATCTCGGCGAGCTCCTCGCTGATTGCCGATAACCGATCCATCGTTCACCTCAAAAAAGCCACCACTTTCCGTCCAGATTCCCAAACAAACACCAAAAAGAAAACCCAAAAAAAAAAAACACAACGGTCTCGGGGCAATGCAGCAATCGAATTCAAGATTTAAAATTTTTTTTTACAGGTTCATGCAGTGAATCAGATCCCATGCATTGTCAATCTCGCATTAATTCAAATCCTCCGGGATCTGCTTCCAGATTCCGGATCCAAAACTGACGGAGGCGGGTTTTCGGATCCAGAACAGATCCGAAAGAGAAATCGAAATTTCTAGAATCGGCAACAGGCGATCAAAATTGCTGCCGCACAGTGTAGTTTGTTAATAAAATGGTCGTGGCGACCAAAATCGAAGGTTTTGCAGCTGCTTCCTTCCCGATCCCGAGACAGCTTTAAGATAATAATATTAATTAATTAATTAATAATTTATTTATGTACAGACAGATTTCGACCTTTTTTGTTTTTCTTTTTTTATGTACGACGTTGTCTTGCTTTTTGTTTTTTCTGTTTTGAATTTAAAACAAATTAATTAATGAAAATAGGCAAATTAATTCGGAAGATGCTGATGATGAAGGGAGGGATTTGGCTTTTTTGAAAATTTACGGCCGTTTGATTTTGGATTCTTGGCCAACTGGGTCCCACTCGATTTACGCGGCTTTACCCCGTTTGCTTCCCCCCTTTTTCTCCTCGCCTTCCCTCAACTACTTGTTTGAAAAAAAAAAAAAAAAGAGGTGAAGGAAAGAAAATTGAGAAAAAAAAATGAAAGAAAAAGAGAATTTTTATTTTTTTATCTATAAAAGAGTAATATGAGAAAAATAAATTATATATATATATATATATATATATATATATATATTTAAAAAATTTAAAAGTGAACAAAAAATAATATGCATTAGAGTATCAATTTTATTTTTTATATAAAATTTTTTTATAGTGTTAGAGTTGTAAATTAAATAAATTTTTGTGAGTATTATATTTTTTTCACAAAAGAGCAGAGGGATCAGCTTCTTTTTTTTTTTCCCTAATTTTAGAGGGATTGAAAATATTGGACTCGAAAGGAAAATTTTTAAAATTTTTTTTTCCTCTCAATACTAAATAAACCCAACTTTTTACTTTTTTTTTTTTTTTTTACCCCCAATTTCCTCTTTAGCACCCCTTTTCCCTCATCCCAAACAAAGCATACAAGATTCATTCTGACTTAAGTGTTGTCCTAAGAACTTCTCAAACTTAGTTTATTTTTGTGTTGTAGGGTATATATTGTCTCTTAGTCCACTTAAATCATCAGCCTAGGACTCATCAGGAGAAGATAGAATTTCTAAATTTTTCTCAATAAGAATTAACTTTTAGTCAAATAGTTTCCCCCAAAAACTTGATGTCAAAACACTTTTGGTAATATGCTTCCACTAATGTAAGCTCACAAAATTCTTCTTTTCTTTTTTATTTACAAGTTTTATCCATCAATGTCACATGATACACATGATAATGCAACTGAACAGTTTCTAACTGGTAAACAAGAAAATAGTTTTTTTAAGTCCTTAATAATACCATATTAGTAGGTTATTATTCATAGCTTTCCATTATACTAGAAGTTCAAGCTATGTTAGAGATATAATTTTATTTTCTGAATATATAAAATGTTATGGCCCGTTTCATTTTCTTTCTTTTGATCAAGTGATAATAGTTCGACTCTAACTGGGCTACTTTGACTTTCATCAAAAATAAATGTTTTAACTACGATGCACATAAGTGAGATTAGTAATATATTTAAAGGAGATTAAGTTGTGTTTCTTTGTTAGTTTAATTATTACAAGCATACTGTTAGACTATATCAAACTAATAGTTTAAGGTGCCAAGCCAGTGTGTGTTCTTGAGTTGACCTTTGTCTTCACTCTTCGGCTGTACCTTTTTGTTTTTAAAAAAATCCTTCTGAAAACATTTGTTCGCCAAATATCAAAGAACATGTTCTATTTGATAAGCGTTTTAAACTAGTTACCGAGTCTTATAACTAAAATTAAAAATTTAAGTTATTTTATTAGTAACTTTTATAACTAATGGTTAGAAAGTCATTTTAGATTTGATTCAACTTACGAGCACATGGAAATGTTCAATGTCCAGCCAGGAATACGTCCAGGGATGAATCTATTACCCCTTATTTGAGAAAAAAAAAATGGTAGGAGAAGAGAAAAATGAGAGGAAAGAAAGTGAGAGAAATAAAAATTAAATAAAGACAAAAAAAAAAAAATCCTCCATGCATTTGAGAGACTGTCATTAGAAAAAAAATTATCAGGGAATATATGAAAAATAAGAGAAAAAAAATAATATTTATGAGACTACTAATTTTATTTTTCAAAAACTACACTATATGTTTTTCTTACATTTGTTATCATATATAATTTTTTTTTTATATATAGTTCACTCAGTTAAAAGACCACTAAGGATGCAGGGCTTTTAAGAACTAACAACTGTTTTATATCACTTTAACATGGTCACCAAAAGAGATAAACATTTTTTTTAAAAAAAAAGAAAGATAAATAATATTATATTATTTAGCATTTGTGTGTATGAATTCAAATATTAAAAAAAAAAGACTAAAATATGTGTGTTCAAATTATTCGTAAAATGACAAATAGACAATGACGCTGGTTGACCCAAGCATGACAATGTGTATCAATTTACCTAAAATTGAAGATTGTAGTTAATACTTACTTTTCATGGTTGATGCTACACGAAAAAAATTTCAACGTATATATATATATATATTCTTTGCAATTATTATAATTTATTAATACTACAGAAAAGAACAATTATTTCATCTTCCATCTTTCCACCTCACAGTCCTTTCTTCTCCCAAACGGAAAAGGTTATTTTTCACCCATTTTTCTTCTCCTCTCACATACTTTCTCTCCTCCCAAAAAATGCACTAAGCGCTGGAAAGCACAATTGCTCCCGGTCCCACAAAAGTACATATATATAATTCTTTAATATGTAAATTGTCCCCCTCAGGAATATTCACCGCTGCCATTTCTGACTTCTCATCTTGCTTTTTCAAAATATATATATAAAAATTCATTACTAATTATAGGTGTATCTTGCTCTTAAAAACATTTTTCCATATTCCCCACGTGTGGATCCTTTCAAAGACAACAACATGTCGGCAACAAGATCCATCCATTATATTATATTCTGACAACGACATGTCAGCAACAAGCTCCATTATATATATATATATATATATATATATATATATATTAAGCCAATGTAATTTAATATGGAATGGAATTCCGTACCTGGTGGGCACCATTAGAGTGCTAAAGAATGCCAAAAAGTGTAATGCGTGCACCTGCGAAAGATCCCTGCCCTTTAGCTGGATGACAATGACGATGGAAACTTTGTAATGTTAATTTTAAATGTGAAAACCCCTGCCTTCTTAAAATTTGTTAATCAAAATGGTTAGGATACCACTCAAGGAAGTGAATGTAGGACCCAAAGATTGTTGAATGAATTATTTCGTGCATAAAGTGACAATAAAAATTGGCAAATTAAAAAAGTCGTGCATCTAACACATACTGGATGACATATCCCGAAATATGGCAACCTATTATTCTATGTGATCTCTTTCTCTGATTTATTTACTAATAATATTACCTCCAATGGTTGACTTGGAGTTGTGAACAAATTGTGTGACTTAAATAAACGCCAAGGTTGCTTTTTTCGTGCATGAGTCCTTTTTATTAAAAGAAATTATGAAAGAAAGGTCATACTTCATAATTTTATCTAAGAAAATTGTGTTTTAGTGAAAAAGTAAATTTTTATGATGTATATTTAATTTTATTAAATTTTTAGATAAAAATTCAAATTCATAACTTTGAGTACAATGACAAAAGAAATTATTATTAAATCGTAATATTTTATAATTATTAGTAATTTTTTAACTAGATGATGAAATAAAGTAATTTTGTAATTGTATTTTAAGTTGTTTATTTATTTTTTTAAAGTTTTGTAAGAAAGAACATTAAATTTGAAATTAATAGCTTAAATAAATTTATTGTTAAGTATTGTGATTAGTAACACAATAATTATCCCCGATAAGATAACGTTTAAGTATGGTGAGGAAGATATTTGACATCTGTAAAAATGTTTGAAGTCATAATTATTATTTGAAGTGGTAATTTAATTAATAATTAAATATTTTATTCTCTGCTTTAACACAAAGTTAAGTTGCATCACAAGTTCAAAGTCATGTTGACAATATAATGTAATAACCCCATAGGAAACCTCCACGTGTACGAAATTTTACTTGAAAAAGAAAAGAAAAGAAACTGGTTGCTTGTTAAGAAAACTACGTAAAGAAAGAAGAAGAAAGGGCAGGCAGGGGAAATGACGGCTACCCCATGGACGAGGCTGTCAATCTCCATCTACTGATGCTGTCTGTCATTGTCTCTCTTTTTCTCGTTGCTCTAATTGTTTCCCGTGTGGGTCTCTACGTACGTATGTGCATGTATGTATATACACTAGCTGTTGTTTTCCAGGCCGCAGCAGCTTCTTTCCTCCACAATCTCAGAGATTCCTCAATTTGAAAATCAACTCCCATTTGGGCTTTTAAAGTTCATCATCAAATTTGGGACCGTGTTTTTCTTTCCATAGAAAGAAAGAAAGAAAGAAAAAAATGGTGCTTCTTTTATGATAAAATATTAAAAAAAATAAAATCTCACGCAATGATATCCAACCAAATGTCCCCTGCGGATAATTGTTATGGCTAAATTTGCTCTTGGTAAAAGAGAACCAAACCAACGCGCAATTTATCGACGTGCTAAGGAGAAAGCAGTATTTGTTTATTTGACTCCATGCAACAGTACAAGGGCTCTATTCTTCAGTAATGATTTCAAGCTCATGCTCCAAGTTGGGCTGATCTTGAGCGGATGTAATCTCACTCTCAGGGCTTTCAAATTGCGGAGGCTCTGGTGGTTGTGTGTCATTCTCATCGCGGTATGGGTCATTGAATAGACAAATAACATCGACGCCAGAAAAGCGTCGAAGAGGATGAAGCAGCCACCCAAAGAAAAGCCTAAGCGATTTAAAAATCAACTCCTGATGTGGAGAAATGAGTGCGGTCACAGGAAAGACATCACAGAAGAAAACTCCCGGTGATAAAATGAATGATGCACTGAACAGGGCAGTCCAGGCAAGAGAGAAATGGCCGAGTTGCAAGGTCAGGCGATTCTCGAGCGTTAGAACAAAAGGGAATTTGATGGAGGTGAAGATGATGACGAAAATGGCCAGAAAGAGTAATACAGTCAGGATCAAAGTGGAACGTGGGAAATTAAGAAAACATGTTAAGCCAGTGGAGCAATAAGCCTTCTTTTTGGGATGAGGGGTAAATAAGAAATGGAGAGGTAGGAAAAATCTAACATCTATATATGAATGTCAGGAAACAGAGTCTCGCCATTCAGTGTCGCTTTCTTTTCTGGGCCAAATGTGGAGGCATAAATACAAAGATCTCTCGTGGAAGGTACCTTGAAGGAAGAAGGAATCATGTTACTCCTTCTAACCCTCCAAAGAGTAGAAAATACGGAAAACTCAAGATAAGGAAGAAATCTCCAGTTTGGTAGCAGATGAATAAGAGTTATACATGTTATGATTACTGTTCCATGGTAAAGGAAAAACGAATTATACTCGTTAAAATTAACGGTCACGTGGAGTAAGAAGAAGTGACTTTTGAATAATAAAAAAAAAAGGGTGATAATATGTGTACTTTTATCTTTATGTTTAGAGTATTAATAAACACATATTTTTAATTAAATAAAATAATATTAACTTATAAATAAATTTAATAGAGTAGTAATGATTTTTTTTTTTGAATTTTTACATATGAATATGTTAATTATAAAATGTAAAATAAA
The DNA here is from genome assembly GCA_021464305.1 of Kandelia obovata. NCBI lineage: Eukaryota > Viridiplantae > Streptophyta > Magnoliopsida > Malpighiales > Rhizophoraceae > Kandelia > Kandelia obovata. The sequence goes on from JADCRA010000363.1 coordinate 1,558,045, forward strand.
AAAATTATATTAAAAAAATTTAAAAAAAACTTTAAATTTAAATATCATATCTCATAAACTTTAAACTTAAATTTAAATAATTATAAACTTTTCCACTTGCAAAGATTCCGAATGTTAACCCGCTTTTCTTACTCGAAATACCAAAATGCCTTGATCTCTGATCATTAGTCACCAGTGTTGGAAAAAGGCTAATGATTACTTCAGTATGAATTAGAATTATATTAAAGTTAATTATTATGGTAGAATATGCCCAATGGGACGGTAGAATATGCCAAATGGGACCGACAGCAGCAGGACAAGTCACTAAAAATGGGGTCCTTAAAAAGTTATGAAACAAAGCACGAAGATCCCAATTCAATTTCTACAGCCAAATGAGAATGCAACTCTAATTCCATTTCTCTTCTCTTCGAGCCAGTGACCAAAATTTTGGGCCACATGTTCGATGCTTCCATGGACTTTCCATCTTCTTATTTATTTATTTATTTTTTGTTCTGTCAATTGAAAATTCTTGTCTATGGAGGCTTAGTTATTAAGTCAGATATGGATGCAAATTCTTGTACGGATACTTTTGATGGATTGTTTTATTGACCCACCAGCACATGGAGTGTTGCACCAGCACATGGAGGCGTTAGTATAGACAAACATTAAAATAGCAAATGCAACTGAATTTCAACTGCCCAACTCAATAAAATATTTGCAATTTCAAAGGCTTCCCACAAAGGTCGCTTTTGTCTCGTAGATTCTGCAATCTTAATTTAAAATAATTACATAAACGCAAAAAATAATACGTAAAGATTAAGACGTGAGTTTATATTATTAAATTTTATTTATTAATTATAATTAATATAAAATTTTATAAACAATAAACTAAACTCACGAATACAATTTGAATGATATTAATTTATATATTTAATCTCTGCGATCAATTTTGGTTCCGTCTAATATTATTCTTTTATATATATATTTTTTTTATTTTATTATTTTAACCAAAGCCCCATTTCTAAGGTTTGCTAACTCAAGTTCCTGAGTTTACGTGGATGATGCATCGAATCATTTATCAGTATTAACAATAGACGTGCTTAACATATTTGATTATTTTTTCACAGAAACATTCTTCTGCGAGGGCAGGGGGGAGATACGAGGATGACAGGGCGTTTCTCCGCAATTCTCCTCTTCCTCTCCGCTGCCACCGCTGGGAACATCGGAGGAAGTGCGGCCGCTGCGGCAGACGAAGAGGAAGGAGAGGAGGAACCGGGTCGGCGTCGTCGGAATCTTCCCCGAATAGGTGTCTAAGTCCTGAACGGGTAAATCCATGTTTGATTGTTTTTGTCTACTCTGTAAATAGGCAGATCACCACCCTGTTCCTGCTTTTCTTTGTTCGAAATCTTTTGCTCTTTTGTGCACTTAAATCGATTTTTTTTTTTTTGGTAATAAAAGAGTCCTGTAATAAGTATCTACGGATAACTTGTGTTCGGATACGACAAGAGCCATCATCAAATTTTTGGGACCATGTCTTTTTCGATTAAAAAAAAAAAAAAACCCTTACAATTGCCACTCCTTTTATGTTAAAATATTAAAAAAAGCAAATGCCCCTGAAAAAGGTATCACACAATCATAATCGAGAAAATATCCCAGGCGGATAACTATAACGGCTATATTTGCAAGCTTTTATACCAACACGAAGCAACAAAGTAAAGTTGGCAGAAAAAAACAAGCAAATCCAACAAACAAATTATTTAATTTCACCACAAACCATCACACACACATTGGTATAGTACCGACAGTTAAGCAGTATTTGTTTACCTGATTCGGTCGAACAGTACAAAGGCTCTATTCTTCAGTAATGATTTCAAGCTCATGCACCAAGTTGGGCTGATCTTGAGCGGATGCAATCTCACTCTCAGGGCTTTCAAGTTGCGGAGGCTCTGGTGGTTGTGTGTCATTCTCATCGCGGTATGGGTCATTGAGTCGGCAAATAACATCGACGCCAGAAAAGCGTCGAAGAGTATGAAGCAGCCACCCAAAGAAAAGCCTAAGCGATTTAAAAATCAACTCCTGATGTGGAGAAATGAGTGCGGTCACAGGAAAGACATCACAGAAGAAAACTCCCGGTGATAAAATGAATGACGCAATGAACAGGGCAGTCCAGGCAAGAGAGAAATGGCCGAGTTGCAAGGTCAGGCGATTCTCGAGCGTTAGAACAAAAGGGATTGTGATGGAGGTGAAGATGATGACGGAAATGGCCAGAAAGAGTAATACAGTCAGGATCAAAGTGGAAAGTGGGAAATTAAGAAACATGTTAACCCAGTAGAGAAATAAGTCTTCTTTCTGGGATGAGAGGTAATAATCAATGGAGAGGTTGATTAGGGAAGGTAGGAAAAATCTAAGATCTATGAATGTCCGGAAACAGAGTGTTGCCATTCAGTCTCTCTTTCTCCTTTTGCTTATCCGTTCTCGAGAAAACGGATGCATGCTACGGTAGAGGTACATGAAGATATATAAATGTCTTTTTGAGTCGGTGAAAAGAAATTACTTGGCATCTTCTTTCTCTTCTCTTCTTTATCTTCGACTCGTAGGGAGCTTGGCGATTGTTGTCCATACTGGCCGGCTGCTTAAGTCGTACGCGACGACCTGTTGTAATTTAAGACTTTAGAATTAAAAATCTAAAGTTTTAATTATTTGACGTCCAAGGGACTTCACTTTTTTTTTTTTCATTGACAGATGGGTTATGGGCATAGAGACCCCCAACGGGCCAATGGGCTCGACCCAGTTCCAACGCCAGACCCGCTAGACATTTAAAGAAAGCCCTATAAAAACCAAAGCAAATGAAACCCTAAAACTTCCTCACTGGCTCTTCTTGTTGCAGGCGGCCGCAGCATTCTCTTCCACAATCTCAGAGTTTAATCAACCCTTCCGCCATGGTAATGTCTCTCTCTCTATCTCTCTCTCTCTCTCTGTCCGTGTCTCCAATACAATGAATTTGAAAATGTTGTAAAATTTTCAGTAAAGCATAGCTGACTCTTTGTTCGTTTTCACTTTTGAAACTGCAGAGTAAGCGTACGAGGAAGGCCGGCATTGTTGGGAAGTACGGTACGTGACAATTGTTTTTTTTGTCGTCTCGATTTTTCAGTTGTTTTGCCTTTAGTTGTTCCTTAATAAAACATTGGAGATTATTGTCTGTCTAACGCTCTCTTTTCCTGGTATAGTAATAATATTGATGAAAGAGGAGCTTTTTAGTTGTTACTTTCATATAAAAAAGGATAGCTTGGTGAATTTTCCTAATGGATTGAATGGTATTAATATGTGAATTTTGATGTGAACTTCATTTAGTTATTGTTCTCCTAATGATGAAACCGGGAATGTATTGAAAGCATATGGCTCTGAGAAATCTTTTAATCAAATTTGCTTTGGTTAAAGAAGGATGTTTGTCTTGGATTGTTTTCACATTTTAATTTGCTTGGTTTTCGTATTTTCATTTGCTTCTGAATGTAGGTACCCGATATGGGGCTAGTCTGCGGAAGCAGATTAAGAAGATGGAAGTTAGCCAACACAGCAAATTCTTCTGTGAGTTCTGTGGGAAGGTAAGCTTTGTGGTGCAATTGTGCACAAACTCTGGGTATCAATTTACTTCTATGTTGTGTTGAAGTGTGCGAATACTCAATAATGTTTGCTTTACAAATCTTTTACATTGCTACAGTTTGCTGTGAAGAGAATGGCTGTGGGAATTTGGGGCTGCAAGGACTGCGGGAAGGTCAAGGCTGGTGGTGCTTACACTTTGAAGTAAAGATCCTCTCTTTCGCCCTTCATTTTTGGTTTTGTTTTGTTTTTTTTAATGTTTCCCTCCATTTCTTTTATCTGTTTTCCAGTTGACTGATTTGCTTCTTTTCATGCATGACAGCACTGCTAGTGCTGTGACAGTGAGGAGCACAATTCGGAGGCTGAGGGAACAAACAGAGAGTTGAGCTGCCATTGTCCAACCTGTGTTTGCTGTCTTCAGGAAATATGGTCTGCTGTCTTGGATATAAGGCTAATCAAAACTGTGATGAGAATGTGGATTTGTGTCAATTAACGCTTTCATTTGGAGTAATCAGTGGTTTTTCTTGGGCATTCCATACTTACCCAGGATGATTTTGATCTTTTATTTTCTCTTTGATCCGCCTTGGAAGTTGATGTGGTAAATTGCATTATCTCTTTCTCACGTTCACACACAGTTTGTGCATTTGGAAGCAAGGAGGTGAGAAATTTCTGTTAAAATTTTGGAAACCATTTCAAGGATTTTGGTGGGAAGTCATTGTTCTGAGATTCAGGTTGATCTGGATGGTCTTGTGGTTATTGGGTCAACCTTAGCCATGGGCTAAGGGCCACTGAATTCTACGCCCCACAGCATCTAAGTGACTGCTGATGGACCTTCGCCTCATAATTCTGACTATAGCTGATATTGAAAGTGAATTAAGACAATGTGAATCGTAATTTCTGAATACATTTTGACACTGAAAAAATACTACAAATTTGATCAGGACAATCTGAATTATGATTTATAGCCAATTCTCTTACTTATGCCCAACTTGGTTGGGGAGCATTTCGGCTGGGTCAGCACCCTTTATATTGCATCATATAGCATGGGGTTTTCTTAAGCCATTTCGTACATTAGTACCGGGTTGATATTCAACGTGTCATTAATTGATCCTTCATTTAACTTTTAATAATAAACCTAAAACTATAATATGTAATAATCATTCTTGTCTAGATGTAAGAGAAGATTCACATGAATTCTATTTCGATAAAATGGAAACTTGGGAGGCCCGAGTATGCTTTTGCTGTGCGTGGTGATAGCTGTGGTCGTTTTTGTTTTTTTTTTTTCTCTTCCTGGAATTGGAACTGTTTACAAGGTAATATGGTACCTGGCCATCATAAATGTCTTCAAATACTTTTTTTTTTTTTTTTGGCATTTTAGAAAACTCTATACTGCTCATAATTTTTGGAAAGATGTATGTAGAATATGAAATAGGCGGGCTTCTCGGCAGTTTGGAAGGATTCATATGCGCTTACGCTGAATTGAATGTCAGTTGAGAGGACACAATCATAGCGCCCCCATTATTAAGACAGTATAATGGTTATAAATTATAGATACGCCTGTCAAATCCCCCGACTTACTGTAGTGTGGAGGTTAGTGTACGTGTCTGAACCAGACCAGTAGATACCCATATAAATAGAATTTTCTTTAGTCATCTGTTTTAATTGGTTGCGAGGACCATGCCATTGGTTGGCCCGACTTTGTTCTTATCCAACCATTGCCTCTCCTTTTCTTGGCCTTACAAGATCCCATTATTGTCATCAATCCTTCTCTTCCAATTTCTTACATGTTTCCTCATCCCTTAAAAGGACACAACATATTCCCAACTGCCTGTCTCTCTCTCTCTCTCTCTTTGCTCACTAGGTGCCAATGAATTTTACTCGTGTACATTCTGGATATAGCCAACGAGACAAGAAATTACAAAACATTATAAAAGGATGAAGTGTGGTTATCTAATCCAATTGGTGCCTGGAATAAAAACAATCCTTTCGCCTGAGTTCGTCACCAATGGGATTATTGAGAATAAACCCATCAATTAAGCTTCAAGAGGACTTATGACACCCTAGATAAGGTTCATGATGCCTGTTCATGAAATTTAAGCAGCTGATCTGTTCCTATTAAAAGCATGGTTTTATAAGACCTACTTATCATGTTATATTATAACAAGATTTAGTATAATTAAGGACAGAAACTCCTAGTCATAAGAAGAAAGCAAGACTCGTGGGTACCTTATCTCCCAAGGTTCCCAGAGGCTCCACATCTATGCACTTTGTGCCCTACGAACTGCAGGCTGCACACTATTTTTGCCTGTGGGGCTCAACAATAGACGAGTAATGTTGGCAGAACATGGATAGAAATTGCTAGTCCCACATTGACAAACTAATTCCTTAAATTTTAAAGGTGTTGCTGGAGGGAGAGCTTAGGAATTCAAATATCTTCGAGAAAAGATCATTATATACAAAAATGGGCCACACGAGAATCAGCCGAAGCATATTCAAACATTTGCACCCAATGGGCCAACCCATGACTTCCACTTGAGCTACAAGTGGGTAACGCTGTTCTCTTTCTTTTAGGAAAACCTGATTATATTGCTAGGACCAAATTACAAGTAGATTTTTGTAGGTTTTTTTCAGTAAACCTGATTATATTGATGAACAAGATGCCTACCTGCGACCACATAACCCAGATCCAGCCAAAGCTTAACCAAGTGGAGATCATAACACAAATGACCAGAAGAACAGAAAGACATCAACAGCAAAGAGAACAGTAAAATCCAAATACAAAATTCAAGTTCTGCATGGACACATACTCAGACCAATACATTTGTGTGATTTGAAGACATGAAAATGATAAATTGTAATGCATGTCAAAGGCCATAGAATTTCATGAAAGCTTTTAAGTACCGCCAATTTCTTACTTTCAAGGGGAACAAAGCAGAAAGAAGCTACTATGAAGGAAATTTATACAATTTATTCTACCGAGAAAGAACGAAGATGCAAATAGGAAATCCAAATAACTTTGAGAGTGAAGCTTCATAAGCAGCTAATTAAAAAATACAACTAACATGACATAATTGGGTATCTTCTATGTGGTACTAACCTTAGAGCATACGAAACGCTCCTTTTTCCAGTTCCTTTTTCAAATTTTCTGCTGCCAGGGGGAGGTGGGGGGATGGTGGGTATTTAGGGGGTGGAGTCATTGTTATCTGGCCTCAAGAAACTTTAACTTGTTGCCAGATTTATGTAAACTTGCTGAATCCACATGCTTCTAAACATAGGACTCTCACTTTGTGGTTTACCTCATCACAATTGGGAGGACTACAACACTTTACAGGAATTCCCAAAAGCATACCTCTGAAGAGAATACACCTTTGTGAATCTCCTCAAGAGAAGCTTCAACTATTGTCATCATGGCTTGTGTATCTTGAATCCAAACACCCTTGGAACATAGCTCTGTGAGGCCTTCTGTGGCTTCAGATGTCCATAAGTCATCAAGAATAAGTGAGGAAAAGTTGTTCCAAAATAGGCTCCGTCAATGTCTAAAAATAGTTGAGGAAACAGAAATTTCTTTGTGAGACAAATTGAGGGAGTGAAAGGAATATAGACATGGCATCATGGAGTGCAGAGTTTGTGTAAGTCCTAACTGATAAAGCAACAAAATGAAACAGAATAGGATTGTCATTTTTTTATAGCCTACATGTGATCAACTGATTGTATATATTATCAGTAGACAAGGAAACTAGCTGCAGATGTCAATGACTACTGTAAGCACAGCCTCAATCATTATAGTGTGCTCAAAGTGGACTGCTCTTGCACACTTAAGTTGAAAATAATGGCCAAATTCCAATCCTCTCATATTTGGGCTACACAAACCTCCATTAAAAGTTAACTGGATCAAGTTTTGATGTTCAAAGTCTAGATTGACACTCAGCTATCGAAAAATCAGGGAGTTTACATTAGCATAGAGGCTTTTTACATCTTAATTAAGACAGTCGATGTCACCCAAGAAAACATAACAAGTAAAACAGTATGAAAAGACGAAAGAACCTTAGGATAAGACCTCAAATAGTACTTCTAACACAGAAGTTACTTTAAAGTTGAAAATGAAGTAAATAAACAACTCATCCACTGAGGATTCTAAAGTTGCAAAAGGAGAAGTTCTAGAGTTGTAGATGAAAATTATAAGGGGAAAGAAATCAATAGTTGGTTATATGAAGGACAAAAGTCCAATGCACCAAAGGATACTGCCTTGGTATTTGGAACGAGGGTAGTATATATCTTCACATCTGGGGCAGTATATTTTGACAGTGCTTGACCGCGGAATGTCAGATTGGCCAACCGGAAGGCAGGGCTGTCCACAGCAGTAAACTCTTGGGCATCTCCCAAAGTCATAGTTCTTGTACTTGTCAAGCTGTAAAACTTGCAATGTAATGATTATATCCAATGCTCAAACATACAAGTCATGATATTGAGCAAATGTGGACTAAATTTAATAACAGAATCTCACCATAGCTGCCATGCCTTTGCTAGTCAATATGTATCGGGAATGAATCAGGCCGTAAAGCATCTCTGCTGCTGATTCAACTAATTCATTCTGTTCTTCTGTAAACATATTGCCTATCAATTTCAATCAATTGCAAGAAATGATCAAAAAAATGAACAAGGCTGCAACATGTTAAGTTGAAAGAGAAATCTTAGCTTTCTTGGCAACACAAAATCAAAGTAGAAATAAAAGCATTTTCTATTAATGCTGTTGGAAAAGGTGAGGGTAACCAGCATTACAGCAAAGACATTTAACCAAAAGGAGGAATAGACAATTCCATGAATCCATAGGTTTATATCACACACTCAATTTCAAATTTTTGGAAAAATAAGTGGGAGCAATGGAAGAGAGATCTAAAAATATGAAAACTTACCATGAGAAGACTCAACATCTAAAATCAAGTCAAGTGCATAATCATAATAAGGAACTTGACTGCTTAACCCACAAAGGTTGAAGTCATCTTGTATATAATCATCATCAACTTCACAGAAAAATTCATTGCCTCGTAAATTGCAAAACCATGAGATCCAAGACGTGTCATCCCCATCAGAACCACTAACGTCAGACCCTTCACTGTCTGTTTCAGATTCCTCTGCAGAAAATACGAATGAATTAGTTTTTGTTAGAATAAATAAGTTAATTATATTCACAGGAATTTTATGACTCTGGAAAAAAGAAGCGAAAAAAAAAACAAACAAACAACAAAAGGGGATATATACTTGAAATAAGGGAACCTATATTGGGGGGGCTGGTTGTTGCATTGTAAAGATCAGCCAGAATTGTAAAGCAGTGAAACATCAATTACAATTTCTCTAGCAAACAATGTAGTTGCTAGCATATATGTCTGTAAAATGAAAGTTGATGTTAGCCTGCCAGTATCATAATTATGACTTGTCGTATGAGCAATTCCTCAATATCTAGTTCATGAACACGTGCAATTGGTGTCAGCATGTTTTTTTGGAGAGAGATACTATTTCACCAATCAATTCATGGGCATCTAACATATTCATACTTAATGATTTTCCACAAAATAGTGAGAAAAGGTCACCGAATTAGTGGTACAATAATGAGTAAACTCTCTCACTGATTAGCTTGCCGCCTTAGCATAATAGGGCATTACATGAATTATTCATTAGTGCTGCATCTTTACACAAATCATTCTGGTTGTAACCAGAACAAGAGGTGGACAGCAGGCAGAGGTGTTTCCACACATAGACCAGAGCAGGAGAAAGCTTAAAAAAAAAAGAAAGAAAACCCAAAAAACCTCTGGGGAAATTGAAGCAAAAGGCTTCTTCATCTGTCAAAAATGCTCGCAAATTTGACTAACCACAAGCTCCATTATACTTTTCCTTTAAGTTTCCCAGGAAAGGAACAAAGAATGACATTTATGCAAAATAAATTATAAGAATCCAAAATAAAATAACAATAACAATAACAATAATTTTTTAGAACTTGGAAGGGTTGTGAACTCATTAAACTAATGATTACTCGCAGACTCAAAGGTCCCTCTTTCTATTTTTTGGGAAAAAAATATAAAAAATAGATCAATGATTGATAAAAATAAATCAACCAAAGAAAAATTAAATTATCAATAAAAAGAAAATACAGAGGAAAGAGGAACTAAAAAATTTACCATCGCAGGCGTGATTTATGCTTTTGGAGAGCGGGTCATTGTGATCGAGCTGTTGATGCAGCTTCCCAATGTCCTTGCCGTTGATGGCGCGGGAAGTAGACGGCGAGGATCGCTCGAGATGCTTGTCGAGAGTATCGTTGATCCGCTTCCGATCGACGGCTGCGCCCACCTCCGTCCTGGACCCACCAATCCCTCGTTCCCTGTACATCCGGACGACCGCGATTCCTTTCCAACTCCGCTTGCTTCCTTCCAGCTCCACCTCCCGAGATGACTAAAATACCCCTCGCCCACAGAATCTAGGGTCCTCTTTGTCTCCGATGCAGGGCCAGAGAGTGCGTGAAGCTGTCAGCTCGATCGGAACGGAGACAGATAGAGATAGATAGAGAGAGAGAGAGGCGTGGAACGTGCGCTGAACGTTTTTATTTTATTTATTGCGAATTTATTTTTTTAGTTTCATTTTTTGGCTTTATTAAAAAAAAAATATATATATATATATACACACACACACACACACACATTGATTCTCCTTAGATTTTTAATGGGATTTTGCCTGGATTTGAAATGCCCAGCAGAAAATTACACGTGTGTAAGCGGTGTGTACGCGTGTGAGGTGAAATAAAGGAAACAAACCAAGCCATGTACCTTTCTATCTTGGGTAAGGAAGGAAGGAAGGAATAATTATCTCAAATGATGGGTCTTATAATCACAATAATAATCCAATGATTACCATGAACTCTCTTATACTTAATTCTTGATCTACCCTCTCACTCACAAAATTGATTAGCATAATAATCTAAGCAATACTATAAATTTTATTTTTTTTATTTCCTTTTTATAATGGCCTTTATTTCTTAATATTTTTCACTTAATTTATTCTATATTTAAGACACAAATGATTATTTTTTTTTCTTTATTATAACACATGCGAAATGAATTCAATTAAATTACTAAAAACAATTCATGGCTTCAATAAGAGAATTTTTTTCTTGATATAAAAAAAAAAAAGAAAAAATTTGCTTTTCTAGCTCCTACGAGATGATTGTGGTCCCGTTCGTAGATAATTTATTGAAGTCGACCTGCCCCTACAAAATAAATAACATGGGTCTTTTTTTTCTTTTCTTTTCTTATTTTCTAAGGAAAAAAAAAAAAAGATGGAAACAGTAAGTAGTATTCTCGACAGGTATTATGTATTATGTGGGACGGCCTCGAGCTCTTCAAGTCCATTAAAGCAACAGAGTAGACATTCCTCCTTGTAGTGTGGCCCACCAAAATTATTTGCCACGTCACCAAACCTAGTCACGTGCTGAGCAATCTCAAACACCACGGAGCGAGAGTGTCAGATGCAACGGTATCTGGCTTGACCTCTGATCACACCGTCAGTTCGGTTCATCATCACCCAAAAAGCACCGTGTTTTTTACACAGAGCCAACAGTGCGTTAGCCCGTCAGCAGAATAATTGAGTAGTTGTTCAACCTTCAGTCAGTCAACTTGTAATTCTCTTCTTTTATTTTTGCCCTTTCTTAAAAAAAAAAAGAAAAATAATTATTATATTTTTCCTTTTCTTTTTTCTGTGCATCTGAGGAGATGCAAAGTAAAAAAAAATCAGAATCAACAAACTAGAACTTGGTTTTTGATTCTATAGGACTCCTGGCAAGAGTGCAAGCCGAGGCAATGACATCATTGCTTTTTCAGTAATAGGAAAGATTCGTTAAAAGAACATCTTTATGAACAGCCAGTAGAGAATTCCCCTCCCAACCACTTACAAACCGGGAAACCCCCTCAGCGTGGTCGGGATGCATTGCAAGTTTTTAATGAAAGATGGACTTCAAGTGAAACCGGATGCATGCGTTTCAGCTTTGAGAATTAACAAAAGGGATTGGAATTAGAGCTAACAGCTCCCATTTAGATTAATTAGTTTTTGAACAATACTGGAGATTAAATATTGTTTTAGTTTCATACTGAAACAATGAATTGCTTGAGTCTCAATGTACATAATTCCATAAGGTTGAGACTTTGAAAAAAATAAAAATAATAATAATAATTACTTATACGACTTTATTTTTACTTTTACCTTCGAGTTGATAAATCAAACGCATATTTGGTCTTCTAATAATTGTCATTCACATTTCTTGGCTCCATAAATCTGCTGCTTTCGAGGATTTGCCTAAAGCATCTCTGATAAGAAAGGTGATTTCTTCCGATCCCCAAGAAAATTAAAAAAAAAAAAAAAACAGGGCCGAACTTCTAAAATGTTTTGAGTTTTATTCACTTGTCCCATGATGTTTGAAATTTGATTCAATTGCGCTAAATTTAGGCTCTGCTCGCTAGCATGTTCATCGAAAAAGATGGAAAAGAGTCTAATTGCAACTACGTCTAGCAAAAATCACAATTGAAACATTTTGCCGGCGAACCAAATAGATTCTGAAGAGAACGAAGATCACATCTGTTATTTGCTCATAAAGAAATAGACATAGGGGGCATACTTACTTACAAAAGAAAATTTCTACATGCAAAAGCCAAAGGCTACTTGTCGTACCAGCGCCACTAATGCATGACCATACTCTCATCAGAATCATCTTCGGCAAAATACTTATCCTCAGCATCGTGGTTGGCTTCCTTGGACCAGTGATCATCAAGGGTCTCGTCTTCGTCTATTTTTGAGTAGTCCAAATGCTGATGGTCTTCCCCAGCAAGAAATTTTTGATGCATGATATAGGTAAACTGGTCCATCCTGTCTTCCATGTCTTCCGCTAAATGAGTTGCTCCCTCTTCATCTCGAGCACTGATTGATCGAACAACATTATTCTCGGTGCACGCCTGGATGTGACAAAGATGAATACATCATTGTGTTAGATAAGGCCTGCAGTTGTATATTCATGTTGCAGCAGCGACCTTGCACAACAAAGTGAAGTTGCATTACGTCTCCGATTAAATACGGATGCACAATATGCCAAGCAGAAGATTGGTGCACAATATATCATAGACTAGACACACCATAGAGTTAAGGCTGCATATAAAGTGCAAACATGGCAACATAACAATCAAATTCATGTATATTTTTATCTGCAAAAGTGCAAAAAAGAATCAATAATACATTTCTTTCCTAGGTTCCATATAAAAGGAAATTTGTGCTTCACCAGACGCATGAAAGCAAAACATAATTAAGATAGTTTCAAAATTTTCAATCAGCATTCATTCAGGAAGCGAAGGAAAACTCCAAATGATTATTTCAACAAAATCATGGTGGTTCAGCAATAAAAATGATAAAAGGAAACAAAGCACTTAGAATAACAGTCACCAATAAACTTTTCCACCAAAAAAAATAGACAACAGATAATAATTGGAAGAATCTGAAAAGCCCAAAATTACCTCAGTGGATTGTATGCTGCCATGAGCCTTCTCTGGCTCTTCCTTTTCCTCTTCCTCCCCCTCTTCTTCCTCTTCCTCTTCCTCTTCCTCTTCCTCTTCCTCTTCCTCTTCCTCTTCTTCTTCTTCTTCTTCTTCCTCCTCCTCCTCCTCTTGTTGTTCTTTTCTTTCATTACCAACCCATTCACTCTCTGCCACGCCCAACCTCTGCTGCTCCTCCCTAATCTTTGAAACCAAAACTGCTTCCTCAGCCCTTCTCATCAATGTCTCAGACCACCGTTCCCCCGGCCTCGCCATTCCCCGAGCACTCTGATCCTGAAACTTCCCCACAAACTCATGATGCAAATACGGCTCTCTCTCCCTCATGGCATCTTCCGAGAAGTACTTCCCATCATTAATCAGTCTATTCAAATAAGCCAGCCTCCGATTCTTCACTCTCACTGACCTTGTCCGCAAATCCTCCGAAGTAGGACTTATTTTACTCCTCAGGTTCTTTAAGTGCCAATTTATCTCGTAATCATTGTTAAGTACATCAAATTCTCCAAGCTCATTCGAATTCAACAGCGCTCCGTATCGCTCTCAATTAAGAAAGCAATTAATTTACAACGGAGAAATGATAAATTTCCAATACTGAAACATTTTTATTTTAAAAATATCAAAAAAAAAAAAGAAGCAGAATTCAAAGAATATAAATCAAAAGCCAACAGAAACACCAATTAGCTCAATTCAGTTTACTTTACCAGGGAAATTATTAAAGAAAAAAAAAAGAAAATTTCCTATGAGAGAGAGGGAGGGTACCTAGGAAAACGGCGACGTCGCGGGAGAGGAGGTGGAGGAGGAGGGACTTGCGCTGGGAGGCGGTGGCGGCATCGGACTGGAAGGCGCGTGGGAAGTAGAGGCCCTCCATCGCCGACAGCCTCTCTGTTATTCTCTCCATCGCTTCTTTTCCCACTCTTCCTTCCATTTTCGTCCTGCCCTTTCTTCCCGATCCGCCTCCGTGTAGATATATATATATATATATATAGGTCCGCCGTCGGCCTTCTTTCGCTTAAGTCGGTGATTAATAAATTGGTCGCGTGCAGTCACGTGCTAGATATGCTGCTGGGCTCAATCGGCTGGGCCACTTTCATTGTTCGTCAGTTTGACGGGCTTACCACATTTTAATTGATTGTCTCCGATAATAATTTCATGAAGAAAATTCAATTATTAAAATCAAATTATAGTCATGATAATAATTTAAAAATTAGAAATTATAATTTATTAGAAAAAATTAAATTAATAAATAATATAAATAAAAAATTAAATGTAACATATAAAAATTAAATTATAAATTATTTTAAAAAAATAAGAAAACTCAATTCATAATTATTTATAAAATATAATATAATTAATATTGTAGTAGGGTATGAAAATTAGTAAAAAAGAAAGAAAATTTATAAGGAAGAAACTGAAATAGACAAATAATTTTTACTGAAAGAAAATTTTGTAGTTTAATAATTTTTTCTTATTTATTTTATTCTTAAATAACATATATGACATAAATATCAATATAAAAAATTAAGTTTTAACAAAACAACTTTTTAACTTATTCTAACAAGTTTTACTAAAAGACTACTAGCAGACCCATCTAATCTCTAATAACCAATATACACATAGCTTATTCATACTCATATCTCTCCAATAAAATAAGCATTATCCAATAGGCTTAAAATTAAGGAATTAGACATAGATAAAATTATACTTGTCTTAATTAGTATTTTTAATAAAGAGGTTAGATTATTGGATAAAGACTTGCACAATAACTTAATTATTCCTCTTAATTATTTTACGATTAAGCACATTTATGGGCTTTACAAAAGACCATCCATCGTCATTCATAATTAAAGCATCAACTGTCTATGATTTCTCATTACTTTTTTAAGAAATAAGACATATAAGATAAGATAAATGATAAAACCTTAATGAAGAGGTAGTTTGTAGACAATAATTCCTACCGTTAACAATATCTAGTGAGGACCACAATATTTAGAGACAAGCTTTAAGTTTCTTTTTGAAGCAATAGTTTGCCTACAAGTTTCTCACCTTAAACCTTTTATTACTTTTTCCTTTATTAGTATAATACTTCATCTAGTATTATGTCTTAGTTAAATGCTCTTTAAATAAGTTAGTCATAAATTATCTCTCTTGTAGATAAGACTCCATTGAAGCTACTTGAAAATCAATAAGAGGTAATTCAGTTAACTGAGGAACTTTATAACAATATAAGGCCTTATATAGAGTCATGACAATATAAAATAGTGACTATTATTATACCATCATTTAACAATATGAAGTTATTAAACCTATTTATTAGACTTTTAAAAAGCCATGCATTTTAGATAGGTTTTAACATAATGATTAAACCTTTTAATTTGGTTATTTGACTAAGGGTGATTTAGGTGTAACTTAATTTCCAACATTTTGAACAATTCCTTTTAAAAAAAATATAAGTGAAAACCTTATTTTTATTTGACATTATAGATTAAGGCATCCCGTAGAATTTATAAACTTCTTTAATAAAGCATTTAACAGTAGTTGAAGTAATGAATGAATGAAAAATGACCATAAAATGATTATATTGACTAAACTTATCAATGACCAATGTTATGACATCTTTGCCTTTGGATTTTGGAAGTCCTCTAATGGAATTTATACTCATGTTTGCCCAATCTTCAGTTGACAGTTATAAGGGTTAAAGGAGCCTAAGGTATTTGATATTCTCTATTTTGCATTTTGACATATGTCACAAACCTGTACATAATCTTTGACAACTTACTTTATCTTAGACTAATGAATGTGCTTCTTTAGTTCCTTACGAGTGGTTTTACCCCTTAAATGCCCTCCCAAAGTCAAGATGTGAAATTCTTACAGTAGTTGAGTCATAAGGTTTCTTTTAAATTTAAAGTGGATTCATTTGTTGTATTTGTGAACCTTATTTTGAAAAAAACAATAATGTTTATTATGCTATATTATAGTCAATTCAATTATGAATTCTTTTGCAATATTATCGTACTTATTATTAATTAAAATCTTAACTTGTCAGTTTGGTATCAAAGTGGTCATGACATAACAAACACCATTAACCTGATTAATAAAGTTCTTATAATTTAGTTCATTTATTTTAAACAAAGTATCAGTAACCTTATCCTTACTTTTTTTGTTTATAAAGAATATTATAACTCAACTCCAATAATTTAGAAATAACTTTAATTTAGACGCATTTATGAAATTATTGTTATAACAAGTATTTCAATGGTTCCTAATTAATCTTAATCACACAAAATTTTCAATTTGCACAATGCCTCAATTTATTAATACTATTAAAATAGAAAAAGGTTTCTTTTCCTAAATAAAAAGATTCTTGTGCTTAATATGAAGTTGTTTACTAAAATAAGTTATGAGTCTTTTATTTTACTTTAATAATACCTTTTTTCCTTTATCATTAATATTAATTTTCAACACAAAAGACTTAGTGAAGTCTAATAGTGTCAGTATTAGAGCTAAAGTTATGGTTATTTTCAACTATCGACATACTTATTATACTTTTGAATTCTAGTATAAATTATCAGTTTTTTAGCAATTTTATTAGTGGTTTACTTATTTATTTGTAGCCTTGAAATTTTTTTTTGTAATAACTTATTAATCCCAAAAATTTATTTAATTCCTTTATTGTTGTAAAAGTAAGTCATGTCATTATAGTCTCAATTTTCTCAAAATCAATCACAAGTCCATTTTTAACTATGATATACTTTAGTTAATTAACTTGATGTTGCTTAAATGAACATTTAGATTTTTTGGCATATAACTTATTTTCTTTTAAAACTTCTAAAGACATCACATAATGCTTGGTATGACTCTCTAGATCATAACTATATATCAATGAGTCATCAAACAAGTCCTTTTGTTTCTCTTATCTTATTAGTTAAGAAAAATGACGAAATACGAAATTTTTGTATGAACTATAGGCAATTGAATTAATTGATTATTAAAGATAAATTATTTATACCCATTATTGATAACCTTTTAATCTTATTCTTGTATTGTGTTGGATACTTATAAAGCCTCAAATTTATTGATTTAGTCTCAAGTTTTAAATAAATTTGGTGATTATGAGTTTTTATAGATGACAACTCTTTAGATTCTTCAACACATATTGATATTAATCTAATATTCCTTGCAATTACTTAGGTAAAATTATAAACTTGCTAGCTAAACTATGCTTTATTTATTCTTAAAAAAACTTTGCAATTTAGTTCTAGCCATCATTCTAAGAATGACATTATGGGTGAATTCATACAAATCCATTTGCTTTCCCTTCCTTATGTAATATAACTTAAGCTCAAAGAGATCAAGTCTTATTGGTCCCAACCTTTTGATCCAATCCACTCCTAACATTATATGAGAAGTTCCCAATGGTATCACCCTCAAATCTTATGCATTCTCTATTCAAATTGGTAACACCTTTTCATACTTTTCACATTTTATCCATTAGTAACTCTTACTAGAATTGACCTAGTTTTCTTTAGTACATAATTAAACTTATAAGTTATATTAGCATCTGAGACACTATTAGTAACATTAGTATTTATGAGAATTTTCAACCTTTTTTACCCTGCTTAGTTGTTTCCACTAATAATGCCATTAAAGTCTCATAATTGTCTTCCTATACTCTTTCAAATACTCGTCTTCCTTAAATTATGGTTTTACTTACCTTTGCATGATATGCAAGATCTGCTTCTTAGCATTTTGATGCCCTAAAAAGTACTTTTTCATTACACTTAAAGCATGAAATAGGCTTTTTGACAACCTCAGTAGAAGACTCTTATTCAGACTCTATTAAAGAAGGGGTTGTAGGTTTTAGTGTAACCTCATTTTTGGAATTCACCGCCACACCAACTTGACTTACAAAATATAAAATGGATTTTAGAATAAAAGAACTATAAGTTTAGTTTATAGTCCTTACTAATTTTTATTATTTGTTAAGCCCTTTAACAACTTCCTTTTACAACTTTGTTGGCATAACCAAATGTATTGGTAACTTAGGTTATGCTATTCTTATTGTAACCCTAATGGTATCACTTAATTTCTTTGTAAAACTCTTCATGAAATATCCATTCAGGAGATTTTAATAAGAATGTTTCATTTAACTTTTAAAGTCTTTAAACCTTTTTTTATAATCTAACATTAATTTTGTCTACATTAGTTTGTTAAACTCCCCGATAACACTCTTTAGTTTGCATATATTAAATTTAATACATAGATCTTGAGATAATTTATTTTAAGTAATATTTATTGATTTAATAATCAATCCTAAAACCATGACTTAAGTATTCTTTTTCCTACACGTTATTCATCCTGAAATACCTATTACAATTTACAATCCATTTTTCAAAGAGGGTACCTTGAATATAAGACAAAGTCACTCTAAGTCCTAACCAAATTCACTTTCTTCTATAGTTTGGTTCTTACACACCTTATTGCTTATTCTTATAGCAAATTCCAATAGGAATAAACAAGATTTCAAAGGAATCTTAAATTAATCGTGGTTCAACGGTTTGCACAAATTTATTAGGTTCCAGTTAAGAATTTTATTACTTGAGAAAAACGAGTGTCTTATTGCGTAATTCTCATCGGCTAAGCTAATTGCAACCATAACGAATGATCTTCCTACTCCTTGAGTTAAGCTTGTATCAACATCATCTGTTCCCCAATCCTTTGTAGCACGTCGTCAGATGTCAGGGAAGAAGAATCTCCAGTCATTGCCATTGCTTTAGTTTTCCTCGCTTGACCGTTGAAGTGTAGTTCCCGCGCGATCGTATTACTCTAATGCCAAACTTGTTAGGGTTTGAAGATCGGTGAAGAAGAAAGAAAATTGTAGAACAAGAAACTGAGATAAACGCAGAGAATTTTCCAGAGAGAGACAGAGAGAGTATTTTGGAGTTTAATGCTTTTTTCTGCCGTTTATTGCATTTTAAAAGGGCATACATGGAAACCGGTGGTGGCAATACAAAAGGCTAAGCCTCAACAAAACCAACCTTACTGTTTATCTCTACTAGTCTTACTTACGGACTACTCAAACCTATTTAACGTCTAATATCCACTACTACACACGTGGCTTATAATATAGACTTTGCAGCTCTTAAACAACCCTTTGGCAAAACCTTAAGTAAAGCACATAACAGATCAATTTTACTTCGTTTTTCAGGATCAAATTGTTTTATTTTATTTTTACCAGAAAGAAGTCCACACCATAGGAAATTTTAGAATCATAAGAATTGGGTGAAAGAGGTCGGGCTAAAACCCCATGCAAGCATAAAGCACACTGCAAGTTCATACCCCCCCCCCCCCCCAAAAAAAAAAAAACAACAAAATAGAAAAAAAAAAGTGCCTATCCCAGTGGTAAACTGGTTGAAAGTAATGAGGGCAAACAATTCCAAAATCTAATCCCCTTCATTCATATGCAAAATTTACGGTTGTTTAATATTTTAAGAGGAGGCAGAACTGGAGGCCTGCAGAATATGAACATATAAGCAAAAACATTATAGCTTGGCATGGAAGTCTTAGCCGAGACAAAGCCCGAATGGTTACAACAGTGGTTGACCCACTCCCTGAATCCGTGTCTAATTATAATTAAGATGGAGGCCCCCAAACCTCCTCCAACTGCTGAACATGGTTAGTGATTACTTCCGGGCAAGAGTGAGCTTGCAGGAGCTCTAACCGCGTGAAAGGTGGAGCGAACTGCAATATGTAGTCTTCATCTGAAACCAGATCACAGAAGTAAATCAATGAACCACCAGCGGAAGCCAGGCAAGAGATAAATCCAAAACTCACAAATAATTAGATTGCTTCTATATACTTCTCTTATTATAGCTGTTTGCAGCATTCATTCGAAACAGGGAAAGCAAAAAGTTAAATAAGCTTACTCTCTTTGACTGTTCCATATAGCCAACATAATACCTCATCAGCATATGCCAGGCATACACCTCCCTGCCAACCAATATTAAGCAGATGACTGAACTAAATTAGTACAAGTTCTTGTTGATTGGCACTTAAACTTAAGCAGGTGATCTGTGATATATGCATGTTTACAGTTGAAGCCACAACTGTGCATACATTTTCTTTACCAAGAAGTTAATCTGCAATACATATTCTAAGTCTGAAGTGACCCAACAGTTAAAGCAACAAGTGAGACTTGCATTGACAAATAACAAGATTAACCTACCTGCCAATAGTTTTTTGGTTTTACTCTTTGTGTTATATCTTTGGTTGTTAGACTCTCTGTGCTGACAAGTCGGCCTCTGTCATCCCTGCCAGAAAAAAAAAAAAAAAAGACAAGTGTTTTTATAGGTCTAATGCATTTGGAAACCAAAAAAGAAAACACAAACATCAAGCATTCAACATTGTTGCCCCGCCAGGTGCATGTCCATATATATCTGAAGAAAACGTTGGGAGGGGGGGTTGCCATATTTTTGCCACTAGTGAAGATAACGTTGTTTCTCAAATGTTGTCCCATTTGTAACCATTTTCCTCTATCCCGGACTATTTTCTAGATGTTTCCTAGCCATACAAAGAAAATGGAAAATTAACTTGCTCAACTGCAAAATGCATGGAATTTGGAATTTCCTCAGGAAAACTGAAGGTTGGCTGCAACAGAATTGGAAATTACCTATATCCAATAACAACATAAGGAACACCAGCTAAGAATGATTGAATCTGTGACAGGTAAAGTATCCCAATCATTTCTTTGCACAAAATGCCAGCCAAAGTGACATATTTGCAAGTGCAAAAACAGCATAGAGACTGGAGGGACATAAAAATTATGCAGCCACATGTACCCAAGTCTTAAGGAGTTTTTCCCTCTCAAATCTTTCCTCAGTATGATAATCCAGCTGCATAGTAAAGAGAGAAATTTTCTAGTCATCCAAATATATATTCCCACAGTAAGGCTTAAAAGTTAGAAAATGGGGAAAAAAATATGGAACATGTTAAACATGTCTATCAACCTCACGATTGGTCTTCAATTCCACATAAAACTTCATTCCATCATCATGTGAATCACAGCAATCCATTTCAGCACCCATCAGAATACGATGAGCACCTAATTTGGTTTTGATCACAGCACAGAATTCGACATTGGCATCAACATGATGTATACCTTGTCCATCAGACCTTGTTGGATCCACAGTAGCTAGGCTCTCAAAACAATATCCCCAGTAGCATCTATATTTACAGAACATTAAATAAAGAACTTGCACATGTTAAAATAAACCGGACAAATTGAAAAGAGTGCAATAACTAAGATGCTCACAGTAAGCTTCTGATCAACAAGACTAAAAATGCAATCCTATATTTGAGATCATTACTGTCTCCAGTATTCCCTCTCCCAATCTTGTTGACGTTTACACCGTGAACTGCAGAAGACAGCTTACCGTAAACATAGCCCTATTCCCAGCCATGAACCCATCTGCTTTCCCATTTCATCCAACTCATGTTCTACACATGTATTCTGGCAGGTTGTCATTCACATCGTTCATGCACAGTTCTAGGTTAAAATATTACTACGTACAGCAACACATTCACTCCTTGCACATTAAACAATATCAATAATTTTCAAATGTGAAAGCCCTTGGATTCCAGGTTCTTGGCACAGTTATCATGGATATGCCATCATTTCTGAAGCCTTCCTCTTTTTCCTCCCTTGTCTGTACTTTTCTTCTATCTCATTATTTTGTCTTAGATCCCAGTCAAACAATATTTTGTGCAACTTTTGGTAACATTTTTATTAACAATTGTTTCCAGCAATTTAAAACTGGAGAAGACTACTGCACAAGTTCTGCTGTGGAGCTGAGAAGGTGACATCAAACTTGTGCACTTTTTCTTGGGGGTAAAGGGGGCAGGGAGGAGAAAGAGAGAGAGATTTGTAATTAAAACAAGCAATCCAATCTGCAGACATGGCTACACTCAGTACCACCATTTGCCATTGTTAACAACTATATTTCCTGGCTACATTTCAAACTTCTCCTTCATCAATTAAATTTTCTAATTTCTCCATGAGAGATACATGGGAATTCAAGACTAAAATTGTAGTTGGATGTTTATAATAATGCCAATGATTGAACAAAAGTTCATGTAAAGTGTCATAGTGTTCAATTCTATGGCCTATGTAAAGGGAAACTGTAATAAAAGGATGCCAGAGAACAAAGAAATCCAGGGTGAAACCCTCAATCTTTTCATCTAATGGAAGAGAATACTTGCAGATGGCATTTAAAATAAAACAAACAAAAGAAAAGTAGAAAAGAAAGTGCACATATTATCAAGAACCCAAACTTTAAATGCCATGAAAGTTCATTCTTTTTGGACAAAAAAAATCCAGAAGTAGAGATGGAATAAAAAAGTAGTTCCAATTCATGCAACAATAATCGAAGTACTTGCAATAGTTGTGGTAATGATACAAACACTCATTGTATTTATTTAAAAGTGAGCCTAGTACCTTCGACGTTCCAACTCACTTTGCGGCCTTTCTGGTAGCTTATGCACGTCTAGATAGACAACTCCATTCCTTTTGTGAACACCCATTTCCCAAGGCTCATGTCGAATATAAGCAGTTTGTAATATCTACACAAAAACACATTTGAGCTATTTCTGATGCCCACACACTGCATAGGGGGTTCTGGTTGCCTTTCTTTTAGTTTACATAAACACAGAGAATAAGCTATGTCAAAATTATGACTTCATCATAGATGATAAAATAAAGTACACATACCAAGAAAAATGTCTCCTAAAAGTTAAACCGTATTCATCTCCCAATAAATAATAATAAATAGATTTTTTTTTTTTTTATAATAAAGTCTTCTTTCCACATTTACAGTGTATTCAGAGCTCCTCAACAAATTTGAGCAGTGGCTCAAAGCAGGCAGTTGAAGATCCACTCAAGACAAATAAACAATTTGTGCAGTGAAGTCATATGAGTTTGGCCAGTAATGGGCTAATACGATAATATTTAGTAGAGAAAAGTCCAATCAAAGGGACCAGAAATTACCTTATTAAGGTTGTTGCGAAAAGTCTGAGAAGATGAAAATGACAAAGAATTTTAAGTTAATAGCCTTTATTAGAGCATTACAGGCCACAATATCTAGACGAATAAAACATTTCTTACCACAAAATGCATGTTCTGAAGAGGAATATTTTTGTCTCTTATGCAAGCCAGAAGATCGCCAAAACCTTGAGAGCCCAGTTCTGATCCAGATGAAACAAAAACAAATAATTACATAAAAACATTTTAATAAACTGCCAGCATATTGACACACTTATATATATATCTGAACAACTATTAACATGAATTTCACTGACTGTACTCATGTTGTATCACAAGTCACAACACAGATATCAGAACAACAAAATACAATCATAGCCAAACACAGACATCATAACAGCCAAATACAATCATATCCAGAAAAGAAGCCACACCTTTTTTTTCAATAAAAGTGTCAAATCCTTCATTCAGATCAGCTCCAATGTCTTCAGAAATATGATGTTTAAAAAGCCTCTAATAATCAGGAAGAGGATTGACGTGTTGAGCTAACCAGAAGCAAAAATGTCCACCCTCAAAATAATAACAGAAAACATTATCAAGAAAAACCTTACCAAGTTGCGTTCATCAAAGTAAACATCTCCATCTTCTGCACGACTATAGCAAGCCAATTCACATGGCTGTAGGATTAAATTGAACAAGTCACTAGGCAGTCCACAAAAATAGCTTACCAACAGCATAACTCTCAGGGCAAGAAAGGGGCAAAATGAGAAAGTCTATCAATCATCAAAAAATCCTTCTTAGTATCTATCACTCTAACATTGTCCCAAATGCAATGCCAAAAGGAAAACCTACAGCTTATAGACCACTTAGCATTTGCATGTGAGACATACCATATGGGGGGATAAATAGCTAGAAGTTGTGACATCCATTTTTTACTGTGGGAAAATAAAAACCTAAAGAACTTGATAAAAGACCGATAATATCTATTAAATCTATAAATGAAAACCTACCACTTGGAAAGCAACACATTTTCTCGATAATGTTTCTTCACTCTTCAAAAACTTTAGTTCAGATACGAATCGTTCATCACGATGACCATTAGAAAATTTAGGACCATAGTCATAGCTTTGCCTTGGAGGAAATGGTGGTCGAGGGAGAAGGCCCCTATCATGTTGCCACCGGCCTCGTCGAGAGTTCAACCTGGACTGGTTGTTTGTATTGCGCACAATGGGTAACACTGCCAAACAGATTATAAAGAGAACAATTTATGAATACTTATGACTGGTGGCAGAAACAGAGAGAAATGATGATGGCAACAACAAGAGAAGAAAGGAATTACAATCAATCTCTCTGCATACATGAATTGCAAATTGAAGTAGCCAACCAATCAAATCCTTATGATCCACCACTTAATGTTCCAAACATGTATTTATGTATTACATCAAAAACCAAGAAGCAAATAAACCACTAGTCCCTCAAAGTTGAATTTAATGATGATATCAACAAATTTTGTTGGTTTTAGTTACTGATCACAATCACCACTGCCACTGTTTGTGCGTTCGATCAGGTGTATTTAATCCAACCCACTTAAATCGCAACACCATTGAACTTCAGATCAAAATAATATCCCATTTTATGGGCACATGGATGCACAACACATGCTAATGTGTACTCTTGCCTCCACATGTATCAGTACAGAAATTAATAATGCATCACAAATAACTTAAGGCAGCCAACAATTACCGGGATAAATATTTCAACTATGTAAATAATACTCAAATATGTTGAATTCACAAGGAATTAGTACAAATTAAGTTCAAGTTTCTGTCTAACAATTTTACCTAACTTCATGATGAAATGACAAATGCCAAATCAACAACAAAGATAACCAAAACCAAGCATGTTTTTCAATGCAATCAAATCAGACAGATTATAGACCTCCATGTAACAAAAATTTACCCTTCTAGAGAGAAAAATCAGCTCAAAATATGAGCCCTAAAAATAAAAAAACTAGGAAAGCATCCATCCACGAATGTTGAATGCACCTATAAAAGCATCCCACCTGGTTAACCAAAGCATAAACCTAAAATAGTGTAGTTGTCGAGATGATACTAAGAAAAAAAATATTGACTATAAATTAAGAAAAACACCACATTGCCTCCAACGCATACTTCATTTTGAACAGCATAAATTCAACCAATCAAATCAAACCAAGTCAAGGTAACGAAAAGGAAAAATAGAAGAAGAAGAATAAGAGGATACACAACCAGATTACTATCTCAGAACGCAGAACCCATTTCTTGCTTATAAACCAAAACCCATTTCCCGATTGTAAAACCAGAGAAATTTTTGAACCCAAAAAGGCCAATCAATCCGATCTAATCAAGCCGACAGTACAAGAAAAATATACATCGACAAGATTCTTCCAATAAATTGGATGATATAAATAAACAAAATAACCAAAAAATATTCAAAAAATGGAAAGAGGGAGAGAGAGAGAGAAAAAAAAAAAAAGAATTACCTGGAATAGGGTAAGGACTCATAGCAAGGGTTTTGACATAATCTTCGTTGTCAGAACCAAAAAGATCGGTCTCTTCATACCCATCAAAACCCTTTTCGTCATTCTCATTGTAAACCCCACTATCCGCCATTTCCCCGCAATTCTCCTCTTCCTCTCCGGTGCTAGCGCCGCTCCCGCTCTGTCCACCGCCGGGACCATCAGAGGAAGAAGCGGCCGGTGCGGCAGACGAAGAGGAAGAAGAAGATCCTGAAGAGGAAGACGATGAGGAGGACGGAGAGGATGAATCGGATCGGCGAGGCCCGTTGTTGTTGTTGTCGTCGTCGGAATCTTCCCCGAATAGGTCTAAGTCCTGCTCGGGTAAATCCATGTTTGATTGTTTTTGTCGGTCTGATTGAGTTATTTGCTTTGTCTCTCCGTAACAAGGAGATCACTGCACTGCTCTGGCTTGTTTTGAAATCTTTTGCTTTTTGTGCCCTTAAATCTTAATATTTTTTTTATTGTCTCCACGCATTTTAAATATTATTGGCCAAAATAATTTTTTATAAAAAAATGGAATAAATATACGCTTGTAATGAGTTTCGATATGAAGACACTTTTCAAGCCCATCATCAAATATGGGACCTTGTCTTTTTCCAAGCAATCCAACGGACACATTTTCACCACAAACCACTGGACACATTGGTACAGTACTAACAGTTAAAAAAAAAAAAGAAAAAAGAAAAAAAGACAACGACAGATGTTGGAACTGCCACATAGTATTGACATAATAAGTATAAAAGTAGTATTTTTGTCTGTATGTCTCGGTGCAGCAGTACAAAGGCTCTATCCTTCGATAATGATTTCAAGCTCATGCTCCGAGTTGGCCTGATCTTGAGCGGATGTAATCTCAATTACAGGGCTTTCAGAATGGGGAGCCCCTGGTGGTTGCGTGTCATTCTCATCACGGTATTGGTCACTGAGTACGCAAATAACATTGACGCCAGGAAAGCGTCGAAGAGTATGAAGCAGCCACCCAAAGAAAAGCCTAAGCAATTTAAAAATCAACTCCTGATGCGGAGAAATGAGTATGGTCACAGGAAAGACAGCACATAAGAAAACTCCGGGTGATAAAATGAATGATGCAATGAATGCAGCGGTCCAGGGAAAAGGAGAAATGGCCGAGTTGCATGCTGAGACGATTTCCGAGAGTGAAAGTAAAGGGGAGTGTGATAGAGGTGCAGATCATGCAAGAAATGGCAGGAACAAAGAGTAATATTGCCATGATCGAGGTGGGATGTGGGACGTTAAGAAACATGTTGACCCAATAGAGCAACGAGCCTTCTCGTTGAGATGAGAGGAGGTTGATTAGGGGTGGTAAGAGAAATCTAAGATCTATGAATGTCAGGTAACTGAGTCTCGCCATTCGTCTCTTTCTTTTTTCCGCTCGTTAGTTCTTGATACAACAAATGCGTGATTCCGTGGAGGCATAAATATAAAGACCTCTTATGGAAGTTTACCTCGAAGGACCTTGAAAGTCGGCAGAAATAGAATAAAGATTATAAGTAGGGCCGTGTATCATAAGAAGGGCCATGTATCTTAAGTTCACGTCACTGTATGGACAAGGTGTACTTTAAAATAATAATAATAATAATAATAATAATAATAATAATAATAATATGTATATTTTTAATGTAATTTTTGAAGTATTAATAAATATATATTTTTGTGAAATAAAATTAATTTTTAATATATTTAATAAAAATAATAAAGATTTATTAATATATTCAAAAATAAAAGAGGTATTTATGTAAGAGACTTATCTGTAAAAAAAAATATTAGTAAAATTTTAAATGTAAATATATAAATAGTAAAATTTAAAAAAAATATATATAATAAAAATAAATAAATAAATTACCTATAAAAATAAATAAAAGTATAAATTTAATGTAATAGCAGAGGAATCCTCGTCTGCTGAAGCCAATGACGCCCCCATTGATTTGGGTTTGTAATTTATCAATATGGTGGATTTGCCTCCACTATGCGCTTGCCAACACGCGGAATGCCAACTTCGTCTGCTCTTTGTCAGGATTGAGTTCACTTTTGTCCAGACGCTCTTTTCTTCCCCAACGCTGAAATGGCATGGCAAAAAGTAAGATATGAATGTTAATTCCACGGCGAAATCTAAAGCCAAAAACGTCCCTGTAACTCCAAATACACGCTCTGATGAAAGAATCCACGCATAATCAACATCGAATTAGAGGACGGAAATTAAAGAATCGCCTACCTCGTCTTCGGCATTGCAGCAGTGTTTGTCTACGGCGCGGAAAAAAATAAAAATAAAAACACAAAGGGATAATCGAAGAAACAATAAATATGATTATAGTTATAATTGAAAATGATTATTTTCAAGAGATACATTAAAATATTTAGGCCATAGTCTTTTAACTTAAATTTTGATTCGATATCTGACTAGTTCAGTAAGCCTCTGGGAGCCTTCAAATGCTCCATTTCATTTCCTCTTTCAAGAGAAGTTAACAAATATTTTTGAATTAGCAAATAATTTTCATGTCCATGTTTAAGAGTCTGGAGCTAGTTCTCAACTGAAAAAGACTAAGTCAAATAGTTAATCACTGATTATTTTTAGTCAAAAGAAAAAAAAAAAAAGAAAAAGAAAATAATAGATAAAAACAAAACAAAAAATTTGTTGACTTAGTACAAAATTCAAATTCCTACCATAAACTTCACATAGAACGACCCGTAAAAGAAAAATTTACATTTGGTATACTCTGGTTCGCATCATAAAACATTTCATACCCTACATTATCAAATGTAATTAGAAAAAAAAAAAAATCTAACTAATTTCCGTTGGTAAAAATAACAGAAATAGTAAAAAAGACTGATATACTCCTTTTATTAACGAAAAATACTCTCCCCAAATCACGTCTCTCCTACCTAAGTCCTTCAAAACATAAACATATTACAATAATCTAATTTTTCTGTCAAGATGATAACAATTAATTCGAAAATTTGAGAATGCAACTCCAATATCATTCTCTTATCTTCTCTTCAAGCCAATAATCCAATTTTCGAACCTTCTGATCAAATTTTCCTACCGTGTTTGAATTTTAACCTTTGGCCTACCGTACTTCATCCCCTCGCCCCGCTTTTCTTCGCCTCCGTCGAAATGACATGGCGCTTTCTTTCGATCAAGTAACCATGCGGGCAAAGGCGTGGAATGGAGCCGAAATAGAATAATATTCGTAGCAATGAGTGATACCACCGTCGTTGTATTCCATTAATGTTCTAATGGTGTAGTGCTTGACAATTTTTCTATATTTTTTTCTTAAAAAAATCTCATCCATTACTCACATCCTCTATTACACTTGCGATTAAAAAATCCCATCCGAAGACCACAGGTACTCTTTAATTTGCGTCCTCCAGTTCGATGTTGACGATTAGATTTATTTATTTTATTTAGTTTTTCAGTTTTCTAGTTTCTGATTATGCGTAAATTCCTTTATCAGATTGCGTATTTGGAGTTATAAGGACGTTTTGCAATTTTTTTCGTTTTTGCCGTTGAATTTTGTGATTGTTAAATTATATTTAGAAATGATTCAAATTAGATGTAGTTGAGTAAAGAAATGGAATCGCCACAGAGAAACAGCCGAGCTTCGAAGCATGCTTTAGTGTTAATTATATATAATGACAACATGAACTTTCCATCAACATGACCATTAGTTATAGGAACATATCTTCAATGGGAAATTTCCGAGCGCGTCCACAGTCAAAGGAACTTTGTGGTTAAAAGACTACTGGAAAGGTAGAGAGAATAAATATAAAAGAGTGTAGTTGGATTTCAATTCAACGAGTGTGGTTTTGTTCTGCGCAAGCCAAGCCGTGATGGATGGATTAAACTTTTCCTAAATGGCCTCAAAAGGTCATTTTACATTTTGGGTGATATGCATGTTCACCCGTCGCCAAACTTTATGTTAAAAAAATATTACGGAAATTATTTTATAAATAAAAAATACAAAAAAAAAAAAAATTAATTTTTATTTATAGATAATTTGTTAAAAATATATATCAATGATTATTTATATATTTCATTAAATATATTAATTTGATTATTTAAAAAATTATAATTATAATATATACACAAAATATATTTATTTGATTGACTTAATGACTATCACACTATATTAAAATACATGCATCTAAACATAGGCCATCCAAAAGATACATCAAGCAATTTGTATGTTTTTTATATTAAATAAATAAATAAATAAATAAATAAATAAATAAATGTGCCATTTACACTTGAAATTTAGAAAGAAAAAAAAATTAAAATTCTTTACGTGCATTGCCAATGTACCCGTACCTTTTTATCAACTTTTATGTGGCAAAATCAAAACTTTTATTATTATTATTATTATTATTATTATTATTATTATTATTAACATCATAAAAACTAAATTATTATGAAAGCCAAAATAACAAATTTCATGCTAAACCATAGTGTCCGAGGGACTCAATTTCGGGTACGAGGAAACTAAAAATGAATACAAATCACTTTTATGTTAGGGTGGCCGTCTTGGGTCAAGTCAAGTCGAAAAAAGCATCACCCACAATAAGATTTTTTTTTTTGATTGTCATGGATTCGAGATTAAAAAAAAAAAAAAGGAGTTCCACAAAGCATTCTTAACAAAAAGTTGCTTCGTAATCATTTTCCATCGCCTGTTTGACAAGTTTATATTACATTAACAATTATAAAAAATAAATATTTATATTAATATTTTAAATTAAAATTTAAAATAAATTAATTTTAAAAAATAAAAAATTAATCGCCTACATAATTTAATATGTTGAATAATTTAAATTTAATTTTAATATAAAAATTTAAATTTCGTTTAAGTTGCATAATAAAAAGTAAATTTACACTTTATATATATATAATTTATTTATTTATTTCGGTGGGTCTTACCTCCAAATTTCTGGAATGCAAAAAGCGTTTGTGAGAGAAGGAAATTTAAGGTGTCTTGTCGACCACGCACCAGACTTCCCTCCCGAGGCAATTCGCTATGAGATTGAGGGTGTCAGTGGTGGTGTTGGAACAACCAGCTCACGCGCTCGTTGAGAAGGTGGCAGAGCCTTCCACTGTGGCATTCGGCCACGTGGTTAAAGTCGGGTGGGATTTGGTAACAGATAACGGCGTTGAGGTTTCAAAACAACAGCCATTCTATCTATAGCCGTGGAAATGAAAACGCAGATAAAAATATGTTAGAAATAATAATAAAAAAAAAGGTAAAAGAAGAATTCAAAATATACGCACTGACGCCACAAAGCAGGGGCATCTTTTTCTTCCAGATTTAATTTTCGGTATACGAACACCGTTGCAATGGAGTCGCCGTAGAGCTTCAAAATATGTTCTAATGTTATTATATATTTATATAAGGCAACATGGACTTTTCATAATTTTTCATGAATATAAGCTTTATTTATTTATATATATATATATATATATTTATTATTTTTAAAGATACATGATGTGAATAATAATTACCCCTAAATTAAATGTGTCTAATGTAATTTAAGAAAAAATACGGTGATTCTTTTTAACTTGTCCTATTTTGTCTCTCTCTCTAAACATTTATTTGACTGATTTAAGAGTTATAATGTTAGTAATGAAAATATTTTAAACCCATAATTATTTGTACTTCTTACATGTAAGGGATTTTGAAACTTCAATTTAAAACTCATCAATCACCATTTTTATAAAAAGGAATACCTAATTTTGATTATATATATATATTGATTTAACTTAAATTGAAATTAATAGTTTAAAAATTTTATAAACACACAATTTTACTAATCACACTTACTTTGTTTTTTATTAGAAAAAAAAAAGTATGTTACAATACAATTGTCGTGGTTATATAAAATAATTTTTATACCAATAGCACCAAAATATAGTTTGTAGAAAACAATAATGAAACTACTTAAGTTAAAGTTTAAGCATCAAATTTCACAATCTTTTTTGCAACTTCCCCACTTCCACATAGTTTCCACATCATGAGGATGAACTAGAAACCACCTCTCTAAACCTTTTGATACTATTATGAAATGTTTATCCAATTATTTTCAAGAAAAAAAAAAGGACTTTTCTGAAAAATTTTCTGCTTATATTAATGCTTCTGACCCCTCGCATTTTGCATCAAAGTAGCAGGGAAAAGAAGACACGAATTCCCAACTAAAGGGCTTTATTGCTCGACTTGGTCAACATGTTTCCTAATTTTCCACATCTTACTTTGATCATCACTATATTACTATTTCTAGTCATTTCCTTCATGATCTTCACCTTCATTGCTCTCACGCCCGAGAATCACCTCAGCTTGCAACTCAACCATTTCTCTTTTCCATGGACTATTGCGTTCATTGCATCGTTCAGTTTATCACCAGGAGTTTTCTTCTATGTTGTTTTCCCCGTCACCATAATCATTTCTTTATCTCGAGAGTTGATTTTGAAATTGCTTAGCTGTTTCTCCAAGTGGCTTCTTCATGCTCTTCAATGCTTTCCTAGTCTCGATGTTATTTGCATACTTAATGGTCAATAACATGGTGAGAATGACACACAACCCCCAGAGCCTCTTCAATTCGAAAGCCTTGAAATTAAGATTAAATCAACTCAAAAACAGTTCAACTTGGAGCATGAGCTTGTAATCATTACCGAACGATAGAGATTTTGAACTTTTGCACCAAGCAAATAGACCAATACTACATTTACCTTGAGTACTTGTCAAGTCAATACCAGGTGTCTGTTCAAACATTTGTAGTTACTTTTTTTTTTTTTTTTTTACTGTTAGTACAAAACCAATGTGTCTAGCGGCTTGTAACGAAAATTAGGATTTTGTGTTCAATTAAATAATCTGTTGGTTTTGTTGTCTCTTTTACTGAGTTTACTTCGTTGATTCCAGTTCATATAAAAGTTGGAAAATATAACCATAACAGTTATCCGCAGGGGATATTTTCTTGAATATGATTACGTGAGACACTTTTATAAACATTTTGCCACAAAAGTAGCAACATTTGTTTTTCTTTTTTATTTATGAAAAAAAAAACATTACCCTCAAGAGTTTGAAAAGTCTTTTCATATTCTAACTTTAGTTAAAGTAGATACTCATTACAAATTTATATTTATTTTATTTTTTTATTAGGTTGATATATATTTTACATTGAGATAATTAAAAAAAATTGATCTAAAAACACAAAAAAAAGGGTAAAAGATTTCAAAACAAATAATAATATGACAATAATATGTTTGTTACTGATAAAGTTATATAGAATACAAAGTAAAGAAATTAATCAAACAACACGTATAGACAAAACAATTACATATGGATATCCTTGAGCAAGTAGTATTAGGGAGTGATTACTAAGATTCATTAATGTCTCTCCTTATTAGAGAACCAGATTACTAAATATTCTTTATAAAGAGAGATAATGCGTGTCTCTCAAAATTAACAAGTTTAACACTATACCTTATGAGTTTGACAATGACAATGACATTGGTATAAAAGCTACGAGTTTGGGTTGACACCAAACTATGACCGGTTGTGACCAACAGACACATAAAGGGTGATGGGGTGAACCATGACAAAATTGACTCTTTATATGACACCAAAATAGGAAATTATAAGTGATGATCCCTATCAAAACATGAGAGTGCTAAATGTAGTAGATTTACATGTTTTTAGAAGTTCTATCCAAATCAATTATGTTGACATAAATTTCTTAAAGGAAAAAGAATATGATTAATCAAAGAAAGTAGTTAAACAAGTCCTTAATCCAATGTCAAACTCTTCTTAAATAAAGAGGTAAGTTCTTATGAGATAACAAGGGAGTTATCCCAAAATGAAGAGTCTCACTATTCATGATTGACTTGATAATCAGGTCATACATATCCCTAAGTATTTGAGAGTGTTAACTTCTAATACTATAAATATATATAATGTGGTAGCCAATGATCATACTAAAAAGTGTGAAGAGAACATTTATGAGAAAAGTCTCGACATTCTTTGTATACTTATAGAAAGTAATAAATGTTGGGCAGTAATTACTATAAGTAATTTATGCCTCGTATGTAACAAATTGATTGAGACTAAATGTGATTTAATGTCATCATAGGGTCAAAATTTTAAGTGAAAGCATTGGACCAGTGAAAACTAGTTTCAGAGCAACAAGGTTTAGTCTATGACTAATGGATCAAATCTTGATGCAGTATATTAGCATATGTTAAAGATCGAGAAGTCTCTTAGCGATATCTTTTAGGAGTAGACCCTTTCGATATTGGCATGACTTAATAAGTTGAAAAAGTCAGTACATCTCTTGCAATCTAACTATAATAGTCTTAATTTTTTATGGTTCTCTTATTTTGGAAAGATAAAGCAAGATATTACTGTCCTCATGAGGGTCTTAGGCATCCAACCTAGTGAGGTAGTTGATTTCACTTATCTCATGAATGTGTTAGCACCAAAAGCCTTCGAGAGTGAGTGTGATGCCAAAATAATTGAAATTTTCTTGTAGGTCATAGAGTAATACTCCATGGTTGTTTGGGTGCTCGATTAAAAGAAGATGACCCTTACCAGTATGTATCTTGCCAAAGATACCAAGTTATAGTGGAAAATTAGAGTGAATAATGATGTAAGTTTGGGTAAGTCACAAATAAAAATGTGAGAAAGTTTGAAAAAGGAATTGAAGAACCAATTTCTTTTTTGCAATAAATCATGGGTTGCGAGGGAATTGTTAAAGAAACTGAAATATAGCGAAACAGAATGAGAGAGTTCAATTCCTCGACACTCAACATCTGAAACATGTCGGATGAGAATAAGCTCTTTAACTTTCTTTTCGATTTTCAATTATGGATATAAATTAAATTAAGAAGGCAAGACATCAAAGACTTGCCTTTTACGATTGCTATAGCTGACAAATTGGTTGATCTTAGAATTAATAAATCCTTTAAGGATAATGCGAGAAAGCAGTGGCAACCCAAAGAGAAGGGCAAAAAAAATAAGGACTGTAAAAGAAAGGACAACCAACAAGTTGAAAGTAAGAAAAAAAGTAAAGCTACTCTTAAAGATTAAGGTAAAAATAATTTAAATTCTTGTTATTACATATACAGTTGCTCTTACTGTGATAAAGAAGGCCCGAAGAGGAAAAAGTTAAGTGTTATGGTTACTATAGAAGGTAACAGAAGTTTTGGCAAGAATGAAACTGAACCCTTTCATGTTAATCCTTTGTAATTGATGAGTGCAATTTCAGCGGAAAAACCTCAATAATCTAACCTAATGTATGTGAAGATTGGGTTGAACAATCAAGAGTTGATGACAATGGCAAACAAAGGTCCTAAACCTTTTTTGCTGAAAAAATGGTGGAGTCACTTGAGTTGAAAGTTCCTAAAAGCGTCAATTAAACGAAGACAATCAACTCGATAGCTCATGAGATTCTTGGCATGACAATGAGTGTAAAGATAATTATTAACAATTAAATTAAGAGCCTTAACTTTAAAATTGTTCCTTTAAATGATTTTGATATCATATTAGAAATGAAATTTTTTATGAATGTTAAATTTACATTGTTGTTTCATTTGGGTGTACTAATAATCATACATAAGAACTACCCTTATTTTGTTACAAGAAAGATAACTCTCTTAGCAGACGATGGTGAGAAATTAGGTGACATGTTTTTTGTGATGTAAATGGAGTTTGAAAAATAGGGGAACCATTTACCTAGTTGCCTTGATGGAAATAAAGGAAGGGGTAGTCATAGAGGTACCCAATGGTGTTACTAAACTATTGGGAGACTTTACAGATGTGATCGCATGGATATGCCAAAGTGCCTTCCTTCTTGGCCTACTATTGATTACAAAATTGATTTGGTTCTGAGTTTCAAACCTTCAGCTTAAGCTCTTTATTACATGAGTCTAATAAAACTAGCTAAATTGAGGAAGTAATTGACATAATTACTAAATGTAGGTCTAATTCAACCTTCTAAGGTATCTTATGGTGTCTCAGTATTGTTTAGCATGTTGTAAATTTGAGAGTAATCACTCATACATATCAATGTCTCCTTTTACTAGATGACCATATTTTCTAATACTTTTTAAGGAGGGAGGTTGGTAAGTAGTATATATCTCTTAAAATTAGTAGGACTAACATCATGCCCTACATGTTTGACAATGATAGCAATGTTGATGCACAAGTTACAAGCTTAGGCTAACATTAAACCATGGCTGGTTGCAGTCACTAGACATGAAAAATGATGAGGTAGATCATGACAAAATTAGTTTTTCACATGTCACCAAAATAAGAGATTATGAGTGTTGATTTCCATCAAAATGTGGAAATGACAATGTTAACAAATTTGCATACTTTTAAAAGTCATATCTAAGTCAATTGTATTAACATAAACTCTTTAAGGAAAAGAGAACATGAGTGACCAAAAAAATTAGTTGAACAAGTTCTTAATAAAGTGTGATGTCTCCTCAAATAAAGAGACATGTTCTTGCGAAACAATAAAAGAATTATTCCAAAATGGGAGTCTCACTATACAAGATTGACTTGACAATTAAGTTATATATATCCCTATTTAGTTGAAATGATCAATTACCAACATTATAGTTTGACAGTCAAGGGTCATATAAAAAAGTACGAAGAGAATATTTGTGAGAAAAATATTAATATTTTTTTGTATATTATAAAAAGTAATAAAAGAAAAGAAATAATTTTTATAAGTATTTTGTATCTCGTGTGTGACAAGTCGGTTAAAATTAAATGTAATTTAATATTATCGCAATATCAAAAATTTAAATAAAAAAATTAACATTATAATACAAATTTATTATTTTATTTTTATTTATTTTTAAATTTTTTATTATTTTGTGTTCTTTAATAAAATTTATTATTATTATTATTGTTTCAGTGTGAAATACATGTTAGTTTAATAAAAAATATAAAATAAATATAAATTTGCAATATCTTTGAGTTAGGATATGAAAAAGAATTTGAACCATATTTTTTTTATAGAAAAATAAATAAAAAAATACAAAATTCTCTTAAAAAGAGTGTCAACCAGTCATATTCAACAAATTGTGGCCTGCGGATACTTGTTATGGCTATATTTGCAAACATTTATACGAAAGCAACTAAAAGATACGATCAAACCAACAAACAATTTATTTAATTGAGTACAGAAACCAAATTTCTACCACAGACCGCTAGACACATTGGTATAGTATTAACAAAGTCAAACGTTTGAACTGTCATATAGTGCAATTGAAATCACCCTGAAAGGTATCAAAGGACCTAATAAAATCTTGCTCCAAATTGGGCTGATCTTGACTGGATGTAATCCAATTTCAGGGCTTTCAAATTGGGAAGGCCCTTGGTGGTTGTGTGTCCTTCTCGCCGTGGTATTGTGACAGTTCAAACATAGTTGCATCTTTTTTTTTTTTTTTTTTTTTGGGGGGTCATTGGGAGAGACTGCCTGGAGAGGGGGCCTGATTCCATGCCTGTGAGTCTAGCAAGTATTTGCATCCATATTTTTTAATCCAGTCTCAACTTAATGACTGAGGCCTCCATAGTCAATAATTTTCAATTCACAAAAATAAATAAATAGGAAGATGGAAAGTACGTGGAAACATCAAACATGTGTTGCAAAATACTTGATCATTGTAGAGAACGGAATCAAAGTTGCATTCTCACTTCGATTCTCACGTAGTTAAAAGGTTGCGCTTTGTTTCGAAACTTTTTATTGCACCCTGAACCTTGTCCTGCCCCTGTCTGTCCCATTTGACAAATGTCCAAGATACGCCTTTCTTGCCGGGATGCTTAACAGGGTTTGTGGTGGAATTTTTTGTATATAAAATCACGAAGACGAGGGATCCAATCACAATGGCCATCTTGCGTGCGGACTCGCGTATCTACGACGTGCTGGTGCTGGGGGTATAGGGAGGCTCGGGTGATGCTAAGGAGGATGGAGGACGCGGAATTGACCCACGTCATTTCCTTCTTTTAACAAATGACTTTTGCATTCGAGGATATACAGGAAACAATAACATCATCACCATTATGATTGAAAATTAACTTTTTTTTTAAAAAAAATAATACATTGCGAAATAAAACAATTCTATAAATCTCTTCTTATTCAATTCAATGCACTCCAATAAAACTCAAATTTTTATTTTAAAATTAAATTTAAATTACTCGATCATGTTACGTTATATAAATAATTAATTTTAATTATATAAATATATAATAAAGTATTAATTTTTAACATTTATAGTTTAATAAGAGTACTTTAAATAGTCTTATTAACAATTCTATTTAATAAATAACTTGAAATATTTAAGTGATAATTCACCTAAATTTGGGTAAATAAAAATTATTCATTTAATCTTCATTTTATTCATTGTTGTTTGATTATATCTTATTATCATACTTTTTGTTAAAATATATCTGATATAATTTAATACACACACATATCATAATTTTTTTAAAAAATTCATAAATAAACTTAAACATGGTCTAAATCTTTATATTTTTCATAATATTCATTACATCTCTCAAATCTTATAATATTTTTCCTTTTACCTAATCACTTATATTCTTCTTTATTTTTACCTAAGGGTATTAAATAATTAAAATTTGCATGAAACAAATAAACATAACTATAATATAAAAAAATTATTGATCAGTGTATATACAAAATATTAGTGGAAATAAGTTTATTTTTTAATCCTATATATAGATGATATATTACTTATTACTAATATTTTAAGTATATTGCATAAAATTAAATATTTTCTCTTAAAAAAATTTATAATAAAAGATACAAGAGAAACATTTTATGTAATAGTAATAAATTTATTTCATTATAAAATTACAATAAAAGAGAATTTTCTCATAATAGCAATATTGAGAAAATTTTAGATAAATTTAATATAAATATATATTCACATATCGTTATTTTTATATAGAAAAAATAAAAAATTTAATTTCATGTAATGTTATAAAAATTATATGTAACATTAAAAAATTAAATTAATTTTATATG
This sequence comes from Kandelia obovata, assembly GCA_021464305.1. Taxonomy (NCBI): domain Eukaryota; kingdom Viridiplantae; phylum Streptophyta; class Magnoliopsida; order Malpighiales; family Rhizophoraceae; genus Kandelia; species Kandelia obovata. The sequence continues at coordinate 1,596,839 of JADCRA010000363.1, forward strand.
TTTTATTGTTTATAACTTAATAATATATTTGCTAACTTGTGCTTGACAGAAAATTAATTTTATGGTCAAAATATTGAGTAAGTAAAAATATAATTTTATAATAAATTACTAAGAAAATATAAAGTATTTAGGTACTTAAAAAATAAATAATTACATGTTAATGTTTTAAAATTTAAAAGTTAATATTCATGATAATAAATTTATTAAAAAAATCTAACAATTTTCACTTAATTATATCAATTATGTATAAGATCAACGTTATTTTAACTTATTTTTACGATAAATTTGTATATATATATAAACTCTGTATTTGTGTAATTGATTCAAATCCGCCAGTCAATGACCCATCTCCAGCACCCATTGAAGTCCAAAATGCTAACATCACCAATTCCTCAGCTCTCTCTTTGTAGTCTCTCCTGGCATAGGAAACATACGTACAGTTGGCAAGCACAAATAATCTATATTTCCTTGTAATGACATTTCGCTTGGGTCTTCACAATCCACTCTCCATACCAACCCAAATTAATAATATTCTTACGGTAACAAAAAATAATAGAATATCTTTATCTCTGTCCCTGCCCACTCTTTCAGCAAAACCACCACTTTGCTTTAGTTAAATATTTAAATTTAAATTTTGCTAGATGTATTTATGAAAAAAAATATTATTTTTTTGTTATTTATTTTGACAAAAAAAAAAGTAGAAACGATGAAAAAAAAATTTTATCATGATTTTATTTATTATAAAAATAAAATTTATGTTATAATTTATTTATTAAAAATATTTTTATATCTATTGAACTTAATATCTAATTATGATATTATTTTTTGAAAAAAAAATAGTAAATATTTTTTTTAGTAAATAAAAAAAATTAAATTTATTTTTAAGTTTAAGAGTCTTGAGTTAATATAATTAGTAGATATTCTTGAATGTTTTATTTAAACCTCATAAAAAATTAATTTAATTAAGTGTCTAATTTAGTCGCACTAAAATTTAACCCAAATTAAAATTAAAAAATTTAAGAATTTTATTATTAAACTGCTCTGCTAGATTGTTGCAATTACAATTATAGGTTACATAGAACAAATTTTAGCACGAGCCAGGCGTCAATGAGCTACAGGGAGACAGAAATATCTTGATCTGTGGCCCCACAATCTCTTACAAAATTTAATACTACACGTCCATAGTAATTGTAAGAAAATACTGATTCACTTGCAACTTTGTTTCCTTTTCCCCTGATCAGGTGATGCCATAGCTACTTAAAACCTTTTTTTTTTTTTTTCAAATTGAGGTTTAAGCAAATTTAATTTAATAATAAAAAACACAAATAGATAAATAGATTAATATCTTTTATTTGTCTGATTAAAATTTAACTTAAATTAAGAATAATAACTTTAAAAAATTATGTAATTTTACTAGTAACACTTAATTTATTTTTTATTAGAAAGAAAAAAAAATACAACTATATAAAATAATTTTTATACTAAAAGCACTAAAATATATTTTTCAAAAGACAACACTACAACCATTTAACTTAACTTAAATGGCTTCCAAATTTTGGATTTGAAGGAAAAGTTTAAACATTGAATATCACAATTTCGTCTACAACTTTCACCCAGATGAATAAAGTGTAAGATATTCATTCTTTGGTTTAAGGACTTAGATTTTTTTTTTAACAAATAAGTAACAATTAATTATTAATTATTTTTTAGATTAAAAAAAAAGAAAAAAAATCCCTATAGACTCAACAAAAAAATAAAAATAAAAAAGACTATTATACAAAGTATAAAATTTAAATTTTCATTATAAACTTCACATAGCCACACATACATACATGGTACATAAATATGAAAAGGAAAAAAAAAACAAAAAGAGAGTAAAAATTTAGTATTACATATTATTGACATGACTATGAAAGTGACACAGTGTTCTACCCTACTCTAGCCATCAACCATGATTTGGAGCTCATGTTCAATGTTAGGCTGATCTTGAGTAGCTTCAAGGTTTTCAATTTGCAAATGATCTGATTCTTGAGTGTTGTTGGGATATTGTGGCATATAAATAACGTCAGGAACATCAGAACTTTGGGGGATGCAAAGCAGCCACCCAAAGAAGCACCTAAACAAGTTCAAAAGCAATAGATGGGATGGGGAAATGAGTGTGATCATAGGGAAAGCAACCCAAAGAAATTCTGCGGGGGGCAAAAGGAGCGAGGCAATGAATGAAATGATTAGGGGACATGAGAAATTGCCCAATTGAAATTGGAATTGGTTGGCAGTGAGTTTGAGAGCAAGAGGTAGTCTGATGGAAGTGCAAATTAGGCAGCTCACAGCAAGAACAAAGATTAACATAGCCATGATGGGAATACAAGCTAGTCGATTGTCCCCATGGAATAACAATAACAATAAGCCTTGTTGGAACGATGAAAAGAACGAAAAGAAGAGGCTGATCAGTGGAGGGAGGAGAAACCTAACATCTATCTCTAACAAGAAGCTGATTCCTGCCATTAATTCCCTCTTAATTACCTGTTAATCTTTGCGCAGAGGTTTTATGCACCAATGATGCTTCATTTATACATGATTGGAAAGAATAAAATAATAATAATAATTTCTTTTGCGGGCGATGCCTTTTGTGGGCTTGACCATTCAGTCATCGGTCGGTGGATGCTTGATTTTCATAAATTTAAAAGTCAAGCCCACAAAAGCATCGCACACAAAAGAAATTATTTTTTTATGGTCAATAAGCATGGATTCTAGTTAAAAAATAAAAAAATAAAAAATAACAGCATTATTGGTAATCTATTTTCCATGAAGCATTCTTAATTAGAATTTGCTTCGCAGTCATTTTCCATTATCTCTTTGACAAGCTTCTATTATATACACGACTATAGAAAATAAAGATTTATATTAATATTTTAAGTTAAAATTCAAAGAAAATTAATTTTAAAAAATAATAAAAAACATCTATAAAAACAAGAGTTTAAATTTAAGTTCAAATTAATTTATACTCTATTACGATGTATTTTTTGAAAATAATTAATTCTCAACTATGAATATAATTAAATTTATTGTTTCCTATAACCAAGATCAATTAATCGACCTTCAATTACCTTTTTTTTTTTTTTTTTTTTTTTTTGAGGGTTTTGCCTCCAAATTTCTCGAATACAAAAAGCGTCTGCAAGAGAAGGAAATTACGTTGTCAATTCTGCGTCCTCCATCCTCCTCCGCATAATCACGTGCTTCCGCCCGCACACAATCACGCCTCCATCCGGTCGACCACGCACCATACATCCTTCATTTTCTTCTTCCGCGACAATTCCCTGTGAAATTGAAGGTGTCGGTGGCGGTGTTGGGACAACCATCTCACGCGCCTGTTGAGGAGGTGGCGGAGCGTTCCGACGTCACACTCTCGCTGCCAGCGATGCGGTTGACGTCAGGTGGGATTTTGTTTCACCGCCCTACTATGAGATTACTAACTAATCTAAAGGAAGCAGTGGTGGCGCGAATTGCGGTGAGAAAACAGTTAACTGACTAATGTCGATTGTTGATATTTATTTTTTTTTCTTTTTCGGTTTTCTAGTTTCTGATTATGCGTGTATTCCATTATGAGATTGTGCCTTTGAAGTTATACAGGGAAGTTTTGCTTCTTTTTTTTTTTTTTTAATTGTTAAACTATAATTACAAATGATTGAAATTAGACATAATTGAGTTGCGAGTTAAGTGATGCAATGATTATAAGATGTAAATATATATGTTTTTTCTGTAATTTTTTAAAATAATAATGACCCCTAAATTCAATGTGTCTAATCTAATTTATCCCTAATTTGAGGAGGAAATCAGCACATTAGCTATTTTCTGCAATCAATCATAACCATGTAACAGAAATTTACCCATCCAAAAGAGAAAAACCAGCTCAAAATATGAGCCTTAAAAATTAAAATCTCTCAAAAGATTAGACAACAAAAAAAAACAAAAAAACAAGAAGAAGAAGAAGCAGAGAGAGCGAAAAAGAGAATTACCAGGAATAGGATAAGGACCAATAGCAAGGGTTTTGACATTCATACCCATCAAAACTCTTTTCGTCGTTTCCATTATCAAACCGACAATCCGTCGTTTCCCCACAATTTTCCTCTTCCTCTCCGCTACTTGCACCGCTCACGCACTGTCCGCCGCCGGGAACATCGGAGGAAGTCTAAAAAAAAAAAAAAACTAGCAAATGTTGCTTCTTTTATGGTAAAATATTAAAAAAATGAAAGTATCACACCATTATATTTGAGAAAATGTCCCCTACGAATAACTGTAAAGTAAACTTGATAAAAGAGACAGCCAATCCAAGGGAAAATTTATTTAATTCAGTACAAAATCCAAATTTTCACCACAAACCACAAGGGAATATTTAAGATTTAAATCAATTATTTAATTCTTAATTAATTGAATTAAATTAAAATATCATTTTATATTTTATATATTTTTATTTTAATAATAAAAATATTATTAATACAATTATTTATAATACCTAAATTTTAATAAAGTATTCTTATATTTTAAACATTCATTTTTTTTACATATAAAAATAATTGTAAAGTTCTTTTAAAAAACTACATCAAAGATATATATTTTTTACATTGAAATCAAAATTTTAAATTTTTTTTATTAAGTTTAATTGCTCCAACAATTAACTAAAATAGAACCAAAATATTTGATTAACCAAATATTTGATTCAACAACAATTTTTAATTTTGTACAACCAAAAGTTTTAATTTGAAAACGGTTACAATGATTCAATTTAATAATCAAATTATCAACACCTCTAATTCTACTTTTTTTTTTTTTTTTTGAAAGATTATAGATTAAGTGCACGTTTAGTGTAGAAAGTTTATTTTCCTAGTCAGGTTGAACTCTTCCTTTGTTCCAAAATAACACCAAAAAGAAAAAAAAAAACTTAGGGTGCCACATTAAATAATTTCAAGTCATGTAACTTGGGTTACATTACATTATTGTGTAAATTCTCACAACTTACGTAAATTACCTAACAAATACAATAATCGTCAACACAAGCATCATTGCCATCCTATTCCGAAACACCTTCACATCCAACTTTGGCAACTAATAGCTGCTAAATTCAAGCAACCGCAATCCATTTCCTGAAATTTTTAACATACTCGAGCCTCTGCTTTTGAGCTTCAGTCCTTGCATCCGATGCTTTTAGACTCCTGTACAGATTCCTATGATGCTTCAAGAACTCACTTTTGTACATCAGCTTATCGGTGAACATGTTACGCTCTTCCATATAAGCAATAACTTCCATAACTCTCTCAAAGTAACCACCTCGAATAAAATTCAGTAGGAATAACTCGTAGAGATCCCTGCTTACCTCTAAATTCCTGCTCTTCATGTATCTCTTGACGTCTCCCCACAACATAGTAATGTCTCGATACCTCTCCAAAGATGTATAGCCAAATATCAGATAGGCAAACGTTTGTGATGTTGGCAGTACCGGCAATTTCTGAATCCTACGGTAACTCTTTAAAGCATCTTCAATCATTTTCGCCCTACAAAAGAAGTAGACACAGGAATTTAACTCATATACAATTGGAGGAATGACCTTCTCCTCTTTCATTTCTAGAACTAAGAATTCAGCTAGATCTGAATTACTAAGTGCTGAAGTTGCAGCATCTCCCGATACTGAAAGGCAAGTGGATGCAACCATCTCATCAGATAAATCTAAAATCAGACCAAGCTTCCTCATTCGTGTTTGCAGTGCCTTTGCTTCTTTAAACATCTGTCTACTATAATATGCAGTTAAAAGCCCCGTATATACTGTCAAATTCATGGGATCCCCTAATGCTTCCATGTCATCTAAGATGTCATGAGCAGTTTCCAGCCAGCCTACATCAATGCAAGCATCAATCACGTCAGAACACAAATTTGATCCTTCTAGCGCATGGAAATCCTTCTGAATGCTGTGTAAAAGATTCGAAAGGTCAGCAATTTTGCCATGATTTTTGTATCCATTGATAAGCTTTGCCAGGGCTCTGTTCTTAAGGAGAAGTTTCCCATTCCTAAAAGCTATCAGATCTTCCTTATGCTCCACATTGAGGATAGAGTCCTTTTGTAGCAGCCCAGGCTCAATCTGCAACTTCAAGCCAACCTTCAGGTTGCAAGAACCAATGGGAACAAAGTAAGACGTTTTTGTATAATCTCCAAATGCTTTACTGGAAATAAATTCTCTGGGTCTAAGCAAATGTAACACCAGCTCAGCAGCAGCATCCAAGTCATCAAACATAAAGTGCAAGTTCAACAAACTATCATAGTACTGCCGGTAATGACGAACAAAAGAAGCTGAAACTCGATCAATGTGATCTTTAAACTTCTTGATCTCATCCCTTTGACCATTCATCTCGTGAATCTGAGCAAGAATAACAATTGTGTGTGCATCTGCAATGACGCCTATCTGTGACATCAATTCCATGATCTGCTGGCCTTTCAATGCAAATCTATATCTTACACAAGCATCAAGAATAATATTGAAGAACATTGTATCGGGTTTCATCCCCTTTGCATGATTGTTTCTTTTTGCACTCAAGCATAAAAAGAAATAACATATCTGAACCAAGATATTGGATGCAAGACATGCCCCAATTTCTGTCTTCACCATATGGAAAACAACCAATGAGAATATATTCATTGGTGGCATATGCTCCCTCTCTAGCATTACTCTCAGGATTGTTGATGCAAGAACAGTCATCTGAGCTCGTGCAAAGGATAGTGCAAGCTTTGTCAGGATTTCAGGATGAAGTGAATTGGAATTCTCTTTCAAAATTGAAATTACCAAATCATGTGCTTTTCTTAGCCAGCAGGAGTCAGATGAGTAGCATAATTCAGTAATCAACATTCGCACCACAGAGTCGGCAGGAAAGCCATACAAATTTTTAAAATCATGAAAGATCACCCAAGCTTCATCTATCTGGTGATCTCTCAATGCAGTTTCAAGCCTTCTCAAAAGAACAGCACGGGTAGAACCTTCCCAGCATATTTTTCCAGGATGAATACTAAGAGAAAAAAATCGAGCACTTACAAACTGATTCTGCCTACCAAATACACATAACGGCCAAAACCTGTCAAAACTTTCTCCAGCCTGCTGCAAAGTCTTCAGGCGAGCAAAAGTTATATGGCTTCCAAAGAGACAGTTCTTTATGAAGCGAGGATGCGATAGAACTTCTCTTCTCAAAATGTAAGCCATTTGATACAATTAGCCATACCTGCATCACATAAGGACTAAGCCATTAACGATGCTTCATTGAGTTATCCCCTCGACCAAATTCTGTGTTAGAAATTGAAGAGATATTCAGTGGCATTTTGCAGTAGAGGTTTACAGCAGCCAAGGCCCTTCTGACTAAGTCAACAATAAATCATCTGTTCAAAGAACACAGCCAAACTGAATAAGTCACAGTGTATTTCCAACACAATTAACCATGATCAAAATCAAGACATGGGTATTTATTAACTCGATTTTCGGTACACAAAGTTCGAAGCTTTAGATAAATCAAAGTCATTTCTTCGTATTTCAAACTTGTCAATCTGTCACAGATTGGATTATTCAACAATAACCCATATAACAATATTCACCATTTAGTTACAATTTCAATTAAATTCAATAAATTCGGATTAATCGACTAAAAGATGAAAAACCCAGAAAAAAAAAAACGACATATCTTCATTAAAGTAAAAGAAAGTTTAAAGAAAATCATTGGCAAAGATGTTAAAAGTTGGAATCCATGCCATCACTGAGAAGGAGAAAGTGCTCAAGCCAACATAGAGTACTGTTCGGCTGGCAAGAAAAGTGAGAACACCAGACCTGAAGTTCAAAACGGGAGATTGGACTTGGTGGGGCTTCCTCGGCGTGGCTAAAGACGAAAGGTTATCAATTTTCTATTTGCCCGATTGGGAAGTTTGGCCACGCGGTGTTTGGTTGGCAATAAAATAAATAAAATATTAGGAAAGAAAACTGAAAACTGAAAACGGCGTCGTCGAACACAAATAAAGGCACAACATATATTTTTCAATTTATTATATTCCTTTTATATATATATATATATATATAAGTTTATCTGAATTTTCTTTTCTTTTTTCCTTTTTTTTTCATAATTTTTCTATTATAAAATTTAACTTTCCCCAAACTTAATTTCTCCTTTTAATTTAATTTAGATCATAAAAAAATAACAGTTAAACTTTAATTTGTATGACTCTTTTTGTATATTAGTATATTTTATCTCTATTTTTGGTAGGAGTGATATAAAAATATATTAATAAAATTTTATCAAATATTTTGATAGGAGTGAAATCATTCATAAATTATTAATTTTTTTCCTTTTACTTTTAAGTGATTGTATTTAAATTTAATTTTTTTTATATATTAATAAAACAGATAATCAATTATATCATTTTAATTTTAATTTGATATATTCACTAGATAGTAGAATTAACAAATGAAATTAATTATTTTATTTTAAATGACATTTTATTTTTTATTAATATAATGACGTCATAAGTGAGTTTTTAATAAAAATATTATTCAAAATATTCAAACGAATGCGTCTTATAAGAGCGCACGCATCTCCATGGGATGTAGAAGCTCTGTGTACACACAGAACTTACCTGTATCTCACTATGAAACAAGGAGAGAAAATGTGGAACGGCCCAGTGAAAGAAGAAGCACAAATGGCCCGCACAAGTTACTACAATGGGCATGGTCGTGGTTATGAGCCTTATGACACAATCCTCAGCTCAAAAGCGTCGGGCGGCGGCCCACACTAAGTCCGCCAACTTGTTTATTTTTAATGGCTGTGCTCTTGAAGGACGATGTTCATGAATATTGATGATACTAAAGTAGATGTGTGAACCATGCAATGGATGAAAGTGGTTGTCCTCATGCATATTCCTAAATTTTTAAACTAGTATTTTTCACTTGAAAGCAGAATAAAATACTAATTGTTTTCTTCACGGAAAAGATTTTATTTAACCTTTTTATAATCATTTTAGTGATGAGACATAAATATATAAAAATTGATATAAAAAAGGGAATGAAATGTGAGATGTAATTATACAATTGAGATGTGTAAAAACCAAAAAGAAATCGTTGCTCACCGCCTGTCCAAGAAACAGAAGTTCCAACTCATTTCTTGCAACATTTATTTATTCATTTATTTCTTTAAGCTATTAAGAAATTCGTTAACTTGTGAGCTACGAGAATGATTCTTGCAAAAATTTTGGATTATGGTTATGGTTTTGATATTTGGATGTCGGAGCTAACATTCAGACAACTCGCACGATTATGGTCCCAATTTCAGATTGCTGTGATTCTGATTCGGCTTTGGGTTGGAATCTCAACGGACCCATTAACTGAAAGAAATAAATGTAAAGGTTTCGCCACACAACATCTGCTAATTTTCTATAAACCACTCCCAAAGACAAAAACCAATATTATTCACTAACTTCGGCAACATCCTAAGTTACATCATATTTTCATTTTAGGTGGCAATCTCATCCACCTCAGAGTTAAACACAAAACTTGGAAATGTTGTTGTGATGTCCCTGCATTAAATTCAGAAGCAAACAATCACATTGTTGAACAACTATTTCCAACAAGACATAAATGATAATAAAATTATAAGAAAAGACAAAAAAAAAAAAAATATAACAAAAATACAGAAAAAGACAAAAAAAAAAAAAGAAAAAGAGAAAAAAAAAAAGATAAATTTAATCAATTAATTCTTAGATGTGTATAAGAGACAGATCTAGAATTTTTCAAAAAAAAAAAAAAGACACAGAGACAAATGGCAAACTGTGCAAGAGATTGTGTGTATTACCTCAAGTAAGGGAGGGTCATAATTTTTAACAAAGATGGATTTTTACAGACAAAATTCTGCCATTCAGACTTATCTATCTTTCCATCCCTATTCACATCGGCTTGCAAGAATGTCTGTCCACAAAAATTTCAAAACTATGTAAAAACCACATTAAAATAAAATAATAATAATAATAATAATACTTCTTCATTTCGGCCACAGCACTTTTTGCTTCGTTGCTCATCTGACAACCTTTTCATTAGGCTCTTTAATGGGTTTATCAGCTTATTGTTTATCTATGCTTGGAAAATGCAAAAGAGATTATCTATAACAGCAAAACCAAGCTTGTAATGGAATCCTGAGTTTCCATCTTTTTGGTCCATAAAATAACGCGATGGCACATACAAGTTTTCAACATTCTAATCCCCAGCATCGGAAGTCAAGGAGGTTCTCTCTAAGTCACTAGATATCTAGTAAGGTATAATGCTCTAATACTTTCCCTGACTATAACTGTGAAGCAGTGTCCAAAGTTAGATTAATGTTAACCTGACCTATAAATGGTAACTTGCGAAAACCCTGGTGGAAGGAAGCATCATAAACTCTCTAAAGTCAAGAGATAAAGAAATGAATAGTACACACAAGGAATTCGGACCGACAAGTGACACACCTTATCAAGAATTATCTCGATGGTCTCATCAGTCAACTTCATTTCAGATTCACATAGAAGAGCAATGAGCATTTGCTTAACCTGTCAAAATTACAGACAATGAAAATGCCTGCAAAGGTTTCCAGTAGAAGAACAAAAAAAATGAATGACATAATTCTGGAACATGCATTGCATCTTATTCTTTAATAAAGTGAAATTTACCGGGTATTATCTTATTTACTGAGCTCAAAAGGGAACAACTAACAATGCTCCAAATAAAATGCATACAAACATACTGTCTAGCTACCAACTGTGCCTAGCAACAAAAAGAAGACAAATGCTACCATGAATAAGCACAGTAAAATTATCCAAATTAGTCACCAGTACCTAAACATTATATGGAAATTATAAGCATAAATATCAACACCCAGACTTTTATCTCCTAACTGGTTACCAAGACCGCACTCAGATGAACCTAAGCCCCAATTACTCAACCCCTCTCTCACATAAGCCCAGTCTCAAGGTTAATGCAGTCATGATCATACATGGAGAGACTGCAAGCACTATTACATTAACCAAAGGACTAGAAAACTACATGACAAGTAACCCCATGCATTCCACAAAAACAAACGAGGCCATCAAACATCTGTGTTCTGCCTCTTCAGCTTCTAAAAATCAGCTTCAGAAGTGGTAACAATAGGTAAAATCATGAGTAAAGCTATAATTCTGATCCAGAAGTTTCTTCAGTCATGGCCCAGATTACATAATATCCTGAAAAAAGGTGGAAAACTATAAACAGAAGATCATTCTATCACTTGTTCAGCCCCTCAGATGCAAATCTCTAACACACAATCAAGATAAGGATCTTTAATTCTTGTTACAAATTAACATGAACAGAATCAAACCTCTTGGCGCTCAATAAATCCTGTGTTGTCCATATCATAAAGCTTAAATGAAACTGCAAAGTGATTAAAACATCACACATAAGTCAAGTTACATCATACTGCAATATTTACTAAATGTTTTAGGATTGTGTATCCTGAAAATGCTATAACCTATGAAATATTAGTATGATACCTATTCAACTTACATTCTATCTTGTCTTCTTGTGGGGTGTTAGGATGGAAGACATTGAGTGCTCTAACAAAGTCACCAAAGTCAATTACTCCCCTTCGCTTAACATCAAACATGTCAAAAATCTGCATAAGATGATTCCAACTTCACAATCTGTACAACTGAGTGATAAGGCAAAAAGGATAATGGTCACAATGTTAGTGTTGACCACTTCACAAGGGAAAAAGAAATCAGTTCATTGCAATTTTATTCCCTTATTGTTAGTACTTTAGGGTTTAATATTCCCTTAAGCCCAATGAGTAAAATTGAGATGGGAAAGAAATTGCTCTTCCCTCTGCAACTCCCTTTTGCCAACAAAAAGCAAAGTAGTTAAGAAAGATACCCTGTTAGCAAAGAGATTCTCTTTCTTGCTATTCTTGAAAAGAGCCATTTGAAACTCCTCCTGAAAAGGTCATACCGATGGTAAAATTTTTGAGCCACAAATCAAACTAGTGTCATAATTATTTCAAAAAGAACAAGAGGTATAATCAACCAAGTTAATATCTGCTATGATAAACAATCACAGTGGTTTTGCAGGCAGAAATGAATAACAGCTCGAATAACTCTTTCAAGAAAAATTTCAAAGGATCAATGGCAAGTATATAGCTTGTCTTACTACACTTCATGTCTTAAGTTTGAATATTAGACTCCATATTCTAAGTCTGAATGAGAATGGAGGCATCCAGTGATATGTCACATGCAAAGTTTGCCCTTGCCCTGTGACCTCTAATAGATATGATAGAAGAAACACCCACAGAGATCATAAAGGAATTTACAAGACATTCTACAACTTGTGCAGAAGAAATAAAGTATACTTTATAATTACTGTAACACAATACCTTGCTTATTAACCCATCATCAACCACAGAACTGCTAATGCTCTTGAATAACTCGAACAATGCTTCAACTTCACTAACACTGACTGAAGAGTCAAAACATGTAACAAAATAAATGACTATCCCAAATAACACCCTCACATATGCATAGAAGACGCAGTTAAATATGATGCAATTTGAAACCAAGACCAACAAACATCAAAGGCATACAATCTTGTTACAAGAGCCAAAAACAATCAAAGGTTTAAAACTTACAGGCTGTTTGTGATGCAAGAGGTACTGGATCCTCGTGTCCAGGAAACTGTCTAGCTACTTTGGAACTGAAACAGCCCATCTACCGGTGAAGGAGGAGCAAAGAGGCGGCCAATAATAGACCTTCTGCCTATGGCCTCTGCGTCACTGACTAAAATTCATCGACAGAACCATCTTCTCAACCTTGCAAAATTATATAAGCCACCACATTTACATGGATAACCAAACATTGCACCGAATCAGCAATAATGTGAAAATAACTCCAAAAGATTATCGGAAATAAGGAAAGATTCGATCTTTGCATATATTTGCAGAAATTAAGCTAAACCCAGATTCTAAATCTTCATATTCATAACCAAGAAAAAGAGAAAAAAAAAAAGATAAATTTAATCAATTAATTCTTCTGTTAAGATATCTTCAATCAAGTAGAACCAAAAGTGTACATTCCATGCAATTGATCCACTTTTATATTTTGTGCAACGTAAATCTTTTAAAAATCATTCCAAAGCCATAATCTTCAAAGAACAAAAAAAAAAATCATCTCATAAACAACCAAATCATGGAAAATTCCAAAATTTTAAGCTCCAGGGAAAAAGTGAAAAAAAAAAAAATTAAAGAAGAAAAGTAGCAGAAAACAAACCCAAAGAAACCCGCCAAAAAAAAATAAATAAATAAATAAAACGTGAATTAAAAGCCCAACCCCACTACGTAAAACCTAAAGAGAGCGGAAAAAAGAAGAACAACCAAGGAAAAGGAAAAGAGACTCACCCACCAACAATCCTGGCTAGAGAGAGAGAGAGAGACTCCAGTGACAAAATTGTCATTACTCAGTAGCTATATTTATAAGGATCGAACTGCTAATTATATACTTTTCTATGTTTTTTTTTTTTGGCCCTTTTCCCGTCTTCTATTTTAATCAATGATTAATTAATTACCCTATTATTAACAATAATTTTATATTATTCTTTCTAATCTCTCAAATTTCACCTTAAAATGCATGCAAGACTTACAGTTTCTTTTTATTTTATTTTATTTTTTAAACCGAGTCGCAAGTCACTTTTTGGATGGGTCCAATTCCTCCCCCCCCCCCCCCAAACCCCTTGTTTTTTTTTTTTTTTTTAGGGCAGGTCGCATGCTATTATTTCTAATTTTAAATTTGATCAAATTACGTTTATCCCTCAACCTGTCTGAACAGCCGCGTTGAATATAGAGAATCTTGCAACTTTAATTAGAGCAACGAACTTGACGAACCATGACCATTATTTTGCACGTTCCAATCCTAACTAAATTGATTTGCCTATATCTTTCTTGAGTTGTTGGAGGTTTGGTGGTTTTTGGCAACACCAACGGATGCTTGAATATGGAAATAATGAAACAAATGTTATAAATATCACAAAGATTACACACTCACAAAGATCACACATTTAGTTCAATACTAAGGTAAGAAGGGAGCTTTTGAAAAGTCTAAAGAAATAAATATGTAATTGCCAACTTGCCCCTCATATGGATCGTCGGCCCCCATGAACACAAAGTGCATTACTCATTCACAATCCTTTCAATTCGTTCCAATTCTTTAAATGGTGGATTCGTATGGTCCTCCCTTAGTGGCTTTGTTTTCGTACCAGCATTTATAAATTTTTTTGCTGCATTATTTGGTATTTTTCCTCCATAGAAGTCGTCTTCTCAAGCCTAGTGGGTTTAGTTGCTGGGGTGAAATGTTAAAGCAGATAAATTGTATAGAACTGAACTTGGATATAATCCTTAAATTACAATTTTTTTTAAAAAAAAAATAAAAAATAAATATTTGCTTCTTATAATATTTGGTAACATATGCGCTTGAAGCTTTCATGGGCTACAAGTACACATGATTCACATTTTTCAATATCCTTTTTTTTTTCTTCCATTTTTTTATAATTTTTTTCAGGTTGGTTGAGAAGATTCCGAGAATTATCCCATATGCCTTGGCTTTTGAGATTCATGCATTGAAAAATGTTGCAACTTGCTCGTTGAATCCAATGCAATAGATTAAAGAGTCAAACGTAATTAGTCTGGCTAGCGACAAGAACACGAATTTTGAGAAAATGTAGGAGGTTTCAATTTCGAGCTCTTTTATTAATTTTTATTTTTATTTTACAAAATATGAAATTTAATTGTGGTGTAAAAAAAGAAAAGAAAAGAAAAGAAAAAAAAAAAAAAAGAATTGACTGTGAAAACCGAGATACTTGTGCAGTTGGATATCACTGTCCTCTTGAGTTTACACAGAGTCGGAGGAATCTTCGTTTTAAAATCGTTCTTGCAATACTAAATTACTTCCAACTTTGAGCTCCATGTTCCAACGCTAATTTATTTTATTTTATTTTATTTTACTCTCTTTTTAACCTATCCGTAACACCTTCTTGAGTTTCTTTTTCTTAAGAAATTCAATTTAGTTATATTCAATCAAAACATAGTCTAGCGAACTTAATAGAAATTTAACGATGAAAGATCCTTTTGAGTTTTTAATTTCTTAGCTTACTGGAGAATCTCGGAACGGAAAAGAACCTGCGAGAGTATAATAATTCAAAGAGAGCATGCGAGTCAAATAAGGACAATTCCATGTTAGTGGAATATTCTTTGGGGCTCAAATAAATTAAGAAATAGATAACTTGTTGCGGGGGATGGTACAAACATTAGTATCCACAAATTTGAACTTTAATCAAATTCATGTTCCTGTCCTGACCAATCTTAAGCTTTCACAGCTATCCTTTTGTTGACAATCGGTTGGGTTGAATATTATAAACATTCACACGTCCATGGTCCGTTTAACGTGGCAGATTTGATAGTTTGTGAATTGTTTTATTCACCCCAAACGAAATGTCACGGACTTGGCCTCGTACTCTGTGCTTTCCGAAAACTACAATGCTAAAAAAAATACATCCAAAAAAATATTATATTATTTTAAAAAAATAAATACATTCTTCAATTATTATTTAAGAAAATCATTAAAATTATATACAATAATTCACCTCTCTTTAACGAATGATTAGAATTTATATTAACCTCATACTTTGTACTTTTTCAAAAATTACAATGTTAAAAAATATATAAAAAAATAAAAAATATATATATTATTTTAAAAAAATAAATATACTCTTTCTTGAATTATTTAATAAAATTCTTAAAATTATATATAGTGATTCAACTCTTTAACGAATGATTAGAATTTATTTAATTTAATGATCAATATTTTTTTACTTAACTCTATATTTTATAAAAAAAATAAAAAATTTATTTATAGAATTTTAGAGATTTTAATTTTTTTAATTAACTTTTTTAAATAGTTTAAATTTTAAATAGAATGACGTGACGGAAAAGATTGGTGGCATTGTTTCTTCACCTCCCTCCTCCTGATTTTAGACGGTCGGTAGATTTAAATGCTCTAACCTGAGCCATTGACGGGACTCAGATTCCTCGCGCGGGCCCCCCTCAAATAGTTTTTTTCTTTTTTTTTTTTTTTTAAAAAAAAGGCCCAAAATGTATGGAGACTAACTAAATGGGCAAGTAGTCCCATTATAATACATACGAGGAATGATGAAAATTGTAACATTGGGAAGTACTGTATGTTTTTGTACTTTTTAATTATTTTTTTTGTTTGTATATTTTATCTGATATACATGTAATTAATTCTTATGCATTTCAAGTGATTTTATTATAAAAAGAATAAGTTTCAAATATATATTATATTATTTTTAAGCGACAGCATTACTTAATGGACCCCACGTCTGGATTGAGGCGATTTCCTCGGTTCAGCCAGTTTTTTCCCATCTTAACAAAATCATTTTCTTTTTCCCTCTCAGGTTCTGGATAAGGTACTAATATCGAATAGAATTCTAATATTTCTAATAGAATACTAAATCTAATAGAATACTTAACTAAACTAATAGAATAACTAATATATAATATATAATAATATATTCCTAAATATATAATGAAAATACTATTAATATAAAATATAGAAATCATATAACATATAATATAACATATAATTAATATAGATATAACATATAATTAATATAGAAACCAAACCAATCCAATATGCATAACCTATATAGATATAAATTAATAGATATATAAATACCTATATAGATATAAATTAATAGATATATAAATTGAACGATATATAAACTATATAACGATATATAAACTAGCGCGGCTCAAGCAAACTTTGCAATTGTCATGGACTATGCAGCTGGTGGTTAACTCTTTGCCAAGATTTTCCAGGCTGGCCCATACTTGTAGACATGTTGAGTGATTTGTCTTTCAGTCTAATGCACGTTTAGGCTACCTTCGTTGTTGTCTGCTTGGTGCTTGCGTATTTCTTGTCAAATCCCTTTTGCAACAGGCAGGATTTTTTCTTTCAGCAGCTCGCATTTTCAAAAGGTAGGGGAAACAGATGATTACTCAAAAACATCAAATTAACTTTAATATAGCTAAAGTACAAATCTTGATGACACCTACTCCAATTATCTTACTGATAATAATCAGTCGTTTAATCACTGTTACTTAGTTGTAAAGAATCCAGCTCTGCCACAAAAAGAGAAAATAAATAATAGTATTTTTTTTTTTTGGATAATTGAGAAAGATGATAATTAAAGAATGATTATTGCTTCAATCCGAATACCTACTCCACCCAATTGATATTCTTCAAAATGACACATCTGGGGTTGAAGTGGATTCAAATAGTAAGTAATTTGAGTTTGGAAGACAGTTTAGTTCTTGGCTGCGGTTGAAATTAGAGGGAGAACTTGGATGAGGGCATCACCCACATATTTATTTATTTATTGTCTATCATATATTTTAACAATAAATAAAACATAAGTAAGAAAGTAGAGATAATACTTTTGTGAATATAGATTTAGTTTCACTGAAAACCTTTACTAAAGTTTAAATTTAAGTCTTATGGTCCAGCAACAGACAAGTTCTACCCCTGACATGGCATGGAATAATAGGTGGAAAAAAGGGGTTGGAGATGAGAATTGGATATAAGGGATTTTAAGCCCTCTCTCCATTAGTGTCTACCAGGTATGAGCCCAAAAAAGCCCAAATCTGCACACGATTGGGCCCAATAAGTTTAAGCAAACGCACAGCTCGACTCGAACCGACCTAGGCCCGGTGCTAGGAGGTTGCTTGAATAAATCAAGATTCAAGAAGTTCATTTGTCGAAGGGAGACGGATGGAGAGGAAGCGACTCTCATCTTTTCATAAATTCTTTCATCTAAACGTGTAGATTTGATTTTTATTATAATAAATATATATATAAAAAATTAATACTATATAATAATATTTATTGAATAATATAATAAGTATAAAAATTAATAAAATAATTTTATTATATTTATTGCCATTTATTTATAAGGTAAAATAAAATATATTTTATTTATATTTTAATTACTTTAAGTTGTAATTTAAATATATTTTTTTCATAAAAATAAGTATAAATTTTTAAGAATTCTTTTATTATAGTTCTAAATTTTTTTATTTTTATTTTTTATTCTAAACCTTTTAAATCTATCACAAGTCAATCCTTTTTGAATAAAATTTATTATAAACATATTTATCCACGTATGCTAAAAAAAAATGCATTGAAATATTTCTCAGTTTCCTCCGTATCTTCCTCCACGTCTTATTCTTTGTCATTGTCGTTATCTTCTTTCACTCTTACTACAATTTTATTTGGTAAAAAAAAAAAAAAAAGAAGAAAAGAACAAAGCTTCTAGTGAGTTGATTATTTGAAAAATATTTCATTATAATTTTTTTTGACATATTCCATTAAATACTTAACATATATAATAATTTATGTCCAAAAGAATAATAAATGAGATAAATTCAAAAAATTTAAGATTGAAATGAAAATGATAAAATTTTAGAACTATATATTTTTTTTAAAAAAAACCTCTAAAAATTTAGGACCAAATCAAAATTTATCCTAATTATGAAACAAATCTCAAAATGAATATTTTTTTTAACTAATATTACATTTTTATTAAAATTAAAAGTCTTAAATTGAACTTTCAAGCTTCTTTTTTTTTTATTTTAAAAAAAAGAAGGAAAATGGATATTTTCGTTTAAGCCTTAAACACTACTCTAACCATATCAACTCATGTAATAATTAACAATCTTTATAACACTCTAACCCTGAAGTCGAGATGGAATTTTGAACCCTAAACAGCTCGATTGAGTGATCGGTGACCACTCCAGGGAAGAATCGATAGGCCATCGCGCGCCCCCCCCCCGGCGGCCCCCACCATAGACTTTCCCGCGTCTCTGCCTTGCCAAGGCATGTGCTTCTTGTCAGCAATCAAAGTCTTTGAACCTAAAACTTGGATGAAAAGTCGGTGATTTTTTTTTATTTTTTTTCTTTTGTCAAAATAGTGATAGAATTAACGATTTGAATTCTACCAACTTCTCACCCATTTAAAGAGTGAAGATTCAATTAATTATTTTATTTTATTTTATTTTAAAATTTATAATACCAAACACAAAAAATTTTAAAAAATTGAACTCTATAGATTTTTGTCATTTATAATTAAGATATAAGGTTTTAAATAATTTTAATTTAATAATACATAGTTACACATTTGAAGAAAAAAATTATTATTTATAATAATTTGATATTTAAAAAAAAAAAGGTATCCGACCATTAATCGATTGGATAAAGTGGATCTACAGAACATCCCATTGGCATCTTCGCGGGTTGGTGCTTTCTCGTAAATGTAACAGTGATCACCAGTCTCCTATATAAACAACTCCGCGTGTATGATTACGTAAATGCAAAAAGTCCTTTTCTTTACAAATTCTTATTTCTCTGGTTGGACCTGTCGTGTCCAATCCTAAGCTTTCTTAACTAGTCTGGTCGTTTTATTAACGGTTGGTTTGGTGAAGTAATTATTACTATAGAAGTTGACCTCTCTATCTATCTTCATGGTCTGTTGAACTTGGTAGATTAGGAAATTGTGAATTGTTTATGCAACAAAAAGGGAAGGGTTTGACATCCCTCCTTTTGGTTTTTGGTTTGGAGCTTGAAATCATCAGAGTTTTTGGTTGGGAGTGGTAGGATTTGGTGGGGCTTCTTGCTTTTTGATGGTCTTTCTGTATTGGTCATTATCTGGGGTTTTCTTTTATTTTATTTCTGTTGAAGTTTATTTGTTTAGTTCTTTAATTTTTTGTTGAGTCTTTCTTGCTTTGTGACTTTCACTTGTTTGTTTTTCTCCACCTTTCTCATCTGAGTCTTTCTATTTTGGGGATCCTTGTTTTTGTTCCCTGCCATTTTCCTTCCATAGTCGGTGATTTAGTTGCTGGGTGGGCTTCATGGAGGAGAGGTATGAGCCAATTAAGGAGCTTGGAACAGGGAATTTTGGGGTGGCAAAATTGGTGAGGGACAAGAAAACAAAGGAGCTTTTTGCTATCAAATACATACAAAGAGGGGAAAAGGTAAATTTTTTTCATTCAAAGCTTTCAATGGTGCTATGGAAGTGGTCAAGTTGTTCGTTTTTTCTTTCTTTCTTTTTTTTTCCTCTACTTTTGTTTTGGTATGGTTTGATTTCTAGAAAAGCTTCATGCGTTGATTATTCAATTTGATTTATTTCACAGTTGACATTTGTTCTGTTTCGGATTTCCATTTGATTCTGGATTGGCTTTTAATCTCTTGCTGCGTTGTCACTTGTTAGCTATATGTACATTGATATCGAAAGCCAGCACATGCTTATCAAAAGTGCACTGTGTTTCTTAATGTCTAGATGGTAAAAAATTCATGCCAACCCTGTACTTCTAATTGTAGAACCTGATTTTCATGTAAATTCTAACCGTAAAATCATGATCCAGCAAGAAAAAAAATCTTTTCTGTTAATCATTTGTCTGAATCAGGTTCTCCAAATTATTGAATAGTTTAGTCATTAACTTGTTTATTGTGACATGAGTATGCTCACTGAACACTTATTATTTCATTCCCAATGTATGGATTTGTTTGGG
Organism: Kandelia obovata; assembly: GCA_021464305.1. Lineage (NCBI taxonomy): Eukaryota > Viridiplantae > Streptophyta > Magnoliopsida > Malpighiales > Rhizophoraceae > Kandelia > Kandelia obovata. The sequence continues at coordinate 1,617,538 of JADCRA010000363.1, forward strand.
ACTCGTATGTTTTCTGGGCAAGGTATATTTGACTGACAACCCAGTGTTGCATTTACTTGTCACTTTTTTTTTTTTTTGGCTAAGTATTTGTTGCCTTTTCTTATTTGCAATACTTGAATCATATTCTTACTAAACAAAATTTCCTTTGTAGATTGGACTTCGACAATATTTCTCCCAAATAATGTGCGTTGTATGACTGTTTTTAATTTCAGATTGATGAGAAAGTTCTTAGAGAAATCATCAATCACAGTTCTTTAAGACATCCAAATATTGTCAGGTTCAAGGAGGTAAGCTGTTGATTTTTGTTCATATGGCTTATGCCCCTCATATTTAATTCCAAGAAATTTCCTCTGCTTAAAAGCTAGGTAGTTACAATCTTTAAGTTTGTTTGGACATGGATCCTAGTGTGGTGTAACATCTTCTACATTTGATTTTTCATTCTAATGCCATTTTTTTCCCTGCAGGTTTTGTTGACTCCAACAGACTTGGCAATTGTCATGGAATATGCAGCTGGTGGTGAACTCTTTGGAAGGATATGCAGTGCTGGCCGATTTAGTGAAGATGAGGTTGTAAATACTGATATTATTTGTTGAAAATTTTTTTGATTTATCTTCCTGTCTAATGCAAGTGTAGGCAACATTCTTGTCTGCTTGTTGCTTGCTTATTTCTTGGAACATATTTTTTGCTACAGGCAAGATTTTTCTTTCAGCAGCTCATATCTGGAGTCAGCTGCTGTCATTCTATGGTATGATAATCTGAGTCTCTGGTTTTCTCTGTTTTTTTTTTAAACTGCCTCTTTTGTTGAATCATTTATTCTTTTATTCCAGGAAATTTGCCACAGGGATCTGAAACTTGAAAACACCCTTTTGGATGGAAGCCCTACCCCACGTCTTAAAATATGTGACTTTGGGTACTCAAAGGTTGGTGTTTCTCCGAATGCTTAGCCATTCCCTTCTTTGCTGCTTTAAGTTTTGAATTTAACATTTTGTACTTTATACACAGTCTGGTCTTTTGCACTCACAACCAAAATCAACAGTTGGAACACCGGCATACATTGCTCCTGAAGTCCTGTCTCGGAAAGAGTATGATGGCAAGGTAATGAATTATTCTATAATTAGTCAAACATTGCTAAAACACCCCAGATCATGCCTAAAGTAGTTCAGTTTCTGGTTCAGTATGTGTACCTCGGTTTCTGTTAAGTCCAAGCATACAAAAAGTAGAGTACTTGGATTATCTAAGAATATAACAGACATTTTTGTTTTTTTTTTTTTACAATGTACAACATCGGATATTGCTTAATATGCAAAGATCTATTACTTACTTGGATTGCTTCTTGATCCCCGGGGTAGATTGATGATGGATCTTCTATAACTCATTGATATCTCCTGCAAACTCCTCATTCTTCAATCAGGGGCTGCTTTTCTATTTAACAAAAAGTAATTTTAGTTGCTCAGTGACTTTTAACGGTGCCCATTCATTCAGGAATCATAAGACTAGAATCTAAAGCCTTTTGTTAAAGGGTATATCTTAAAATAAATCTCTTATTGAGCTCAGCAATGCTCATGACTTGAAAATTTCACATGTAAGGTACATCTGTTTAGATCATCGCCTATCTGAAAACTTTTATCTTAATTTCCATGATAGATATCTCCCTTCTCATCTTAGATTCTCATCACCAGAAACATTTCCTCTTGCAATAGTTCTTTAATGTGATGGCTTGCTTTGATAGATTGTTACTTCATGCATCTCATATTAGGATCAGGGGAGAGGAACAGAGATCTCTGGTCATCATAATGCACCACTATACACGCACAACACACACACACATATTTATTTATTTATTTACTTTCTAGAAAATCATCCTGTAGGCCTAGGGTCACAATATCCAGACAAGATCTGTTGGTGGGTGTTTTTGGTGCATGATCTAGTGGTTAAAAGTAAACTGGAATGACTTTTGGCTTTTAATTTCACTGAAAAGAAACATGATAAATGTTACAAGTTCTATGAGTTTTATATAGTTTGTCTATATGAAAGATAGATGAGATCCTCATACTATAGTTTGGCTGGTTTTAGATTGCAGATGTTTGGTCATGTGGTGTGACACTGTATGTGATGCTGGTTGGTGCGTACCCGTTTGAGGATCCTGATGATCCTAGAAATTTTCGTAAGACCATTGGTGTAAGTTTCTTCCTTGTGCAAGTACTGTAGTAAATTTCCCCTCCCCTCCTTTCTGGCTTAGATTATGATGACAAAACTTAACCATTTGCTGACTTTTCCAGAGAATAATGAGTGTTCAGTATTCTATCCCCGATTATGTTCGCATCTCTGCAGATTGCAAGCACCTCCTTTCTCTGATTTTTGTTGCCAATCCTGCTAAGGTAACACACTTTCCATAAATGCTGTGCATTTTCTGCAGTTTGTTCCCCGTTCTTAACCATTTTCCGCGAAGGGTCAAAAGCTATTTTCTAGTTTTAATAAAACATTTAAGAAGTAGTACCAATTTGTGCTAAAACAAGACAAGTAGTTTGATTCCGTACACTTTTGGAGTTTAATTTGTGTTTAAGTAATTTGAGCATTAATTGATTATTGATTCTACATTCCTCATATTTCAGTTTATAAATTAAAATTTTTGATATAGCCTAAGATAATGGAGGGCGAGTCTCAGCATAATAGAAAGATTATTTTATTGTGATCTTGTGATTATAGGTTCAAGTTGTAAAAATATTCTCTTTATAAAAATAAGGATAAGACTATATAAGATTTCATAGTATGATAGCTTTGTACGCTACACACCTCTATAGCTTAAGAAAAATTAAAGAAAAGAAAATCCAAAAGATCACAAATCAAAATCAATTTTGCTTTTATTCGTTGTTGCTAGTCCAGCAATCCTGCAAGATTAAATTGTTTGTTAGTTGGTCTGTCCTAATACTTTTCCTATCCTCCTCAGAGGATTACCATTCAAGAGATTAAGCAGCATCCTTGGTTTCTTAAAAACTTGCCAAAAGAAATCATTGAAATTGAGAAAACAAACTATGCGGAGTCACAAGGTGATCAACCATCTCAAACCATTGAAGAAATAGCACGCATAGTACAAGAGGCAAAGACGCCTGGGGAAGTTGTGAAAGCTGGTGAGCGAGCTTATGCTGGGACCTCTGATGATTTGGAAGATGAGATTGATGTCAGTGGTGACGTTGGCACCCTTGTCTAGGCAGGACTTTCTGTGATTTCAGGATTTCTGCAATATTGAGTGTTGAAATACAAGTTTTCACATGTCTGCATTGTACAGTATACTGTAGGATGTTGATGCCCACACCGGTGCTAAAAACAGGTTGAGTGCAGCACATGGAGAATTGGACTTTGAAATAATTGAAGCACTGCTAGTAAATGCTTATTTTGAGGGGTTTCAGATTAAGAACTTTTGATTTTTTACTTGAACGTTTACACCAATTTTTGTTTACATAGCTATAGATTGCATTGTTTTGTTGCTTAACTTTGGCTATTAGGCATGCAATTTGAACCTTGATGCCAACAATTCTAGTCTGCCTATGCGGTGCATTAGCAGCATCATGCCGGTGGACTTCATTGAACTTAATGAGTGGCGTTAAATCAAAGAAATCTGAATTGGGAAATCGACATATTGCAACTTCACATTTTGCTTATGAGAATTGGAACATCCGCTATCAAATTAATGTAAAAAATAAAAATAAAAAAAAATTGCGGCTTTCAGCTCTCTATTTCCTTCGACCATTACTCAATAAGAACGGGGAATCAGGCAGCAAGGCCTATGAAACATTGGACGCTTTGTGGGCCAATTTCATTCATCTGTTCAGTCTAGTGCTCAATCAACGCAAGTAACATAAACCCTTCTAGAGAAAGGTTGAAAATCCATCACATGGGGCCCATCCTTCCAGTGGACGACTTCTTAGTCAATGCAAGGAAGGCAAATCCTTGAAAGGTGAAGACAAACATCTACCAAATTCCAATTTGCATATTGCCCATCAAGCACGACAATGCCCGTTGCCCACCATGCACGATAATGCGTCGGCAATTGAAAGTCAAGTTCTTTTATTTACCAAACAAAAAGTCCAATAATCATCAAAAGACTGTTGAAGTAAGTATGTAGAAATCGCAATAGAAAGAATCCAGAAAAGCTGAGAGCCTGTTGGAACGTTGTAACTTTTGAGATTTTCACCATCGGTATAGACAGTTTCCCATTTCCTGTTATGGTTAACTATTGCTAATTGTTTGTGCACACAATTTTCACAACCCATCCACCTGACTGACTATAGCAACAGATTGTGCCATTCCTAGCACTTTAGTCCACTTCAAAAATTTTGAGATTGGAGCAAAAGGGTAGATGGCCATTCCCAATGTTTAGGCCCTGACTAACTGTGGTTATGGAATTATATAAGAACCGACTAATTTCATGGAGTGGCGAAATTGCTAGTAGAAGTTACAGGAATATAGTCAGCAATTTCTTGGTTTGGGGCCCCGCTAATTGGAGTACCCTTTTTCTTATCCGTACAACATTTTACATTATGTTGAAGAATATGTGTATGCCTAATTCTTTGTCATGGAGTTTGGAAAAACGACTGACATAGACAACGTTCACTTGATCAAGTCTCATGATCCACTTGTGTTTTGGTACTATAAATTAGAACAATATCATTATTTTGGTCCTAAAATTGTCCTTCTTTGAATAACATTAGTGGTTGTAGTCAAAAGGACCAATACCTAAACCATTTATCCATTTATTTATTTTCGGTTTCACATTAGCTTTAACGACTATTTATTTATTTATTTATATAAAATTAGATTTAATAATATTCAAATTGATTGGAATAATTGAAAACTTAAAAATGACTTTTAAGACTAGAAGTTGATATAACATCTCTATTATTATTTAAGAGAACCACAAGACCAATCACAATTTTAATTCAACATATAACCAGGGCTCTACATCTTAGAGCCATATTTGCATCAACTTTCTTTAATTACTTTATTAGAGCCAACCAAAAAAAATAAAAATTTCTCATTTTATACTTTACTTTGACTGAAAAGCGAAAGACTTTCAATTTTTTTAAATGACTAACTAATACTATTCACTCATAGTAAAATCTTAAGAATACAAATTTAAGATGGATTCTTATGTTACTATTAATCATTTTTAAAACCAAATACTTAACAAAAGGAAAGTCAAAGAAAGCCACTCCCCATGTGAACAAACTGTTCTACACGGCTAGGCATTGACCAAAGGGTCCCCTCTGTCCCTCTCCACTATAAATGTGCCTAGATATTGTTGGTGTCAAGAAAACAAGAACAATAGACGAGGGAAAATGAAGCAAATTAAGCCATGGGGCTCTTTTGTTCTAGTAGTGCTACTAGCTGTTATGATCCTGGGGGGGTCTTCTAATAATAATAAGTTTAGTGCAGCAGCAGCACCCAGTGCAGCACAGTGCAAGGAGGAGAGGAGGCTTGGGCTTAATGCGTGCAAGCCAGTGATCTACGGGAGGCTGCCATCGCCAGCTTGTTGCGAGCGGGTTCGGGTAACCCACGTTGAGTGTGTCTGCTCAGTCATCACCCCGAAGCTGGCCGCACTGATTGACGTCAATCGCGCCATTAGGCTCGTTGAAGGTTGTGGCAGAAGGGTTCCTCGTCACTTCAAGTGTGGAAGTAAGGCACTCTGTGTCTCAGCTTTTCTTCTCTCTCTCTCTCTCTCTCTCTCCGTCTCATATAACTAAAATTTTTGGGGTATTTGGTTAATGATCTCTCTCTCTCTCTCTCTCTCTCTCTCTCTCTCATATACCCAGACTTTTTGAAGTATTTTTTTAATGGTCTCTGTCTCTTTCTCTCTCTCTCTCTTTCTCTCTCTCTCTCTCATATACCCAGACTTTTTGAAGTATTTTTTTAATGGTCTCTGTCTCTTTCTCTCTCTCTCTCTTTCTCTCTCTCTCTCTTTCTCTCTCTCTCTCTCTCTCTCTCTCTCTCTCACACACACACACACACACACACACTAATGTTCTGATCATTTCTTGAACAATTTTGTCTTGTAGGTATCACGACGCCATGACTGACTTGGACCTTTATTTTGGCTGCTATCTTTAAATTCCATGGGAATGGATTATGTAGTATTGGCTCTAATTGAGCAAATAAATAATTTTGGATGTATTGCAAACAGGGATGATGAAACCTTTGTGTTCATCATCTGGTTCTAGTCCAATTTATGTCTATTGGATATGTTACTCTTATAGTTTTATTCTGGCACTTCCCACCTTTTTTTTTTTTTATGTTGGAAACCCTTTCATTGGGAAAACGGACCCAATTCTTTCAAACATATTAAATTATGTTATAGGCAACAAACGTATTAAATCCAAACTGCAATCCTTCTAATTTGTGTGGCTCATTGCCTAATACAGCTTTTTGACTGAATTAAAAAAGCCCGCCTTTACTGGTATTAAGCAAAAACCAAAAAGAAAAAGAAAAGGGGGTTGGGGGGGGGGGGAGGGGCTAAACAAGAATATTAGGCTTTCTTGATATTGGAATCCAGAACAATAGCAAACCTAGCAATGAAATTTTAAATTTCCATAGCCTTAGGAATCCAAGCAGAAAAAATAAAAATAAAAATCAATTCTGTCCCTCACTTCATATATTTCATAAAAAAATGATAAAGACAAAGCTATTGGTAAAACAAGATAATATCTTTCATATATGAACTAATGACCAGCTTACCCCATGGTTAGTTCTTCAGTTAAAAAATGCTTTGTTAGTTGTTGCATAACAAAGAGCATCGAGTTATCACAAGACACAGAGGTATCCGTATTTTTTACATTTGTGTTCAAAAATTTAGGATTAGCATTCCCTTATTTACTTCCGACAGAAACAAACACATATACTCACTGCAACTATTTCATAAATCTGTAATCACTCTAAAGTAAGTTTGTTTCCAAAGAAAATAATTCCAGTGTTTTAGTCCTCTTTTTTCCCTTTTTTTTTTTTTTATAAGAGGATGAAACACTCAGAGTAAACAATTACATCCAGTGCCAGAAATCCTGCTTCATAAAAGGATGCCCCACAGTTCAGCCAAAGGGGCAGAGCAAAACCTTACTCTTTTTAAGAGATCGCCTAACCAGCTTCCTGGGTGGTCTCTCACTGCACCCCTCACTTATGCTTGTCCTAGATTCCCATTGACAACCCTATCTATATATATATATATATATATATATATATATATATATATATTTATTTATTTATTTATTTACATTTCAACAAAAACATATAAAATTATATATTATATTATATTTATACTTATTTTTTTATAATTCAGATTATCTTATTTATATTAAGTTATTTTATTATTCAACAAAAAAAAAGTATATAGATTATTTTAAAATAAAAATATATAAATTATACTAAATTGTATTAAATTTATTTAATTTAAATTACTTAAATTCACTAATATTTGTATTAATTAGTTTTTTTTTTAGTTTTATTGTATATAAATTAAAAATATATTTATAATTAAAATTTTCAAATATAATAATAAAAAATATATACCACTTATATTTTGTATATGATTATATTTTATCTATCAATATTTTTATATAATATATATAAATATTAAATTTTTTTATATTTAATATTAAATACTAATTTTATCAATTTAAGTTCAATTGAATTGGTTGAATCAATTAAACTTTAAAATTCAAATATTTTTAATTTAATAATTAATTTAATTCTTAAAAATTTGATCTTATTATATGTTTATAGAAAAGGTACAAATAGACAAAAATAACGAATGATTAAAAAGTTTGAACTCTTCTCCATCGTCCTTTCATGATACATGGAAATAGATATGAACACAAATGCATAAGAATTTTTAAAAAATTAAAATAGTAATATATCTCTGTATATATTAAATATATTATATATGTATATGTGTAATTTAAATTAAATATTTTTAATAATTTTAGTAAATTTTCAATTTATAATTTATAATAATAATTATAAACATGTAAATAACACACCAGATTCAAAAATTTTCAAATCAAGAAGGGTTGTTTTTGGACTCATTTGTTACGTGACTCTTCTAAAAATATAAATAGGATATTTATTTGACCCCCATAATAATTTTTTTTTGTGATTTCTTGATTTTTTTTTCTGTTTGTTAGAATAATTATAAAAAAGAATTTTAGAGAAATTATAGACCTAGAAAAAGAAAATATTAAAGGAAAATCAAGAAAAAGACATTTAGTTATGTTTGGACATGTCTTTTAGATCCAAGAATTGCCAGCATTTCGAAAGTCCTCGTTCCTATGTACTTCGTCACAAATTTAGACAAGCTTGACCTCGACTAGCCCCACCCATTGTACCCTACCCACAAAATTGACTTGTGCTTCTGCAGAAATGATTCATCTCTCAAACTGTCCAATCCAACTCTGATGGGATTGTGACACTTTCAGATGATTTGTGATTAGAAAGATAGAGTAAAACATAATTTTTGTATTTATTAACTTTTAGAGAAATAATTCGAAATTATTTGCCACTAAACTAAACTAAACTAACATTGAATTGAATTGAGTGAAATTTTAGGGTTCTATCCAGTGACTCATTTACTGGTCAAATGAAGTCTAACATTTTTAAAAACCCTCTACAAAATAGATGTAAACAAATAGCTAAAATGGTTCGTACGTTATTTTATCTTGATTTGTAAATGAACACAAGTGAAAGCATATCCCGTGAGTGTAAGTTATATTTCATAAGCCTGTTAAATGTACGAGATAGGGACAAGACAAGGAAGGGGTCCTTTTCGTTTTGTTTTTCATTTTATAAAGACGAAAATTCCAAACTTCAAATTCTTTCAACAAAAAATAGACTCTACGAAGCAAGGACATTTTTACGAGCGTGTGTGTATCTGTGCTGAGAGGGCGTCTTTCATCGTAGACAAACTACATAAAACTTCATTGGTCAATCAAGAAATTTCGTCTGATAGACTCATAACGTTTAGCATTTTTTGCTTTTGGTGAAATTAAAAGACAAAAGTCATGGAAGATCCATCATCTATCGACTCCAGGGATCAAAAAGCAGTCCAAGTTGCTAATAGACCTTCAGATATGAATCAACATCCGAGGTATATTGTGACCAAAAACATTAAAAAAAGAAAATAAAAATCTGATGTACATTGCACTGACTTTTGCTTCCCTTTGATGATCCAAGTGCCCTTCTTTTTTGCTATCTTGTACTTAATAGAAACCAACATTCACAGACATGATCTGGGACATTTTTGCCATGCTTGGCTATTCATTACCTTGCCATCATATTCCTTCCGAGAAAGGGACTTCAGGGGCAGTGGCAATGAATGCTGGTGTTCCAACTGTTGATTTGGGTTGTGAGTGCAATAGACCAGGCTGAGTGTACAGAGTACAAAATGTTAAATTCAAAACTAAGAGCATCCCAGGGTCTCAGAATGCAATAGACCATCCATCACACCCAACAACTAAATCACCAACTGCGGGAGGAAAATGGAAGGGAAAATAATCAAGAATTCCAAAGTAGAGAGACACAAATGAGAAAGGTGGAGATAAGCAATGATTCGAGAGTTAAACTTGAGTTAGATGAATATTAAAAATTATAAACGAACAAATGTTTGGGATTGTAGTTGTTAATCTTCATCTTTACAAGTGAAATTTGTAATTATGCAAAATTTTTGTAATCCAATTCGTTACATCAATCTAATTCCTTCTGTTCCAGGAGTCTTGAATCAATGCATTATAGCTTGTCAAGTTTGGTGCCTCAAAAAATCTTCGGTAGGTAGCACAATGACCTTGACTTTTGTTGGTCAACTATTTTGTGGACCTAATCCATTTTCCTTTTGCTTTACACAGATTCACTACATTTGATCTGTAAAAGAAAGAGAAACGTAGCTTTTTCTTTGTTTGTTTTTCAGAAGGGCTGTCTTAATTTTGTTAAAACAAGTTCCAATTTTCTTTAATTTGTTTAACCAAACAGAAGCAATGGGCTATGAGTGGAGTCCGTGTCACCTCATTGTAAACATACTTTTTTATTTAATCGTCTCTTGTTCATTCTCATTCAATGCGTTGCCAATTCAGTTCTCTGCACCTGCAGTTGCCAACCTTTCTACTTCATGGATTAATTTCCCTTCAAACACCATTTTGAATGGAACTGCCAACTACGAGGCCCACATAGGGTACTTGAGCAGATTGATTATCGTTCTTTACAGAGTAAGCTCTGGCACGTTTTTTGCATGCGGCTTCCATTGCAATGGAAATGAAACGTTCGAAGGTACGAGGTGTCTTTTTGGCATCTCCATCTCGCCAGACCGAACATACGGTGATTATGCAGCTTACACCAAATTGGTTTGGTCTGCAAATCAAGGTCAACCTGTCAAAGTCAACGCAACCCTGCAACTAAATCATGAAGGTGATCTGATCTTGGCAGATCATAATGGTACTTTTGTTTGGTCCACAAACACATCTGGGAAATCAGTTTCAGGGTTGAACTTTACTGATCAAGGGAATCTTGTACTATTTGATGAAGAAAACCATCCTGTTTGGCAATCATTTCAGCATCCCACAAATTCCTTAGTTCCTGGACAAATGCTGACATCAGGGCTGAAGCTCACAGCAAGTCTGTTTTCCCTTGAAGTTAAAGGCCAAGGTGTAGTTGCCTATATTGATTCTGATCCTCCCCAGGTGTATTACCAATCCATGGATTTTCCATTTGGACAAGAATATTATACTCAGTACAGGAATGAGACCCTTGATGGGTTCATCCTTCCTTCCTCTTCCTCGTCGGCTTTCATGAAGTTGGAGATTGATGGCCACTTCAAGGTTTACCAGTGGACAGGATCATTTTGGAAGGAGGCAGCGGATCTATTGACCAGAGATCGAGGTAAGTGTATTTATCCAACAGTTTGTGGAAAGTATGGTATATGTTTGGATGGGCAATGTAGTTGTCCTGAAACAAATACCGGTGAGAAGATCTATTTCAGAAAATTCAATATTTATCAACCTGAGTGAAGGATGTTATGCTACAATGCCTCTTGCTTGCGAATTATCTCGCTACCATAGCTTCCTTGAGCTTGAGAATGTTTATTATTTCAGTTCTAATGTTGACATCAAGGATACAGATAAGGAAAGTTGCAAGCAAGCATGTTTCAAAAATTGTTCTTGCAAAGCGGCCATATTTATCACTTGGTTACATCCCCTGAGTGGAGATTGTTCCTTACTTCCTGAGGTCTTTTCATTCAGCTATGACTTTAGATCAATTCCAAACTTTTCAGACTACAGTAGCGTTGTGTTTCTCAAAGTGCAGAATCCATCTCCAGTTGGGAAAAAGAAAAGAAATATAAGTAAGGCAGTCTGGTTAATAGTCGCAGTTCTTGCAGCTGCCTTCAGCTTGTTTCTAGTAATAGTTGCCTGTTACTTTCGCCGAAAGCAGAATGGTTACCAGGAAGTGGAGGAGGATCATCAGGATCACATATCAGGAATGCTTACTAGATTCTCTTATGAAGACTTGAAGGCCTCAACAGAGGACTTCAGTTGCAAGCTTGGACAGGGAGGATTTGGATCAGTGTTTTTAGGAAAATTAAGTGGTGGTGCCAAAGTGGCAGTGAAGCACTTGGATGGTTTTAACCAAGTCAAGAAGTCATTTTTAGCTGAAGTTGAGACAATTGGCAGCATCCATCATCTAAATTTAGTGAGATTGATCGGATACTGTGCTGAAAAATCCAACAGGTTGCTTGTTTATGAATACATGAGCAAAGGATCTTTGGATACTTGGTTATTTCGTAGAAACCGAGAGCCTGCACTCAATTGGCAAACTAGAAAAAAGATCATTCTTGGCATAGCAAAGGGACTTGCTTATCTCCATGAAGAATGCAGACAAAAGATTGTTCATTTGGATATCAAACCCCACAACGTTCTTTTAGACGAAAGCTTCAATGCAAAAGTTTCAGATTTCGGGTTGTCAAAGTTGATAGATAGGGAGCAAAGCAAGTTTGTGACGACAATGAGAGGAACACCAGGTTACATGGCTCCTGAGTGGTTGAGTTCAGTTATTACGGAAAAGGTTGATGTCTATAGCTTTGGCATAGTAGTCTTGGAGATATTATGTGGGAGGAGAATATTTGATCAGTCTCAAACTGAAGAAGACATGCACTTGTTGAACATTTTTTGGAGAAAGACAGAAGAAAATCAACTCCTGGATATGGTTGACAGACAAAGTGAGGATATGCAGTTACATGGGGCAGAAGTTGTAGAGATGATGAAAATTGTTGCGTGTTGTTTGCTGAGTGACTTTGCCAAGAGACCTTCCATGTCCACTGTTGTGAAGACATTGGAGGGCTTAGCTGTTGTTGAAGGTAGTCTGCAGTTTGATTTTTCAAATCCACTCCAACTTTTTGGTCAAGGAGAAGAAGGTGCTGATGCAACGCCGTTAATACCCTCAATACTATCAGCAGCCAGGTGAGGAACTTGTTCTTCTAAATGTACTTTTTCATCTCATTTGCGATGCTACACTCTTTTATTGTATGAACCTGTCAATACAAGGTTTCTTTTAAGGGTCGTGTTCAGCATCCGGAGAGTTGGATCTTGCAATAATTGAAGCACTGCTAGTAAAATTTCAATTCTTTTGTTTGGTTTTTAGTTTAGAATTAAATTCGAAAGCTTGAATTATAATTCCATTGTTAAATTGGAATTAGTGTTCCAATTAACATAAAATAAAATAAAAATTGTCAAAATAGAACGCACCACAGACTAAACTTATGAAATTAATTGGGTATCGTGTCCAATTGTATTTCTTAGTGGACGGGTACTTAATATTCATTTGGGCTTCCCCGGCAGACTCTGAAAGGCCCATCGCTTTCCATTTGGATCAGGTCCATTTGGGCCAATCATTAAGGCAGTTTTAGTTAATTCGGTCTTTTTTTTTTTTTTTTTCTCTTCACAGGTGCTAACGTTATGCAACGTTTAGGTCAATTACGTTCTTAACTTGAAATTCTGATTGTGGGATTGAGTGATTCAAAGATTGGAGTGGCAGCAGAGTCTGGGAAAATTCTTTGTTGGTCATGTCAATTTCAATTTTTCTTTCAATTCATTTGCTTCGTTAGTCACTCAGAGGCGAGAGAATTCTAGGCAAAAGGGTCTCCTAGTAAATTTACATTGTGATTTTGCTCGAGAGCAGACAAGCTGGAATCATAACTGTGGATGCAGTCTGAGAGACTTTCCAAATTTTGATGAAATTTGCAAAATTATGGAAATTGGAAATGGAGAAAGGTTTACTAACTGTCTTGCACCTATTCCATTTTCATCTCTCCTTTGTCATATAAAATTTTCCATGATCTGCTTTTTTTTTTTTTTTTTTTTTTTTGTTGCTAATAAGGCCTCTTGCATCATTCTTTTCAAACCATATCGACATTCCACAGGGATGAGGTACGTACGATAATGCCTCTGGTTGGCTGATGGGTTTGCTTTCAAATGGGGATAACAAAAGAAAGGAAAAACATTACCATGTTATTAACACATACATAAATATATTTTTATTTTGACTCTCTCTTTATATATATATTTTTTAATTTACGTATAATCTTCTATCACATAATAACTGTGGTGTTATACCACCAGCAAACTCCCCATCTGGAATATGCATTTCCTTTCTCTGTGAAATAACATAGATGGTGATGAAGTTTTATAAACTCTCCTTGTCTCATAGGCTTTATAACTCTTTCTAAGGTTATAACATGAGTTTGAAAGATATAATAATTAAGTTGAATAAGGAAATTATTTCTAAATTCTATACCAAACCAAATTCACCAGTAGGAATATGGATACAATAGAAGAAAATAATAATCCAACCTTGTTAAGACATGCCATTGTTAATAGCCCAAAGGCTTTTCAACTAAATTTAAAATTTTAATATAATTCAATTATATAAAAAAGTCAATTTAATTATTTAGAAGGGACATTTTTTTTAATAAAAAAATGGAATTGAACATATGCACACACACCCTTAGATGATCGAGTGAATTGAAATGAATTATACTTAATTCTCACATATGTAAGGAGATGGCTACGCTGCCTTTTGTTTTTATTAAAAGAAAAAGGAGTGGATATGAACTTTACATTGTCATCTTAAAAATCAATTACATTGCATGCATGTGTCCTATACACACTGAAGTTGACTTGGAGGCTTATAAAAGGCACCTTCTAAGTAGGTGTAGTAGGTGTGTTCGGTGTGGGTGGCATGGAGGGTGGAAGGTGTATTTGGCATTTGGATAATAAGATATTTGCAAGTAATAAAATATCTTCTATATTTTCAACCTCTACTATATAGTAATTTTTTTTTTATATATATCTTAGTGTGTGACAAGACTTCTAACCAAACTTCAAAGAATATTATTTCTATCTTTTATTTTCAGAATTTAATATCATTACTAGTTAAACTCTAATTAATATTTAAGTATTATACTCTTCATTTGCTATTAAATTGATTATTCTCAATAAAAAAAATTAAGTATTGATTGACTGAGATTATTAGTTTTACCAATTGATCATTTAATTTGGGAGGGATTTAAATTCTTTTGAATTATTGATATATGCAGAAGGAGGATGACAAGATGACTAAAAATAGGTCAGTAAATGAAGAGATGGAATTGATGGGGGGAAAGAATGGATAAAATTGGAGCTGAATATGAAAAAGAGTAGTTGGTTGTCAAGAAAATTAGGTTAGTTTGTCAAACGAATACAATAATCTTAATAGAGAGATAGTTAGTAATGGTACGATGGTATAATTATTTATAATTACAGAGATGTAAAAAGTGATATAAATTTATGTATGTTTGTAGAACAAATCTAAGAAAAATGATACTTTTTTTTATCAATTATAAGTTTTATTTTAATAGTAAGGCTAAAGATAATAAGATGCTCTAGTGCTTTTATTTTTGCTTTTATTTTTATTTTCAAAGTATTCTTTTTCGCAAAAGAAAAATTAAATTTTCATTAAGAAACACATGCAATACCTTATAAATCCCAACCCTAACTCCTAGATCCGGCGCCGTTTTCGCTTTTCCTGGGCTTTCCCGACCTCGTAAAACTTCAATAGAAGCGAAATACGGGTCCAAATTGTCTCGCAGTTCATTGACTCTTTACAGTCTCTCTCTCTCTCTCTCTCTCTCTCTCCTTTTTTTAGCTAAATAGTAAAATAATTAAACGTTATTACAAATCACCATGACAGTTTTTCCGGATTCCCATGTTCCACGGCTGCTGTCTCAGTCAACGCCAAGCCCAAAACTCCAAATCATTCATTCTCCGTCACCTTCCCCTCAATCCAAACGACACAAACTGCCATCTGGGTTTGACTCTTCGTTCCAGTATCTCAAATGGGTCGCAGGCAAAACGACCCGGAAGCCTCCCGTTTTGCTCCAATCACGCTCATTTGTGTGGGTTTTTTCTCCTGTTTTCTGGTCTACACAGTCCTCTCCATAGTCCTCAATCCCCACGTTTCTGGCTTTGAGTCTTTGGCATTCATGGAGAGGAGGAGCTCAGAGGCTGATAGAGGTGGTGGTGGTGGTGAGTGTTGCAGAGGGATTGAGAAACTGGAGCTGTGGGGGCCAGCAGTGAAGTGGGGATCAGATTTCAAGTTCAATTCTTCTAGGGAGTGTTGTGAGGCGTGCAAAGCTATGTGTACTGGCTATGATGGACCTTGCTTGTGTGATTCTTGGGTGTTCTGCGGGAATAAAGAGGCTTGCGGCTCTAAATTTGGTGAGGTGAGATTGAATTTTTTGCGTGCTTTGCTTTGTTGACTTTGATTGAGCCTGGATACTGTGAGTTTGTTGTTTTTGAATTCTGATTGGCTGCTACAATTGGTTGCTCTAGTATTCAATTTTAACGTTATATTGGACAAGTCAGGATTGCCGGTGTGGATGTCATGTAAAAGATGAGATCTTGTAGCTGCACGATCAGAACTTGTTCAACTCATTGAGTCACTAGTTTGCTCGGGGAATGATCTTAATTTACGAAGAGTTCGTGAACAAATGACATCTAGTGTGTGATCAAAGATATTATTTTTGAAGCCACTTTTTGGACTAAATGATAAAGTTAAAATTTAAAACACGCGGTTTCATGAGGTGCAAAACATCTGTTCAGTGCTTGGTAACTGTTGACTAGCAGATGCCTGGTGCCATAAGCTTTATGAGATTTATCTGATGGTTTTTTTTTTTTTTGTTTTCTGTTTGGATGTGTTCAAATGCTAGTCTGCATGTTCATTGGGAAATTTATAATCTTGTTTCTTTGACTTGTTTTGTTTTTCCAGTGTTGGTTGAAGAAACAAAAAGATACATTGGCCCCTACTCGGCAGGAAGCTGGGGATCCTGTTATTTGGACATCTGGGCTAATTTTTGGAAAAGGAGAGGTATAAAAGTTTGGCTAACTGGCTTCCTTTTGTGTTCTATAGATAAAAATAAATAGTGCAGGACTCAGTTAACATTTCAAGCAATCTTCAACTGGATGCGTTTTGGTCTTTCTATGGTTTTTTCAAGTTAAAAGTACACGTTGGAAAGAAATAATGGTGGCAATTCACCTATGGTCTTCTTTCGATAGAGTACGAAGTTTCTGCTCTAGATATTACAAGGTGAAGGGTAATACTGATGAAGTTTTATAGCTGATCTTTCAAAATTATTATTATCGCATGCTGTGATCCTCTGTTCTGGTAATATTTATATCTCTGTTCTCTGAATGCACTGATATCTCTCTCAATTTCAAAATCTTACATGGTGGTTCCATTTAGCCCTGTAAAACACTAAATGCAGCCGCTTTTCTCACTGCTTTATTAACATTTATACTTGCATTGCTTCTGCCAGGGTATTGTAGGCTTGCAAACAGAATATGGCACCCTCCATATAAAGGTAAGTGCTCATATTTTTGGTGGGTCCATGATCCAAAGGCATTTTAACATTTTAAAAGTCTCCAACTCCTGTCATGTAGATGATCCCAGAACTGTCCTCTTTTGATCATTGGTTAGTTAGGGTGCAGTTGGGATAATTTAGTGCTGCAAGTATTTGGTCTGGAGTTTACCTATATAGTTAATTGGTTTAGTGAATGAAATCTGTGGCTGATCATTAAGTGCCAATTAATTGTGCCTTTCATGTTTTTTTATTTATTTAGGATGGGGGGGGGCATGGATTTTGTTGTGAAATCATTTTGTGTGGAGAAGAGATAGACTCCTTGTTTACTTGTGAAATCATTGTTATTGTTTTGCTGATCATACCATCTGCCAATCATGTTGGCCTCTCAGTCACCAGGCTTTGAGGTCTATGGCTTTGACGTATTAGCACATTTTATTCCCTTAAGATGCTGTTCATTTTCTCATTCCTAGCAGTAAATGTTTGGAAAAGTAACTTTGATCATATGTAAGCTTTTTCTGTTTCTTCTGATCACTCTTTAGCTCTGAGTATCTAAACGGATGATGGCTTGCTGCAGCTTTTCCCAGACTCTGCTCCACATTCTGTAGCCTACATTCTTGAGTTGTTAACACTGCACCATTGTGCTGGCTGCCAATTCTATCGTGCAGAGAGCCGGGGTCAATCTTGGGACTCAAAAGGAAACCATATAAAAAATGTAAGGCTTTGTCTATCTTCATTCAACTTTTGACTTCTCTGGTTTTAGTAGAAAATTCAGATTTTATCTGTATTGTATGTCTCTTCTCGTGAGTTTCTACTTGGCCATTATTACAGACTTGTTTCATGAAGTTAGATTTTGATTATGCTAACTTCCGCATCATTTAGTAATCTTATGAGTAAAGATGAACTAAGCAAATTTTAAAAAATTTGAGGAAACAAACTTAGAGAAAGTAGGAGACTTGAAAATGAAAAAAGGATCAAACCAAGTAATTGTAGCTACACGTTAAGGAGGTAAAACAAGTATGAATAGCCCACTTCTTCCATTTGTAACAGTTGTCGTTGTATGTATCATCATCTTTGTTTGTCTTGCTGATATTGTTTCTGTGAGTATTTCATAACCTAGAGATTCTTTTACCTGAATCACTCTCCCAGACTCCTTTTGGCCCGCCTTTTGCATTGATTCAAGGAACACTGGAAGCTCAGGGAACAACATTCGAGAAAATTCCAAAAGAAGTATGCCCAATTATAACAAGGGGTTCAGTTGCATGGGTTGGTTCTGGTCCGGAATTCTTCATCAGCCTAGCCAACCATCAAGAATGGAAAAATACATACACCGTCTTTGGCTCTGTTCTTCCTGAAGACATGCACGTTGCAGAAACAATTGCATTGCTTCCCACCAGGTCAGATGTCTGGAACAAAATCAACGTGACTGCTCTGGAAAAGCCCGTTCCTTTGACGTTCAGAAGAATTGAGACAAGTCTTACGAACTTGAGATGAGATTGCAAGAGAACAGAGTTACTAAATTTTAAGTTCAATTTATCTATAAGAAAATTTTTAAAATAAAACAAAAAAAAAATTGTATTATCGTATGATTTGAGAACAGAGTTACTAAATTTTTAGTTAGCATGCTCGTTTACACCCTCAGTTTTTATTAACAAACACATTTTTTCCTTTCACATTATACGTAGAAAAAATAAAGTTGGAAAAAAACACAAAAACGGATAGATGTCCAAAGACACAAAATGACAAGTTCACGGCCCAGATGCAACTAGGCAAGTCCAAAAACTAACAGTTTTGAGCTACTTGTCCGAAGGAATATGCTTAAAAAAATTCTAATTTTTTTTATAATATTAAAATTAATTTTATTTCTTTTAAAAAATTTAGTCTCGTTGTTAGACCTAATTAAAATAATATGAAAAAATCCACATATATTCTAAAAATAGAGAAACACTTCCACGTGCATAAATAAGCTAAATCTTTCTCCATTCTCTCGCATACGAAATACAAAATGCCTAAATTTTTTTTTATAAGAATTTAAAATTTTTGTCTTTTTATATGAGAAAAAAATAAATTATCCATATAAACATATTTATGTATTTTAGAGTGTATTTAAATATATTTTTTAATTAAATCAAATTATGTATATATTAATTTGATTAAGTTATATAAAAATATTTACTTAAAAAAATTGAAGGCTAATTTAAAAATATTTCAAATTTAATTAAAAAAATTCGAAAGATGTGATAAAATTATTTAAACTTAAAATTCGATCTTTAGTCACCAAAAGAAATTCAAATAACTCGGCTACCCACTTCTCCGCCTATAAACCAAGCCTCCCGCGACCGCAACCGCCACCACAACCACCACCACAGACACAAAACCTCGGCATTCTCTAACAATGGTCCAATTCCACGAACAGATAATCACAGACCTTCTTGAAGACCCCGCCGGCGGACTAGTAATCCTCTCCTCCGGCCTATCGCTCTCGAAACTCCTCTCCTCCTTACTCCTCCTCCACCACCCTTCTCAGGGCACCCTCCTCCTCCTCTCCTCCTCTCCTTCTCTCAAATCCCAAATTCACCACCACCACTGCCACCAAATCGCCGAAATCACCGCCGATCTCCCCGCCCACCACCGCCTCTCCCTATACTCCTCCGGTCAAATATGCTTCATCACCCCAAGAATCCTCATCGTTGACCTCCTCGCGAACAAGCTCCCCGTCTCCTCCCTTGCTGGCTTGCTCTTACTCAGCGCCCACTCTCTCTCCGACTCGTCGACCGAGGCTTTCATCGTTCGGATTATCAAATCACTGTGCAAGTCCGTTTATATCCGAGCCTTCACCGACAAGCCGTACGCGATGGTGGCGGGTTTTGCAAAGACGGAGAGGATAATGAAGGCTTTGTACATAAAAAGATTGCACCTTTGGCCGAGGTTTCAGGTTTATGTGTCGGAGGAGTTGGAGCGCGACCTGCCGGAGGTGGTGGACGTGAGGGTGCCAATGAGCAAGTACATGGTAGGGATACAGAAGGCGATTGTGGAGGTTATGGACGTTTGCTTGAAGGAAATGAGGAAGACTAATAAGGTTGATGTGGAGGATCTGACGGTGGAGAATGGGTTGTTCAAGTCGTTTGATGAGATTGTGAGGAGGCAGTTGGATCCCATTTGGCACACCTTGGGGAAGAAGACCAAACAACTTGTTTCAGATTTGAAGACATTGAGGAAGTTGTTGGAATATCTTGTCAGGTAATGTGTTTTCTTTTTTGAGTTCGCAAGCTTGGTTCATGGAGATATTTGCATTTAGTTTATTGTGTCAATGTCTTTTTTTTAGATTTCTTTTTTCTTGAATGTGGGGGTTCTCATAGTGTGAGAGCCTCATGGACTGGGAATGCCATGTTTCTGAGATCAAGAATATAGAAAGAGAAATATTCTACAAACTGGTTCGTCAAATATTTTATTTGATCATTTATTGAAGGAAATGCTGGAACAGTTATTGTACTGGATCTGTGATGTTCTTTGGGTTGCTTGTGGATTTATTTACTGAGTTGGATATACTGTCTGGATAGGTATGATGCAGTGAGTTATTTGAAGTATTTGGACACACTTAGGGTGTCTGAGAGTTTTCGTTCTGTGTGGATATTTGCGGAGTCCAGCTATAAGATATTTGATTTGGCAAAGAAGCGTGTATATCGTTTGGCAAGCGCAAATGAGACGAAACTAAATGGACAGAAGAGCACAGTTGGCAGAAAGAGGAAATTAAAGAAGGGTAATGCTAATGAGGAGGAAGGTGAGGTCTCTCTATCACTATCTCCCTTGTGCACATGCACACACACCGAGAAAGACAAGTTCCTCCATGGCATGCATTTGAACTCTTCTCTTTTATGTGCTAACCTGGCAGCTGATGGTGCTTCATCCTCAATTACGAATGGTGGGGTCATATTGGAAGAGGTTCTGGAGGAAGCACCAAAGTGGAAGGTGTTACGTGTGAGTGAGTGAGTTCCACTGTCTGTGCTGTCTGATATTTGTGTTTTGAGTATGTGCACACAATTCAAACTTTATTAGAACACATTCATTTATAAGCTTGTGTTTGCTCTTTCCTGCAAACCAATGGCAATTAGCACTGCAGCGTCTCACTTCTGTCCTTATGTTTTCAGGTTCTCTCATTGGCTATTAATCTGTTTTTGTTGGGACTTTCCATTAATGGAGATAATGTTCTTGCAGGAGATACTTGAGGAGATAGAGGAAGAAAGACAAAAACAAGCCTTGTCAAGGGAAGAAGATTTGGTTGAAAGCAAGGTAGTTGCTGGTAGTGTTGTCCTTGTGGCATGTAAAGACGAACGCTCATGCATGCAGCTTGAAGATTGCATCATTAATAGCCCCCAAAAGGTTTTCTAAGCTCTCTGTCTCTCTCTGGTCACTTGGTTATTAGCTTTGTTTTAGGCTTGAGCATGGGCTGATGCCCCATTCATGACCAACTGCTGTGGCTTGGCAAATCTACTTGCAGCTTGTAGTGTTACATTCCATTTTACTTCTCAGTTTTGAAGTGAATTTCTTATTTGATTTCACTAGAGCTGTAAATAGTTTTCAATGGTGATCCAAAGGCTCTCTCTTTCCTTTCAAAGTTGAACTCTAGTCATAGGAATGTAAAATGACTGAACTGAGTTAGCATGCAGAAGATCATAGCACTTTTGTCCTATAAGCTGATAATAAACATTTGTAAACATAGTCCCTGCTTGGTATTGCAGTTGGTGGTAAAATGTTAGATATAACCAGTTCACTTTGTATGCTTTGCAAAGGTCTTGCGAGATGAATGGGAGAAGTACTTGTTGAGCAAAGTAGAGCTGCGTGGCTTTCAAGAACCTCAGAAAAAGAAGTCAAAACCAAAGGAATCCAAAGGAATTGGGGTTCTTGATGGAGTTGCTCCTGTAAAGACTATACAGAACACAGAAGCTTGCAGTGCAAACAAGCAGGAACATGATGCCCTGAAGGCAGCAGCATCAGAGATAAGGAACCAATATAAAAAGGATTCTGTTGTTGGAGATGAACAACATCCTCATGCTAATGGCAAGGGGCCTCAAAGAGGAAGTGGAAAAGGACATAACAGAAGGGGCCAGGCAAAAGCTCAGAAATCCATGAGCAAAGATGATGTTAGCAATGTTGAAGTGGAAACAGCTGATAAGCTCGACAAATCTGGTATGGAAAATGAAGGAAGGCATAAAATTAAAGTCAATCAAGCTCCTGCAGATGCTTATGCTCAGGAGTCTCACCCAATTGAGCATGGAAGTGCCAAGCAGATATCACCAGTTCACTTTTATAATCTTGATAGTGATCAGCCTATCCTTGATGTACTGAAGCCCTCAGTAATAATTGTTTATCATCCTGATATGAAATTTGTCAGGGAAATTGAAGTCTACAAAGCTGAAAATCCCTCAAGAAAGTTGAAAGTCTATTTCCTTTTCTATGAAGATTCTACTGAAGTTCAAAAGTTTGAGGCAAGCATACGCAGGGAGAATGGAGCATTTGAATCTTTGATCAGGCAGAAATCGATGATGATGATTCCAGTTGATCAGGTATGTCTATTGTTAGCTTTCCCAACAGAGAATCTTTTGGGAACTGATTTGCCATTGATTCATTTCTCTTTTTTTGCCCTTGCCTCTTTGGAATATGTTATAGCTATACCTTTAAATGCAAACAGCAATTGGATGCACCTTTTCTTTTGATCTGTTTAAACTGTGATGGAATTCATCTCGTTGTTATGCTTTGTGTTGGATCAGAATGGATATTGCCTGGGATTAAATTCTTCCATAGAGCCACAAGCTTCAAGTTCTCAAAACACTGTAACCAGGAAGGCTGGTGGAAGAAAGGAGGTCAAAAAGGACATGCAGGTCATAGTAGACATGAGAGAATTCATGAGTAGCCTTCCCAATGTTCTCCACCAGAAAGGAATGCGCATAATACCAGTGACCCTAGAAGTTGGGGACTATATCCTCTCACCATTAATATGTGTAGAGAGGAAGAGTATTCAAGATCTTTTTATGAGCTTTACATCAGGACGCCTTTACCACCAGGTGGAAATGATGGTGCGTTATTACAGAATACCTGTTCTTCTGATTGAGTTTTCGCAAGACAAAAGTTTTTCCTTTCAGGTAAGCTTAGTTAAATCCAAGGAATTTAAGTCCTTCTGTGCCAGTTGCTTTCCAAGTCTGGATAATTGGATTTCAATTTGCAGTCTGCAAGCGATATTGGAGATGATGTCACACCAAATAGTATCATATCTAAGCTGTCATTGCTTGTACTACATTTACCTCGGCTGCGAATCATCTGGTCTCGCAGTTTGCATTCCACTGCTGAAATATTTGCTTCACTGAAGGCAAATCAAGATGAACCAGATGAGGTCAAGGCAATCAGAGTGGGTGTGCCTTCAGAGGATGGTATTGTTGAAAATGATGTGAGGTATGATGCATAATGATTAGTCTGCTTTCTTGATTTTTATCTCTGCAATTGGCACTGTAAAGATTTGCTGGATATAGCTGGTAGCTATTAGGTCAGACTTGGAAGAGGGAGCAGAGAGGAAGAGGGAGACCATCAATAATGTGTGAATCTCTGATCATGAAGGATTTGGAATAACTTCACTTGACAACCAATTTGGTTCACAATACAATAGAATAACAGGAAAAGATTTATATAGCTGACAAAGATTAATTTTTAGGATCATGGATGTTTAACTGGAGTTCTGTTGGTTACTACTTGCTATAAATCTGTAGTATAAGTTTAAATTGAAAAGGGACTCAATTCACAAGTCCAACTGAATAACACGAGACTTCTGGCTTCTTGTGTGTTCAAGTTTTCATTGATTTGGTCTCAAAAAGTTCTAAAAACTTGCTCGGCATCCATGTTACAGACACTGCTAATGAAATCTCAAGCATATAGAACAGACTGGTTATGCTGTTATCTTTTCAGTTTGTCACTCAGGATTTAATAACGGGTATATTTTTTCATCTTCCACAGAGCTGAGAATTACAATACATCTGCTGTGGAATTCCTGAGACGACTCCCCGGAGTAACAGATTCTAACTACAGGGCCATAATGGACGGGTGCAATAGCTTAGCAGAACTTGCCCTACTTCCTGTAGAGAAGCTAGCCGAATTAATGGGAGGCCAGAAGGCTGCTCGCACTCTCAGGGACTTCCTTGATGCAAAGTATCCAACCTTGTTATAATACGGGTCAGTGATGTATTCTGGTTGCGCACAAGAGGCTGTACCTTATCCATTCATTGATTGTCATCTTTAATCAATCATTCTTTGTAAGAGCATAGAATTCATGTCTAATTTATGTTCATTGGCTATTGTATCTATCATCTTGTCTCAGTGTTTCATTGGAGTTAATATTATTGTTGGTGCAGAATGGTTAGTGTTCAGGATGACTAGATTTTTGAATTGTTGTGCCTTGCTATCATTATAGTTTCTTTGTATTGAAGGGAAAAACTTTTTCTGTTTATTCTGCTCCTCCTTTCTCCTTACATATCGTGTGCCTGAAGGTACCTGGACTGGTTCATTGGAATGAGCCACCTTACCCTTTGCTTGGATAACGAAGTGGGAAGAGAGGAAGATAACAAAACAAAACGGGAAGAGAAGAACATTAGAGAAAGGAAAATAAGGAGAATAAAAAGTAGAAGGAAAAAGAATTTTTTATCATCTCTATATTTGAAAGAGCAAGGAAGAAAAAAAATAAAAATAAAAAATTTTTATTTGAAAAAACAATTAAAAAAATAATGTATGTTTTAATTTTAAATTTATTTTTATACTAAAATTAATAAAAAGAGTTAATGTGAATAAATGGTCATCTTGTAAGTCAAGCAGAATAAATGGATAATTTTCTTTTCAATTCAGTGAATTAAAGGGGAAAATTTTAAAATTGTCTCTCTTCTCCATTAATTTTAAGAGTGTTTTTCCGACATCGTCCAGATAGGGATTGGAAAACGACAGCGTATGAGGTAATGTAAAGAGGGCTCATCTATGGTGACGTCGTTTTACTTACGTACGGCGTCGGTGTGGCGAATGATGAGCGGAAAGTGCTCTTTTTTCCGTTGATCACATGCGTGTTACTGATCATCACTTTTTGTTTCAATCACTTTGCAGAAAATGGCTCTCTCCGTCTCCGCCAATCGTACCGCCGCAAAACCTCCGATTTCCCATCCCGCCGCCACCTACTTCCCTCTCAAGCCTCAGGTATTTACCTTCCCCGCCGCCCCCGCCGCCAATAGATCCAAACCCACCATTATTGCCTCCGTCTCCACCTCCTCCTCCAATACGACCGCTCCCAACTGGGCCGTGGACAGCTGGAAGTCCAAGCGGGCCCACCAGCTCCCCGAATACCCGGACCCGACAGAACTCGAATCGGTGCTCCAAACACTCTTGACTTTCCCCCCAATTGTGTTCGCCGGAGAGGCCAGGAATCTGGAGGAGAGAATTGCGAACGCCGCCGTGGGAAATGCTTTTCTTCTTCAGGGTGGGGATTGTGCCGAGAGTTTTAAAGAGTTTAATGCCAACAACATTAGAGATACTTTCCGGATTTTGCTTCAGATGGGGGTTGTTCTTACTTTCGGTGCCCAAATGCCCGTCATCAAGGTCCCATCTTTTCTGTTCTGTACTTGTATAGACATGGAAATAGATTTAAAGTAGACGCTTTTTTTTTGGAGAATCGGGTGACTTTTTAGGTGGTCGGACGTTGTGTTTTTGTGTTTGGTTTCCATTTTTTTTCATTGAAACTTGCACCCGAAAGTATTGTATTTTCTGTTTTCTTATTGATGGAGTATTTTGATTATGTGAAGTTTACCTATTGGATGTTTAGTTGTCTTCTCAGGAGTTTTGAGTTTTTCTAAGGGCAAGGCCGCAAACATCTCACCCTTTTTTAGATCCCACCCCGGGGGAGGGGGAGTTTCATGCACTGAGACACCCTTGACCTTTGGTTTTTATGTGATTAGAAAGAGTTTTAGTGGATGTTATCAAAGATAAATGCTTGTTCTTTGAAATTAGGCAGAGTTGATGCTAATTAGTTTTACTTTGAGGCTTGAAATTTAGTTTCTTTCCGCAGAGTGAACATTTGCTACAATGATATCCTTATAATAGAATGGAATGACAAGAAAAGATTCATATAGTTGATCCCAATTAATTTTGGAATTAAGGTTTTGTTGTTGTTGTTGTTTCTTTATATTATCCTTTAATAGAAATAATTCAAAGTGAACTTTTTAATTGCTTAATACTATGATGGCAGGTTGGAAGGATGGCAGGCCAATTTGCAAAACCTAGGTCAGAACCATTGGAGACAAAAGATGGTGTGCAGCTCCCAAGTTATCGTGGGGACAATGTTAATGGTGATGCATTTGATGAGAAATCTAGAATACCTGATCCTCAGAGATTGATCAGAGCATACCTACAGTCTGTTGGCACTTTGAATCTTCTTAGAGCTTTTGCTACTGGTGGCTACGCAGCCATGCAAAGGGTTTCACAATGGAATCTTGACTTTGTACAACATAGTGAGCAAGGAGACAGGTAATTTTAATTATTTCTTGGACTTTTCCTCTTTGAAAATCATAATTTTCTGTTCCTCTGAAGTCTCAACTTCACCTGCCTTTCTAGATTTTTTTTTTTTTGTGCATCAACTCTAAAGATTTTGGTACCTGCATAACTTACATGTCCCTTAAGAAATGAGTTTTAAACAGTAATGTGGCACCACAACAGATGCTTTGCATGATATAATTCATACCTTTTGTTTTTGGAGATGAACAATACAGATCAGACTGCTGGTCCATCATTTGAACAATAATAGCCCTTACTTTAGGAAAGTTGGGAACTTTCATCAAGCTGGGAATCTTATGGGCCAATCATCTTTTCACTTGTGGTATAGTAAATTTTGATTGGCACACTAGTTTTTGTGCCAACCAAATAAATTATTATTTGCTGTTATGGTTTGTGAATTTGCATCAGTTGACATAACATAAATATCTGAATGAACCCTTGTTGCATGACAGGTACATGGAACTTGCACGGCGAGTGGATGATGCTCTGGGGTTTATGGCTGCTGCTGGTTTAACCCTTGATCACCCTGTGATGAACACAACTGAGTTTTGGACCTCCCATGAATGCCTTCATCTGCCATATGAGCAGGCCTTGACCAGAGAGGATTCAACAACTGGTCTCTATTATGACTGTTCTGCTCACTTGCTTTGGGTTGGTGAGAGGACCCGGCAGTTGGATGGAGCACATGTTGAGTTTCTCCGGGGTGTATCCAATCCTCTTGGCATAAAGGTAAACAGTCACCCCACCTCTAAGAACAAACTCGAAAAATATGTTACACTTTGGCAAAAATCTGCCATGTATCAGATTCATTAGAAAGTAATATTAAGCAAGTTATGCTTTGATGAAAAATCTTTGATTTTTAGTGAGATAGAAGAATTTGACTTTAAATCATACATTTACTCTTGGTCCTTATGTGTCTGACTTTCAGGTGAGTGATAAGATGGATCCAGCGGAGCTCGTGAAGTTATGTGAAACTCTCAACCCTCACAACAGGCCTGGGAGACTAACGATAATTACTAGAATGGGAGCAGACAACTTGCGGATAAAATTACCTCACTTGATTAGAGCTGTACGTCAGGCTGGGCTTATAGTAACCTGGGTCAGTGACCCCATGCATGGTAATACGATTAAGGCTCCATGTGGCCTAAAGACACGTTCTTTTGACTCAATCAGGGTGAGAACTCAACTGACTTAAATGTCCAAATTGTCGTCACATCATGAATTGCTAACAGTAAATGGCTTACTATTTCTCAGTCTGAGTTGAGGGCATTCTTTGACGTTCATGACCAAGAAGGTAGCTACCCTGGAGGAGTCCACCTAGAGATGACTGGGCAGAACGTAACAGAATGCATTGGAGGGTCAAAAACCGTAACTTTCGATGACCTGAATTCCCGCTATCACACACATTGTGATCCCAGGCTGAATGCATCCCAGTCTCTAGAGTTGGCATTTGCCATTGGAGAGAGATTGAGGAAGAAAAGGCTGAAATCTGGCAGTGGCTTTCTCAGCGAGCTCCGTGTTGGGAAGTTAACAGCATGAAACTCCAAATTTTGGTTTCACTGTGTTCAGTTTTTGTGGGATTTCTAAGTTTATCTGCGTTTTGCAGATACTTTCATGTTCAGTTGAAGCTTGGCTTGTTTTTTTTTTTTGGATGACTTTATAAAAACTAGAAGACTAGCGGGGAAACACTAGTACAAACTTTTATATTAACAATTAATCTCAATTAACTAGAGATTATGCATGTGCTAAACTGTATATCATTATCTAACTAATAGGTGACAGGACGGTCGCCTTGTAGTGGTAGATTCTGAAGTTGTCTTCCTAAGCTTTCTTCTAGCTCATTTAAGTTGTCTTCCACAACAGTTCACGATTGGCCTTCAGACTTTATAAGAAGAACGTGCAAAAGATAGATGGTCCGCAGACTCCTAGTTTCAAAGCAAAACAGAAAGTGGGTATGATGAAGCTACGCAGGTAAATGGACTATTGTCAATGATTTTATCTTTATATATAAACAAGTTTAGTCATTTAAGCAACCCGGATCCGTGGCGCAATGGTAGCGCGTCTGACTCCAGATCAGAAGGTTGCGTGTTCGATTCACGTCGGGTTCAAAACTTGTTCCAACGCTGGTCATTTATTTTTATTTATCTGTTTGACATTGACAATTTCTGAATTTCCTGAAATGGCCCTTTCGTCCCAATTGTTTTTTCCTTCTTTTTATTTGTTTTGTTTTTGAAGTCTGCCTCTCAAGTCTTTTTCGAACTTTCCGCAACGTGCTTACCCATTGCCACTGTATCCGGGGAAGGTATGAACTATAAAGTTTAATTGATTTTTTTTGTTCGGTAATTAAAAATTTACTTAATGGTGCTTATTTTTTAATTTTATTAAGTTACCATTCAAATGTTAGAAGTATTTACGGGACATTCAACAAATTTCCTACCCTAAAATATATTCAAGACAAGTTTTATACGATAAGGATATATATATATATATATATATTTTTTTCATAAATCATATATCTGTCTTTTAAAATTAAAATTAAAACTTTAAAGATAAAGATCTAAACTTTTAATTACGTATTTCTTGAATGGTTTAACTTTTATTTTATGAAGAATGATATATTAGTTCTTTTATTTATCATATTTTTCATTGATAAAAATATGGAACTAGCAAATTGTATTTGAATCATTTTCATACTGGACCAACATATAGAATGAGACTAATTAAAGCCTATTCTTGATATAAGATGAATAATCTATCGAAAATTTGGAGTGAGAAATTGATAAATGGTCTATTTCAAACATTTGAGTTTATCACATAGCTCCCTTAGTTGCTTTTGTTTACTGTGTCTTTTTACTTGGAACTGGAGTTTGATTATTCACAATGCAGAATGGTTACCAAATAGGTGTTCATTTGCAATGGCTTAGATGCCAATTTTGTTACCAAATTTGATTAATTTAGTTACTGTAAAATAAATGCACCATTTGATTGTTGACCAATACTATTATATGTACATAATAGCTTAGTACATGAGACTCTTACAATATAGAAAATTTGAAAAGCAAACTTTATTGTTACATCAAGTCTAATATTTAACAGTTCTTATTCATTTTACTTAGCTGCTTGCTGCATATTTTTAAAAGTACCAAAAGAAACTCTTACAGGAGTACAGCAGAGCTACTCATTGGCTCTTACAAGCTTGGATATGGTGTACCATCAGCTTTGAAGGCCTTGACAAGTATTTCTGAACTTATCCCAGTTTCAAAGAGAGCTTTAGGCAGAGAAACAGTGCCTGCATTGGGACTCCCAAACATGGTAACAGCAGATGCAGAAGAATTGCAGTTGGTGTTTATCTGATAATTAACAAGACCTTTTGGGAAGATAAACAAGTTAGATTCTTGGCGAGTTTGCTTAAACAGCTTGTTTGTTCCGTCCATCAGCCCCACTTCTTGACGGGAGAAGAGACACAGCGGAATATAACAGCCAAATAAATTTCTACCGTTTACTTAAACTTGCGAGAAGATGATTGAATAATAAAAATAATAATACAAATAAATTACACAAAAAATACATTAATTTTACTTAAAAAAATTTTTTTAGAATAAAAAAAAATTACAAACACTCCAAATTAAAAATTAACTTTATTATAATTAAGTGAGTATAATAGAAGTATATAATTTTAATTATACTAATTAAATTAAATAAAATTCAATTTAGATTGAACCAGAGATTAATGAGTTAAATAAGACAGACCAATTATATC
Organism: Kandelia obovata; assembly: GCA_021464305.1. NCBI lineage: Eukaryota > Viridiplantae > Streptophyta > Magnoliopsida > Malpighiales > Rhizophoraceae > Kandelia > Kandelia obovata. Next base: position 1,647,786 of record JADCRA010000363.1, read on the forward strand.
CTGTCAATTACAAGTCAACAAGTATACTTCAATAGAGTAATTCAATTATTCAAGATGAACCCCTAAATGTCTCGTACTAGTTGTCTAAATTTTCGCTCAATCGTATTACGAGTCAATAATCATTCATACGATTTATCAATACTGTCACATATGAAAGAACAGAGAGTTACCAGAATTGAGAAGTTTCAGTTCGAATGGAAAACTTGCCCCTGCATATTGCAGAAACTCAATCCAATCGTCTACAAAAAAGATTTATGTGTCCTCTAACGATTGACCGAAAATTAGCTCAATCAGACAACAAACAATCTTTCAATTACACTATTTAATAATTCTGCCACAGATGAGAGAGCAAAGAGTTACCAGAATTAAGAAACTTCAATTCAGATGGAAAACCTGCCCTTGCAGTTCATAAAAACTCAATCCATCCTCCAACTACTGACCAAAAATCAGCTCGATCGAACCACAAACAATCTTCAAATTACATGATTTACCAATTCTGCCACATAAAATTTTCTAGAGAAAAGACCTAAGAAAACTGAAGAGAAACAAGACTTATAGTACTTGAAACCCAATCTCCACCGTTTAAAAATAAGAACCAAATGTCCTTTATCAACCAGCCAAGTTTTAAACTGATCGGACACTGATATCCTTTCAAAACATAAGATCAAAAAACACCGTCTTTTTTTTTTCTTCTTTCTGTAACCCCCTTATTTTCTCTCCCTTTCGGTAGCCTTTTTTTTTTTTTTTTTAAAAAAAATTTAGGTTATGACCTATAACATTTAGTTTATATATCCACATAAGAAGGGACCAATAGGCTTAACACTTCTATCACCCCTTTTAGTACCATTAGAAGCTCAGATGCTCTGGGATGGATATGAGGAGGAATGATGCCTGAAGGAGGAAACATTAATATTACAGTAGATATTCCTTGGCCTTCCAAGGCAAGGAGTTCCTTCATTGTTGGCTTGTTAACAAGGGCTGCTGTTTTTCCTATTAAATTGGCCTTCTTAAGGAGTCTGAAGATTTGTGAATATGAGTACTGCCTTGTTATGTTTTCAGGATCAAATTTTGGAGGCACCGGGAAATTCTTCAGAATATCTAAGTCTCCTGAATCGACTAAGGCTACATTGGCAAAGGACAAGATTAGAGAGCCAAGACAATGGAGCTACAAACACTTTCCATTTTGTTGTTTAAGGAGTTTTTGATCAAAGTTACTACAACCTGAACCTTCAAGATGAGGTTTTGTTATTTATAGGAGCTGACATCAACTTAAGGACACCAATATCAACAATTTGGCTTTTTATTCAAAAAAAAAATGTTAAAATTGGAGCTTGAAAATTAGTGAAAAAACATTTTTACATGCAAAGACTTTGAGGATCTCTGATGCACAACATTCTGGTTTTCATTGCTTTCTATAACAGAGATATCTACTAATGGACATTTGCAACAACAGTCAATAATAACATTCATATAATGATTGATATATGTTGTGTTTATTACTTGTTAAGGAAGGCAATCAAATCAATCCAATTATGAGCATCAACGACTTTAATTAGAATTTGGTATGTATTTTGATTGGATTCCCTATTTATGTAATATGATAAGATTTTTTAAATTACAATATACAATTTCCTAATTTAGGTAATTTTATATAATCTTTTTATTTTTATATTGATAAAATTTTAATTATTATATATACGTATAAAATCATTGGCTCAAAAAATTCAAGTGACGAAAAATTATTCAAACTTTAATTCCCTCGAAGAATCATAAAAAGTCAATTCTTTCCAAATCATCAATCCCTTATTTTCTTATTTCTATAATTTTTTTCATTTTCTATCACAGTATCTCATTATATGGTATTAGAGTGGTGTTCTTAGAGTTTCTCTTTCACTCCAAACTTTCTTACGTTGTTATAAAAAAAAAAGAAAAAGACAAGAGAGAGAGTTTATTTTATTCTTCTTACTTGACACTAAATTTTTTTTTTTGATATTATCGATTTGCAGTCTTACACTATGTCTTCAAACAACTCATTCGATTCTGACGTCAGAATATCTTATTTGGAAGAATCTATGTCTCTAATGTAAGAGTCTTTTAAAAGACTTGAACAAGTGGTCTTAGCACTAATAAACAATTAGTCAGAAAATAATACATTTTAATTTTCCAATAAATAGAAAGTATCAGGAGAATTCTTTAGAGGCGTTGACGACAACTATACACCATCGTGTCTGAAGGTAGAGTTTCCTCGTTGGGGCGAAATTGACCCTGCAGGATGAATTTCCAGAGTTGAAAAATACTTTCGTTTCCACCGTACCCCAGAGCAATCTAAGGTGAAAATTACTTTTATTGAGTCAGAAGGTGATGTTATCTAGTGGTACGATTGGTTTAAAACTTGTGTTGGAGCTTTGACTTGGGTTGACTTCACCAAAGGTCTTTTAGTGCGTTTTGGGGTATCGAAATATCACAATGTTGATGGAGAGCTCGCAAAAATTCATTAAACATCAACCACCTTAAAGTATTAGAGTCGTTTCGAGTTGCTTGCCAACCAAGCAAAAGAGTGGACAGAAAGGTAACTGGTGGACACTTTTATTGAAGGACTTATTCTTGATATTTAACGAGAAATTAAAGCTCATCAACCTCAAATAATGGTAACAACCATCTCCTTTGCTCGTTTACAGGAGAAGAAGTTGAGTTCAAAAAATTGTCGTCTTATTACTAAAAGAGTTGTTAGCAAATCTATAGATGAAAATAGTAATTTGTCATCTGTAAACCATTTCACTAATCCCAAACATTTGACTCAATAGTAATTGAAAGAGAGAATGACAAAAAGACTAAGTTGACACTGTGATAAAAAGTGGTATAAAGAGTATCATTGTAAACAAATGAAGTTTTTAATGATCGAGCCAGTTGAAAAAGATAATGAGATTGATGATCACATTTATCATAAGTGTGATGACATCTGTATTGAATACACTGACGAGCTCGCCATTCATGCTTTGATGGAATATTTTAATCCCCAAACCATAAAAATTGATGGACTTCTTAAAGGACGATAAGTAATGATACTAGTTGATTCAGGAAGTACCAACAATTTTATTGATGAAAAAATTACCAAAAAACTTACTTTTCCAATTGAGAATTACGATAAGTTTGTGGTAAAAGTGGCTAATGGTATAAATCTGACATGTTAAGGTAAGTGTACATATGTAAAACTCCTATTACAAGGTCAAATGGTTTACGTTGATCTTTTTTTGTTACCCTTGAAAGATTATGAGATTGTTCTTGGTATTGATTGGTTAAGAACTCTGGGAGTTGTTACCTGAAATTTCACTAAATTAGCAATGAAGTTTCAGTTAAATGGGTATATGGTGGAGTTGCGAGGAAGACAAGGTGACAAAATTACCACTATTACTAGTTATCGAATGGAGAAAATTCTTCGCAAGGCAGGACAATGATTCTTTATGTAGCTATATAATGAAAAAGCAACTGAATCCTATCCCCTAAAAGGAAGATATATCAATATACTGCTAACTGAATTCTCCGATTTATTCACAGATCCTAGAAGTCTACCCCCAAAGAGAACACATGATCATCGTATTTCTTTTTTACCGAAAAGTACACCAACTAATGTCAGACCATATCATTATTCATATTTTCAAAAGGGAGAAATTAAGAATATTGTAAAAGAATTGTTGGAAATAGGTATCATCTGACCTAGTATTAGTCCCTATTCTTCTCCTGTTCTCATGGTAAAAAAGAAAGATGAGTCTTAAAGAATGTGTGTGGATTACCAAGTACTCAACCAAATTACTGTAAAGGATAAATATCCTATTTCAGTTGTTGATAAATTATTAGATGAATTAGGATGTGCCCAACTATTCATCACGCTTGACTTAAGATCGGATTATCATCAAATCTGAGTCTATAAGGAGAATATCTAGAAAATAATTTTCAGAACACATGATGACCATTATGAATTCTTGGTTATACCTTTTGGGTTTACCAATACTCTGTCCACATTTTAGAGCTTAATGAATGATATATTCCAGTCATACTTACGTAAGTTTGTCTTAATATTTTTTGATGATCTTTTGGTGTATAGTTCATCTCTAAATGCTCATTCATTACACTTACATATCGTGTTCACTATTCTTAGTGAGCATTTATTATTTGTCAAAAAGTTAAAATATAGTTTTGCTAACCCAACAGTGAAATATCTTGGTCACATTGTTTCCAAGGAAGGAGTATCGGTTGATCCTTCCAAAGTGCAGACGATGTTAGATTGACCAGTTCCAAAAACTATTAAGGCATTATGTGACTTCTTGGGATTAACTAGCTATTACCGCAAGTTTGTTCACAATTATGATAAAATCAGTGCCAACTTGATAACTTTGTTGAAAAAAGATGCATTTAAATGGAGTGATAAAGCAGAAGAGGCATTTGCTCGCCTCAAACAGGCCATGATGACTACTTTGGTTCTTACCTTACCTAATTTTAGTAAGATATTTATTATTGAATCTGATGCTTTTAGAGTTGGGATTGAGGCAGTGTTAATGTAGGAGGGTCATCTTATAGCCTTTACCAACAAAACTCTCTCATTAAAATATCTCAGTATGTATGTTTATGACAAGGAGATGCTAGTAGTTAGTCATGTTGTTAGTAAGTGACATCCTTATTTGATTGGATGATATTTTCAAATTCAAACGAATTACAAAAGTTTGAAATATTTGTTGAAGCAACGAATCTCTTCTATGGAGTAATAGAAGTGGATCTTTAAATTGTTGGGATATAACTATGAGATCATTTATAAGAAGGGAAGTGAGAATCTTGTTGTTGATGCGTTATCTCACATTACAAAGCATGCTGAGCTAATAATAATCTCTATTTTTACTTGTGATAACCTGACCCAAGTTAGAGATGAGTGAAGGAATGATCCTGAAGCTCGAGAAATCATTCAAAAATTACAAAAGGATCCTGGTTCAATTGCCCATTATTCTTGGAAGCCCTATAAGGGCAGGATAGTACTTATTACTAATTCTGCTTACAAGGACATGCTCTTACAAGAATTTCATACTTCCCCAGCTACAGGACATTCAAGATTTCTTTGCATTTATAAGCGCCTTTGTAATGAGTTCTACTAAAAGGGTATGAAGAAGGAAATCAAAAGATTTGTTGCTGAATATGACATTTGCCTATGTCACAAAAGTGAATTAGTCTCTTACCCTGATCTTCTCTGACCTTTGCCTATCCTGATAGAAGTTTGAAGCAATTATTTTATTGAGGAGATATCTCTATGAATTTTAATGAGGGACTTCCATTATCTAAAGGTAAAGTAATTATTTTTGTTGTTATAGATCGATTGATTAAATATGCTCAATTTTGTACTTTTAGTCATCCTTATAACGCTACTATTGTTGCTCGAATTTTCATTGAAAATATTATGAAGATACACGAGGTTTCTAAATCTATTATTATTGATCGCGATAAAGTCTTCACTGATAATTTTTTTAAAAGAGTTATTTCGTTTGTAAGAAATATAATTGAAAATGAATAATCGATAATTTTTTTATTTTTATAATCTTCTTTCATTTTGAATCCCAATATCTCATGACATTTTTCTACAAATACTGTATGTTCGTCACAATTGTACCCAATGTTAACGTTGTTAGACTCTTGTAGTCTGAAGACGGTACATAAATTTATGAGAATAGCAGACAAAGGACACACAGAAATTATCAAGTTTTTATTTATTTATTTTAATAAATACAATTCCAATATCTGATCCAGCTAATTACCATTACAAATTGCTAGGTAGATCTGGTCTACCACATTATGTATAGATCGGATTCCAGGCCTATGCATTGCACACTAGATGATGATGACACCTTTCTCTCAGGGAATTTCTAATTTAATGATGTTTGGTATGCTTTATTTGGTTTTGGTGTAAATAATTTGCCTTTCAAGAGTTAAGTTGACTAGCATTTAATGGCAACACCAAAACATGAATGAGATGTAATTTTGTTATTATTATTATTATTATTATTTATATATAACGATAATAATATTTTTCATTCTCACTTCTCCAAATTAGGATAAAAATTCTATATTTAAGTTTAATCAATTAAGAAATTGATTAGATTATCAATTACATTATAAGAATAATTCTTCCATATTCTTATAAATTTTACATTTTTATTTTATTTTTCAAAAATTAGAATTGACTTCACATGGATATTTAAATTCTTAATTTAAATAAGAATAAGAACAAAAACGACCCAAAAAGAGGTCCACTTTAGGTGACTTCCAGCCTAATTTAGAATAATCATGGTAAGGTTCAAATTTTAACTCTCTAAAACTCCCACAAACAAGAGAGAGAGAGAGAGCTTTAATTCCGATGTACCCAAAAAAAGGGCTTATTATTATTATTATTATTATTTTTATTATTATTTTATTGGTCATTTTTCTTTTCTTTGGCTTCTGTAAGATGAGGACAATTCCATTTTGCTTAATAGGATTTCCATGAAATTTACCTTATACAGCCCTCAAAACAAAAGAGGGCTTACAAGAACCTTTCAAAAAGGTTTGGGAGAAAAAAGTAACAAAAAGGATAGCCACTTTTGGTTATATCTCTGGGATATGTAGCTTACTTTGTTGTATTGATGAGTGTGGCATTTCGTCAACACCCACTTCCATCTCTTCAGCTTGATAGGTTGAGTGAACACCGTATAGCACGTAAAATATAGTTATCAAACATGCCCATATAGCAAATCTTTGGAAAGATAGCACCTTTAGTGTGGTCATGAGAAAAACATTAAGGAAAACTGATATTGCGGCAGGCCATGGCATGAATGGCACTGACCATTGTTCATTTGGTTGGACAATGGAAGGTACCATGCGGTGAAACGAAGTTGTGATGGCAATCATGAGCACACCAAATAATGGTAAGCCCCACCAACTCTGCTCCTCAAGTTTCCATGAAATGGAGAAGCCAGTTGCACTGCAAGAGAAGAGGAACAGGAACAAGAGGGTATGCCTTGCTGGGTTGTTGCTAATGACAACATATCTACGATAAATTAGAGCATTGGCCACAAGGTAGAAAACCATTAATGTGCTGATAGAGATTATTTCAAAAACTATGCTGAGGTCGGTGAAGAGTGCTATTGATGCTGTACACAAACCTGTAATAGGAGCAAACAAGCCATTTATTTTCCTGATTTGGCCTCAAATGGATTAGTTTCCCATATGATATTCTAGCAAAACAAACATGGTTATGATATTAATTAATGAACACGATAACCTTATTTATATTAAAGTTCAACCTGTGATGTACTGAATAATATTAAACATCAATATTGTAGGATATCTACCTTTGCTACAGCCAAGCATGCACTTATCTTCTAAACTCATCTCAATTTACCTTGAATCCGATCCCATATTTTTGTTTTGGCAAATTAAATAAGGCTTTAACATATATTTAAACGGGGTGAGTTTTTTGGATTTCTTGTCATTCTGCTCTATTATGACTCAAAAACAATATCATGTTATAAAGGTTTATTTCATTAATGTTATGCTAGTCATAAAATTATCCCAACCTTCTTCCTTTTCTCGGGTCTGAGCTTGATTAAACCAAAATTAAGTTATTATTTAAATCCAACTTAAATTGTTAAATGACCAACTGCCCTCTCCTAAGAGAAAAACAAAGAAAACCCTCCTGACAAAAGCCTTCAGGAATTAAAATGTAAAACATTTAAATTCTGCCTGTTACAGAAAACAAAAAAGGTGTTTGATTGTGTTGATCTTCTTTCTAGCAAATTGACTAGATGAAATTGCTATTGTAACTATCTAACTGTTGGATCAAGAACAATGACTTAATTATCAGAAGGAAAAATTTTTTTAATTTATTCTGATGGGATCAGAATCAAGGAACGGCTTACCTAAGAAGAGTGTAGCATTCGATGGGGTGCCTGTAGAAGGATTCACCTTGGCCAACCAAGATGGCACTAGCCTGGCCCTTCCAATGACACATAGGTATCTAGCTTGGCCCAACATGGCAACAAGAAGAGAAGCAACAATTCCCATGCTTGCTCCTGCCCCAACAACATTACTAGCCCTATCCCAACCGATCTTTCTGAAAGCCATTGCAAATGAAGCTCCTTTTGGTATCTGTAAATGAGTTGACAAGTACCTTATTGAATTGTGATTTATTAATACAAAGAGTCCTTCTTCCATTTGAGATTAAAATTTGACTACTTACTTTATTATAAGGCACCATTACACATAAGGCCAAGCCCATTAGGCAGTACAGCACAGAGACAATGAGCACAGAACCCACAATGCCCACTGGAAGGCTTTTTGATGGGTTTTGAATCTCTTCTGCCATTGTTGAAACTGAGTCATAGCCAATGTAGCTGAAATAGACTATGGCTGCTCCATTAAGGATACCCTTAACACCAAAAGGAGCAAGCCCTCCTGGCTGAATCAAGTTCTTGGCACTCCCATTACTAAAGCCAGCAATTACAATGAATCCAAAGAAGATGACATGAGTGACTGTCATTATCAGGTTCAATGTTGAACTTTCCTTCGTGCTGCAATCCCCAATTTTTTTATTTTATTAAAAAGGAAAGAAAATGGACGTCAGTTACTTCCAATATTCACAGTTCAATTACTTCATAGACCAATAACTAAAAGCTGGTGATAGTTACGGGACCAATAAATGATAAAGAACAATATCCAACTGATATAACAGTTCAAATGACCACTAACTCAATCTGCATATTAATAGCAACAGCAATCCCGAAGCCAAACATAAACTAGAGAAAGAAAAGCAAATAAAATACAAGCAGTATCAGATGGAACCTGTGGCAAAGACAGACGGTGAGAAGCAGAACAAGTGCAACAGCAGTGAAATCCAACTTATTGTAACCATCTACCAGTCTATCTACTTCAACTCTCCATGAGTTAGAATCATTATGCCCCACTGCTTGGCAAAGATAGTCAGTGAAACTTCTTGCCACAGCAGCATTAGACAGTACATATTCGATCAGTATGTTAGTCCCAGCAAAATAACCTATAAACTCTCCTGTATGGACCAATGAAGGAAAAGCAAAAAAGAATATCACTGTATCAGTCAATGAACAAAAGAAAAAAGACCATGCTGTAGCATAGAATATAAGTTGTTAAGTACAGTAAAAGACCGTAGAATAAAGACTACAGTCCTTATTCATCAAGAATATGTGGGAAAAGAGTTTTAATGTGAAACTGTTGATACCAAAGGTCACTCTCAGGTAACTGAAGGCGCCACCAGCAACCGGAATCTGGACAGAAAATTCAGTGTAACATAAGGAAGAGAGAAGGGCTGATATTCCTGCAATAATGTAAGATATAAAAATTGCAGGGCCAGAAGTGTCATGAACCACAGGACCAGTGGTGACAAAGACTCCAACACCAAGCATTCCTCCTACACCAAGGGCTATCAAGTAATACCACTGGAGTTTCCTCTTCATATCTGCCCTAGATCTCATTCTTACTTGGTTAAGCTCCTGGTCAGGGGTCCATGTAGCCAGCATTCTCCTCCTAAGCCTGTGAGGAGTTTGAAAGAGGGATTGGAGATAGTTAGAGAAGGAAATGGTGGTTGCCATGTTAGTGAGAGGAGTACTTTGTTTCTTTTCATTAGAAGCTTGAGGTAGAGGTTTTATATATTGAGACATTGGGAGAGCATGCGATGCTTGGATTATTTTCTTAAGATTTGGTGGGGAACACGGAAGGGAAGGTGTCCTTTAGCTTTATTGAAAGCACTTAGTTGTCCTCTGTATTGTGGAGAATTGACTTGTCTGCCCTTGATTCTCACTCTATCCCCCTCTCATAACAAAGCTTTCTAGGGCATCATCAAAAGAGGGTCTTCTTTTTATGGGAGCATGCAAAAGGGGAACAAAAAAAGGAAGAAGGTAGCAAGCCATTTTGGAAATTAACTTATTGAGAGGAATCACATAAATGAGATTGTTTTGGAATTTCCTAATCTCAAACTTTGTAAAGATGTGGCAAGCATCTCAACTTCTCTAAAGCACCCATATAAAGTTCTCTTCATAAAGTCCGAACTACATTTGGACTTGATTCCTCAACATAATTAATATCAAAGTTCAATTGATATAATTGATATTTAGGCTTTAACAAGTCTCCAAAATTCAAGAGCAAAGCACTTGTTAGTGGACTTATATGGATTGATATTTTGTCCATTATTTTATTGGATTTAGGAGCACCTTATATATCTTAAACAGAATGATACTCAACTGAAATAGGTCATATTGAAATTCTAATTAAGTTATGATAACATAATTGCTAATGAGCAGGACTTGTTAGAGTAGCGAAAAAAAATCAATGGTTTCCATGTTGTCAGCAAGGTGCTGGATGATGCATACTAACTTGCTTGGTGCAATAGCTTTTCTAATAATTTTAATTGCAGTACCAATTAGTTTTGGTTTTGTGCAAGTTCATTATTGCAGGTTACATGATCTTTTCTATTCCTTCCTGGATCTTTTTCCCCTTTCTTTTCCTCTATGCAATTGTTTTCTTTAGTTATGCAGATATTACGTACAAAAATATATGTTGCTATTTCCATTTCATTAAGAAACTAGTTACCAGAATCTAGCGTCTGATATCATATTATTACACTTATTGACCTGTGCATTGTGGAAAATGAACATCATTATGATTTTGTACAACTTATAGTCAATCTAGGAGAAAAACACTTCTCTGGATCAAAATGGAAGTTGAGCAGCCGGAACAGAACCTAACTTTTAAATTTATTCTTTGGTAAAATCAATCTTAAATTTCCATCGACAGCTGCTGATAGTTGTTTGATTAGGTAAAACATATTTCTTTATTAATGATAGCCTTGTCCAGAAGTGCATACTTGAAATTGGTGTCAACAGTATACACCACAAATGATATCTTATTAGCCATGGCTTCTTGGCATTCAATCTTTAATATTGTAATGGATTAATTTAATCTTCTTGGAATATAAGTTTCCTGATTCGTATGCTTACAAGTTTTGTTAAGTGGGCATTCACAAGTTTAATCCGGAATCCATATCCTTTAATTGAAAATTAGTATTTCAGGCATCAGGAATGTCATTTGATGATGACCTTACTAGCCAAGATTTTTGGCTTGACATAACTGAATGTTGCCTTTTCCTGTCTAGAAGGGTTGCATATAGGTAGAGGTATGTACCTGAAATATGTCTTTCGGCTGTAGAGATATAGTTCTGAAATGACTATGATTTTATCCTATTCTCCTCGAGCTTAAAGTCAATATATAGCATATCTTCTCATCCTGGGAGCTAGCATATCCAATGAAAAGTGTTAAGAAACCATGATTTTATCCTATTCTCCTCGAGCTTAAAGTCAATATATAGCATAGCTTCTCATCCTGAGAGCTATCATATCCAGTGAAAAGTGTTAAGAAACCATGATTTTATCCTATTCTCCTTGAGCTTAAAGTCAATATGTATTAAGAAATCATTTCACTTAAAAGTTGATCACTTGATCATGAAGGCTCAGATACCATGTTAGAAAACCATTCCACCTAAAAGTTTAAGCCATTAGGTTAGGTCAAGTTATGGAATTATATTATATTACAACAAAAAGGATTTCAAGATAATTCACTAGCAGCTGCCTAGATAAAATTTGAGTTGCTTTCATCAAAAGGAAAAGAATAGATGGGAATCAGACGTAGCAGTAGGCACTTAGACTTGGCAGAATGACAGTAGAAAATGCAATAAACACACAAATGGGAGCTTTTGTGGGTGCTAAATAAACTCTAGTTTCATCTCACATTGTTAATCTTTTTTCTCATGGATGATTAAAGAGTATAGAACGATTTTCTTTTTCCTTTTTCTTTTAGATTAAGTGGTCCTCACTATTTTCATAGCCGTGTATAGTTATGGGAGGCTACAGGATTTTAATTTCTTTGGGACAATTCTCTTCTGCCAAAATCCATTTGGACTCCAATGCTGAATGGAGGTCAATAAGTTAATTAGACACGCAACTTGAGAGGCATCTGGATCATACTTAACTTAGTGGTTATCCAAATGGCAGTGTTAATCATGTGTCTGAAGACATACAATATGAGCACTAGAAGGTCAACCATACGAACCTAGTTGTGAACAATTATTGATAAAGGTCAACGTAATGGAGGATAAAATTAGAAGCCAACCATAATGCTTAGTACAGCTAGGCATGGTGCTCCATTCACTGTCAGTGGATTACCTTCTTTGCATACTTATCAGTTGGATGGAAGAGAGAAAGCCTTTTGGTGTTTTTTTTTTTTGACAAGTGCCTTTTGGTGAAAAATTGAACAAGTTCATTTCAGTCAGCTTTAAAGCCTTAGAAAAAGGAGGGAAAGACAGAATATAAGAAAAAGCTTGCAGTTTCTTTGTGTATAAATTCATTCTTCAATGAAGTTGCTTCCAAGTGCACCCAATCTTTTATCAGCAGCCATATCCACAGTCCATGTTCAAAGTTTTGTTGTATTTCCATTGTGCACTTTGTGTCATAATGAGAAGTGGCTGACTTCTGATACAATATGCCTGGAAACTTAATATACGTCACTTGTGCCAATTGCTTGTCTTTCATTGATTATCTTGTTGGGTCCACTAATCTTGTGATTACATGCCAAAATATGCTTAACCATTTAGCTTTAAGTTAACTAAATTATCCATGGACATACATTTCTTCATAACCAGAATTGTTATACCATTAAATTCTGAATATTAAAACCTACGATAAAAATTTAGCATATTCACATAACTATAATGTGGAAACCAATGAGGGAGATGGAAATTTTTGTCCATGCTTTTCAATTGTGATAGATGTAAAAGCTGCACTGAGGAAGGCAGCAGTAGGGGACTGGAGCCTTTTGCTTTAAGTGAGTCTAAATTTCTATTGGCTTCATTCCTGACCTCTACTCCATATGAGTGTTGCCCCCAATATCCATGGCCTCAGATTTTTGATATCTGATGCCAATGGAAACTTGATCATGTCATGCCACAAGTGAAAAGTTCTTTATTTTATGTATTGGATGAGACAGAAGAATGAAAGCAAAACATGAGTGGCAGGGCAACCTCAGAAGGAACAAAATTGGCACTTCTTGGGAGTAGGTTCAACCTGGACAATCCTCAATAACAATTTGCCTTTTTGGACAACTCCTAGAGAATTAGCTTTCTGGGATTTGGTAACCAGAGTAATACCATATTCCTATTACATTAGTTAATCGACTTTTAATGTTCTTATTAATCATAGTTACCATGCTAATGGAATATATAACATGAGAACTAATCAGAGGATGGAGGTACTCTGCATTTTGCAGTTCACTTCCTAATTGATGCGATTGTATACGTAACAAATGACATTAGTTTTACTTAAAACAGAAATATTACGTGGATGAATTTGCAGTCTCATTGTTAATTGCGATAATGCATCAAAAGACACCAATGTTTTCCTATTTACAAAGGAATGCAACAGGAAACAGAATTGATAGTTCTTCCTATTTACACCTAATTCTCTCTAAAAGCATGACTTTCCAACATGATCAGAAACACGAGTTATGAGTCCTCTAATTTAGCTAGAGCAGCTAACAAGAGCAATCACTGCAAGGCCCCCAGCCAATTAAGACGGACATATGTGCACTATGGCACTCTCACTAGCTTCTTATCCTCTTATGTCATTACTTCGTAAGTCATTGTACGTCATTACTGCTATTATACCAATGAACCGAGGGACCAAAAAATAAAGGTCATTATACCAATAATCCATCAAGTGGAAAAGGTTGCTCTTTCCCTGCGTCCAGATAGCAATCGATCTGTATCACCTTTGCATTCAAGCCAAAGGCATTATGGCCATGCTTCACATGACATCCATGTTCATACCATGCAAGGGAAATTCAAAACATTTCTTGTAAAAATATTGTAAGCAATAGCCATAAATTAAGGGATGAAATTGAGAATAAATTGTACCACTCCCCTGGAACTATAACCAAATCCCCCTCTTTTTTTTTCAACATTATTTAGAAATCATGAAAGATTCAAAAGTCATTTGCAATGGTACATTGCAAATACATAAGAAGATATATGGAGTTAGGTAAACACTAGCTATAAGTCTTTGTGGTTTAATCATGTTAAAATTTCAAGTGTAAGTTGTATAGTTAAAGAATTTCACAATAGAAACAAAAAAGAAAAGTAGGTAACATAGAAGTGAGAGTGATCCATAAAGTTGAGATGCATTGTCAAACTTACGAATTTGTTATTTACTTAAATTGTACTCAGATGTACTAAGGGGGTGAAGTGATAAGACGTGACTCTGGAAGAAGAATTGCAATATATATACACTCAAGCATAGATTTTGGAGCATTGACTCGTGAAAAAGCTTAGGGCTCCTGGTGTGTTTAAACCTAATAAGCCCAACGTGGACCCTATTCAAATTTTTCTTCGATTTAATATCACAGGCCGAGAACATAGTTTAGAATTCTTTACAAGATTTTACACATTATACAATTTAGAACTTTCTTATATATTCTTGTAAGAATTAAAACACTCTAAAAAAAAAAGGGAAGATAGATATCCCAGAGAATTTTCAATGATGTATTAAGATCATCAGATCAAAATAATCCTAGTTGTTGATTAGAGAATGGATGACTACATAAACATCATTCCTTCTCATTTGTAAAGTATAGGAATATTCATCTAATTATTTGTCCAATACTTGTATAATTACTTTAGTGCAATAAAAAGCATCACTTCAAATTCTCTCTTGCTTTCTTTACTTGCCTAGCTTAGCTTTTATGCCATCCACATTGTTGCTTATTCTCTATAAAAAAGGCGTGCAAGATGAACTTAGCATCTCGGGTTCTAAGGCTAATAATGCCATTAAATACTCATAATCTATTAGTTTTCCTCTTTGGAATGCAACACTTGATAATGGGTGTCTCCAAATCTAATCATTATCATTGTGTTCTTTATTTTAAGTCTTAATGTGAGCTTTTTAAAACTTTTTTTTTTTTTGTCTTATTAGCTCCAAGTACAATGCTATATATAAGCATCCACAGCAACAATAAATAAGAATGAAATAAACCAAACTATTTAGGTATACAAAAGTGAGAAAAGTAATTTCTTGGCATAAAGTTAAAATCCAAAGACTCAAAATCAAGCTGGATGAAAAGACACACTAAAATAATGAGTTTATACTTTAATCATATTGGTAACATTGCAAATTAAATCTAATTAACTAAGATTGTCTACTTTTATTAAAAAAATGATCTATATAATCTTGAAATTGATCATCAAAAGCAAACATTAAAAGAGTTTTAAATGTGATCAATGTAACACATGATTTAATAATTTTCATATTAAATGCGACATAATTGTCAATGAAAAGTAATTAATGTTAAAAAAATTAATAAAATAATACAAAACTATAACAAAAAAAATTAATTGAAATAATATTATGTTTGAAGTATATTAGGTATTATCCTTAAGAAGAATTTTTGTCTTTATAGACAAATTATTTTAGTGCAACAAATTATGACAATTTTTCTTCCAAGATATAATAGATCTTTCCACTAGTGGATATTTTAAATAGTGAAGTAACATAAATAATTTAATTGGTTGAGTAACTCAATTATAAGTTATGAATTGTTGAAAAAAAATGGTATCTTCCATTATGACAAAAAGGACTATTTATAATAATTTTAATTTAATAACTCATAAAATAATATAATATTAAATATAAATTTCAATAGTAATAAATAACTAAACTTATTATAATCTATAATAGCTAGTAATAAATGCATAATTACTAGTTTAATGATCATATAACAACTAGTCTAACAAATATAAAATGACTAGATCAACGATAATAAAATAATTAGTTGACTAAATTTAAAAATATTATGATTAGTGTTTAAACATACTATAATTTACAATAATCTCTCGCTATTTTGAAAGACTAATTAATCAATGAAAGTATAACATATTATCTTTCATATTTTTTAGGTTATGAACCAAAGATTAAGACAAACAAACTTTGATATTTAGAAGTATGAGGAAATAAATTTTTTTATAAATCATAATTTTTTTATGAATATTAGTGAATTTGTCTTAATATTATATTTTTTAACATTATACCATTTAACATGGTTGGGTACTATTAAGCCATGTATACACTTAATTTATTTTTATGAGAATTTTAAATTTTTTATCTAAAATCTCATAAAAATAGTCATATTATACTTTAATATAGTCAAATCTATCAAATATATGATCTAGTAACACAATATCTATATAAGTTATAGAATTCAATAAAAGTATAACTCAACCTTAAATATTAGAATTTTTACATTATTTATAACATATAAAAGTATTTATAATTTTGACAGTGTACACAAGATCAATAAGTAACTTGTTATTATTTACATGAACTTACTTTAAAGAATTTCTTATCACATAAAATGAGTTTTATTACTCTTGATGATTCTTTGTAGGCATTTGTGCTTATTCCCTTACTATATTTTACATTAACTTTTATGTTAGTGGTTTAGTTAGAGAATTAATCAAATTCATCATTGATCTCATAAAATTAAGTAATTACTTTATTACTCAATAATTTGCTTTATCAATCATAAGTTAGATAAACATGTATATTCCTTTGATTATATGATTTTCTTTTGAAATAAGTAATAGAAACTTAGTTATCATAATAAATTAATAACTATAGTGTTGGTTTCACCCATAATGAAATATTCATTAAAAAATTTATTAGTTAACTTATCTTTATATAAGTTACATCTATGATTATTAACTTAGATTCAATGTAAATTGAGTAATAATTGTTTATTTATCAAGCTTTCAAATCACCACTTCACTTTTAGAGATGAGCACATCTTATATCAATAAAAAATTTAAATAATATTATTATATTTTTATAGTAAAATGAAAATTATTATAAAATATCTTATAATTAGCTGTAAGTATGAAATTTATGACTCAAACTAATGCTTCTCAAAGATACATTAACATACCTTTTCCAACAACTATACCATGAGATTTATCTATATGAGCATTATATATGTAAGAATTGTTAATAATCAAACTAAAATTATAATTTCAAGCAAATTCTCACTAAGTCCTTTTATAAGAAAAATTATAATTAACAACAAAAATAAACTTATAGAGTTTTATGGCTCATCTAATTAAAATATGGAAATATTTTTCAACCTTTCATGATATTGTTAAGTGGGTTGATTATAGTAATATAATAACATTAAGAAAAATTATTATTTATTTATTATATAACAATTAGGCATCTTTGCTTGAATTATAATAAAACCTTAACTTGCATAGCTTAAAGTACATAAAAACATGTATAAAATGACTCATACATTAAGTATGATAAATATTTAAAGGGTTAAATATTTTAAGTTATGCAAATTACTAATAAGACAAAAAAAAAGGGCTAAAAGCTTACATATAAGAATTCATCAAAGACGTTGCATTAATCACTAATAGCTCTTATTTCAACAAAATTAAGATCAATATTTACCATATTTTCATATTTACCTGGAAATTTCAAAGTAATAAGGACAATGAGAAAATTTAAGTAAGTAAATAAAATCATAAAATAAGATTTGCCAATAAATTTTTATATTATCATATTTTTACTTTATCATTTAGAATTATAGATGTCACATTAGAGATGTAGATGCTATCACTTTGACTAAACTAATGAAAACCCTTGATAAATTATGGAAAAGATATGGTGTTTATTTTCGTTACAAGCACTATATGATAATAAGACAAGTAAAGTTGATGTTACAAAAATATACAACTTAAGTTATGTTTAGTGGTCTCTAGCTAGAAAGACAATAAACCATTAACACTTAAAATAATTACAATTCTTACATGAGCATTACTGCTTAAAAGATTTCTTAACCTTATTATTTCATAATAGTCATATTTTGATTATATGGTTTGCAATTATTTTACTTTCTTGTAATCTTATGTATTCTAAATATTCGAGTATGGTAGGAGACTTTTCTAATAACATTTCATCTTAGTCAACATCTCTTATATTTTCACCTATTAATCTATCCTAATATAAATTAAATGTTCTTTTATCTACTTTCAATTTAACTAATATAACAATCTTATAACAATGAACAACTAACATATTAAGATAAAAGTGTCATACAAATGTTTAAATATGATACAAATTTCTTTTATTAGAGCTCAAAAAAATGACTACTAACTTTTTTTTTGAATATGAAAGAAGCAAAGACATTTATACATTGGATCACTAAAACATTTATAATGACATAATATGTTCAGTAGTAAGAGCATTTAAAAAAGAAATGATAAAGATTAAAGAAAAATAAAATTATAAACTAAAAAAAAAAGTAAATAATTAAGGCACCTTAAGGGGTGCCAAAATATATTTTTCAAGTAAAATAATTTCAACTTGAATATTTTACACTTATATGCTTTTTTATTTTCTTTTGATAATCACCTTTATTGATATATTCTAAACAAAGAATATAGAAAAAAAATAAATGAATATCATTAATTGACTTTATCTTGAAATTTCTAACTTGAAAATTTTTGGCACCAACAATATTCCCATGGTTTACATAGAATAAATGCATAATTTAAATACTCTAATGCAAAATAAATATAGAATATTTATAGTCACATCACCTTTACAAGACTATATATAAGTAAAAAAAATTAGTAATTATGAAATTATTGAATATACATATAATAAAAATAAAAAATTATCTTTACATTTTTTTAAAAAATAATTAATAAAATAATATAAAACTGTAATAAAAAATAATATTGTATCTGAAATTTGTTAAGTACTATTTTTAAGAAAATTTTTTGTTTTTGTAAACAAATTATTCTTATACAGTAAATTGTAATAATTATTCTTCTAAAATACTAGTGTCTGTTTTAAATAAGGAGAAAAAAAATAACTTAATATTTTGATTGATTTATTAATAAATTATAAATTATTTAAAAATATATATATTTTATATTAATAAAAAATTATTTATAATCGTTATAATTTAATAACATGTAGATTAATATAACGTTAAATATAAATTTCAATGATAATAAATAGTAATATTTTTATGATTTATAATAATTAATAATTAACAGACAATAATAATTAGTTTAATAGTCATAAAATAATTAATTTGATAAATATAAAATAATTAGTTTAATAATTATAATAGTCCATTGCATTTGTGTACAGAAAACACTCGTACAATCAGTGTTTCCCACATTAATCAAGCCAATCTGACAAGAAGAAAGCAAAAATCAGCAGACATCCATCGCTAAACCACTGGAAACTTTTTCTGCTGGAAGGTTACATGAGATAGACATTCGCAGGTGGAAAGCACAATGTTTAAATATCAATATTAGTCATCGTCAACACTTTCTTTCAGCATCGATCCATCTAATTAACATGAAGCCATTAGCTTATAGAAGAAAATAATAATAATAATTCTTTAATCGACTCATCCAACTAGTGGACGTTATTTGTCTTCAATTTCATTGTGTCAATTTGTTTCCCAAAAACAACATTTTATCAACCTTTGATATTTGTAATAGATACAACACTTCAATACTAAAAGCGACTTTGAAAAGGTTTAAATTAATAAAGTTATGCCTCTACCAAAAACTCGAATTTGCTTTAGCAAATTCCATGATACTATGACAAGAAGAAAGCAAACAAGGGAAACAATATCACAATAACTATGTTCAGTGCCACTAACGATAACATTAGAGAGAGTAATTAGTAGAAAATAAAAGAGAAAATAGACTCTGTTTTTTGTTTTTTTTACTCACAAAAGGAGATAATGTTTATCATAATATTCCCATTAGGAAAAAGCTGCCTGATATTAGGGCATCCCACCCAAAACAGTTTGTTGAAAGGGGAATGGGTCAGTGGTGGTGCCAATGGTGCTCATTCTCGTCATGATCGCATGTATCACCGTCTTCACTTGTGAGGGTCCCAAAATGGGTTTAGCCTCAGGAGCCCTATCGATTGCCACGTGGCAGCCCTTTCAACCAGTCTTTCTTCAATCTATAGCCCAAAAAGAAAAGAAAAGAAAAAAAAAAAGGGGTGTTGCTAGGATTCAAAGGTGTTGGCCTTTGAAAGGTTAAATAAACACAACCTTTGAAGATAATCTTGTTTTAGAGGTTAAGGAGTGATTCTAAAATTCTCCAATGTTGTTTTAGTAAATAGAACAAATGATTATGCTAAAAATACAAACGCACGTAAATGGCTTGTCAACCGCAAGATTTGGAACTAAGTTATTATATATCCGGAGACTAAGCATGGGTTTATTTGGCCTATGGTAACAAGCATCTGATGCTTTGTTTTGATATATATATATATATATCACTTTATGTATGACAAATACAAACACGACAGGCATGCAAGCTTTATGCTCTTATATTGAGTATGGTGGAGATTTGAAGTATCTGTAACACTTTGTTGGACTTGAAAGATGTACAGACATGGTGATCAATAAAATAGCCCTGAATAGCTCATCTTTAGAAGGATCAAATGTGAGCTTAGAATCCTTGCCAATTATTTTGGTGGTCCTCTCAAAGGAATAGACAATGTTTTAATATATTATAAACAGTGCTTAAAATTGTTAAACCAAGCATACTCCATATATTTGGTTAAGTTTCATTACATTCCATCAAATGCATTCTGAGATAAGCAATGAATAGGTACAAAGTGAAAGACATGCAAACAAGTAATGCACGAAGCAATGAGTTCATATAGTGATCCTTGTTCAATCAATCTAAAAGTTGAAATTGTTCATTGAGGCTCGAAAATGGATAAACTCTAACAATTAACATGCTCAACTTGATTTAATTGTGAGGCGGTGAATATTAGTGTAATAATAGAAAGTTTTTCTTGATATGTAGTTCTCCTGCAGTCGGATTATGTTTCTACAACATTGCTGTCTGAAACATATCCTGCCTTCCGAAGGGAGTAAAATACAATAATCCTAACAGATACATCTTACACTTCTTGGATGCCAGGGCAACACCCCATTTGGTTTGCTGATGTCAGTACATGTACATGCAATGTTTACAACGTTCACAATAGATATTTCAATAAAAATACACAGAAGTTTAATCCTTTGAGCAGCCAATATATATATATATATATATATGTAAAGTACGAGACTTTCCAACCAATACATGGAAATACTTCATTCGAGAGCATTTCCTCTAATAGCGACATCTCGATCTTAGAGTCTCCCCTCCCCAAACTCAAGAGGAAAAGGGGGCAACGATAAAACACTATACATGGTGCAACAGTAATGCTTCATAAGTGTACAACAGGAGTGTTTCACAATCCATGGGAAATTACACTTGCCTAATCAAATATCCTGAACTATGGTGTTCCAACCACACAAAATCTTTATTATATTTCTGAACTCTTTTATCCAAAGTGTGGGACATGAGTTTGAAATCTAAATGTCAGATATAATTTACATTCCTTCTTGCCCTTTCCTCTCCACTCAAAGGATGAGTGTCTGATCTTAAACCCCTCAGAATGCTACCATTTAGTTTCGACGAGCAAATCCTGACTTACATGGAAAATGACTGGGCGAGCAGCTTCCCAAGTTCAAAAACCCGTCAAAAAATAAGAGCAAGTCTGATTGCCCCCTCCTAACAAAACAAAAAGAAGGATAACAAGAGTAATGGAGATTTCTTTAGCATACCTGTTATTGGAAGATTTTCCAGAAGAAACAGACCCAAAAAGGGAAGACACACAATATCACGAAATTCAGAGTTCTTTCAGAAGAATATACAGAAATCTAAACTACTAGTTGACAAACTAGAACGATGATTCTGCCAAGCCATGTATCTGTATGGAATGGTAAGATTCACAAGTACAGACATGCACAACCCTTTAACCCTCATGATCAAACCTCTTTTTTGATCATCAACTCGACTTGATCAAACCTCGATCTGCAAACTTTTTTTTTTTAATTTTCTTGTTCATTCATGACGCAGGAAAACATCCACGAATAAGTCCAGGGCAATAAAATCAAAGATTTAATTAGATGGGGTCTACAATATTCATTCTTAATCTGGTTTTCAGGCTGATTAATAGGATCATGTCCGACTATACAACGTGGAAGTCTGTAATTTCAGCCTCTGCTCCATTTATTTTAATGGTATTGTAGTATTTTTTTTTTCACCATTTCTAACTACTAAGCAGTTTATTTGATTCACGAACCATGAATGCCCACTTGGTACCTATTTTTCTGCTTTGTTTGTCTGATTCATTTCCTTAGCAAGATGTTAATTCCACTGCGTTTATGCTAAGCAATACATATGGTGTATGTAGAAGTTGATTTTTTCTTACAATCACTCATTGGAGGCCAAGTTTCTGGAAATCCAGAATTCAACTCTCCTGGAATTTCAAGAAGTGCTTTCATGATGCTCAGGAGAATCATACCTGTAAAGACCAAAAAAGAAAAAGAAAAGAAAAAGGGCGCTCATAATTATTGACAACAATGGAAGAGCTCTATGCCAAAGCAAAGAACAAGCCTGATAGAAGAAATAAAAATAACTATATTTCACAAAAATTTAGACTATTTAATTTTTTTTTGAGATATTTTAATAATTTAAAATTGAAAATATTTATTTTTAATAAGCAAACTTAAAAATTAGCAAACATTAAGGCTAACATATTAAACATAATTTAAGACAACAAAAGACTTATAATTCTCTTTTTCCCCAGAGAATGTGTGATGAGAAGTTCGTAATTTTCCACAATTTTTGTTAACGAGGTCACGAAAATTGGGGTTGAACGTCTTTTTATTTTTTATTTTTTTAAAGGACACTATTGTAATTTGACTATATAAATTAAAACCCTAACCAGGCCAGCCAAAACCCTGGTAGGGTTTTATCACAGGGACCCCAACGTTCTCTTTCAATTTCACTGCCTTTTCTTATTTTTCTCTTCTTGGCTAGTAGAGAGAGAGAGAGAGAGAGAGAGAGACGGGGGAGGGAGGGGGTCTGGCATTCTCTATCAATTTCATATCTTCTTGGGTAGGGGAGGGAGTTGAAGATGAGTGCAACGGAGAGCAATTCAGTGGACTCTCTGATCACCTCCATCATAGATAACCTTAAACAAGTCCCTTTGGCGGCCATTCCCGCGGTTCTTGATTGCATTTTGGCTTCCACTGGCGTATCTCCGTCTTCCCTTTTCTTTTCACTTCTTGATTTTTTCCCCAGCCTTCTCAAGGTAATCTCACCACTATTTCTTGTACATTTTTTGCCATTTCTTTTTTTTGCTTTAGTTCTTTTATAGAGGGTATTTGTTTCGCATTATTGGAATTAGAGTTAGTAAACTAGAATTAATGGAGAAGGGCGAGGCTTGGTGTAACAGTCAAAGCACGATGACTTTGAGTTGTAGTTATGTACGTCTGACTTTTCTTCGGACCCCACGATGCGTGGAGACTTGGGAATGCCCTTTAGACAAGAATTAGGGGTTGTGCTTTTTGGATGCCCAAGGAAACTCAAGAAATGTTTAATTTAATATTCATTGATGGGTTTGGCTAGTATGATCATTTGACATAGTTGGTAATGTTGGTGCTTTGCCTAAGTTTGGTTAGTTAATGAAAATTTTCCTTTCTTTTGGCTGTTCTGTTCCCCTGTAATTGATGCTAGTTATATTTGTGTGCACATTATCTTTACTCTGTTCATGCTTTGTAGGATATTGCGGAGGGGGATCAGAAGTTGGATCATTGCCAGTCTAATCATGTTTTGTCAATTTTTTTTGCTCTTTGTCATGTTTTAAAGAATCTTGGTGAGTTGTGGTCCTTAGTCAAGCATCTATTCTGTTTTCTTATTTATTTTCTTTTTTTTTTTGGCACATGCAGCATCTATTATGCTTTTCTTAAAGATTCTTATTTATTGTTCAGGAGATCCATTTTCTTTCTTGTCCTTCATTTGTTTTTGTGAATCTAAAACATCAATACTTTAGTGAACAAGACAGATTTATTAATTGATTTGTAGCTGATAGTAGTTTTTTGGTAGAATCTCCCTCCCTCTCTCTCCCTCTCTCTACCCATGTTTAGCATTATGTTAAGCGTTGTTATGGTACCCTATGTCCAGCACAAAAGCTTCATCTATTAGGTTGTAAAAGTCATAGACTTTACAAATTATGTTAGGATCTTATACTTATCTATATGAGTCTTTTACATTCCACAAACGCCCCCTTATGCTACTAGCATGCCAAACAACTGAACTTAGACTGATAAAAGGCTCAAACTGTAAGCTTCAGTAATAAGTGATTGAACTGAATGGAACTGGACTTAGCATGCCACTGAAGTCAAGTGAACCATGAAAAAGGCCAGTGCAGGCTATTAACTAGGCCAGGCTCTTATTTGGAACTTTTGTAGTGCTTAGCATATTTTCTTCTATCTGTGTTTGGTATACCATTCATTTTCACCTTTATTAGTTTTAATGTTAATATATTAATTTGGGTTGTTAAGATGCATATGGAAGACACTTTTTCGTTGTGTCTTGAGGGTATGTTTGGCTAAACATACTCTCCAAATTGCTTATTTTAGTTTTTCTTCAGGAACCAGTCATGATGCTATGAAGTTATTTATCTGGAAATGTTTAATTCAATTTTTAAAGATGGTTGGTGTTTCTGACCATGGGATTTTTAATCAGGTACAGTTTTAAACTTTTGGCCTTTTTATTGGATTCTGTATCTACAAATGTGTATTACTTGCTATTGATTATTTTGAACTTAGATTGCAGAGTCATTCTTTGATGTCGTAAGTACCACTAGATCATGGTGCATTTTGGAAGCAACCTTGGTGCCCTTTTTTCTAAGGTCATTGGGTTATTCCATGTTAATGGTTCAAAATGAGAAGTCAGATATCTTTGAATGGGGCCAGTTGTCAGATTCTCTGGATCTTGATGACCTCATAATTGATTTTGGCTTGGACAAGGAGTTTCTGCTGTCTCTATCGAGTTCCTTTCCATTTCCAGTATCATGCCATATTTTGGCATTGATATTGGATGATGCTCTAGAAAATTCCCACACATCATCAATTGATGGTTCGATGTTGGAAAATGGGTGTTGTGGTGCAGAAAAGCTTTTTGGCAATTTGCTTTGGGTTCTGTGTAACATGAGTGAGATATTACTCTTACAAAGTCTGGAACATCGCTCTTGTACTATAAGCCTGCTTCTCCCTGTCCTTTTCAAAGCATTTGCTTCTCATCGGTCTCTAAAAATCTCCGTACATGGGAGGAAATGTATACTGTCCAGGTGATGTTTTCTACAAAACCTTGTATAATGTGGTGACTCAAGATGTTATATTGTTTATGCGATTCCTATACCATTGTTGCGTACTGACTCTATTTTGAATGTGAGACAGAACAACTTTCTTGAGGAAAATTTGGAAGTGCTGCAGATCACTGTTTTCTCTGGGAGATTCTGAGAGAAGGGATGCCTACTGTGTGCTATCCCTTTATATGTCCTTTTTCCATCGTACTGAAGGAGGTGTAAGTGATAGCTGTGGAGTTGAAGAATTTGATGTAAAGGCTGAAAAAGAGTTATGGGATGAAATCAAAAGAGGCCTGGTACCTGAACACCACTTATTACCAATGTGATTTCTATTGTGATATGCTAACAAACTTTGCAGCTGAGATCATGCTATAATCATATTATGTGTTTACCTTCCCTCCTTCCCTCTCTTCAAGTTTATCCTGTGATGGGCTTGTCAGGTTGATGAAGAAGGCTTGACAAGGAAACAATCTATACATATATTGAAAGCAGTACTGCATATAAGTGGAGGGAGTTGGTGCTACCCTGTTGTTCAAGAGAAGAAATCACAGGAGAAACATCCAATTTCTCATGTTATTACAAAGAGTGAAATTTGGGCTAACAAGGAAGCTCAATCACTTGGTGTAGGGA
Source organism: Kandelia obovata (assembly GCA_021464305.1). Taxonomy (NCBI): domain Eukaryota; kingdom Viridiplantae; phylum Streptophyta; class Magnoliopsida; order Malpighiales; family Rhizophoraceae; genus Kandelia; species Kandelia obovata. The sequence goes on from JADCRA010000363.1 coordinate 1,673,807, forward strand.
AGCTTTGCAACCCAGTCAATTCCCCTTTGAACAGTCAGCAGCAGTGGGAGGCTTTTGTGCTTTTATATGAAATGCTTGAAGAGTATGGTACTCACCTTGTTGAAGCTGCTTGGAATCACCAGGTTCTTCATTAACTTTAAGCACTCTTGTTTTTATTTTTTTGTTTGTTTTGGTTTTTCAAATCCAATCATATTTGGATGGATGGTCATGGGAGGAATAGGGCATATGATATGGTTGAAAGAGCTGATACTTTTGTAAGAGGTTATTATTTGATATGCATTCTATGGACAAAAAGTTCAAAACCTTATTTATCTCTAAAGATAGGATGTCCTAACCATCCAACTGCTACTCCATCTCCATTGTCCATCAAACCTGCTCTGAGTAATCCACCTTTTACTGGATTATTACCCATGTAATCATAAAAGGCTAAATAAATGTGACAAATTTTTTCTATTAGCATTGGAAGGAAGACAGCAAAATATTTGCATTTCTATCTTATAAAGTATTGAGTTGTTAAGATTGTGAAAAGGCACCATTGTATGTAAAACATCTTTAGGATAGGCTGCAACAATTGTTCTGTCACAAAGTGTATCCACTGATAACCGATGGTTCCTTGCAGATATCCCTTTTGCTTCAATTTTCACTCTTGCATGGCAGTTTTGCGAGCTCTATATGTGAAGCATATCAAAATCCCATTGAAGCCCTCGGGGAAACTTTTAATTGGTTAACAATTCTATGGAAACGGGGATTTCATCATAATAACCCCCAAGGTATTTGTGAATTGTTAGGCAACCATGTGGTCAGATCAAGAAGGGTGTGAACTCAATTGAAATACTTCTAGTATGGTTCTGCATATAAGTTATTCCAGTTCCTTGCAATAATGGTTCTTCTTTTGGGTGTTGCAGTTAGGTGCTTCATCATGCAATCATTTTTGGGAATAGAGTGGGCAAAGTATGGAGACTGTACAAGTTCTGTGCCTGAATGTTTTGTTCTCGGTCCATTTATGGAAGGATTGAATGACCCTGTGCACCATAAAGATTTTGGTTGGTTCTTGGTTTGTTTTTTTATCATACTATTCACAGTTTCTGAATACCATGATTGAAATATGGGTATCATTTTGTTTATGTTATAATATGCAAAGTATTGGGTATATTTCCTATCAACATGTGTCTTTTATGGTGTGTAATGCACCATGTCACTCGGTAAATGCTGCATGTTGATGATCTAAGTTGCTCTCTTGTGAGGCCTAAAATCACATTCTTGCTTATTGCTGGTGACTGTTTTATGCTGCATTTCCCGTATCTTAGCAGACACCCTAGAAAACCTTTCTGTTTGCTTTTGGGCTGTTTACATTATTGCTAGATTTGCAGGGAATCATATGAAATAATTTTTGGCTTATGGGATCCTCTATCATGGTTATCTGCTGTATGATAGATTAACATGGGTTGGAAGTGTTTCTACTTTATGGTTGCCAGGAAGAGATACAGATCAATCATGGTCTTCCCCATAGCGGCTCAAAGAGAATTGATTGCTCTTCTGGTTTGTTAGTGTCAATTTCTCCAATTGTTCATGCCAGCTACAAATTCCACAGTCAAGGGATCTTTGTTTATTTGTTCTTTTCCTAACTGCAATGTTGATGGAATGAATTCTAGTAACATGCTACATGTTGTTGAAGGTTTCTTCTTCTCTGTATCTCAGTGTATCTTTGTCTAGGCACTCATGAGAAAAAGGGGAGGCAGCTGTATCTGGGGGAGGGTTGCAGTGGGGTGTCTGTGATATCACAACTTATTTGAAATGAAATTTAGAGAATACTTAATTGTGGTTTGGTGGAATAGAATAACTTTTTCCTCCCTTTTTATGGAGAGCTTTACATTTTTCAAACTCATCATTTTACTTCTTAACAAAATTTCTCAGAAAATATTTCATTTTTTTTTTATTAATTCTGCAGCTTTTGTAGATATACTCTTGCAGAGTACTGTTGGAGCTTTTATTTTCCTTCACTTTTCTTTTTTCCTGAACTAAATTGTTTCATATTTTTGAGCCTGCCATTGTTCCTTTTTGATAAGTTACTTAGGCATTTTTCTGTGAGCTTTACTACAAATGGGGAAAAATATCATGGTGCATTGATTTCAATTTCTAATATGTTTATTTTCCTTTTTCTAGGTGTTAAGGGTATTTACACTTCCCGGGCTATAGAAGGTGCAGTTCAATTTTTACATCAGTATGCAACCAACTTGAATGAGAGGTATGCTTTTACATTGCTCATTCAACCTTTCTGTGGAATTGTGCATTGAAACCAGATGTTTAATGAGTGATTTTTTTTTTTTTTTTGAATTGTACTTCCGTTGATTCATGAGTTGCCCCTTGATCAGCAATGTATAGGATTATCCTTGCATGTCTGTTTGTAACTCATTTGTTTGATATGTTGAAGGTGATTCATTTTGCATAGGATTTCCAAAAGAAAATCATGTAAGGGTTTGATTCACCTGTGAAGTTGATTGTAAATGCTATTATCCTTCTGAGGGGTTAGGGCTTTAGAGAAAAAAGAATAGGATAAATAACCCTAATTCTGTGGAATTTGTTGGAGTATGCTATATTCTTTGATCACTTCTTGGGAAAGAAAGTCACAAATATATGCTATTGATTTTGCGTTGGTACAGGAAAGGGATTGATTTTTTGGTTAGTTTAGCTTCAGTTGCTAAACATCAGTCTTTTGGTCGGGTTGGATTGATGGGTCTTGCAGAATGTATTGCTGCAGCTGCATGTGGTGTAGGACTGTATGAAGGTAATGAACCAGAAAGAACTGAAGATGCTCTTCCCAATGGTGCTTGGATGGAACCTTTTCCTGAACATTTTCCTCACAATGCCAAAACATTCTTTCTGGATGCTTTAAGATTTGTTGTTGAGAGCAGCAAACAACAATTCAATCCTAATTATCGCCTTCGAGGTAACTAATCACTAAACATACCAGATTATATTTTTGTGTTTTTGGAGTTGGAAATCTAGACTGAGATGTGCAGAGGCCTTCTTCATAATTACTTCCATACTTCCATGTGTCTTTTATTTATTTTTTTTAATCTTTTTTGGTTTTCAAATCTCCAGTTTGTGAGAAAGTCCTGGAGGCTGCCACTTTGGTTGTCAGTGCGTCTGACGTCCCACTTGAGAATCTTTTGCACTTTGTTGATACATTGCCCCACGAATTTACCAACTGTGGGGGTAAGACAGTTTTCTTATTTAATAAATTTGTCTCATACGAAGCTATCCTGGTATGGATTTTCTTCATTGATCTTCCTCCACTGTCTCATCATTCCTTGTCATATACCATTAGTTTGCTTTTCTGACACTTGATATAAATGTAGAATCCTTGTGATTTTGAAGATTTTGTTTTTTTAGATGTTTTTCTGTCCTTATTAATCAAAGGAAAGATTTCTTAGGGTTGGTTATGTTTCAAAGAATTTTTCAATGACGCCAGATCAATTTTCCTGCTTAATCTTTATGACAAATGCATTGCATATCTTAAGAGATTCATTTCCTGTCAAGGTGAGGGAGTGAGATGCAACTATTGATTAGGGTTAGATGTCTCTAGGAAGAATGTACAGGTATTTTTGATGACACTCCTCTTAGAAGAGTGGACTGTTGTTTGGGACTTTGGTCAACAGAGTAAATCTCAATTTCCATTTTAGTGTTCATGATTGTAAGTTAAGATTATTGTGTTTGGTGGTGATGGCTATCTGCAGACCCCATTCTTTTACGTAGGTTTCAGCTCACTAATGTGCAAAATGAATTTCTGGAGGCATGCATACTTGTATAAGTTGTTTGTGACTTTTCTGTGAGTTTCACATTGTAGCTGTGGTGTAATTCATCCATTGCCTTTAAGTTTTTCTTACAGACACTCTCTTCCTCCCTCCCTCCCCCTTTTACTCTCTCTCTCTCTAACTACCATCCCCACAAACAGGTTCCTTAAGAGAAAGGACACAGGCATGGGTGCGGGGATATGGAAAAGAATGTTCTAGTTCTAGTTGTTACAATGTCAAGAGTTCAATTCTGAAAGAACTACAGGACTTCCCAGAAAGCTTCATTAGTTCCCATGTTGTTACCTTTGATGATGAAGACTTAAGTGCATGGGAATCTGAAGCAAATAGATGGGCAAGGCTATTTTTTCTAGCAATCAAAGAGGATGATCAATTAAAACCCTTATTTACGGTTTGTCCTAACCCTCTATTGCATGCGAGTCCTGATTGCCTTACATTGTACTTGTCAGTATATGTAATTATGGCCCTTTCTATATTGGTGGATAGAAAATAATAGAAAAAGCTGTTCCTCATTTTGTATGGCATTCCTCCCAATGTATTGTTGAAATTTTCTTGGAAAGCTGGCTGATAATATTGATGAGTTCTGGTTATTCCTTTGTTCATTTGATTGTATATTTGTCAGTTGAGGCATAAAGGTAACAGGACTAGAATTATTGATGCTTTCAAATATTAGAGATTATGATGGGGACAGTGCAATACTATTTTCCTGAAAAGCAGACTTCTTCATTCACCAAAGTAAATACGTCGGCAACTTCCCTTATATTTTTTTTCTTGGTACATTGGAAATTAAATTTATGTTTTTTTCAACAAATAATCTTTTACTTGTCTTCAGACTGTGGAGATGCTGCATTGTCTTAACTAACTATAACCCACAATGGAAATATGAGCTAGTAGCCTTTTGGCTTGTTCCTATTGCAGGAATTCTACCAAAGCTTTTAAAAGACAGAAAAAAGCTTAATCCTTTTTCTCCTTTTATTAAATGTTTGGTGTTCCACTTTGACACTCATTCTTCTTATTTCTGCAGTTTTTTCAAAGCTGTGGTGTCAATATCTGCAGAGAAACGACTGAGCGATCAACTGTTAAATTTCTCATCCTGACCATGAGCTTACTTGTCGAGATAAATTTGTTGCATTATAAAGCAGCTGAATCTGGTATAAGAATGATACCGATATCAGAAACTGGTTTTCTTAAGGGAGTGGATGGATTGGGTTATGCAGAAGCTTCTATCTTTGATCAAAAGTTCTCTGAGCCATTTCTTCTTATATTGGTACAGAGAACTGACTGCATATATCCACCAATCATATAACATAGCTTCTATATTTTCTGTTTGTTGTTTTCTTTTTGCGGGAATGTGATTGGCTGTTGATGGTACTGAAGACAAATATAATTTTTGCCTTGCATTTTCTTTTGGCATGCAGAACAATCTAGTCTCTCTTGCAAATATATCTTCTGCTGTATTCTGGTCTGGTGTTGGGAAGGAGACTACTCTACCTAATTCTGTGAGAGGAAAACTTGGAGGCCCCAGTCAACGTCGATTATCTTCTTTGACCACCACTGCTGTGTTGCAAGCTGTATGGTATTTTGGGTCTAACTTGATTCTCTTTTTGAGACAATGAGCATGTGCACACACTTGGTGTAAGCATTTTTTGTAGCCCAACTATAGTTGTCTTCTATTTGTTTGCAAACCTAGCCTGTCTCCCTTTTTGCTGGAACAAATCTCCTAATTATTTGATTCCAGGATAACTGGGACCTTGAACAAAGCCATATATTCTAGAAGCAAATATTTGTCTTGAGCTATTTCAATTCTTTGATTTCATCATGTGATATTTGTATACTTTTATTGCCTGGCAGAATTTGGTCTTGAAGGGAAGCTACACATCATTTTCAATGCATTCATTTGCACATTTAGCACAACCATCTTCCATTTGCACATCTTTCTGCATATTTGAGGCACTAATATGCACAATTCTTTGATAGGATATAAACATTTCAACTATAATGTTTTCCTATATTAATGTTCTTGGTGCAGATTGTCTCAGAGAGTATGTTAATTAGAGGAGATTCTGATGATACTTGGCATATTTATGTTTAGTTTCTAATGCTGTAGGATTAATTTAGTTTACCATGTTTGCTTTAATTTGTCCTCTGTTTCTCATTTGAAGTTCCTTTTGACATGAATGCATGTTCCTCTTTGTGTTGACTTTTTTAGCTGGGATTGCTTAATCTTCTTTATTTTCCTTTAAATGTTTATCCTATGTCCTCACCGACTGAAGTTGTGCATTTGTTGTAGTATGTCTGATGATAATTCCTTTTCTGAATGGATAGATAACCTCAATGAGAGCTGTTTCATCAGTTTCATCCTGCTGTGCACCATTTAAAAGTGATGTTCAGCTAACCTGTGGATGGGCTTTTATGTGGGAATTCTTCTGGAAGACTGTTACATCACCAACTTGTGATTCTGAGGTATGTTGTAGCTTCCACAATTTTGCATTCACAAAATATTGGCAGATCTGTCATTTGTTTATATCTGAAAATTTCTTGGTCTACTTCCACTGATTGATCAACCTAAATAAGTCAGACTGGAGCAGAAATTTTACTGGCAGCATATGAAGCATTAGTTCCTGTATTAAGAGCACTGGCATCCTCGTTCTCTCCATTAGCCTTGGATCTCTTGAGGAAAAATCAGAAAATATTGGCATCAACTGTCGAAGCCAAACCTTGCTTGGATTTATTGGTTCTTTCTTTCCTTCAGAATATCAATAATCTTCTTGAGGTTGGAGTGCTTGCACGAACTCGTCGGGCAGTTTTGCTGAATTGGAAGGTAACAACAAATAAATATATTTTTCTAGTCCTGTTGCCAATGATATTCAGTACCCAGAATTTTTAGGTACTCCTTTGTGTTATAGCTGTATGTCACTGCACATTTATATTGCAGGGACATTTATGGATACACTTTGTACTTTAGCGCTTGAATCTTAGTTTTTTGTTTCACTGTTGAGTGTTAATATGTTCATTTACTTCTTTTTCTTAATTGAGTTGATTAAAATATTCTCTACATATATCATGCTAAATTTTTCTTGCCTTTTGTGTAGTTTCATTTGCTATTTGCTTTGAAAGGTTAGACTGCATACAAGTGGTGATGTTAAAAAAATTCATGCATTAATTAATCTTTTGTACTCATTCAGTGGCTTTGCCTAGAATCGCTGTTGTCTATTCCTTACAATGCACTCCAGAATGGTCTTCAATTAGAGGCTGGTAGCTCATTCTTCTCAGATTCAGTAATCAGAGATATTTTTTATGATCTTGTTGATAGGTAAGAAGCAAGAAGTTATATAATAATACTGCTCCATCTTTGTTAGATATAAGTGCATTTGATATGTTGGCAATGATTAAATATTTTGTTCATGCTACCTGATATTTGGTCAGCAAGTAGAATTTTTTGTGCTTGTCACCTTCAATTTCATTTTGCAATATTTATTAGAAGAAAACAAACGGTTGTGCTATTCTTTTCTTTATCTAATGCTTTAACTGAAACATTTGATTCACCTTTTCATAAATGCCTTTCTCAAATAATTTGCAGTCTGGAGAATGCTGGGGAAGGTACTGTTTTGGTCATGCTAAGATCTGTGAGGTTGGTTTTGAGACTTTTTGATTCAGGAAAGTGTGGTACACTTGTTTCCTCAGGCAACAGTGTGGATGCCCAGGTTCGCCCATGTCTCCTAGGATTTGATCTCCATATTTTCTTGCCTATGATGCTAAGTATCAAAATGGTTATGTTGCCCCTAATGCAGGCAGATTGATGTTTTGTTCAGGGAAAAATTTGAAAGGGAATGGGAATTACTTGAGATTGAGAATCCAGTGCAAATGTGGTGATGGGATAGCTTGTACACTATGCAAGAGAGGATATTATACTTGACGAATATTTAACAAAGAGTTTTAGCACACGTAATGACAACAATAGTTGAACCAAGTGCCGGAATTGTAGTTTCTGATTTTTGCAGAGCATCTAAGTTAAAGTTAATAAATGTGGACATACACTGTATAGGTTGTATAGAGCTTTGAGTAAAGTGAATGTGTGGCTAGTCATGAGGAGAGGTGTTCTGTTGGGAGAGTTTTTCTTGCAACCTCCAGAACATTTATGTCTTGAACCTTGTTAACTTTCATTTTAGTTGTGGACTTTACTCTTTGTAAAATATCACTTGTCGTAAATTTTATCAACATTTCTGTTTCTCTTGTTAGTATCATTGGCTCCAGGCTTGAGACCATTAAATTTATGGGCATTTATGTGATCCTAGGTTGGTTTTTGGCAAGTCTCCCTCTCAACTCACCATCCACCTGGATTTGGTCACCTATCTTAATGCCCAAACCAACCAAGTGCCACTCTCTCAATTGATCTTCAATTGGTGCTACACCTACATTTAGAAATTTTTTCATTTCTTTTTCAGTCCTTTCTAGAGTGACCATATATCCATCTAAGTATTTTCCTTTGTGCTACACATTTTTTGAATATGTTTCTTTGCAACCAATGCACTCTACTGTACAACTTCGTTGAACTAATTGCTGTTAGAATTTACCCTTTAATTAATGGGAAAATTGCAGTCACACAAAACTCTAGTGGCACGTTTCCATTTTAGCCATCCAACCCTCATCCTATGAAGAGCGTCATTTATGTTTCCATTCCCATGAATAATAGAACCTCAATAATGAAATTATTATTATTATTATTATTATTTTGTACATGTATTGAAAAATTTTTAAACATCTCCTTTTTGCAAAATTTCTCTGATCAATTTTGTGGTAGATTTTGCCTGTGTTTCTTTTTTGCTATATTATTTTTCTTTTATCAGTTGCCACCTTCATTGATCATGTTGGGTTACTAGTCTTCACAAGTCTATCATTGTGAAAATCTAACATATCGGCTGAAGTAAAAGATGGGATGTCCAGAATTAGTCTACATTGACAAGAAACTATTTAACCCAAAAGCTTAAATCATTGGGTGAGGCCCAAGAGTGGATCATATGCTAAACTCTTAACATACATCATATTGTAGACATTTCCTGCTGCATATAATGTACTCACTCATTGAAAGGGCTAAACTTTCTGATTAGTTGAGTGGCTCTTGATGTTAATGTAGATGATGTGGCATTTAGTTCACTCCTGCTGGATACTGCATGTCAGTTGCAACAAGCGGAGAGTTGCATGCATTGCTGCACTTTTGTCTTCTGTCCTACATGCTTCTGTATTTTCTGATGGGAGCATGCATGGGAACAGCAGTGCACCTGGACCATTGAAATGGGTATGATTATTTATTCTCACTCTGATGACTTACACAGGATCTGTTTCATAATAATGGTAATAGTTATAATTATTGGTTGACATTATCACTGCAGTTTATTGAAAATGTTCTTGAGGAAGGCACAAAAAGTCCCCGCACAATTCGTCTTGCGGCACTTCATTTGACAGGGATGTGGCTTTCTCATCCAAAGGAAATTAAGAACTACCTTAAAGAGCTGAAGCTATTAACTTTATATGGCTCTGGTATGTGGCATGCTTTTCTGCTTCATGTCATATATTTAAGATTTTTTTATACTCACCCTGTAACATTTCATTGCTCTGAATCATAAAAATTTATCTACCAGTTGCATTTGATGAAGATTTTGAAGCAGAATTAGTTGACAATTTTGATGCTAGGAAAGAAGTGTCATTGTTAGCTAAAAGCCCAGATGCTGAGCTGACAGAAGTAAGCTGTCCAGATTTTGAATTTCATTATGTTGTTTCTGATTTCTTGACAAAGGGCATGAACTTGAAGATTTAAGATATTTGTGTTCATTGTCAGTTAAACTGTCAGAAAAGGAAAATTTCCAATGAAAATTTTTTAACTACTCATCTGAAAGAAGCTTACTTTTGTCTAATAAATGTATTATAGAAAAGGGATAGTTTATGAAACTGATGGGGCACTTGTAAAATTCCCTTGTGTAAGAACAACATACCTTTGCTAAATGATTTTGACAGTGAAGTGAATTGAAAATTCTCCTAAAAGTAGCCCACAGCTCAATCTGCTGTGAAGAATGAAAAAGAGAAAGAAATGTAAAACTCTTTTGATGCATCAATTTCAGATTTTATATATTGGCCCCCTTAATTTTCATTTGTGGAACCCATGGACGAATCTCAATTTTTCCTTTTCTTTTTCCTTTTTCTGAAAATTTCATTATGGATTTGAAGTTCAATTGCAAAATTGGAAGGTATTTATTGTTACTGCAGCTCATATTGTTGCAAATATGTTAGATGAGAGTAAAATTCATCTCATCTCTTCATGCTTCGGTATGTGAAAACCTAGCAAACAATATATGCGGGTATTGAGTGGTGTTTTGCTAATCTAAAGTGTCTATTCTTCATGCTCAAATTGCCTCCTTGAATTGATCTATTGTACCGATTCATGACTTCTCTTGTAGGCATTCATCAACACAGAGTTATACGCACGAGTGTCTGTAGCTGTTCTGTTTTCCAAGCTAGCTGACTTGGCTAATTTGGTGGGGTCTGCAGATGAAAATGAAGATTGTTTTGCTGCACTTGAATCTGGAAAATTATTTCTACTCGACCTTCTTAATTCTGTGGTAATATTTCAGATTCTTACCAAGTGTACAAGATATATCAAGATAATTAGTAATTTTGTACGAAAGCATGTTTTATGTCTCGTTTAGATGAAATTGAATCCTTTAGATTTGTAATTATGTGCTCTTCTTGGTCTTTTTTGGCTGGCATTTTATGATCAAAATATATAGTATTGATACAGAGGAAGGTTGTCTCAACATATTTTCCTCCAGAAGGAAGAGGAGCATGTGGTATGATTAACCTATTTCTGCTTTTACATCTTAGGTAACTTGTTGGGGAAATAAATCGGAGATGCAATATTTATGAATATGAATTTCAAAAAATAAATAAGCCATGTATTTTGTATCTTCAATTTCTGATGCAACCAGTGAGACCTTGAATTGTTGAAGTAAGTTGTAAATAAGCACTTGGTCCATGTTCTTTGGTATTTTCTCTTCTCAATAAATGACTGTGAATCAAAATACGTCATATTTTTTATGATTGTGATTTCCCTCAAGTTCAATTCACAAGGATAAAGACCTTGAATTACAATGATGCCTCTCTCTAAACCTTTACTCAATGATTGAGTACTGTTTCTGATTGGTCAAGAGGGTGGCTCTTGGATTGAGATAGAAAATTAACATGTTCAGCCTTGTGCTTTGCCAATGTTGATGGGTTATGGGCAGGTGATGCATCAATCTTAAACTCCAGAAACTATTTATACGTTAGTTGCTGATTCTTTTTTTCAGTGATTCGTTTTTATATTATAGTGTGTTTGTGAATCTTTCTTCTTGTTTATATATCATCAAGTAACTGATTTTTCTCAGCATGTTTTAGCTCAGAATTGTCATACACATTAGCAAATACCAATAAATACTCTAGACAGAGAGGGTCAATTCTTCATTTGGCTGAACTGGTGCATGCTTTTTTTTTTTTCCTTTCCTGAAGAAGCAGTTAATATGTGACATTTTTGGTTGGTGATCTTGAGCTGCATTTATGGTTTTTGCAGGTGAATGACAAGGATCTTGCAAAGGAATTGTATAAAAAATATAGTGGAGTAAGTAATAAATTATTTGTTTCCAACAGAATGTTGAAATGTGGGGATCATAACTACACTGAAAATTTGTAGACGAGTGAATGTCAGGGAAAATAAACTGGAAATTTGTAACAAAAAGCAAGCCTATTTATTATTTATTATTGCTCTTGCAATAGATTAGCCTTAATGAATTTCTTTACTTCATGCCAAAATACTTGAAGAAATTATGTCATTGAAAGCTGGGAGAGTTAAATCTTCTGTCATAATAGCAGCACCGTTCATGTATTTAGTTCTGTATTTTGAAATTAGATTAATTACTTTGGTTTTCTTTTTTAACAGATACATCGACGTAAAATACGTGCGTGGCAAATGATTTGTGTTTTGTCACGATTTGTTACTGAAGATATACTTGAGCATGTTACTAATAGCTTGCACATATGCCTCTATGTAAGTGCAGCTTCCTATAGTCCAAGATTTCTCCTCTTACGGTGGATTTATCTGAAGCACAAATTCTCATCTCATTTGTAGATATTTTACCCATGTGGTTTAGAAAAGTCATTCAATGTATTTTGAGTTAAGAGGTTCAATTTTTATTTATAACATTTCTACTTTGAGTCGAAATTATACACTTGCTTAATAAAAAATATAACAACCTCAAAGTGTATGTTTATTCGAATTTTATGTATACATAAAAGTAGACACATATATTAAGACTTTTATTGTATAAATGAAATTAAAAATGTGTTTATAGTTCATTCTAGCTATCTTCCCCTGTTATTATTTCATCTGCACATGAGAAGCCTGTCAGTTATAGTCTTTTTACCTTTGAAACAAAGATGGTACCCTTCCTCATTGAATTGTTTAATTATTGTGGTGTGTTCAAAGCAATCATTTTTCTTTTTTCACTGTATTGTCAAACTAATTTACTTTTGCTTTGGAAGAGGAACAATTTACCTGCAGTTCGCCAATACTTGGAAACATTTGCAATCAACATTTACTTGAAGTTTCCATCATTGGTAAGTTATGATCCACTGTTACAAATGCAGAATCTATGTTATTGGCGGTTTGCTGTGCAAATTCATCTTCTTCCATTATATCTTTCTTTTGTCTTGTTCCTCTCTTTCCACATTTGTGTAGGGAGTATATATACTTCTATCTGGAAATTATACCAATAAATATTCTTTTGTTCTTCCATCGCCAGTATGGACTAAATAGTCATTTTTATAAAATTTAATATCTTCTCCAATTTCCAAGCCGAGGCAGCTGCCTTCAGCTCATAAACATGATGTGCAACTTGTGAAAGGCTGATAGGAACTTCCATAATTCATCAAATATGGAGGAAAAGTCCGGTTTCTAGTGCTGATGGTGTTTTGTCCAGTTTTGTGGGATGGCGAGACCTGATGAACCAATCAATTTGCTAGATGTGGCGTATGTGTTGGCTGGCAACTTTCTCGCCTGGTAGCACTGAATCTTTTGCCTGCAAATAAGAAAGAAATATTGAAATTGCAAGACTACCCTTAAAAACTGTTGAAAGAAAGAATGATATAAGAGTAGTTTTTACAAAATAAGGATGGACACAATGCTAAATTTTCCAAAAAGTAGGTAGTTAGCAAATCCTATATATATAGATAATATGTTAGGCATGTGTAACACAGTCGAACTGGGTTTCTAGAGATGTTTTGTGTTCCTCTGCTTTGTTTCTACAAAAATGACTATAAATTGCCACCTTTTGATGGTAAACCCAAAGGGAGAATATTCTGGAATATAATGTTGAGAAAAGATTTATATAGCCTGATGCAGGACAGGTAGGAAAGCAGACCTATAGTTGATATACTTTGGTTCTAGGATAGATTATTTTCTTTTGGAAAATCATGGCTAATCCAACTAATTTTTTAGGCAGGGTGAATGGAAGTTCATTGGATATTTTCTGGAGATACCTATTTCTTGTGCCAATGCCTTGTTCTTGAATTGCTTTTGTTAGAGTTTAATATATGATCCATTTTTAGGCCTCACCTAATAGCTTAAACTTTTGGGTTGAATAGTTTTTTGAAATGATATCAGAGCTTTTACTAAGAGATCAAGAATTTGAATCACACAGCGCTTTCATTAATTGTGAATTTTTAGAGGCTGAGAGTGCCTTGAGGAGACTTGTTAGAGTTTGATATATGATCCATTCTTGACACCTTTATTTTTTTTTTTGTTTCACATTTTGATAAGACTTATTGAAATGTTTAACAGCTGAATGTATTCCAATTGGTACAAGGACGGCTTAATAAATTGAGCCAAAAGATATGATGCCTTGTGGTTTCATTGTCAATTCTTTATAAGGTGCATCAAATCTGATGTTAAGGCTTTATATGTGCACACAAATTTATTTCTCCATTATGTTTACCGACGCATTTTCACTATGATTGTGAATCTTGGGATAATTGCACATGAATTGACAATACTGGGTTCCTAACATGAGAACTGTCTAATTTGGTTAATATTTATTAATGGGGATTCTCAATCTGGAGGTCACATGTTGCTATCAATGAGCAGAGTTGTGTTTTACATTATCACTAATTTTTAAAGGTACACAGCCCTTGACTGGATATTCAGGGTAATGTGTGCTAGGATTTTTAATTTTTAGCTTTATATATATATTCCGTGCTACCTATTTATTATAGCCGTCCTCTTTTTTTTGGGGGTATCCTGGCAAAATCCAAGGTCTTACGTTTTATGTCTTCCATACTAATTATTCCAGTCATATTTTTGCTGATTTCATTTCAAAATGCCTCTTTTTATCCCATGGGTGTTGCTTATTTCTCAGGTTAGGGAGCAGTTGGTTTCTATATTACGAGATTATGACATGAGGCCTCAGGTAAACAAGAGTTGGGAGTCAGCATGCTTCTCTGTACTTAAATTCTCATTATAGTTGGATGCCAGCCTGTCTCACTTATGTTTTTCAATTCTACTGAGTATGAACAGAAGAATTTATTTAGGAATAGAAAAGAACAATTAGAAAGAAGTGGATGAAGAAAGGAAATAATGGAAATTTGCACAAGATCATAGAAAGCAGTCACTGCTATAAGTTGACTTGTTTTTTTATGACATAGAACTATAGACTGTAGCAAAAGTAATTTGAATGATTGACTCTTTGCAGTGACATAACTAAAGACATTCTGGAACATTTTAGGAGTAGTAACTTGGGATGGAAGCGTGGAATAGAAATGTAAAGGCCAACCTTTTATTAAGCCTTGATAGGGTTTCTAGAATCCACAAGAGAAGATGGAATAACTCTCTTAAGAAAACATTATTTGATTAATAAATACACTTCTTTCTAGAATCCAACCATTACATATCGTTGTAATGGAATTTATTAATCTATGAATTGTGTTGAAATTTTGCCTTAACCTTTGGGTCTTTCTTGACTTATGTTGTACAGTAGTTATTGTAAATGTTGTAGTGAGATTATTATGATTCATAAAATGGTCATTTTATATGTCCATTGTTAATTTCAAAGTAAATTTTCATATAGGTTGTTGATTAGGTTATCTTGATTTTTCTTTTTTTTTTTTTTCAAATTTTATAAATATGATACTACTGAAGTACTTTATTCATTATGTTGTTAGGTAATCGTTTTGTAGTCTTTTTTTCTACACTTTGCATGTCCTGTTTTTTCTTTTCATTTCATGTTATGACTAATACATTCAGCATGCTGTTTGAGTTTATATGCATAATTCTCATAAACAATAACATCATAAGATACAGGGAAATTTAATGATAATTATTTTGGCCATATCTGTGAAAATTATTGCACTTTGGTTTTGGTTTTACAATCACTTGTTCTGCCCTCCTGCTCTTTTTAAGTTTTAGACATTGCAATGCAACAGCTGACAAGAGATGCTTTCTTAATTTGTTCCAGCAGAAATAATATTGCATTCTTGAATAAGTTCAAACACAAGCAAGTAATCCCATACTAATTATTTGTTTGTGAAATGCAGGCACTCTCCTCCTATGTGTTCATAGCAGCTAATGTGATTCTTCATGCATCTAAAACAGTTCAATCCAACCATTTGGATGAATTAATGCCACCTATAATTCCATTATTAACCTCACATCACCATAGCTTGCGAGGTTTTACTCAGGTCCTCTTTGCAGCTACTGTTTGTTTCTCAATTATGTAAGCATTGCATTATGACTGAATGTGTTACATATAATATCTTCCTCATATTTTTTCTCAGTTGTTAGTATACCAAGTTCTTTGTAAATTTTTTCCTTATGTGGACTATGGAGCCTCTGAAACCATGCCTATAGAGAAAAGGTGCTTTGAAGATTTAAAATCATACATGGCAAGGAACCCTGATTGTAAACGGTAGGATATTTATCCTCATTTCAAATCTTGCAGAGTTTTTTTTTCCCCTCAGAAATTGTCAGAAAATTTTACTTTTTTCAAATTTGAGTGACATCAACATTTTGCATTGCTTGCATTTTATATAGAAACTCAAACAGAACATCTGCACTTGATGACTTATCTTGAGGTCTCTTTCTTTCTCTATGTCCAATTATCATGATGAATTATTGGGATAAAATAAATTTGTTCTGCATTTGGACGTGCTTTTTGGCATGCATATTATGTTCACGGAGGAATAGCCTTCATATCTTATAGTGCTGGTTTATGTGTTTTGGTTCGTCCAAACGTACAATACATTCTGGTCTATCTTCCTTTTCATTATATTTATTTCTACATTTTTATGGAAAGCAACTAGGAGTGAGACGAGCTCAATAGTTTTCTCAGGTCTCTGATGATGAAGACTATCCTAAACATATGGATGTCTATGGAATCTATTTTGTTCCACTATTTTTGTGGTTGAGCTTAAAATGCAAATCATGCTACTGGTAATGCAATTTAGAGAGCCTGAATCTAGGACTACTACTGTTTAGGCTGAGAATCAGAGCCAACTGCCAGTTCTTTTTTTTTTCTTTTTTTCCTGCCAAAGGCAACTTATATTATTTGCATTGAGGATTTCTAATTTAATCCTTTTAAGTGATGTTTGTTTGTTTTCTTTTCAGTTTACGAGCATCAATGGAAGGTTTTCTTGATGCCTATAGTCCTGTATTGTCCAGCACTCCAGCAGGAATTTTTGTCAAGCGAGTTGAGGTTGTGTTGATTAGAGTCTTCTGTTTTGGCTAATAACTGCATATCCATTTCCCCATGTGATCTTTTAAGCTTCTGAGTTACTTTTCTTTTGTTGTTTTGAAGGACCTTGAGTTTGAATGTGTTCCAACCTCTCTCATGGAGGAAGTGCTCAACTTTCTAAATGTAGGTATACCATCACTTCTTTGTATCTCTTGTTTGGTTTGTGTCTTATTTTAAGAGTTTCAGGTTGTAAGGGAAGACCTCAGATGTTCCATGGCAAAGGACACTGTTACCATCAAGAATCAGAGCTTACAAATTAATGAAGATCCCAACAACAGCGGAATATTTGCTGGTGCCCAGCTACCAAAAGAAATGCTGTGGGATTTTCAGAAGAAGGTTACTATCGCTAAACATGACAAACAATTAGGAGATACCGGTTGCCATTTCAAAAACAACGAAATGTACAGCCAGCTTTTAGGTATGTATTGAAGGGATAAAAGGCATGCATCTGATTTACTTTCCAAAGCATTTGTGGTTGGCCTATGTCATTTTGTTTGGAATTTGTTCATATTCTCAGTCAGATCATGTGTGTTCAATTTTTCTTTTTGTTTGTTTTGATCCCACATGTGTTTGAAATAAAATGATGACCCTTGTATGTCATTGACATATTACTGTATCATTGCATCCCTGGGGACCTTCTGTCCCTTTGTATCTCTACCACACACAACACTGTTAATGCAGTGCTATCAAGTTCTAGAGAGCTATTGGCAGTATCGAGAAACTCTCACCTGATCTTTTGCTCTAGCATTGACTTGAAACTACACATGAATTTGGGCAAGAAAAACAGTAGTGTGGGCAAGAAAAGGAAAAGTGTTTTTACTGCTAGAAAGAGAGTTTTTCAAATTTATTCTCTTGCACAGTTGAGTGTGAGCAGCAGGGAACTCTGGGATCTTAACTTTTAAGCTTAATACTGTGGATGGGTAAGCTTTACCCGTACATGAAGCTCTAGCTAGGTTGGGCCTTTTTAGCCCTTTCTGTCTAGGGGTTTCACAGAGGATTAAGCCTTGTGCGCTTATATGAAACCTCCTCATTACTGGTTAACGCAGGGGGCATTGACCAACCATGATAATAAGAAGTAGGTTATGTTTTGTTCAAGTCGTAAACATGTGTACCAAACTTGCTATTAACCTTGTCTGCACCTGTCGGAAAATAATGTAAATCTAGCTTGAGCTTGGAATATGCATAGGTTTTTTGTTTTCATTTTTTCCTTTTTGCATGATATTCTTGTTTCCATTTCCTATTTGTTATTTATGTGTTCTTCACTTCATTAGAGATTCTTTGGCTTGAAATTTCCTATGCATGATCTAGTTTCTCTGTTGTCCTCAGGTGTACTGTTTGTGTTGTAGTGACACTAATCTACATGCAACAAGCCCTATGTTATCATTATTGAGTTGCATCTTTAAACAGACTCCTTTTGGATTTTTCTATTTATGATTTCAAGTACAGTAAGTGTGCATGTGTGTGGAATGTAGAAATGGAGAAGGAAGATGAGCTTCTTGAGCAGTCAATTCACTCTAGAAGCTTGATCTTGGAAAGGATGAGAGCAAGCAGACAAGATTTTATCCTTGTAGCATCATTCCTTGACCGAATACCTAACCTCGCTGGATTGGCACGGACGTGTGAGGTATGTTATGGGGCTGCCCCACATAATAGTATTTGTTTATCCTTTTTCCAATGTTAAGATCCTGACAATAAGGGAACCATAAATAGAAATCACCTAAATCTCCTTGGGTTAGACTTTATGCTCTTTCTGATGATTGTTGAGCCAGGGCCCTTGAGTTCAGGCACCCAAGGGCTGGAACCTCTGTTGTGGGCCAACAGATAGGAGATGATCTTGTATACTTGCTTAGATATCTGCAAACTAGGCAGAAATATGCCACCAAAAAGCTTAAAGGGGCAGCAGTAGTCCCAACAAGAGACTAACAAAACCTCAAAACAACCTCCTATTTAACAATGGAACTCAACAGGAGAGCTTGTTAAACAAAATCATCCCTCTCCTCTTTCGGATCTCACCAAAAATGGTATAGATATACTCAAATCAGCTCAGATTTGGCACATTTATAAGTGAAAGATTTGGAATTGTAACTTTTCAGTGAGAAATTTGGAGTATGTTGAAGTAAATTATCATTTCTGAAAAACTCAATACTCTGAGAGATTAAGGTCCAAACCAAGAACTGGGCTGAGAAAAAGTAGGAGAAAAGGATAAATGAAAGAGGTAAAAGATAAACAAATGATGAATTGGTTTGGACTGCCTCCTGCCTGCTGCTAGGTTTTTAGACAATGGGACAGCTTCTGGTTCAGAGAGGTGAGACAGAGGAGAGAAGATGGTGGGGGGTGGTGGCGGAGAGAAACTCCTTTAGCATTTGTTTGTTGTCAGAGATCGATGTTTCTTGTATTTTTATTTACTGCCTTTTAGCTATTTATGTAGATTTATCTGATGCTTTTTCTGACTATTGTTCCTTGCAGGTATTTAAAGCATCAGGATTAGTCATTGCAGACACAAGTGTATTACGTGACAAACAGTTCCAACTCATCAGGTACCAATGATAACAATGAAATTTCTTCTTTTACTCTAGTATTTCCTTGGCTGTTGTTCTTTAATTGCTTGTAATCTCTTAGGAAGTTTTAGAAGCTGCTGATGCTAATCATCTAAACTTGACTTGAACAAAGTTTTGGTTTTAGCTTAATTCAAACAGACTAGCTCTGTGCACTTGCATGTGTAGTTGTTCTTGACCAGTTAGTGAAACTACTTGGAAGAAATCATTCAAACCAAAAGCTTAAGTTGATGGGTGAGTCTAGAGAATGAATTATATGAAGCCAAAATACCCCCTCAGGCACAAGTTTGATGGACTGAAAGTATGGATAAAACATAGGTATTCCTAAAATAATAAGGATAGTGCGGTTTGAACTTACAATCATAAAAGCTCCGATACCATGTCAAAAAACCATTTAATCTAAATGCTTAAATCATTGAGTGAGGCTCAATAATGAATCATATATTAAACTTCTACACCGTTGATTTGCTTGAGAATTAATTTTCCTAGAAGTTCCATCCAAAAATAAAAATGCTTCAAAGTTGGGTTGGTTGAAACTGGGGTCCCATTGATAAAAAGATGCAAATTAATCTAGGTTGGTTATTTTAGTTATGGGAAACAGCAATAAATGAAAGAATCCAAATGATTATGGCCTTTTCTTCTTACTTTATTAATCTTGATTCAGATTGAAGTCACCTCACATATAAACATCTGTTTTTTCCCCTTCTGCTACAGAGCAATTAGGGCCAAAAGAGCACTAAATTTTATTTTATTTTTTTTTTCTCTTCTTTTCCTTTTTCCTTTTTGGAAATGTTTTCATGTAGACATTACTTATATATTTTTTTCATTTAAACACTTCCTCTCAGTTGCTGATGCTTATTTTATTTCCAGTGTGACAGCAGAGAAGTGGGTTCCAATTTTAGAAGTCCCAGTAAATAGCGTTAATCATTTCCTTGAGAAAAAGAAGCGGGAAGGCTTCTCTATCTTGGGATTAGAGCAAACTGCAAACAGCATACTGCTTGATGAGTATGTCTTCCCCAAAAAGACAGTAAGTCATTCTTAGGCTCCCCTTTGAGTTGCTTTAATTCGTGGCTAAAAGCACATGATGATCTGGTGAGTGCAGCCCATATTGTGCAAAAAGGTAGATAATATTGGTAATAAAATATATATATATATATATATATATATATATATATATATATATAAAGCATGCAAAGAGAATGATTGAAAGGAAAAGCATTAGTATGATTGTGGCTTCCTTTGATGCTACTATTTGTCTGCTTGCTTTTGACTTTTTAATGGTATTCATATGAAGCTTGTGTACCTTGACCTTTTGCCAGGTCCTGGTCCTTGGACGTGAAAAGGAGGGGATACCAGTGGATACAATCCACATATTGGATGCTTGCATTGAGATTCCCCAACTAGGAGTCGTTAGGTCACTCAATGTTCATGTCAGTGGGGCAATTGCCCTCTGGGAGTACACACGGCAGCAGAGATCTGGTTAATTCTTAGCCCATGACTAGATATATTTGAGAATTGATATATACATTAAGATGAGTACACTACAGTACCTTGAGTCTGGCGCCCCCATTTAGCACAATCAAATAACCAGCTATCATTAAACGAACACAAGCCATTGACTCAGGATTGACATTCAACTCCCATTCTGAGCACCATATCGAGTTTCTTTGTGCTGTTAGAGGTGTACATGATGGTTGTATGAGGCAAGCAACAGGAGCTTAGTGTCCAACCCAGAAATGTGCATCATGTTCAGATCTTAACCTGTCAACTAAAGCATGACAATCTCAATCCGAGTTTGTTCAAGAAAGATGATTCAGGCATGTAACGAACGGACGTTGTGTATGGTGTGATTGTGAGGGAACCATTGGGTGTAAACATTGTTGTCTCACCGACAGTGATCATAGAGATTTGAGACAAGTAATTTGAATTGAATATGTTGCTGGATTACTACAGATCAAATCAAGTCAATTGAATTAATGAATATAAGGATCAATACAAGAAGGAATGTTTCTTTTATTGCAAATTATGTTTAATACGATAATAAAGAATATCTCTTCATGTCTCCAGGTTGCATGGTATATATGTCGATATCGGCTATACTTTCTTAGTTTGTGGGACCAGTTTTGAAAACAGTCCTTTCTTCTTCTTTTGCACTTTCATGCTTTTCATGGCAGCTTGTGTGGGATTGGCTGTTTACCCAGTATTATGGCTCTTTTTCTTGGTTAATTTCTTGACTTGGACACTCTTGGAAGATCATTAGAATTTTGATAAGAACAGGTTCCAATTTCCAGGAGTAGGAGGCCTGGACCGTTTTGGCTTTCTTTTGGCGAGGACAACCTGCCAAAAGGAAATGATGAACAAGAGCCACTTTATGATATGCAACTCAGGTAGGGAAGATTGTAATAGTCTTTATGGAAATCTAATCAAACTGGAATTCTCTGTATGAGAAGTTTACTCTCGAGGAACGTTCCATATAATGTCAAGTTAAAAGTTTTATTACGCAAATGTAGAAAATTTGCCCTGAAACAGGCATGGGATTCACATTGCATAACCATTTTTATTGATTGTGCATTTACGGTCTTATGTAAACTCACTCAAGTAACATTTTCGTAGCAGTCGTGCAATCAATTATTCAGATACTAGTAGTCTCTAGTCCCAGCAGAGTAACCAAATATCATAATTCATAACCATGCACCAAGAAAGTTCTAGCGTACCATGCACGGATGAACAAAAGGTGATATGTCCAATGCACGGCTGGATCAAAAAAATAAAGTGTAAACTGAAAACATGTAGTTTCTTACACTTTTTGCAGGTTGCTGATTGTTATTAGGAGGACTGGGTTTCTTAGGCTGAAGAAACGAGGTTTTTGCCGGTTGTGCAGACACCAGCGGAGGGCTTTGTGACTGGAGAAGCTTCAGCTGAGCTTTTCTTTTATTACTTTTGCCAGGAGTATTGGTGGGATCGCAGCCACCACCGTCCTTGTGTATGGTTATCTCTTGTTTGACTTCGTGGTGGCCGTAATGGTGGTGGACGTGCTGATGTTTATCATGATCAGTGTCCTTTGATGATGGTATGCAAACCTTCACTTGCACTGCCTTCCCTTTAAAGAAGCTTCCCTGAAACTCAACATAAACATCAATATCAACAAATCTATCAATTTCCAAGTTCTTAAACACACACAGGCACACGCATAAAGAACTTTGGTTCATCATTCAAACGATCCATGACTTAACAGGATTCAAGATTTTAACATTAACAACGAAGTTTTTTGTCATCAGAAAAAACGCAAAGGACACACATAGACACAAGAAAATGGTAAAAAGATGAGAATTAAGGCTTTGGTGATCATGACTACACGGTTTGGAAGAGACTTTTGCTTTGGTTATTGATCTTCCTGATCCTGAATTTGTGAATGTATAGTGTATAATGTCCCTGCGCGTGTGTATACATATACACACAGACAAATCAAAATTGTAACCAAATTGTGTTTCCCCACGAGGTTCAATAGTTATTTAAGATTCAATCCAACATATAAAGAATTAGGAACGGACCATCCATTTGTCACATATTGTTAGGGCCATTAGGCCAATATTTATAAAGCTCAAGAAGCCATTTTTTATTCAATTTGGGATTCTGTTAAATTCTCTCCCCATTAAATCTAGCCACCACCCCATCGCAAATGGACCTCCCTGCATACTATATACCCCTCTTTTAGAGTGTTTTGCAGTGAATATTAGAATTGGGTCGGATTGATTTTGATACCAGCACCCACATTTGTAAAACTGAAGATCCTACTCTTTTATCTACTCGTTGCATTATACTCTTTAATTAATTAATGTGATTTTAAAGGGATGAGAATCTGACTGCTGAGATCAAAATGTTTTTCTTCTTTTTTCTTAATTCTTTTGATTAAGGAAATTTTTAGGATGGGTGAATATTTGATCATTTAATCTTTTCTTATTGACCCATTTAAGAGTTTTTCATTAATAATATGAAAGTTTTTGTAGACCATAGAGAGTCAACATGATCTTTTTTTTTTATATATTTGTTTTTGAATTTTTTAATGTTTGTACGCAGTATGTTGTCATTGTAATTTCTATTTTTGATAAATGGTATTTTCTTTTTCTTTCCATGAATATATTTATCTAATGGCTCCTTGTGAAATGCTCTTGAAAATTTTCTGATATAATCTGCTGTTTTTTTTTTTTTTTAAGCAGGATGAGACGAAACGCACTTCAATAAATATTTGTACCGCACTGGAAACCTATAATTGAGCCTCGCATGTTAAATTTTGCAGTCCACGCCATATATAAACAACTAGATAAAGATTAAAAAAATTAAATACATTACTAATTAATTGATATTATTAATAATAGAGTGTGATGATGATGACTTTTATTATTATTTTGTTTTTATTGGTATTCATTTAAATTATTTTTTTTTATTAATAATATGTGTAGTAAAACCAAAAAGAGAGGAAAAAAAAAAAAACTTCTTGGTTCTTTGCATGCATCTATCTGTAAGATTCAGTAGAACCCACGTGTCCTAAGTTTGATTCAGTTTGATCCTCTGACCATTTTCTTAAGCTCTCTTTCTTAGTATCAAAGTTCCTGTGTGTTTCTTTGTTGGGGTTTAATTAGGCGGCCATGAATGCTCTAGCAGCCACCAACCGCAACTTTAGTCGTGCGGCTCGCATTCTTGGTCTTGATTCAAAGCTTGAAAAGAGCCTTTTGATCCCTTTTAGAGAAATTAAAGTAATTGACTTTAATCCTTCCTTGTTTCCCCTTTTTATTTTTATTTTTATAATGGGGTTTTTGTGTTGTTTCATGGGGTTTCATTTTTGGGGTTGACGATGATCTTGCAGGTTGAGTGCACTATCCCAAAAAATGATGGCACTTTGGTCTCTTACGTTGGATTCAGAATCCAGCATGACAATGCTCGTGGCCCCATGAAAGGTGGTATCAGATACCACCCTGAGGTAATATAAGTTGCCATTTTATAAGTAATGGATTTATATGGGTGTGTAATTTCACACAATTTTGTACTTTGAGATGTTTCTCTCTCTGGGGTTGTGCAATATATTTGACACACCAATAAAATATGAGTGGAGAAAAATCCAATTCTTTATTTTTCTTTGTTGAATCAGTGTGTTCAAGTTTTTTCTTTTGTATAGTTCATATTGAAACAGTGGTGTTGTAAGGTTTTGTTGCTCTATTGTGTTTACAATTACAATTGTCTAATTCTAAAAAGGGCATTCCCAACATTATCCTTGTTTTTGCAAAGAGGCCATTTTTCCAATTCAAATCTGTATAGCCTTACCATTACATTACCCGTTCTAATATTAGTAGATATCTCAATTATAGAAACAAAGAAATTGGAAGAAATGAAGTTGACAGATTATAACTTTGCTTCTAACTGTTTGTAATGAAATGAAATCGAACACAAAGTAAGTTAATTTGGCGTGTTAATTGTTTCTATAATGTTACTGCACTTTGAGAAGAAAAGGACTAATGCTGGGCACAGCTGCTGCAATTCCAGCAATTTTTAGGTGTTTACTTTTCTTTCAATCTCTTTCCATTCATATAATATTCTGAATCAAAGCATTATCTTAATGGCAGGTGGATCCTGATGAGGTCAATGCTTTGGCCCAACTGATGACCTGGAAGACTGCTGTAGCCCGCATTCCTTACGGTGGAGCGAAGGGGGGAATTGGCTGTGATCCCAGAGAGTTGACCACAAGTGAATTAGAACGCCTAACTCGTGTTTTCACCCAGAAGATCCATGACCTTATTGGAATTCACAGGGATGTTCCTGCCCCAGACATGGGAACTAATTCACAGGCATCTCTTATCTCCTTTAGTGAATGAATTATGTATGTATGTTACATATAGCAATTATTAGTATGAGATATGCTTATGTGAATCTCACTCTAATTGGACAGACAATGGCCTGGATTCTGGATGAATACTCAAAATTTCATGGACATTCTCCGGCTGTTGTCACCGGAAAGCCAATCGTAAGTATCTTTCCATTTGTGGCTAAAGCAAGTACTTGAATGCATATGTTATCATATTTAAAGGGTAGCACCATAGGAGGACTAATGCATAATTATTCTGGCATTGCAGGATCTTGGGGGATCATTAGGCAGGGAGTCTGCAACTGGCCTTGGAGTTGTTTTTGCAACAGAGGCTCTTCTTGCGGAATATGGGAAATCAATCGCTAATTTGAAGTTTGCCATCCAAGTATGAATTGTGATTCTTAATTTGACTTTTTGAGGAAGATTAGTATTTCCTTTTAAATAATTTGATGTTTAATTCCAGAACTTGGTATTGCACATGACAGGGGTTTGGCAATGTGGGCTCTTGGGCAGCTAAGTTTATTCATGAGAAGGGAGGAAAGATAGTTGTTGTTAGTGACATCAGTGGTGCAATTAAGAACCCAAATGGAATTGACATCCCAGCTCTGCTGAAACACAAGGAGAGCACCAAAAGTTTGAAAAATTTTGCAGGTGGAGACGCTATGGATCCAAATGAGCTGCTTGTTCATGACTGTGATGTTCTCATGCCCTGTGCATTAGGCGGAGTTTTAAACAAGTATGCATTCTAATTCACCAAAACACTCTCAAAATCTCAACTTTGATAAAGTTACAAAGTTATCGCTCACAGTATGTAGTCTAAAAATTACAAAGTAATCACTCACTATTATGTGTATGCCTTGACAATGAATTTCAAATCATCTTGTAAAGTTAATCCTTTTCCGATATCTTGATCAGTTTAGGAAGACATACATAATGTTGTCAAGTATAATTTTCTAATGCATTTCATTTGAAGGGAGAATGCCGCCGATGTCAAGGCAAAATTTGTAATAGAAGCTGCAAATCACCCTACTGATCCAGAAGCAGATGAGGTAATCTAAATTTGCACTGCCATAGAAATTTCATGCAAACATATTATATAATTTACTTGGAAACATAAATAACAGATATCTTCTGCAGATTTTGTCTAAGAAAGGTGTGGTTGTACTCCCTGACATTTATGCAAATTCTGGGGGTGTGACTGTCAGTTACTTTGAATGGGTTCAGGTAAATACAACTGTCAACATTGATAAGTTTGAATGAGTCTAACAACACTGGACAACTTGTTCAGTTAGCTTTTTCTGCAGTGGAGTGAGCAATCTGGTTTTCCTTTGCATCAAAGGTTGCATATTAACATTTGTGATTTATTATGCATGTTTGCTGCAGAACATTCAAGGCTTCATGTGGGAAGAGGAGAAAGTGAACCGTGAGCTTAAGAGGTACATGATTAGAGCTTTCGAGGACATTAAGGCAATGTGCAGGACTTATGACTGTGACCTACGCATGGGAGCCTTCACTCTTGGGGTTAGTCGTGTTGCACGAGCTACTCTCCTGAGAGGGTGGGAAGCATGATGCAGATCTTATATTCTATATCATTCACCTGCAATTGTGCACCCGGATTGTTGTTGAAAATTTGGTAAAAGAGTAGTTTTGACTGATGGAGGGCACATCAACAACAATTAAGAGATGGAATTTAAGCAACTTAATGTCAAATCAATAGATATAGACAAGCATACTCTGACGTGTGCCGGTCAATTTCCATTGCACTGGCAGAGGCAGGTTTCTTCAAAGTATGATAACAAGTAATACTCGTTGGCGCTTTGCCAATGTTTTGTGTTGGCATACCTTCTGTCTTCCCTTTTCTTTCACCCTTGTTTTATAATTGAATTCAAAGACCACGTTCTCCTAATCAAGCAATTATCCGGTTAAACCTTCTTCTATGAAACCCCAGAGAAGCACTCCACTTAATACTCCGAAGTTTTGAAGGAGAAATGCCACAATGGAGATGGCGGTGAGTCTTTGCTCTACTGAACTGCTTAATGTCTCATCTACAAATTACGTTATAAACACAAAAACGCAAATAATAAAACATTACGATTTGCGTGGTACACTTAGAAAACCCAGGTTAGGATGGGATAGAAAACTTAGATTACAATAACTTCAAGCCAAAATATCTAAGCCCAAGAAGAGATTCAAAATGATCCAACAATTAAAGGCTACGGATTATATGATAGACATCTGGCTATTCCTTTTTAGAAACGCTTGAGGTATCATCCTGCCAAGTTGCTTGCCATTGCTTGTCATAGAAGGTTGTCTCTTCAACCAACTTCTTTAGATTTTCTATATCTTCATTCTTCCGGATGAGAAGTACTCCTACAACTGCCACAAACAACAGAGTCTTGCAGAAAAAGTTGCCCATTTGATCAACCAGACCAACACCAGTCAAGCTATCAACCAGGTAAGCCATAAAGAATCCAATCATTGCAGCCCTGCCTACATATCATGAAACCAAATTAGTTAGATTGCTAGAAGGAAGTGTGCTAGAAGCCTAGAAGAATCCTTGTGCACATAAAGGGCTTCACAAACCATTTAGTAGTTCAGCTTCAGGTAGATGGAACCTTTTCATCCATGCCCACCACGGTATAATTGATGTATCAAAAACTACAGGGTCATCATTGCTGGTCGATTCAGGGTTACCCTTGAGCCATTGTCTTCTTCTAACCTCTGAAAAGTTTGCCTAAGTATTTTAGTTAAATACCAGGCAGGCTTATGAAGAAATAGACAACATTGAATATGAAGTATATGATCTGAACTTATCCCATCTTCAACTTCAACCAATGCATTTTCCTTCATAAAACAAACAATTCAACAAAAAGCATGTAGTACACGTGTTCCAGCCACAAATATAAGTGCAGCAAGAGTGATAGATGGGGTTTTTTTTTTTTTTATCTTACATTACTTGTTGATGATAAAAAGTAGACGTCTAGATTTACTCATTCAATTTATAATCTAATGCAAAAATAGATCTTGTGTTGTTGAGGCAAGCAATGCTGTCCTCAGAGCTCAAGTTATCATCGAGAAAAAGAACAAAAAGTAATGAAAAACAACAGTTCTTCCAAGCAACATGAACCCAGAACAGACAAAATTTTAAACAGGTGAGTGCCTGTTATGCTGTTTTGGAAACACTTCAATTCCCACAAGTCAAATTGGCTTAAAGGACAAAGAATGAAGAAAAAACCAGCTGCAGTTAAGTTGGCAGCAACTTTTTTTTTTTTTCAGAAAGCAGCTTTAACCGCAGAAAAGCCATTCCTTGAAGAAATAAAAATCCTAATTATATGCTCTAATCCATATTCCAGAGTGGAGCTCGGGTGCAACACAAGCAGTTATAATGGCGGCCATGTTAATAAAATGACAGGTTGAATATGTCGACCCACGAAAATCTAAATAAAACCTCATGTTTGCAGGCAGTTGGTTTCTTCAAGAGATATATGTACAGACTGATAGGCCCCAAGGTTGAATCAACCCTAACTGCCCAAGTAATTCATAGTTTGACTATTATGGTAGCCCCCACTAAAATACTGTCCAGCCTACAACCTCTGAGCAACAAGTTCATTCAGTGGGGAGCCTCAGGCACAGCATAAATTGTAGCTTGTGGGAAAAAGAGTTTGCTTCCAAATATTCTGCCATTGCATTGTACTACCTACAAAGCCCACTACAGCACAAGTACACCTAGTTGGTTGATACATAAATGCACACATCACCAACAGCATAAATACCTAGTTGGTTTATTAAGTACATGAATGCACACATCAACAATAAATACACACATGATAAATGAAAATAGCAAAAGTAATAAACTTTAGCAATTCCATCTTCTCTGCCACTCAACCCTGCCAAGAAAATTTCCTTCCATGATCAAATTCGGTGGGGCTCTGGTAAAAGCACAAGTGACTCATCTTCTCATAGAATCCTTTTTCAGCCAAAGTTACCATCTGTTGGGCCATAGAAACTGAATTGAAAGTCCTAATACCCCCAATCATACAGAGTCATACTCAACAGGGCACTGATTCTGCACTTGACAAGTAAAAGGGAGCAATTGGCAATGGCCTTCTGTTAAACTTGATCAGGTTTTTACTACTCAAGTCATGTGGATAATGATTAAAGTGTAAAACAACACACTAAAAAGAAAAGTAAAAAAAACTAAAAATACTGAAGTAAATAAGCAATAAAAGAACAATGCAAAAAAGAAAACCAAACTTCTCACCAGCATCAATGACAGCATCCCAATCAGTTTTCCCATCTTTCTGAAATTGCTTCAAATCCCAAGTCCCACCAATCCATCTGGGGTCCACAAATCTACTCTCCACCTTAACATCCTTCTCTTCCATCACCGCTCCCTTATTCCCCAAGGAGCTTTCCTCGGCCACAGAAGCCGACCCAGAAGCTTTCCGTTCTTCTATCCTTGGTTCCTCTACAGTAACAGTAGTGGCTGAAACTCTAGCTCCATCCTCAGTGGACGCCTTGGGAGCGCAGGTGAAGGGAAGAGGCCTCGTGGGTCTGAGAGAAAGAGTCAGTTTGTGGGTGAAATGGGGAAGATGGGTAAGCTGAGGAGGTGAGCACAAGGCCATTGAAATCGACATTTTGCTTGTTCCTTTTCTTTCTATGGAGGCTTTGGGTGCCTGTCAGCACATGGCTTGGTTCGATAAAATGAAAAGTTATCCCTTCGGACACTCGCAATTGGCCAATTGCAGTGGATGTCTCCGCTATGCTTCGGCTTTGAAATAGTTTAAAAAAAAAATTGTTTTATAAATTATTTGGATGAGTTAAGAATGAATAAAAATATAAAAATATAATTTTTTATATAGATATTATGAAAAAATATAGAGAAAGAAAATTAATTTTTAAAAAATAACACCCACTTTCTTCATCTTATAAATTAATATAAGAAACCCATCAAGAAAGCCTTCTTTCTTGGGGAATAAATAATCTGGAGCTTATTGTTCAATGGTATTTATGACACTTGATGATAGGGTAGTTGTGGAGTGGGGTTCTATGATAGGACATTCATTTAATTGGATCATGCACATATAATTGTACTATAATATAATATAGATTATAACTTTGTAAAATTGTACCTCAGGAAACGGAGTTTCAAAAATAATCGTCGATTTTCATGTTCATGTTCATGTTCATGTTCATGTTTGGTAGAAAAAAATAAAAATAAAAAATGGTTCAAAAGAAAGAAAAAAAAGAAGAAGAAGGGAACATGATAAGAAATATGGAAAAATAAATTTCGAAGATTTCAATTCATAGGTACAAATGGTACAAGGTGGAAGAAGAACAATTATGCTTTGACTATGTAAGTTTGATTTCATCCGAAAAAATCAGGTATTGAAGTTCCAGGCACCTCTCCCCATGTTCGGTCCCTCCCGTTTCCGCCGATGGACCTCAAATGCCACGAGGTGGAAGGAGATCAATATCCCCACGAACATCAAGAGGAGGAACATCGTAGTATAGTCCATGAGTGGGAAGATGCTGAACAACGAAACGAAGTATGAGCAAGACATAAACATCGTACATATTTGCAGGCAAAACGCAAATGGCAGCCCCATGACCAGGACAATGATGGTGCACATGGAAGCAGATAGTCCAGCAGTGTTCAACAAGCCAAAGTACGAGCACTCCCAAGACCCCATGGTCATTTTCCCGGCCCTGTGTAACCGACCGTTATCCTGCCAGTACCCGCCTGGTGGGCTGAGGATTGCTTGGTAGGTTGCTGTGGCTATTAGCCCAGCAACGAGCAGGACTACGCTGCGAATGTCACCTGCAATGCTTTCTAGGCCTCGTGCGTGGCCTATAACTCCCAACTTCCTGTCTCGCCTCTGGATTAGCGAGTTCAGGAAATATGAAACTATTGATGCTCGCCGCAGTACAATTCCCATGTCGGGGTTTTGTGCTTGGCCTTGGTTTTCGAAGATGTCCAGAGCAGTGGAATTTTGGAGATTCTTGGCGCCCACGTTGACACTGTTCAGCAACAACTCTACTGCCTACAATTCATTCAATTTAAGTTTAAGCTAGTTCCAGTTGAAATCAACTTCCATTTTCTTATTTTGGAATTGAGATTCACCTTGATCGAATTTGTGGATACTGCAATGTGCAAGATGGTGTTCCCGTCTTCATCTTTCCAGTTCAGGATCTCTTCCTTGCTCACTCGGTGAACGAACCCGAACAGAACGCGGAGGGCTCCCAATTTTCTGTTTTTGATGCAAGTCCTCGATGGACAAGGGACAGGAGAAGAGAAGTTCTTCCAAGAAAGAAACATTCCCCATTTTGGCTACAAGATGCAAGGGTGTCATCCCTTCCTTTCCTTTGACTCGGATGAGGTCCCGGTCTATCGACACAAGCCCTCTAACAGTATCAATATACTTCATTTCCAAGGCCACGTGCATGGCGCTCTGCCCATCTTTGTTCAGCTTTGATGCAAGTGATGGCTTCAGGTTTGCAACTTCCATGGCGAAACGGGTTTTCCCGGACCTTGCAGCTATATGTACTGGAGTCTCATCAAAGGGTATCTTATCCAGGCGGTCTAGAACATATGGATCTCTCGCAAGAATCTCATATATATCGTTGACACGTCCCTCTGATGCAGCCGCCTTCAGTTTATCATCCATATGCTCTGTAGACGAGAGGAATGATTAGTTTTTTGCAGATTTCTTTATCTTGCACCAGAAATTTAGGAGAGCCACAACCAGTATTCAGGGGAGCCATTTCATCATAACAGTAATTAGGAGTGCATATGCTTGAAATCAAAAGTGTATATTAAAGAGACCGTTCACGAAGCTTTGTGTTTGAAACAAGCAGTGAACATGGGAAATCTGAAGCCAATAAAAAATGTGTGAATTAATACAATCGCGTGCCAACTGACTTGGAAGCTTTTCAAAACCCTTGGCATGAGTTGCATAGGCTATGAAGAGTATACTTTCCAATAAACTTTTGAGACATAAAGCTTAGAGTTTTCAGATTGTGATGTCAAAGTACAAGGACTTGGAGTTGCAGAAGTTGTCAAGTTGACAGTTTGCTCACAACTCAGGTTAGTTATCTTTTAAATAAACCATTCTGATTCTGACACATACATACACTTAAGAGAGAGAGAAGGCTAATAACTGTCTTAAGTTAGAACACAGGGAAACCTTACCTCTATCGATCCGAATTGGAGCCTTTGTTCTCCTGGCGACGTTAGGTGCATGCCTCGCTGCCTTTTGAGATTTGGGTATAATGATTGAGTCTCTGGCTTGACTTGAGAGAGACCTGAAGGAAAGCATAGTACTGTTTGTGCTTTAGAGGGAATATGAGGAAAAAATGGGGTTTTCCTATTGGAGGCCTTTCTGAGACTGGGAGAGAGCTGCAAAGATGCATAGATGTTCAAGTCACTTATAATGGCGACTGTTCTTTTCTTTAGGGTATTTTTTTTTTTTGGCATGCCCCAGGTGAGGGTGCTTCACAACCGGCCCTACTTGAAGTGTTGACCTTGTAAGAATGGTTGATAAAATTGACCTTGAAAGAAAATTAGACCAAACTCTTCTTGTATCAAGTCTAAACTTTGAATCATTTTCCTATGCGTTTTCTTTTTTTCTTTTAGATAATTAAACTTTTAGATGAAAGTTTCTCATTAAGAATTTATATATATATATATATATATATATATATATATAATAAAGTAAAAACCAATTTGAGTTAACCTTTCCTTTTGGTGTCTTAAGTTATGACTACGGCAACCAAAAAAATGCAAGTAGCCTTTGTTTGACAGATCTACAAACGTGTTGTGCAATTTCAAGCTCGGATTGCCTTTCTCCTGCACGGAAACTTACGCCGTCCAGTGCAAATATTTCCACCTCCCCGCCAAGAAATTGATTTCTTTGACCTTCACTAATTAATATTCGCCCGTCAATTCTACAGTCAACGGACGAAACTATGATAAATGGTGTCATATTTTTGTATAGATTTCTAATTTTGATTCACCTTTGTGCCCCCCAAAGAGATGCCAATGATCTCTACTTACCACCATTTTCTTCAATCTAAAAAGGAAACAATTCATGAGATAAGACAATTGGGTTACATATAGGAATACTTTGATTTTTTATTTTTTTTGTGGAGTACTAATTTCTAAATTTTTTTTTATTGGACCATTTTTCCAAAAATCTTGTTGGTGAATATCAATTTTGTTAAAAATCCAAAAAAAAAAAAGAAATAGTTTATTCAATCACTCGTAGTCTCAAACTTTTCTTAAATACATATTTCTAGCAGTATCAATGTCGTTCACTTTGTCTAAAAATATAATATAGGCAAGTGTGGACTGAGTCAGAAGCAAGATTGTCAAAATCGAGATTCTATGTAGGGTCAATTTGAAATGTTAAAAATTAAATAACAGAATAATTGTGAGGTTCTATAAAAAAATTTAAAAAAATAAAAATAAAGTAATATTAAAAAATATATTATTTCAGAAGTTAATTGCTACGAAATATTATTTTTCTTAAGAAAAAATTTGTTCTTCCTATTTTAAAATAAAATTTTATGTGAATTTTTTTACAAAATAAAATAAAATACATTTAATTATGAATTACACTATCAAAATTATGTCATCAAAAAATTAGTATATTTTATAAAATTATTTTTTAAATTATTTATAATATTTCTATGTTAATATTATAAATAA
Organism: Kandelia obovata; assembly: GCA_021464305.1. Classification (NCBI taxonomy): domain Eukaryota; kingdom Viridiplantae; phylum Streptophyta; class Magnoliopsida; order Malpighiales; family Rhizophoraceae; genus Kandelia; species Kandelia obovata. The sequence continues at coordinate 1,707,550 of JADCRA010000363.1, forward strand.
TAGAATTTTTAATGAAATAATAAATAATAAAAATTTAAGAGAAAAAAATGATTTTAGTGAGTATAAAAGGAAGGATGGACTATTAGTATTTATAACTGCGGATACCAAGTAATTTGTGACCTTGGGATGGAAATAATTTGTATTGTACTTTAATCACACTAGTAATAGACTTTGATGTATTGAACCCAACACTTAATGTTGTGTCAAGTGTTGAGTTAAATTTTTATCATAAGTTATTTGTATTTATAGGTTTAAGTTTTATCTCTCTTGATGTCTTATTCACTATATTTTTTATTAATTTTTTTTATCAAAAGATCAACCATATTTTGACTTGATTTTATAAAATTTATTGTGACTACTTCATTCGTAATTAAATCTCTTACATAACTGTGTTTCAATCTTATGTATCTAGACTTGTTATTATATATTTGACTATATACTCTTACTATAATCGTGAAACTGTCACAATGTATATAAATTAATGTTATTGGCCTTTCGCACAAAGAAATCTCATAAATTAAATTCCTTAACCATTTTACCTTTTTACTTGTCAAAGTTAATGTTACAAATTCTAATGTTATTATGGAATCCGTAATGTAAATTTGTTTCTTAGAACCCCAAGAAATTGCATCCTCACTAAGTATAAAGATTCATCCACTAATTGAAGTATAATCATCTTTATCAGTGATCCAATTGACATCTGAGTATTCATCTAAAGTAGAAAGGTAATTGGTATAACTTATATCATAATTCTTTATCTTCTTTAGGTACTTTGGGATTCTGTTTACTTCATGTCAATGTATGTTACTTAGATTACTCGTTTACCTACTCATTTTATCAACCGCATAGGTTATCTCTAGCCTTGTACAAGTCATTGCGTACATTAGACATCATATCATCTTGACATATTTTAGTTGAAATACTGAACTTCCAATATTATTTGTAAAATTCATGTTAAGCTTAAATGGGGTGGAGATTGAAATACAATCTAAATAATTAAACTTACGAAAAACCTTTTTAATGTAATGTGATTGAGAAAACATTATACTCTTTATTCTCGTAAGACTTTGATTTTAAGGATGAAATTTGTTTTACCAATGTCTTTCATATCAAAATTACTAAATAAAAACATTTTGGTTACTTTAATTTGTTCTAAGTCAATCCTAAAAAATCAATATGTCATCCACATACAAATAGATAATAACACATTTTCCTTCTTTAATCTTATTGTAGACATATTTGTTTGATTCATTAATCTTGAATATATTAGCAAATACCACATGATCAAATTTTTGGTGTCATTGATTAAGTACTTGATTTAGTTCATACAAGAACTTAACTAATTTACACATTTTTTTTATTTTGACCAAGCACAACAAATCTCTTAGGTTACTCCATATACACTTTTTGTTTTTCAAATTCATCATTTAAGAATGTTGTTTTCACATCCATTTGATGAATTACTAGGCTATGAATTGAGGCAAGTGCAATGAGTAATCTGATTGTGACGATTCTAGTCACTGGTGAGTATGTATCAAAATAATTGATATCATGCTTTTGAGTAAAGTTTTTTACAACCAGCCTAACTTTAAAGTTATCAATGGTTCCATTAACCTTCATTTTCTTTTTAAAAATCCATTTACATCCAATTGACTTTGTGTCAAATGAAAGGTCTACTAATTTTTATGACTTATTACTCATAATTGAATTCATTTCATCATTTATTGTTTCCTTCCAAAACATGGCATTTTGTGATTTCATCGCTTCATTAAATGTCTTAGGATCATTCTCAATATTGAAATAATATGAAATCTGATTACTTATTGATTCTCTTGTTCCTTCTACTGAGAACATAAAATAATCAAAATCGAAAGATTTTTCTTTCTTTTTTCTTTTACTCTTACAAAGTTCAATGACTTCATCATTTTCATTTCCTTTTGCCAACACATCATTTTCCTTATTAGGAACTTGTTTCTGTTTTGAAATTTTAGAAATAGATATAAATCTATTTTCATTAAAAATAGTATCCTTCAATTCTATGATTGTATTAACAGATATAGAGTCATTAGGTTTTATAATCATGAATTGATAGGTCTTGTTATTATGTACTTATCCCAAGAAGATGCACTCAATTACTCTTTCACCTAATTTTTTTTCTTTTGGGTTTAAGAATTCGAACAATTGTTCTATAACCCCAAACTCTTAAATAATAAAGATTTGGTTTTCTTTTATTCCAAAACTCATATGGGGTTATTTTCTTCCTTTTAATTGGAACTTTATTCAAAATGTAACATGTTGTAAGCAATGTCTTACCCTAAAATCCATGGTTCAAACTAGAATTTGACAACATGACATTAACCATTTTCATCAATGTACAATTTTTGCGTTTAGCAACATCATTCTATTGTAATGTATAAGGAGCAGTTATTTGATGAATGATTCTCATGGTCTTAAAAAATGAAATAACATAATATTCTCCTCCTCTAATAAGATATTAAGTATTTAATAAAAAATTCACATTATAACTCAACTTCAGATTTATAAATTTTGAATTTTTTAAGAACTTCATTTTTAGTATGCAACAAATAATATAACAAAATTTAGAATAATCATCAAAGAATGTCACAAAATATCTTTTGTCTCCTAATGTTAATGTGTTATGCAAATCACACACATCATTATGAATTAATTCTAACATACTTAAAGATCTCTGAATATTTGTAAATGCACTTTTAGTTATTTTTGTTAACATACAAGTTTTGCTTTTTTCTTTAGATGTATCAAAATGTGACAATAATTCTAATTTAACCATGTTTTTTAACCTTTTGAAATTTATATAACCTAATCTATTATGCAACAAATAAGAATACTCAACAATATAAGTAGAAAATATTATTATTATTTGTATCAATATTAAGTTTGAACATTTCATCATATAAATAACATTTTCCCACAAATACACCTCATTTTGAGAGGAAAAAATTGTTACTCTTAAACCTCATATTTGTTCAAAAGACTACTTGAAACTAGATTTTTTCTAACTTCTAGAACATAAAATACATTTGTAAGAGTAATAATTCTCTTGCAAATATGTCAAGTAGCTCCAAAATCAATCTACCAAGCATTGTCATTTTTTACTAAATTGATTTCTATGATCATAACAATCATTTTCTCATTTGTTACTCCAATATAAGCTTGCTTTTTCTTTTTCTTTTTGAAAAGGTAACACTCATATTTATAGTATCATTTCTTCTGACAAAAATGACATTTGTCATTTTTCTTCTACCTTTTATGTTGCCTTTTCTCATCATTGGATTGACTTTTTCTTTTGTTAGAAAACTTTCTTATTTGTCCTTCCTCAACTATATACACTTTTGAAACATAGGAAACTTGCTTTTGTTTTATACTTTAGGCTTTTCTTGAAATTTTTCCGTGAATGAGGCAATTGCTTATGGTTCTATTGAAGTTTAAAAATTGTAGTAGATGTCAAATAATGAATCACTCATTACATTCAGGATATGTTCTCTACATATCTCATCATCTATCTCTCATTTTTGTCTCTTTTTGGTATCAGCAATAGTCTCTTTTCCTGACTCTTCAAGTCTTGTGAACCCTCTGTTACTGGCATATAAAGTTTCCTCCATCAAACCTTTTTAATTTGACGAAGTTAGAAGTTAACTCTTTCAATGTTCCAACCATAATGTGTGAGAGAAAATTTTGTCTTAAAATTATTAATGCATAAGTTATAGATTATACTGAAAATTGAAAGAAAATCACTTCAAGTCATGTATTGAATGTCATTTTCCTTAAGGAAAAATTAGTCCTCATTATTTTGCAACAGATTTATTTCAAATTTTTTAACAAAGTTTCTAGAAAGAGCAGAAGATTCCAATTTTAATTCCATCAAACAATTTTGCATGTAATGTAGACTTTGATTTTAGTAGAAAAAAAAAAATAAGGTATTCAAGTTACTACAAGCCTTTAAGTAAATTGTTTAAGAAAAATGATACAAATTATTTTTATAATATAACTCACATTTTAATAAAATCATATATAATCGTTCAAATGAAAATATTGTAAATAAAAATATACTTAAAGTTTTATTTCTTGATTATTTAAAATGTGCATATTATCTTTAAACCAAAAAAATTGATATTAATATTATTTAGTTAACGTGACAAAAAAAATTATTTTGTTGAGTTTTAATAAATAGAATCTCTTTTCGATCCTAAGTCTATAATTTTTTTACCAATAAATTGTTTAATTATATAATATTAATAAAAATAATTAAAATTATAAAAATATATTATTATAAACATAACAAAAAAAATATTTTAATAAAAAATTAATATATTTAATTTTTAGTATGTAATTACAAAGATATATATATATAATTTAAAAACGACCCTACTAAACCACAGTCTCGTCATTATTTTTTTACAAAGTGTTATGTTGAGCAATAACAACAAAAGAAAGAAAGAAATAAAGAAAGAAAAAAACAAAGGTATGCATATCCATTAAATAAATTCCAAGATCCTTTTCCCACGTCAGGTTTGTCTTGTTGCCGCCGATGGACCTCAAATGCAACAAGATGGAAAAAGATCCAAATCGCGCCAAGAATCAAAAGCAGGAATATCGGAGTATGGTTCAGAGATGGCAGATTGTGTGAACGCGGAAACGAAGAATGAAAATGTCATAAACATTGTGCATGCTTCCAGGAAAAAATGCTGAAGTATTCAAAAGAGCCAAATACGTTGCTGTTGCGATTAGGACAGCAATTACAAGGACTATGTCGCTGACATCTCCAGCAATGTGACCTCCTGGTTCTTGAATGTGATCAATGAGTCCTAGGTGCCGGTCTGGCCTTTTAATGAATGAGTTTAGTAGAGTTGAAGCCATGAACGCCTTGTTTAGGATGATTCCCATCTCGGGAATTTGAGATTGGCCCTGGCTTTCGAAGATCTGCTTGGCTGTACGACCGCTGAGATTTTTTTGCTTCATTGTTAACATGAACTCAGTTTCCTTCATTTGACATAAAGAAAAGGCACCAAAAAAAAAAAAACTAATATCATCTATATTATAATTAAAAAAAACTTGTAGCAATTGATACAAATACATACGTAGTAAAGAATAAAAATATTAAATGTATGTCAATTGTGGTGAGATTTAAATTTCAGATATAACTTATAATTTTTTTTTTTCAATTCAAGTAAACCAAATAAAAATAAAATCAACAACACATGGTTTTGTAATAATTGATTTTTATTTTGATTGCTGAATTATTTTAAAAATTATTTTTTATTTATATTTTTAAATGGTAAAATTTAATTTCAAAATTATCAATCTAATAATAGCATACGATACAAAATATAAAATTATCACTAAAAAAATTAAAATAATAAAAAGTAAAAAATCTCGGACTTCCATTTGAAAAAAGGGTCCTGGAAGAAACATTGTCAGAATGAATGGGATTTTAGACTAACATCAGTGATTACCCTCATTGAATATGTGTGCACTGCAATGTGCAAGGCTGTGTTGCCATCATCATCCTTCCTATTCAGGATTTCCTCCTTGTTCACCCGATGAATGAAACCGAACAAAATGCGAGGGTTCCCAATTTTCGATTTTTGACAGCAAGATGGAGGGTAGTCTCACACCGAGTGGTCAAATCCTCTACGGCTGGGAGGACAGGAGTATAAAAGCTCTCTCAAAAGAGAAACATCGCCCATCTTCACTACAGCATGCAATGGAGTGATCCCTTCCTTTCCTTTCACCCGGATGAGACAGCAGCCCACTGCTACAAGCCCTCTAACAGTCTCAATAGGCCCATTTTCCAAGGCCAGGTCCATGGGACTGGCCCCATTTCCATTCAGTTTCTGCGCAAGCAAGATGGGATCTCACGTTCCTGGCAGCTACATGTATTGGAGTGTCAACAACTTGTTTCTTTCTTGGATGGTATAGAAGTTGTGGATCTTCTTCGAGAAATGCATACAACTCGTCTACAAGTCCATATGCCACAGCCTTCCTCAACTTCTCATCCGTGCTGTGGATCAAATACAACAATTTTTGCTAAAAAATTAGTACTCTTGGCACCGATCATGATTGGAAGGGAGGAGGGTACAGGATTGATGCAGCAGCTAATTCACTCATTATTCATTAGTCACCTTAAGCTTCTTGATTCCTTTTATGTATAAAATATGCTTTTTATGAAACTCTTATCTGAACTCTGAATTAAGGAAAAAAAAAATGTATAATATAGCTCTGTTAGCATAATTCACAAAGATGCATAGAACACATTTTTATAATCAGCAATATTGTCCAATTAAAACACAATCACCAATACCAATCTCTTTGTTGTTATGCCTCTGTTTTTGTTTTTTTGAGGCTATTGACCCATTCATGATTTGCACATAGAGCTAGTGTTACTAATGTTTTACCTTAAGTGCTGTGTAAACAAGTCAATAATCGGAAGGAGAAGGAGCTCCGACAAAGTACCTCAACGATGATCAAAGGACACGTTATGCATACTTGTTATTTTTGTATATCAAACTAATATTCTTTTAGTATCCATGAGCCATCACCTAACACCACTAATACAAGATTCAATTGGTTGGACAATCATTAATACTAACTTAATTATTCGTTGGTTACAACAACCAAACATATTTAAAAATAAATTACAAAATAAGCAAATGCATTGTACATAAACAAAATCAAGTCTTCATTCTTTACTGTTGGAGTTGCTGTATTTCTCCTGCTGCAATTTTGGCTTTCGGATTCTTCTTCTCTTCTGACGTTGAGAACTCGAACAATAAAGAAGCTAGACCTCGTCACACTTTGTTTCTTTTTCATATGGATTTGCTTAACACCCACTTTTTATTTATTACATTAAAAAAAAAAAAAAAAAACACCAACATCCTTACCAAACCGAGACGTAATTGGTCCATTGCGTGCTGTTGCATTCCCATGGTAAGAGCCGGGTTTAAATTCGATCTCTAACTCTTCACGTTGTTTCAAGAGCAGCTGCTCGATTGCCCATCTCCTCCTAGCAACGGTCAAGATCACCTTGACCCAGATGACGATAGGTAAAAAAAAAAAAAAAAAAACAAAACAGAGGAAAGACCAAGCAGAAAAAATCCTGCCAGCCTACTTGACCCTGCTGCGTATACGACAGACAAAAGAAATGACAAAACATAGCACAAAAGAAAAGCCACCAACAGAGGGTAGATAAGCAAAAGGCCATTAGGGAGGAGAAGCGTCGTTGTCATAATTGACAATAAAAAGGCAATGGCGTTTAATCTCATAAAGAACAGCCAAACAAAGAAGTCTTCAAAAGAAGATGTTGGTTCAGAATATAGCAACTTTCCTCCAAGTTTAATTATGTTGGGGTTGGTGGTCTTTGGAGCAGTGGAATTGTCATAGCCGCCGGTGACACCGTCGAAGAATGTGCCGGTGGAGTTAAATGAAGTGGGAATAGACGAGGAAAGATTGGCAGGGAAATGGAGGACTGCCTGGTAGGTAGAAGTTGCCGTCAATATGGCAACCACAAGTACTGCACTTCGGGTTATTTTAGATAACAGGAATTTTTGAAGATAAAAAGCTATTCCATATTTCTCGGCATATGAAATCCTTCTCCTTAGATAGTCTACTTGGCCAGAGAATCCGAGAAAGGCTGAGGCTTTCGTGCATTCGGCAAGGTATTGCAGCTTTCTGATATTCTTTCTGTTCAAGTGCGCAAGCAAGTTGTTTTGCAAGATATCCACGGCTGTTAAGCCATCATCGTTCTTAGCGTTTAGATCAACTTTTGGTCCAAAGCAATGAGGAAACCATGCTATGAGACAAGAGGGCAAATCAGCTGTCTGAATTAACATATTCACCACCTGCATATTGTACACGGCGACTTTAAACTCAGTATATAACGCAACATTCAAAAAGAAGGGCAGCGAAAACATAGTAATGTCATCAACCAACTTCCAGTGAACTTGTTGATAGAAAACCTTAGGTAAATCTAGTCCATCAACAGTCATGGGTCCAATGTATGCACAAAAGCCAATTTAGTAAAAATGGTTATGAGGTTGTCGGAAGGTGATAGCTTCTTCACTGTTCCATTACTTCCCAGCAAGTGCAGCAGCATGGTTCCAGCTTTTTGGTTAAAGAAAAATCAGTTGCATTATGCTTTTTTGTGTTAGTTGAAATGTAACTAGATTATGAACAATTTAGTTAAGTTTCTCTCTTTAGTTTAGTTAGGTCATTGGTATTAGTCAAACCGAAAATCAATTTTGTCTCTTGTAATCCTTTACACTGATTTGAATTCTATGGCTGGGAAAGAACAAAAGGTTCTAGCTCTTCTGATATTTGTAATCAAAACAGATTTGTCATCAATTGGCTATGAGGTAAGAATCCCTCTCAATGATTGGTCTGGGTCAAGCAGTGAAAAGTTTATAGGAATTTAGTCACACGTATAAGTACGTGTCCAATCTCTAAATCTCTTGTCCTTCTCAGAGAAGAAAATAAAAGGAGCAAGCACTTGTCTGTATTTGATTCCTTTTGGCTAGCAATATGCAATACTGCGTTACCCTCTTCATCCACCCAACGCAGCACTTTATTTTGGTCCACGTGCTCAAGCCAATTCACTAGCAGTTTTAGAGCTTCTAACCTGTCATTCTTAGCTGCAATATGCAGGGCAGATTCTTTACGAACTGTGAGATCTTCAATAGATCTTGGACAAGCCATTAGAAGCTCAGCTAGCAGCTCAAGCATTCCTTGCTCAGTTGCGTAATGCAGTGGTGTTAAACCCTTTCTTCCCTTCACCCGGACAAGGTTGTCATCCTCGCCTACAAGCCGACGCATGGTTGGCAACTGATTATTCTGCAAGGCCAAGTGCATCGGACTGCAACCATCACGGTTGAGCTTCCTAGCAAAGGATGGTTTCAGCCTCATAATCTCCAAAGAAAACAGTGTATCCCCTGCTGATGCAGCTATGTGCAAAGGAGTATCGTCAAAGGGCACTTGATCAATGTGCTCTAGAATATACGGGTCCTCCTGGATGATTGCATATAACGATCGACATCACCGTTTTGAGCAGCTTCCTTCAACCTCTCGTCCATATTAAGGAGAACGATTATGCAAACTGGAGTTTCTTTAAGATGGAATAAGTGAATAATGATGGAAATTAATGAACGAGATGGTCATATATAGAGACACCACTAATGGTATTACTTGTTCAATTATAAAAGTGGCTAAAGTTACCTTCAAAAATAAATAAATAAAAACAAATAAAATCAAAATCGTCGGCTAAAGTTTTGAGTTCTAAAATATTTTTCTCTCATCTTCAACGGAAGGAAACTTCATGCTAATCAATGATGTATTTTTAATTGCATCTTGCTTAGCAACTCCAGATCACTGGAATCATAGTCGATGGTTGGTAAACTTTTGACAATGAATTAATGTATTTGTATTCTCTATTTCGTATGCGTTTTTCCTTAAACAGTGTGAATGGTGAATATTAGAGTTATAAAACATATGGCTATTTTTGTGGGCAGGGGCCAACCTTAGGTTAGACAGACAAAAAACAGTAGTTTAGGTTCCTCCGCTTAACCTAACCCCGCACATAAAACTATATTTTGATTTATATAATGAGAAAGCATAAGTGTTATTAACTCCCTCAGAATATAATCCAAAATTTTGCTTGGAATAATTTTGCTGTTAGCCTACTTACATAAATACTTCTTCCCAACATTTTCTAGCATTATCAAGGAAATTTCTCAAATCTATTCTTGATTGATTGGCAAACCAAGAGCCTGACGAGAATACAAGATGTCCTCCTGAAATTTCCCTGGCCATCGCGCAGCAGCTGCGCCCCCAATTCCCTCGATAGTCTACAATTGTGTTATACATACAAACTCATTGGCAATCTTGAACTCTTACATATAAAATCTTTTAAACCTTTTTTTCTTTTGCATATGGGATTGCTTAACACCTTCCCTTTTTTTTATAAAAAAAAAAAAAAACACTAACTTACTTGCCAAACCAAAACGCAATTTGTCAATTGCGTGCTGTTGCATTCCCATGGTAAGAGCCGCGTTAAAATTCCTTCTGTAACTCTTGACGTTGTTTCAAGAGGAAATGCTTGACTGCCCATCTCCTCCTGCCGAAGATCAACGTCTCAATGCCCCACTTGGAGAGAAAAAAACCAGCCGGACTAGCAAACAAACCAGGCAGAAGTAACAACAACGCTGCTATCATGTTTGAGATTGACAAAGCATAGCACCAAAGCAATGGCATCACTAGAGGACCGACAAAGAAGAAGCCATTAGGGAGGAGAGTTATCATTTTCATAATTGAGATAAGAAAGGCAATGGAGTTGACCGTTAGGAAAGCGAGAGGAAGCCACAAGTATGAATCAGAAAAATCCGGGGGACTGAGGACTGCCTGGTATGTAGCAGTTGCGATCAATATGGCAACCACAAGTACTGCATTTCGGGTTGCGTTGGACACAAGCAATTTTGCACGATAAGAAGCTATTGCCCATCTCTCGAAACATGAAATCTTTCTCATTAGATAGTCTGCACGGCCAGTGACCCCGGCAAAGGATGGGGTCTTCTTGCGTTCTGCAAGCCGATGCAGTTGTCTGATCTCTCCTTCTCCCATTTCCTGCTGGTTTTGCAAGATATCCACTGCTGTCAACCCATGTGCGTTCCTGGCGTTGAGATCAACTTTCGTTCTAAACAAACGGGGAAACAATGCTCTAAGAACAAGGGGCACATCGGCTGCATCAGTTAGCATTTTCACCATCTGCATCTTGTACACGGTGACTTTATGCTCAGTATATCATTAAATTCGAAAAGAAGAAGGGCAGAGAGAACATGGCAAAGCAGAAATAGAAAACCTACTATTAATAATTATTTGTTAGTCAATATTAACTGTAGTTTTCTAGCTATTTTTCAATTTTTTTTCTTGGGTTTCTTTATTTAGTGATTGTAACCTACTATAAGAAGTTGTAAATATTGGTGATGAAAGATAAGAGATTGTTTTCCTCCTGGTTTTAGTCATCAACTAACTTCTAGTGAACTTGTCGACAGAAAGTCTAGGGTAAATCTAGTCCATCAAAAGTCATAGACCCAAAAATCAGACCGTACTAAGTATGTACAAAAGCCAATTGAGTCAAGAAAGTTATGAGGCCGTGGAGATAATGGCTCCCCTACCGTTACATTACTCGCTAGCAATTGCAGCAGTATGATTCCAGCTTTTTGGTTAAAAGAAAAACAAGTTGCGTTATGCTTTTTATGTGTTAGTTCAAATGCAACAAGATTATGAAATTTGCAGTTAAGTTGCTCTCTTTAGTTTAGTTGTCACTGCTATTAGTCAAACTGAAAATCGAGCCTGTCTTTTGTAATCCTTTCCACTGACTTGAATTCTATAGTTGGCAAAGCGCAAAAGGTTCCAGCTCCTCTGATATTTATAATCTAAACAGAATTTTCATCAATTGGCTACACACTAAGAACCCCTCTCAATGCTCTGTTTAAAGTTAGCAGTGAAAAGGTTGTCAGAACCCGATCACAGATAAAAGTACGCGTCCAATATCTAATCCTCATGTCCTTCTCAAGAAGAAACCAAAAGGAAAGAGCACTTGCCTGTCTTTGATTTCTTTGGCTAGCAATATGCAATACTGTGTTACCCTCTTCATCTGCCCAACGCAGCACTTTATTTTGGCCCACGTGCTCAAGCCAATTCACTAGGATTTTTAGAGCTTTCAACCTGTCATTCTTAGCTGCAATATGCAGGGCAGATTCTTTACGAACTGTGAGATCTTCAATAGATCTTGGACAAGCCATTAGAAGCTCAGCTAGCAGCTCAAGCATTCCTTTCTCAGTTGCGTAATGCAGTGGTGTTAAACCCTTTCTTCCCTTCACCCGAACAAGGTTGTGATCTGCGTCTACAAGTCGACGCATGGTTTGCAACTGATTATTCTGCAAGGCCAGGTGCATCGGGCTGCAACCATCTCGGTTGAGCTTCCTAGCAAAGGATGGTTTCAGCCTCATAATCTCCAAAGCAAACAGTGTATGCCCTGCTGATGCAGCTATGTGCAAAGGAGTATCGTCAAAGGGCACTTGATCAATGTGCTCTAGAATATACGGGTCCTCCTGGATGATTGCATATAACGCATCGACATCACCGTTTTGAGCAGCACTCCTTAACCACTGATGTAGACTGCAGATTCATTCGATCCATCAGTTTATTTTCATTGCAGCTGGAACATTAATTAAGGTACTGAGAAAAAGCACTAATCGATGCAATTATCCGAAAATTTTAATTGAACACAATCAAAAGATTCATGAGTTTTCCTCTCCTTGAACAGACAAAGAATACTTCACCTCAAATAATATCCAAAACAATCAACTGGAGGAAATAAAGAAGCTGCCAATGCTCCTGATCTGCCTGTTATGTATAAAATCTCTGCCTTTGCCGATTGAGCTTGATCATTTATCATATCCAAAGCCGTAAAACCCTTTAGATTCTTTGACTTCACGTCCACTCTGCAATCTAACAACATTCTCAATGCCTGCATCAAGCATCCAAAAATTTTGGTCAACAAACAAGATAGAACAAGAAAACAAAGGCTAATTTCTGAAGTAAATGCGTGAGTAGTAGCATCATGTTAGGAAATAATTCGTAATAGTCCCTCCTTTTATGACCAGGTAGAAGTATCTATCTTGTTGTCAAAAAATTTGGGGAGACAAAGAAGTTAACAAGTTGGAACCAGAAGAAGGAGGAAAATTTCTGGGGTGAAAGAATGAGAAGTTAACATTTTGTTAGGAAATCATTTCATAAAAATATGTTTTATATTTTTCCACAGGAAAAATTAAGAGGCTGCCGTCATGCCTGAGGTATATTTTTGGATGCTGCAATATGCAACACGGTGTTTCCATCCTCATCTTTCCAGTTCAAGACCTTTCTCTCCCTGTAATGATCTTTCTTGCAGCATCCCTCTTTAAGCCACCTCACAAGAACTTCAAAAGCTTGAAACATCCCACTGTTCAGGGCAACATGAAGAGCAGTTTCATTTCTAATAGTGACATCTTCGATGGACTTTGAGCAAGCATTTATGAAAGAATTCAAAAGATCTATCTCTCCAAGGTCATTGTCAATCTGGAGGAGTTGAAGAACCAAGCGAGTTTGCCCATTTAGCAATGCAAGGTGGATGGGGCTATATCCAACTTCATTTAGTTTTTTGGCAAATGATGGTTTTAGCCTCGTAATCTCCTTGGCAAATTGGGTTTGGCCAGCAAAAGCTGCTACATGTAAAGGTGTGGCAGCAAATGGCTTCTCATCTATGTGGTCAAGAAGATTAGGATTATCCTGTATTAAGTGGTACAAGGAATCAATATCTCCGCATGTCGCAGCTTCTTTCAACCTCTCGTCCATATTAAGGAGAAGGATTAAGCAAACCGGAGTTTCTTTAAGATGGAATAAGTGAATGATGATGGAAATTAATGAACGAGATGGTCATATATATAGAGATACCACTAATGGTGTTACTTGTTCAATTATAAAAAAAATAATAAATAAAAAAAAAATAAAATCAAAATCGCCGGCTAAAGTTTTGAGTACTTTAATATTTTTCTCTCATCTTCAACGGAAGGAAACTTCTTGCATCTTGCTTAGCAACTCCAGACCACTGGAATCATAGCCAATGTTTGGTAAACTTTCGACAGTGAATTAATTTCATTTGTATCCTCTATTTCGTATGCATTTATGGTGAATATTAGAGTGGTGATGATGCGTGACAAATGGCATTTTTAGGCAGGGGCGTTTGACAGAAGAAAAGAGTAGGTCTGGGTTCATTCGCTTGACTTGACCAACTCAATCCAATTCAAATCAAAATTTTGGTGATGCAGCTGGTATTTCTAAGAAACTACCCATAAAATTATATTTTAATTCATAAAATGGGATGGTAGCTATGTTGGCTGACTTAAGGACCAAGTAATTAGATCTTTTGTTACTGTCAGTCGTTGGTGTTTGATGTAAAAGATGTTTGTGACAGAGCTACAAGCGTGTTGTGCATGTTCAAAGCTCAGACTCCCTGTCTCCTACACGCAAACTTCAAATCATAGGCCGTCCGGTGCAAATATTTCCACGTCCACGAGAAGAAATTGATTCCTTTGTCTTCTTCTGACGGAACCATGACCTTATTTCTAATTTTGATTCACCTTTGTGCCCCCCAAAGAGATGCCAATGATCTCTACTTACCACCATTTTCTTCAATCTAAAAGGAAACAATTCATGAGATAAGACAATTGGGTACATAATTTCCTACTTTAAATTTTTTTTTTTTTTTTGTGGACTACTAATTTCTAATTTTTTTTTATTGTACCACTTTTCCAAAAATCTTGTTGGTGAATATCATTTTTGTTAAAAATCCAACACCCCCCACTTCAATCAATTTTTCCCTTCTTACTAAAAGCATGTAAAGAATGTAGATTAGTAGGTCAATCCGCATTTATTCTAAACAAGAAATTGTTTGCCATTAAAAAAAAACAAAAAAAAAAGAAGCATTGTAGCTAAAAAAGCATTGGTTGTTGATGAGATTTGCATGTGCAACATGAAATTTTCTGGAGGAAAAGTTTGAGCGATACAATAGCACCAACTCTTACAATACAAGAAAAGAAACAGGATTCAGGACCAATATGCTCTAGCTTGTTCGAGTCATCTCTAAAATTAAAGGTGTTAAGTTTGAGACTTAGTCAAATCCAATCAATTATTAGAAAAATAAAAAAAGACTTTAGGTTTATGTTGTGTCTGGAAGTTTAAGAAAACTGGCCGCCCCGACAATATTTAATGTACGTATTTAGGCAACTCAATTCACAGCAGTTCATGAATGGTGTCACAGAGAGTAAAATAATCGACTTAATCCAATGATATTCATCAGATATATATGACTTTTAGAGAAGAGAAGAGAAGAGACCTTGATCTCATGATCACTTACATATATCAAGATTAAAGAATTTCCTATCCGCAATTCAGTAATAGCAATAAAAATTGTATCATTGCAAATGTTTATTATCATCATAATACAACAGTTATGGATGGGCTAAACCATCAAATGCAACAAGATGGAAAAAGATCCAAATCGCTCCAAGAATCAAAATCAGGAATATCGGAGTAAGGTCCAGAGATGGGAAGATTGTGTGAACGCGGAAACGAAGTATGAAAATGTCATAAACATTGTGCATGCTTCCAGGAAAAATTGCAAGAGGCAGCCCCATCACACGAGAACAACAATCGTGCACACGGATGCACAAAATGCTGAAGTATTCAAAAGAGACAAATACGAGCTTTCCCACGAGCCCACGATCATCTTTCCGGCCTTATTTGGCGGATTGTCGGGGGACCAATATCCGCGGGGCGGGCTCAGGACAGCTTGGTACGTTGCTGTTGCGATTAGGACAGCAATTACAAGGACTATGTTGCGGACATCTCCAGCAATGTGACCTCCTAATTCTTGAGCGTGACCAGTGAGACCTAAGTGCTGGTCTCGCCTCTTGATGAACGAGTTTAGTGGAGTTGAAGCCATGGACGCCTTGTTTAGGATGATTCCCATCTCGGGAATTTGAGATTGGCCTTTGTCTGCTTGGCTGTACTGACTGCTGAGATTTTTTTTGCTTCACTGTGAACATTGTTCAGCAACAACTCAGTTGCCTTCATTTGACACAAAGGAAAAGGCCAAAAAGGTTAAATAATAATAATAATAATAAATCTAGTACTCAAAAAAAAAATTCTAACAATGTATACAAATACATATATATAGTAAACAATAAAAATATCACATATATGTTAATCGTCAATAAAATTAAAGATAAAATTTAAATTTCAAATATATAGTAGGCAGTTATAAAATATTATCATTTGTAAAAATTCATATAAGATAAAAAGTCATATGATAAAATAAAATTTTTAATATTTATTTAAAATTGAGTCATTTGATATTTACAAAATTTTATTGACAATCTCTACTAATCTAATAATTAATCTAACGATCATTATAATTATTAATTTAATAATTATAAAATCACTAGTAAGAAAAGTGTCAATTTTGTATTGATCGCATAATTATATTTATTTTATTTTATTTAAAAAATTAAGAATAAAATATTATAGAGTTCAAGTTTACGCAACCCATCAGGAGATTCCAGCCCAAGAAAGTCCACGCAACTCTGATTATAGGCCTCCAAATGGGCCACTTTGGGCTAAGTATAGGCCCAAATCAGCAGTTGGAAAAGTCCATTAAGACAACCCCGGTCTTCGGCTCTCTCTTTTCTTCTCCCATTTAGCACAATCGCTGACTCGCTTTATCTAGCCACTCACCAGCGCTGCCCAGCAATGGAGGTCGCAACCCCAACAGCGTCGACCGTCTGGCCCCACGGCCGCATGCCACAGTCGCCACTGGCCTCTCTGCGAAGCATGAGGCATAACCGAACCTTAACTTTCTCTTCTCTGTCTTCTCCCTCAAGCACCTCTCTCTCAACAAGCCGTTTCTGCCCCTTCTCCGCGGCGGGTAGCGTCACCGGAGACTTCTCTGGCACCAAGCTCCGACCAGAGTGCTTAAATCCGGCTCTAATTTCCAGTTCCAAAGGCAAAAGAAGTGTTGTCACTATGGTATCTATTCAATTCATTAGCTTCTTTCCCCATTTCTTTGCTTTTTGTTTTTTTTTCCCTGTAAAATTTTTGATTATTTGAAATTATTATTCATCCTAATAATTAAATTTACTCTTAATTATTAAAGATTAAAGCTTTCTGTTGTTTGAAGGAGATATCTGTGAGCCTTTTCTTTTACAATTTAGGGGCTGAGAAGGAAAGTTGAAATGACTCGTTTGTCCCTTAGACTTTGCTTTCCCTATGACCATTGTTGTTGAGGAGCACACAGTTTTAGATGAAACTGCCCTTTTTCTTGGGGGAACTGAATTTTCCATTCTTTTTAAAACTAAACTACTGCACCAACTGTTTGGTTTCTGTCTTCCCTTCATCCAGAGGTATGGTCCATTCAAATATGGTGTTCCCAAGCTTAATAACGCTATCCCATGAACTTGGAATGATATGCTGTAGAGATTTATAGGCTAATGTGAAACTTAGAATGGTGTATGAGAATGTTTCGCCTTCTTAGAATGGTGCATATGTGTTGAAGTATATTACCGTTCCTGCATATTGTTTTCCCATGATGTCGTGCATCAAAGAAGTAATGTTGGTATTTAATGTTTTTATTGGCCCTGTGACAGATAATTTTCATATTTTATTTATATACCTGCCATGGATTTAGCCGACCCTAATTAAATTTGGGATTAAGGTTGTGTTGTTGTTGTAGTAGTACTTCTCCTGGTTTATTTCCTTTATGCTGTTATGGAATTTATCATAATCCTGAATGAACTTATAAGTTGCAGCTTGGTAGTTCTACATTCCTGCAGGTTTGCACAGAATGAGGAGTTGAATGTTTTATGATTTCAGTAATTTTTTCTATTTCCTATATTCACTCTGACATTTGTGCTGTATACTTCTGTCATTAGGTAATTCCTTATACTAGGGGAAGTGCATGGGAGCAGCCTCCTCCCGACTTAGCATCATACTTGTTCAAGAATCGGATTGTTTACTTGGGCATGTCTCTTGTTCCTTCTGTTACAGAGCTAATACTAGCAGAATTTCTTTATCTTCAGTATGAAGATGAAGAAAAACCTATTTACCTGTACATAAACTCCACTGGGACAACAAAGGTCAAGTGTTTCTCACTTTTTTTTCTTTGTTTTTCTTTTTCTTAGCAATACACAATAGGGAGTAGGACATTTTTCTAGCTTTCATTAACTCATGTGCACCAGTGCACTTTATCTGAATTTAACATGATGATGTTGTGCATGGTTGCAAGTACTTTACAAAGTTGGAAAAAAGAATGTTTTGTGGAGACTAATAGTCGTGGTGGTGGCTTGGAGTAACTTGTTTTTCTGGACTTCAGATCAATGCATAGAAACCCTGGAAGTAAAAACATTGCTCTCTCTCTCTCTCTCTCTCTATGAATGAAGTGAAAACATTTCCTGGGAATTTATAAGAGGATTATAGATTTTCAGATTACTAAATGCAAGGACAATAGGTGTCTGTGAATAAACATGCAAATCATGTTGAAGTAATCAGTTCAAATTTATTGAAAGAGTTACAAATACTCCACCTTTGGCATTGCCTCAACCAGGGTCTGGATCTTTAACATGTGGCAGCTTTGAAGTGTCACAAGTTGTTTTACTAGCTTGTTGTCTGCATGTCGCATGCCTAAAGTTTGGTCTTCTATGTGCCAAGAATAAGTATACATGCTTCTGATGCAACTTTTCTTTCTCTTGAATTTTTCAGGGTGGTGAAAAGTTGGGTTATGAGACAGAGGCTTTTGCGGTCTATGATGTTATGGGGTCATAAAACTTTGTGCTTTTCTTCGTAATGCCATTTTACTGTACAATTCTATTAAGCATTCCATCTTGACAGTCTCACAATGATAAACAAGAACCCTATGACACTTTCCCCTCTGTTTGTTTTGGAGCTCACTTTTCAACCTGTTTGTGGTTTATTTTATTATCATTGTTCTGTTGGCTGCCCCTGTCACTTTGTTGAGTCCTGGCACTAACTTGGAGACTTTTCGTGGCTGTAAATTGGCTAGACTTCTAATCTTTCTGAAAGCTAAATTTGACAGTTGTTTGTACCATCTTTAAGTTAATCATATGGACATTTGATCCCAATTCACTCTGTCTTCCCTCTCCAGTTCTATGTGTTTGGTATATGTATATATGCCAGCATGTGTACATATGCTCTTTGTATGTGTGGATTGGCTTTTCCATAATTGATGGTAAATGGATTTTCACTGATTTTAAGGCCTACTTGGCCAGTAGTGTCAGATGTATAACAGTAACTCTGATGCTGCTTTTTATCAACATATTTACTTTTGCATTATGATGTTTATAACCAGAAGATTCTGTTTTTTGTTCTTGTTCTTGATTGTCTTTTGCAAATTTGCAATACAGGTATGTCAAGCCTCCTATATTCACTCTATGTGTTGGTAATGCCTGGGGAGAAGCTGCCTTACTTTTGGCTGCTGGTTCAAAGGGAAACCGTTCTGCTTTACCATCATCAACCATCATGATGAAACAGGTTTTGTCTTTACCGTATGTCTAGTGCTGGGATGTCTTGTGTCTTCTAATATCTTGCTAGATTTTTTATTCCTGGCTGCAATCAATATTGGGTTTAAGGGATGAAAGTTGCCTGCAGCCAATTGGGAGATTTCAAGGTCAAGCAACAGATGTAGACATTGCGAGAAGAGAAGTGAAGAATGTAAAGGCGGAATTGGTATGTTCAATGATGAATTTAGAAATACTTTTTAATAGGAGCTTGGTTACAGATTGTCCATCCCTTCATTCTTAGCTTTCTGCTTGCTAGTAATTGAAATATTTTTTCTGAAATATTGGTTCATTATAGTATTTGCTGGCTACTTTTCAGATTGGCTTGATTAGGTTCATCAAACAATATCTTCGCATCTTTTTAAATACATGAAAATGGGAGAAATGATGAACATTTGTCATTTTCCCTTTGTGACTACAACTTTATTAATTCAACCACTTTTGTAATTAATTTGCTTTTCAGGTCAATCTATTCGCAAAACATGTTGGAAAATCACCTCAGCAAATTGAATCTGACATGAGTCGCCCAAAATATTTTAGTCCAACTGAAGCTGTTGAATATGGCATCATAGACAAGGTACTGCAGTCTGTATATATATTTTTTAACGTCATTGGCTTGGTGAATTACCCTTTTCATGGATTTCCTTGCCAGGTTATATACAATGAAAGGAGCAAGGAAGACCGTGGAGTTGTTTCAGACCTTAAAAAAGCACAACTTATATGATTGTTGAAATTTTTGCTTGGTTATTTTTTGGAGTGACATGTAGGTAAATTCCAAATCATTGTCATATAGAGGATATTTGATGATTAAAATGCTTTTTTGCATCACATATCTTGTTATATTATAGCTGGTGGGTGACAAGTGCTCTTTTTCCCCTACCAATGTAGATATGGAGGTCTACTTTTTCATAGCATCTTTAATGTGGTTGTGTACTTGCATTTCATCTGGAATTGGGATAGTTTAGATCGAATTCTTAGGCTGGACATTAAGGTCCTTTGTCTAACTCCCAAGGAGCAAATAAGGATAGCAATTTATGGTGATTTCCTTGTATCAAGCACACTTTGTTCTGAAAGCTTGATAGAGCGTGTCTTGGTACCTATGAGGTTAAGGCCTGGTAGTTCACTCCAGGTTGTGCAACCTATAGGCAATCATTAAGCTCACGGGAATACTCCTGTATAGGATAAAATGGTTAATGTGACTCCTTGTGCATTGCTGCATGAAAGACTTTCACTGTTAATCAATTGAACAATAGATGCTTGTCTGTGGCACCTGGTGGAAAGTGAAAAGGAGGATGAAAAAACCAACGTGAACTGTTTATGACACGTTCTTTCACTCACCATCTAATTTACCCACCCCAAGACCATAAAGCAACGTTTTTGGGTATGATCTGGAGTGAAGATTTAATTGCATGTTCTTTTCACGATGATACCACCTTCCCTTTTGTGGCATCATTTGGCTTTCTAAAACTGTATCACAGAGACACCTGGAAAGTTGTGTAAGCTAAGTTGCTGGTCTAACTGTATGTCTGAAATGCACCTTGCACTTGATTTTCACTTTATTCTGTTAAAGATCAATGAATTTGAAGCTTAGAGTTGACTAAATAGGCCATGTTGCTTGGCAGTTGGCTTTGGGTACAATTATCATCATCCCACCCCATTATCCGACCCCTTTCCTTTTTTCTCATCCTGAAATACGGCAAATGTAGGGATGGGATGCTAGTGTGTACCAGTTCCATTGATAACGGCCATACACACACTTTGGTACCAGTTATCCACGGTGCACCTACCGCCATTTCTTATAAGAGGTTAGGGCCCTATGTCGAAAGTGGCATAATAAATCATACAAAGCCCGTTGGAGTAACAACACGGTGGTGGGTCACCATCCTGGTGCTCGCTCTCTCCATCTGTCTTGCATTTTTTCTGCTGACTGCTTCCAAAGAGTTTGTCATTCTTAGCTTTGCACCGGTTTTGATGCTTTCTCTATCTTGCCTTAAAATGTTGTTTATTCTCATGTTTTAGGGAAATATGATTTGCCGTAGGCTGGAGTAAGTGAGCAATGTATACGCATTGTGCTGAAAGTGACTTGAGCGACCGCGGACAGAGTGCGCTTTGAACAGCCTGAGTGGACAAGACCACTACCGTCCCCCCCCCCCCCCCCAATCTTTAGATAAAGGACGTGCTCCAATGGTTATTATACATGTAACAAAGCATGTTTCTGGCATCATGTATTGCTTGATGGATGTGTATTTTCAATTATATTGATCTTTCAACGTTGTCTGTACTCTTTTTATGCACTGAGGTGCCTCTTAAATTTTTAGCATCTCCCAAGTCTTCTGCTTACGCTACTATTAGCTGTAAGGGATTTATCATCATTTTAGGTTCTTTAAAAAAATGGTGGTAAATTCAATATATGTTATATGAGAAATATAAGTATGGAAAAAACTATTTGTTATAACCTTAAGTAGTTTTAGAGAATAATAAATACAAATTAATTAATTAAAATTATTATTTTATTTTATTTTATTTTCTGAAGTAATTGATTAGAATTGTTAAAACATCATTGTATTTACTTGTATTTCGTTAATCTCCGTTTACACAGTGTTCCTTTTATAATATTTAGACTAGTTCATATAAACATGTACCAAAATTTTTATAAAAAAAAATTATTTCACAGTATTTATTAAGTTATATAAAAAAGATGTAAATGAATTATATTTTTTATAATAACAAATAAATAAAATTATAAATAAAAAAATTACTTTCTTCTTACTCTTTTCACCTGATTATATATATATTTTAATAAATATTATCAGGTAATAATATTTTAATACAAAATATAAGAAAGAAGTCATGTATGTATACTAAACATTTCAGGCAAAATCACAAGTGGATGATCAAAGATGTTATCAGTGGCAGTATCTAGTTGGTTTGCTCTCTCTCGGTCCCACACAAACACACACACCCACACCCAGCGAATTGTGTGCTAAAAATGCCAAAGTGGACAATTATAATATGGAATCGCCTACCCCAATTTCTCCTTTTTTTTTAAAAAAAAAAAAAAAAAAAAAACCCTTTTTGTCAAACCCTTGGTGCTCGTCCCCCTAATTTTTATTTTTTTTATTTTTTTATTTTTTGAGTCTTGATCCAAATATTTGACACCGTGAAGCTCTTTGGTTACCTATTTTGACGTGCCTCTACTAGTGCGTTGCAACCAAACAAGCGATGATTTAGTGGCCTAGTACAGATGTTCTTGGCTCATAGTTTTCAATTCAACATGCAGGAACCATTCGAAGATGCACCCGGAATACTGAGTCGCCATGCAAGTTGCAAGGATTAGATAGAGCAGCACTCACTAAGCTCAAGGCTAGTCATCGTACGTAGCCCTTGATATTTTGCATTCTACAAATAGCAAGAGGACTTTTTGAGAGGTTGGATTCCTTTTGCCCTTGCACATGGTGGAGAACTGGGATAATTAATTTAGTCGCAGAAGCACACATTAATCATACTAAAAAAAAAAATAAATAAATTGGAAATTGCTCATGAGTGGTCAACAAAAAGGGCCGTCTACATTGACTTGTCCCACTGTCACTAAAAAAAAAAAAATTATTAATTAATTTAGTTTCTATACATCAATGCCTGGAGACCCATCTATAAATAGGGGGCAGTGGTTTTTTTGGCTTCCCATCTCACTCAAAGCATTCTTTCTTTGAATTTGTGATAGCGCTTTGATTTATCACAAAGCTATGGGATTTTCACTTGGATATACTTATGGCCTTCTCTGTGCCTTGGTGTTAATGCCTGCTATTAGTTGCTCCCAAGATTTCACACACTCAAGGGCAACTTTCTATGGTAGCCCTGATTGCTTAGGGACACCAAGTATGCATAAACATCTCAGCTCTCTCTATATTTTGTTTCTATGTTCAATAATTAGGATTTTGATTCAAATTACGTATAAAATTAACGTGTTTTACGTAAAATGGTGATTGTGTGAATGTAGCTGGAGCTTGTGGGTTTGGAGAATACGGAAGGACCATTAATGATGCTTATGTAGCTGGTGTCTCCAAGCTTTACAGGAACGGTACCGGCTGTGGTGCTTGCTATCAGGTAAGATCTTGTTGTTATTGCATTAGTTTTACGTACCAACAATTAATCTGGAACATAGACCTTTGTTAAGAAATTAAACACTCTTTACAAGCCTAACGTTATCATGCAAAAATTAAAAAAAAAAAAAAAAATATTACGGAGCGGTTCGCAAATTACACAAAATATCTTGGAAACAAGGTAGTCATACATTCTTTTAAGAGAAATTTAGTGACATTTTCCCTCATTTTTTTCTTGATGGGCCAAGTGCACCAACTTGTTGGAATGCTTACCTTTGCATTTACCATATATCCAAATAATATGATAATCTAGAACATTATTGAAGTTAGCACTATAATTAAACTAAGTACGTCCACTAGCCTCTAGCCCTACAAGTGATGAATGATGATGATGATGATGATGGGCTTATGAATTTTTCCATTACACTGATCCAGGTTAGGTGCAAGGCCCCACAGCACTGCACTGATGATGGGGTGAACGTGGTGGTGACCGACTATGGTGAAGGGGACAAAACTGACTTCGTCCTAAGCACCAAGGCCTATGCAAGAATGGCACGTCCAAACATGGCCGTCGACCTGTTTGCCTATGGCGTCGTTGATGTCGATTACCGGAGGATCCCTTGCCGATACAACTCTGACCTCATTTTCATTGTCCAAGAGAACAGCAGGTTCCCTGACTACCTAGCCATTGCTTTCTTGTACCTCCCTGGTGTTAATGATGTCTTGGCCGTTGAAATTTGGCAGGTAAGCACGGAGTCTATTGATCTGATCTTTACAATTTTCTGCTTTCCTAATAATCATCCTCCAGCCCAAAAAGCGTTTGACATAAAACAAATTAAGCATGCATCATTAAATATGTACGTAATTTTATCTTTTATTATTATTATTATTATTATTATTATTATTATTTTAAAAAAAGCTTCTATAACTCAAGGATGTGACAAATTAACTCTACCTTTATTCCATGGTAAATTAAGCATAATTGCTGTCTTTTTTTTTTTTTGGGGGGGGGGGGGGGGTGTTACAGGCTGATAACAACGAATGGAGGGGCATGAGAAAGGCCTACGGGGCAGTTTGGGACATGCCTAACCCACCAAAGGGTGCCCTTACCTTGAGAATCCGAGTAAGTGGCAGCGCTGGTCAAAGATGGGTTATGGCAACTAATGCTGTCCCAGGTGATTGGAAACCAAAGGTATCTTACAACTCAGCATTTCAGCTCTACTAGATAGGAGCTACCTCCTACCTCCCATGGGAATCGTCCGTTAATTCATGCTTATAATTTTGTGTAGGCCAGCAAATATTCTTTGCTGTACTCAATAAGTATAAGATTAAAGGTTTTAAATTTAAATTTTAGTTGAAGTTACTTATTATAAAAATAAAGTGTGTACTTTTACTAGAAAGGATATGTAATAATAAAGTGTGTACTTTTACTAGAAAGGATATGTAATAATAAAGTGTGTACTTTTACTAGAAAAGATATGAAATAAAGTCAATTCCCTTCTGTTTTCTCTCTCTCTCTCTCCATCTTGCAAATGCATCTGTGACCATAAATTCAAAGTAAATTATTATCCAGCTCAAGCACAAATAAATTCATGAATACCAAGAACAAGAAAATTAAATTTTGTTAGGCCTGCATGGCCCAAAATTAGGCCTGATTTCAACCTTACATACATCGATTAAAATTACCTATCCACTTGCGCTTCTTGTAATCACATTTGAAGGTAAACCCTCGACTAATTGACTAATTACAATTTTGGTTAATCTTATTTAGACCAGAAGCGACAATGCTTCGCTATTCATATTGTATCAACTGTGCATTTATATTTGTGTCATTATACTAAGAATAATAAAATAATTCAAATGAGAAGCAATAACATAAAGGATTGATGTATAATATGCATAAAATAGAATGGATAAAAGATACGTATACATATTCACAATATTTGTGCAATAAATGATCTTTAATTAATTGATTTTATTATAACCCAAGGCAAATCCTTTAGTTCATTCTAAAATGAAGTCACCGCTCTTTCTTCTATTCATAATAGCTAAGAATTGAAAATAATAAATAATTTTTTTTAAAAAAAAAAATTTAGGTTGGGCTAATAATTATGGGAACAATGATGTTCGAGTAGAGTTTAGCAATTGGTGGGTATAACTAATGCATGGACCCTTACCGTTCAAAAACTATATAGATTTCTACCTTCCACATAATAAATAAACTGTATGAAGTAAAGATCATTGGACCCAAAAAAAAAAAAAAAAAAAGAATAATATAATATAATATGAAAACATTTCCGGCAATTAAATTGAGCTACCGAAAACTGTGTATTCAGATATTTAAGTGTAGATTATGTGTTGGGTTAAAAAGTTCTGTAATATACAGTTGACATGGCAAGGACAACCATGAATATTCAGTGTACAAGAACATACAAATATTTTCTTTTCACGAAAAAAGGTCAAAAAAATAAAAAAAGGAGGGCTGTAGCATCCGACCTGGCGAGCATCGAAAAGCATGTGAGACGTGAAATGAATCAGGGGATTCAACGTATAGACGTGCAACCTTGCGTATACAGAAAGCAACTCGCAGTGGCCAAATATAACGGCTTCTTCCAGATCCAATTCCTGTTCTTAGCCTGCCTCAATACATTCTACCAGTGCACTCGGAGGAGCCACAGTAGCAGCTCTTTTTCTTTATATTGCCATCAGAATCATAGACTTCATCTATCATATAATTGTAATGGTAAGTCAACTCTTGCAACGGAGGAATGTTCTCTGCCGAAAACAGCATTATGTGGGGCATTCTCTTATCCTCGTGATCATAGAGAACATTCTGCGCATAAAGATTAGGAGAACAACTGTGGTTGATGAATCTCCCCACATTGCCACACTGTGCGGCATCAATGGTGAAGCTACCATCCTGCACAACCTCACAAGGGCTTAACTGTGCCTCGGGCACGAGGGCAGAAAGTTCATCCCAAAGAACTTTGTCATTGCAGTTATGTCCAATGTCAAACAAATATTCATCATTTCCAGTTCTTTGCTCTGCCTCCTTTTCTTCAAGTAGCTCTCCAACATACTCACAGATAAAACTCCCTGAAGGGATTGAATTTAAAGATCTCACTCCCCATCCCCTTGATTCAGTTTTAAAAACTTCAAGCTGAAATTTAATACCATGCTGGCTGACTCTATTAAAGCAAGAAGGAGGACACTTGCAAGAAGGACCACACTCGTAAACTATGGGCTTTGCTTCAACTATAGCTCCATTATGGTTATACGGGATCTCTCCTCCATTCTTTGCCGCACAAGTACATTTCCCCTCAAAGCATTTTCCATTACAATCACAACCCTGTGGAGGATTCAGACTGTACCAAGCAGGGTATATCATGCGAGTGACATATTCAAATGGTGGGGGTCTCTCATCGTCAAGAGCATTCACAGCACAAATGGCAATGGACTCCCTCCCTTGGGAGATGTCGTCCAAGCATAGACCCTCATGTACTTTATGTTTCTTGGACTTCACTACTTTCCAAGCAAGCTCTGGTTGACCAGGGATTCGAACCAACTGAAACTTGTAAACCAGTTTACCATGCGGTCCCACCTCCTGCCAAAACTTCTCCACTAAATACAGGCCATCGTAAATGTATGTCTTACCTCTTGAATCAGATACCTTTGTTTGACCACGGATCACTCTCACGGGATTTTGTGCATCCCTGCTATTTTTTAAAGCAAGATTACCTCGTTTAAGCTCTTGATCTTCAGGTTCCTTCCCTCCATTATTCATGTTCCCTCCCTGACCTGTATAAATCAAAACATCTGTTTCATCTGTATCATCATCATAGCTCCCAGATGCTACAATACTTGTAGCAAGGCTATCCATACCTTGATTCAAATAATCTATACCAGCCTGACTCAGACGATGAAGGCCAACAATATTAAGCTCCACCCAGTACTGAAATTCATCACCAACTTCAACTCCTGGAACAGATCCAATTATTGGCTTGCCACTACTGACATATTTCCCCTTCTCCTTTAGGATTTTTGCTGCTTGAAGATCACACCTCCTGCGAGTATTTCCATGCCCCTTCACCTTTGCTTCTTCTTCCTGCAAAAGCTTCCTACATATTGCCTGGAATAAGCGCAATGTTTCCCTAACTTTGTTTCTGGGATCACCTTTAGCACTTGAGCCACTGGGATTGGAAGGTGGGAGGCTCACCCCTTCATTACATGGTCTTCTTACCAATTGGAATTTACTGAATTCATCACTTTTGGGGTTTTCTTTTTTATCCAATGCAGGCATTGCACCTATGTCTTGATAAGCCATTCGGAAAGAAGATGAATTCTTTTTAGCATATGCTCCTCCAAAGTTCTCTCCTTGCTTATTCTTTTCCTTGAAAGCAGAGTTTGATGACTTGAGCAATGTCAAGTCATCCTTCTTCCCTTTGTTTTCTCTTGTACCAGCAGCCAAGCTAGTGGGTTTATAGACCCCCTTCCCTTGGCTCCAAGGACAATACTGCTCAGCCATAAGACCTTGCACGACTGCCCTCTTCACTGCAAATTCTGGGCCATTAAAGCCAGAATTTTCAATATCACAGAATAATAAATCTGAAAGCTCTTTCTTAGAATCTCTTTCATTAAGGGAAACCACTAAGTCCTTCCCTAGGTTTTCCTCCAAGCCTAAAATTTCTCTTTCCCATAATGCAGGGGCTATGTCAAGTATCATCTGATTTTGGATAGCTTTACGAGGGGACCTGATGCCCCTTTCTTGCATATCCTCTTGGGCCACCTTGATTTCATTCCTTGGAGAAAATATCTGGTTATTTTTATTCACTGTTTCTCTACTATCAGAATTCTCAGTTTCAGCTAGTGTATACTCCAAAAGTCCAATGTCCTCATACCCTGCCAACTCCTCCATGCAGTCTGCCAATTTCTTCTTGGGTTTCCCTCCCAATCCTCCATAATTAGGGTGATTTTGAATACTTTCTCTAGGATGTTTGATGCTTTGGTCTTGTATATCCCCTCGGACCACCTCCACTTCATTCCCGTCAGCAGCTTGAGACTGCTGCCAATTCCTTGCTTCTTTAACAGCAGGTCCATCACATTCCACTGGAACTATATTTCCAGTCAGTTGAGAGATACTTGCTTGCAGTTTGCAGTTGTAAACATTTGAATTTTCCCCCAGTTGTTTCACATCTCCCTCCAGTGTCTCTCTCGGTTGCTCTCGACATGCCTTTTCTTCATCACATATTTTCTCATTACTGATCTTCTTTGCATCAAAAGCAGGAAATTTTGGGTTCTCACCCCTACCAAGGCATGGAGCATTTCTCCCACAGAGATGAGGGAAGTCTCTGACAGCAGATATTCTTCTTTGGGGAGGATAATTTCGTGGGACAGTTTCTCGTGCTGGAAAACAAGCATCCACCTTAAGTAAATCCTTTGATGCACCAACAATTTCGCCTTCAGAAGCCTTTGTGGGGGCAGCTGCCCCTGCAACATCCAAGGCCTCCACAGATTTTGGCGGCAACGTCCCCGTGGGTTCCAGATTGACGGATTCAATCCCATTTGAAATATCAAATGAGAGTGATTGCTCTTCTGCCTTGGATTGCACATGATTAGTTTCCAGAGGATCCAAGCTTGGTGACAAACCCACCAAAGGGGGATTCAGCTCCATTCCAGAAGCTCTAAGGGAACAATTACCAATTTCATAATAACTCTTATCATACGTTGAATGGCCAGCTGTGACAAGCCTCGATGCTTCTTCACCCAGTACAAAAATCCTAGGGGTAAACTGTCCACATGCAGGCGGAAAATCCCGAACAGCAGAAACTCTTCGCCACTTGTACTTTGGCAGACATGTATGAGATGGACAATGACCATTTTCCATAGATGTTCTGCCTGACACTACCCTTGTACACTCTTTCTGCAGCATATTGTCAGCAAACCCCATTCCAGAACATGAAACAAAGTAATGAAGTAGCTGATAACAATTGAAAAAAACCAAAAATTGAACACCAAACAATTCCCATTGGCAAACAGTTGAAAAATAAGATAGACAATGAAACTATCCTGCAATTTAATAGCATAACTGAACTGAAGTACGTTATAAACCTACTAATTGCCTTTATTTCAGCCCTAAAATGAATCCATAAGACTGAAAGGTCTGATTAAATTTTTCCCAAGTTTCTACTAAACCAAACAGTACTCGACGACTCAAGTCCAATATCTCAGTAGATTTCAATGAGTAATAAAATTAATTTTTTTCAAAAAAAATAAAATAAAATTCCATAATGAACAAGCATTCAAGTACAATATACATTTATATTATAAGGAAATCTTCAAATGAAATTCATGATAAAAATAAATCAATTAACAGAAAAGAAGCTGCTGTTTGGCATCTCAGCATTCTAACCTCTCGGACCAAACAGAATACAATAACAAGATTAGCGGTTTCATAAATTCTCAGTAGACAAACAGGAGCTCTAATATAAATTTATTTCATTTTCCTCCACTTTCTCGGTAACCAAACAGGACTCCTCCTCGCTAATCATATCTAACTAGGTATAACTTTTGAAAAACGAATAAAAGACGAATTAAAAAAAAAAAAGGCAACCAGAAGAAATACTACATGTGAAGATCGAGAGAAATCAAATGAAAATAAATTCAAGAATAAATCACATTCCAAACAAGCAGCAATGATTTTCTACACAAAAACAAGAAAAGAGAAAAGCTACAAAAACAAAAACAAAACGGGAAGGCGATCGCCAACCTTATGATAGGGTAGTAGCAGTGGCAGAATCGCAGATTCATTAAGGTTAGGAGGTTAAATGTGGGACGAGAGGGAGGTTGCGGAGCAGAAGCTTCTTCGACATGGCCGCTGGACAGATTGAAGGATATGTAAAGTCGGAAACTGCCTTGTTATGCGGCAACTCAAGCAGAAACGCGCCGAGAGAGAGATAAAGGTGCTGCCGTAAGAAGTTTGGGGATAGTGGGCCTCTAAGCCCAAAATCGGCCCAATCCAGAATTATTTTCTTTTTTTTCTCTCTCTCAATAATAATAACTTAAAGTAACATAACACTTTCTTCAAAATAATTTTTTTTTTAAAATAATTCAAACAGAAGTTAAAATAATTATTTATTAGATTCACAGAGCCTTCTCCGGTTCTGCCCCTTTACAAGAAAATTTTAGTTGACTTAGTCTTAAAAAGAAATACAAAAAATTATTAATTAAATTACTAAAAATTTTTATTTTCACTTACACCTCTCCATTTTGCACCAATATAGGGATCCTCTTTTTAAATTTGGATTCAAACCGCTGAAGAAAAAAAAAAAAAACCTAATGAGTAGGCCAAAATTTAAAAGGGAAATAGGTTACTTCATTTATATTGAAATATTGGTAATATTTATAAAAATATTTATCAAAAAAATAGTCAAAAATAAAAATCTTAAAATCAATTTCTAAAAATGAATCAACTACTTGTAACATATAATTACAAAATTATCTTAAAAAATAAATTTATTATTATTATTAAGATATTTTAATTTTTTTTTAATTTTATTGATCACTGCAAATTATTATTTAAATATTTGAAAAAAATTTTAAGATATTATCATATGTTAATACAATCGTGTTGATTTTAGTTTATTTCTGTAAAATGGTAATTGAAGAAATTATGACATTTAAACTTAATTAAAAGATATGTGTCAATTTTTTATAAATCATACTTTAATTTTTGCAAAGTTCAATATTTTATATTTATTTTTACTTATATAAGTTATTAGAATTTTAATATATTAATAATAAATATAAATTATAATTAAATTCTTTTACTTATTATTAATTTATTAATTAATAAATTCATATTTGTATATTATAATAAAAGTTAAATTACTTATTATGATTACCCCAATATTAAAACCATCAAAAAATGATTTGACATATGTTTTTAGGTTTTAGTGCATGAATGTAATTCAATTACTTTATTATATTAACATCTTAATTAGATATAAAATATAAAATTATTATATATTTTATTTTATCTAATTATATTTATTCTCAAATATACATAAATTATAGATTTTATAAATGAGATCATAATTTAATATGAATAATCATTCATAAAATTTTATATTATTGATATTATTTTTTTCATGAATAGTAATAATTCAATACTCATTTACATCTTACAAACATTGCAATAACCCTATTGCCACTCCCAGTAAAGAAAAACAAAAGAGAACAACAACATTACGATGAGAAGCAAAAACAACCAAAGCCAGCCATAAACATAAACCAATACATAAATGGCTTTACGGCTTTTCCAAGATCAGAAATGCACAAACAAAGTGGACCACCAAAACACAACAGTCACGAGAGGTAGCAGTCCCTGGCCAGAGATCAAGCCATAGGCTCCATTGCCAACGGCATTTTGGACGCCATTATAGATATCTTTGGTGCCATTGACGACACTTTGGGTGGTATTCTTGGTGTCGTTGTAGGCATTAACTGTTCCATTGACGAAGCTTTCGGCCGCATTCTTTGTGTCATTTGCGGCATTTATGGTGCCATTCACAACATTTTCCGTTTGATCAATGAAGTTTTGGGTTCCTTGGACGGCATCGGAGACCGGATTCCCATCGGATTGGGCAAGGAGGGAGGAGCACAAGGTGGTGATGATGATGAATAGAAGGAAGAGAGAAGATAATGGAGATGTTGAGGAGGTATGCATGATTGCGTTTGCTCTCTTTTTTCCTTTCTTTTTTGTGGGGGGGCACAAAAGAGCCTTAGAAGCCAAGGAAGGAGGTAGGGAGGGAGGGAGGGAGGGAGAATCCGAAGGCTCTTTCCATGACTTATTGTTATATTGGTTTAGAGTCGGATATATTTAGTAAATTATTGTGGGTGGTAGGAAATAATTTCAGATTGTGATACAATAACACTTTTATAGACATTTTATCCAACTCGATTTAGGGGGGGGGGGGGCTCTATCTTCAAGCAAAAGCAAAAGATTATCTTATATGTAATTTAAAATTTAACCAACTGGATTTAGGGTTCGAGAAATAATTGTCATAATTTAACTAAATAAGAAATTTAGATACTCAATTGTCATAGTTGAAATTTCTTATTTTCCCTGACAATCTCAGGTTATATTGTCAGGTAGTCATCTCAATGTCACATTATGAGAAATCATTTTCGATTTTATGATATGTTTGATGATGCAGTCAATTAAATTAACATGCCTTGAATTTTAAATTAACCCATATCCCATAAATGATCTGATATTCTAATTTTGAAGAAAACCCAAAAAAAAAAAAAAAAAAAGGGTTGGTGAGTCTGTATTTAGAAAATAGTGCATTCTAATTTGTGAGGCAAATGGAACAAAAAAGGGACAAGCAGAAATACGAATGAGTCATGTGAAACGACAAGTCGGTAAGGCTAATTATATACGAACTACGTAAACGCATATCCGCCGTCGCTTTCACCGTCAACCGTTCATATATATAAAAAAGAAAAAAAGAAAAAAAGCGCGGGAAATTTAACAAACCAAAGCGCCCAAGTAAAGACCTCAAACCCTAAATCAAAACCACACACTCTCTAAACAAAAATTTACAGAGATGAACGGCGGAGATGATCCTTACGCTTCGATCAGCTATCTGTGCCGCATGACATCTTCTCAGGAGGATCTTTTGCGTCTCTGCCTATTTGCCGACGGTTCCGACGAGATTCCGGTTGCCTCCAATGGAATCATGATGCTATCATTGTCGGAATCTCTCCGGGAGCAGCAGAATGTTGATAATGCCCCTCGTGAGTTTTCCGCCGAGGTCTTCCACGCAGCGCCGGGAGAGCCCATACTGACTGGCTCGCAGCAGGAGCTGCAGCTAGAACTGGCAGCTGCTGCTGCGATCGCAGAAGATGATGAGGAATTCGAGGCCGTTGATGGCGATAGTACAGATTATTTGGCAGCCGTTGATTTGGGAAATGATACGGATTCGGGTTTTTCTCTGGAGGCGCAAACGACGGATAGGGTTCAAACTGATTCAGGCATGATGTCATCTCCTGGTGTTAATGAAACTCGCGAAAGCAAGGTAATTTACTATGAATCTGCAGAACTTAGGGTTTCAGAAAGGGAGTCAGCTTTTAAGTGAAGGTTTCTTTTATTCAGTCTTTTGTTTAAAAGTTTAAAATTTCGGATAAAGAAATGAAACTTGAGGCACCAGGAGGCGGTTTGGGCACTTGTTTGGAGGAGGGGGGTGGGCGGGGAGGGTGAAGGAGGAACCTTAGAAACTTTATTGAAAACTATTGTGAAGTTGAAATATCCATTAAATAAATCAGAAGTTTTGTATAAAAATTTGGAGTTGAATACTCCAAGAGGTAGCTTTGCTGCTAAAATTGAGAAAAGTTTTGGCATGTTAGCAAAGATTAGGGGCAAATTGATTTCTTTGCCTGAAAATTCAAAAGATTTGGACAATAATTTGGCTATGGATACTTTAAGAAGTAGTTTAGTTGCTGAAACAAAGAAACTAGGAGAAACTTCTGAAGAATCTGTTGATAAATCACACATTGATGTAATTGGTTTGTGCACTCATGGTTCAAAGTTGCCATAAAATCACCAAAGTGAAGAAAACTTGATTGAAATGCATGGCATCCATTGGGAATTTCATGGAGGAAGCTCCACCAAGAGAAATCTGGAATCTTCCATGGAGGTATTAGAATCTGGTTTTCGACAATCCAAAGAATGTGCAGGGAATAATAAGATCAGAGTGGAAGAAATAAGAATGTGAAAATGTATGATGGAGCTGATCAATTACGGAATAGCAGAGAAAATTTCGGCTGGAAAGAGCTTCAATGATATTGACAAGTTTAGATATGTTGGTCCTATTGGTGCACATCTTTGTGAAATGGATACAGGTGTTGAAGTAAAGCGTGCATTGCTAGCATCATTGCTGGTAAAGGAGAATGAGGGAAGGGAGGGAGTGCACTCTGATGGCATTTGGTCCCCAAAGGATCATAAGGAGCTTACATTATTAGACGTACTTAGAATGCTAGCAGAGGACTGTCTCCATGGTCATAGTTTAGAGAATTTAAGCATATTTGAGGTTGTGAAAAGGTATGGCATGACTTTTCCTTTAACACTGTTGGCAGCCAGGTTGAGGATAGGAGTGGGTGGTGATGACAAAGGGAAGGAGCTTTGAGTTGAAACTGGTCTGTAGTGTGAATTAGAATGATGGTTTTTTTGCTGCATTCCCAAGAGGGCATAGCTTGTTTGTTTCACAACTCCTATTTTGGAAGAATAGGATGAGATGGGAAGTTTTCAAAACCTGGGAGCTACAAACTATGTTTGTATTTAGTCCTTTCAATATTTGTGGATTTTGTATAAAATAAATCTATAATCATATTGGGATTTGCAATGAAATTTTTTAGGGGTAATGATGATGGAAGTTTTTCATATCATGATTAATTGAACTACTTATCTGACTTTTGAATCTTAAAGTCACAGAGGCGGCAGCTCCTATCTGATTTGAGCAAGTTTTAGAATCTCAATATAGAATAATTTAAGAATGGTTTAAGCCATGGACTTTTTCTTTTTCTTTTTCTTTTTCTTTTTCTTTCACTTTCCTTTCTCTGATTGAAGAGTAAGGTGGGATGCTATATTATGTTATAATCTTTTGTTATACAATGGGGCCAAATGGTTCGTTGGGCAGTGTTGGGGATTCTGATAATTGCTTTATCATTTCCATAATGTTGATGAACAGTGAAACTTGTCAAAACAAAACAATAAAAGGGCTGATGGCCAATGCACTTTGTGTGGTTGCATTTGTTTGTTCAATATTGTGTTCCATTTTTTGAGTTTAGTTGCTGTTAATTTGTCAAAATTCTTAGTAATGAATTGTGATCCTCAAGGAAATACCATGCATATTGAATTTTTGGTTAGGTAAAAATTCTCGCAGGTTAAATTGGCAAGATGGGATAGCTCGATACAGTATTTATGCCTCTCCTTATGTGCATCTTTCCATGGATCTAGAAATTCTTAACTTTGAACCATATCAAGTAAGAATTATAGTTGCCATTATCATCATGTTGTCCTTCTGATTACAGAGAATTATGCCTCTCCTTAAGGGTATCTTGCTACAATAATCCGGATTACCCTTTGGCTAAGTGATCAAGAATTACTTGCGTGATTTGACAGATTGGCAGCTTTAACTATGCTTGGCTTTAACCAATCTTTGATTGAATTTTTATCATTTCATGATGGTATACACTCTTCCTCTATGATGCACTCCATTTCTTATATTGATGAATGCAAATGTTCTGCAAATGTCAAATAGGGCATGCAAAATGGTTTCTGCCACAAGGACATGGGAAAATGCTAAGAAAGCATGTGGAAGCTCAACTAAAGAAGCTTGAGGTAATATATTCCACCAGAAACCTCCTATGCATATTTGTACTTGCATCTGGCTCTTTGAAGTGTATGCTTCATCATTCAAGCATAATGGACCTACATTTACCCCATGTGAGTCTCATCCACTTAGAACACCCTTTTTTAATGGTCTTACTGTAGTTTTCTCGAGAAAATTAGAAGAAGAAAGCAAGAAGACAACATGAGGGCAAGAAGGAAAGAAGGCTTATAGTTTTTGAAGATGTTCCTTTGGTGGTTTATAGAAGCGTATTAATGGTTATATTTTGTCTCCTTTCGGCCATGGTTAGGCCTTTTGTTATGTTAACCATTGTTACCAATGGTTGTATTGGGGGCATCTTCGTTGTAAGGACATTTTGGTTTGTCTTGCCCATATTTTGTAATTAAAACTAACTTTTACTAATGACTACTTGAGAGAACTTCAGTATGTTTTTTGTCACTTCTCAAAATGTGATATGTGAAGTGTAATTATACCTTAAATTCAACATATCCAAGGTAATTATCCATGGGTTTTAGAGATGGACCTTTTGTTAGACACTCTTTTCTCCCTAATTTTCCCTGAGTTAACACAATTTAGCTTGAAGTATTTTCATGAGGAGCTTAAGCATAACACTGATGTTTAGTTATAAATTAATTAAGAACAAAACACAATCGTGATAATGATAAATCATAACGAATTGTAGGCATAACAGTAAGTAGTCAAGGAAAACTCAGTTGAGTTTGTTCCATAATTGTTGAAAGTTCAAAGGAAGAGGGCAACTATTGTGCTTCTGCAACCACCTGACCACGCAGTTGCAGTGGAAAACGTTTAAACATGGCAAACGAGCACCACAAGACTCAGCCGAGATGTCATGCAGGCAGATGGAACCACACACAGGCTCTTCAAGCTTACTCCTAAAAATCCTACGGACACGAGGATTCAGAAATAAACACGTGCGCGCAAGATCAAGAAGCTCATCGTAAGCCCCGATTTCCTGGCATGCAAATTCACACGCCTACTGCCCTTCTTCCTCGAATATCACCGCAGTTAAGAACAACTGCTTCTCATCGCTGCTGGACATAACTCATAAACTAGGTTGGTCAATAAGCGGGCGGGTACCAGCCGGCGGTAGTGCATCCGGGCAATCTGGGACACGACGTCGGTCGCCAATATCGTCGAGGTCAGGCAGCAGCGATGAACCCAGAATCTCATTCCAGTTCGCTTTAATTTTCTCGCTGGATCTTGCTGAAGTTCTAACAAGTTCGCGATCTCCAGTTCATCCGACAATGAGGAATCATCGTACTCTTTTGCCACCTCGGACTCCATCTGCTCTTTGTTCCCTCTCTTGCTTGGAATATTTCTTGATCGAATTTATAGATTCTGAGAGATGTCTTTTGTGCAGTGTTTGCCTGCGAGAGAGTGATTGTGTCGTTGCATGAAAAGCTGTGTTTGTGTAGGAAAAGGTTTCTCTCTCAGTCCGTTCCGATTGAGAAGAAGAGTATTCGTGCAAATTTCACGTTTTTTTTTTTCTTTCTTTTTTTAAAGATTAAAAACTTAGGACTTTTAAGTTTAAATTTTTAATCACTAACCTTTTAGACATCTTCCAATAAGCCTAAGTTTAAAATCTATTTAGACCAATTATTACCTGCTGACACTCAATTTAGACCTAACACTCAATTTAGACCCGTAAATGGCGTAAATTTTATATATTTAATAAAAAAATAATAAAATTTAAAATATTAAATTAACTATCTAAATTTGTTTTTATAATTAATTTAAATTAGGAAAAATACTTAGTAAAATTAAATTGATTTTAAGAAAATTTTGTTGTTTTTTTAATTTAAGAAATGAATAAAATTTTGATAAAAAATACTCATAATTTAAGTTTTTTTTTGTTAAAAAATAAATAAATAAATAATAATAATAATAAACTTAAATTATCCATTTTTTTAAGAAAATAAAAAAACACAATTTGAAAATAATTTTTCCTTCTCATAAGAAAAATACATAAATTTAGGAGAACTTTGGTTTTTTTTTTTAAGAAAATAAAAAAAAATCATAAGTACTTTTTTTTTGCTCTTATTTTACTTAATTTATGAATTTATGAAAAGTCACTTCATGAGTAAATTGATTTTTTTTTCAATTTTTATAATATATATACAATAATATTAGATATACATAATAGATGGATTCATTATATTTATTGAAAATTATATTTTTATTTATATTTTATGAAAATTAGGATTTTTATTTCTTAAAAATTATTTTTTTATATTTTTTTATTATAAATATTTATGTTCCATAAATTTTAAATATATGTAAAAAATTTATTAATATGAATTTGATAAATTATAATAATATAAGATCATAATTGAATACATTATATATACTTTAAGAATTTATTAAAAAAATTAAAACTTGAATAAAATACTTAATATTTTTAAAATTAAGCAAACATTACCATATAAAACATTTATTGACTTTTTCTTAATTTTGATTATATATATGCTAAATTTGGACTCTCGCACCTTATAAATTTTATATATTTCATTAAAAATATGAACTTTTGTTTAAATTAAATTTATTTTTATAATTAATTGATATTTAAGCAAAATAATTAACTAAATTAAATTGATTTTAGAAAAAAAAAATTTCTTTTAAATTTTTTAAGAAAAAAAGAAAATTTTGAGTAATTTTGTTTTTTCTTTTCTATTAAGGAAAATTAAGAGTAATTTTTCTTTCTTTTTAAGATAAAAAATAATTTATAAAATACTATTTTGATTATAATCAAATTTTTATAAGTATAAGATATTTTAATATTTTTAATTTACAAATTTATAAAAAGCTATTATATAATTGAAATTTTCTTATTGTTTTAATAATACATACTTACACATAAATATAGATATAAAAACATATATTAATATTAGACCAACTTTATATGTAAGTTTATCATATTTATTTAAAAGTATATATTTACTTATTTTTTATATAATAAAAAAATAAAAAGGACTTAAATTATGAATATTTTTTCTTATTAAAAAAATGAAAAATGAATTGAAGAGTAGATTTTTTTTTTTTACATTTGCAAAAAATTATTAATATGAATTTAATAAATTATAACATATATTATACTATGATTGAATAAATTAAATAAATCATATATATGCTGAAATTCTAATCCTAATAAAATATTTATCAAATTTTACAAATTTAAAGAGTCTATTAAAAAGATTAAAATTTGAATTCAATATATAGATATTTCACTAGAGTTTTTTAATTTCAATAATAATAATATAGATATACATATACATATTATACATAAATTTTTTATTTTAATAATACTAAAAATCATTAGTAATTATAAAAGAATTACATATGTAAAATAAATGTCACTAAACACTTTTTATATCTTAAATAACTTATTTATCTCATATATAACAATAATAATAAATTTCTTGAAATATATATGGAAATTGTATTTTCTTTATGCAAATTGGAATTTTGAATTTTTTTCCATTAAAATTAATTTTCAACTAATTAATCTATTCAAATAACCAAACTGAATCAAAATTTTTGGATAATCAAACATTTAGTTTGATTCGATTTTCCACTAACGATAAGCTCTTAGTGTTCTCACTCTCACCTGAAGGTACAGTAGCTAACCTACAATGGTGGAAAATCAACGGTGAGGGATCTTTTGTCATCAGAAATGAAAAATAAAAATAAACACTCCCAGTTGACTTGCCAAAAGACCATTTATAAGCTACGGGATTTAGAACTCCCATGATTAATCCCACTTCCTGCCAACCCAAGGATTAGAAGATAGATCTTCATGCATTTTATACACCTAGATGACTAGACGTACGTTTGCCTCACTTGCCATGTTCCTGCTCGAAAAAGATACTCCTCGGCTTGTTTCTCACTTTATCCTTTAGGCTATGGGAAATGCAAGATGGACCTTAGTTGGCATTTGGCAATATCAACAACTATGAAAGCAAGCCATTTAAAAGAGGGTCATGGAAGTTATTTGTGATATAAAGACTGGACTTGCATACACAGTTCTTCAAATCATCAAACCCGCCTAATGCACTTATGAGAAACATGTTACAAGCTGTTGTCAACCTATACAAAAAGACCACCCCAAAATTCATCCCTTGGCATGCTGAAGTTTGGCAAAGAGATGGGGAAAAAGTAGCAACCATCACACCTCATTCACAGACTTGATATTTTGCATCCACACGACTGTAATCTAGTCACAGAATTTTGGCAGAAGGTGCACCTACATAGCCCTAAAGTTATAGAACACCAATTACGCATCACTAGGGACTGATAAGATGAGGGTATATCGAGCTACTACTAGTACTAGCTTGTTGGCCAAAATTTATAGTTGGGTGAAGAAGCTCTGCTTGTGGAAATGAGCCATTCGATGGTACGTCCAGTAGCAGATCCTGGTCAGAACTTTCATCTACAAAAGGAAGAG
This sequence comes from Kandelia obovata, assembly GCA_021464305.1. Lineage (NCBI taxonomy): Eukaryota > Viridiplantae > Streptophyta > Magnoliopsida > Malpighiales > Rhizophoraceae > Kandelia > Kandelia obovata. Next base: position 1,747,721 of record JADCRA010000363.1, read on the forward strand.
AATCCAGCATAGGGGAGCTACCATTGGGAGGCATGGCAAATAAGCTTCGTGGACTGAAGCAAGCAGCATCATTGTCTATGAGTTCCTTGTTTTCATAGGTAGCATTCATGAGAATTGTTTTTGGGCTCCTCACTATCCTTGCTTCTGAAAGATGAAAGAGGTCGACCCTTTGAGAAAAATCCAAATTCACTCTATGGAAAAAGGTGCAAAATAAACATGACTCAACACCCCAATCACCTACGCATGAATGCATTTTTTAAGTTCATCAGCCATTTGCTGGGTCCAGGACTATTAAACTAGTTTCTAGCTCATTATCCTCATCCAAGATTATTGATTCTTTGACACAAAACCTGAGCAACTCCAATGGAATTATCACAATTAAATAAATCCAGAGAAGAGAGCATGGAATCATAAATGCATTGGCATGTCTTTGGCAGTTTGGTGCACAAACGGAAAAAGGTGCCTTGAAACACAATATAACCTTCTAATATAGAAAAAGAAAAAACATGTCAACGAGTCTTATCAATATATGTCTAGAGAGGGGTACTAGGATATGGTTCATGTTTCAAAATGCCTGATGCCAAAAATGAAACCTAGGTTGGAAGAAGATTGGTTTGGCCATTTCCATTGATATACACTAATTTTTTTCATCTGTATTTTCAATGTGAACACTAAACAGCTAGTAGCATCTTGCTTCTACTGGAGAGGAAGTTGGAAAGAAATCAAGATCTACTTTAACAAGGACTAAAATATTGGCTAACCTGGAACTTTTTGACTTGGATTGTCACGTGATCTCTTGACACCAATTAAATTATTCGGTGTAGCAAGAGACTCTGCCATACCATGTTTACATGTCTGCATCCAAAGGGAGGCTATGAGTACCAATACAATTGTGGATTTCCCTTCCAGAGAATTGAATCATAGATGAAACCCAAGTGAGACAGTATGTCCACTCATAAAAAATTAGTCCAAACCTTTAGTTGCTGATACTGTTCAACCCATTTCGATTTTGCAAAATTGGATAATGCAAGCCTTTTTAAATTCTTACACTCCTCAGCTTTGGCTCCTGAGAAGGAGAGATCAAAGACCCCCTCTGCTAGTAGTTGCTGATAGCAAGATATATCCTCCTTAAATTGAGGGCTATCAAACATGCTTTTGAGGCTGTGAATGGAAAAGGGTATCACTTTTATTTCGAACATGAGTCAAACTGTTTGAAAGTATGACTGCAATGCTGTAGAACTTGTAATGAAAGAGACTGAAGGTACAATTTCTTGTTCTTAAAACTGGAGTACCAAAATCCTATATTATTGTAGAAATGTTAGCATGCATTCAGGCATAAAAAATGAACTTAATAACAACAAGACCAGATCATCTATTTTGTAGCTGCTTGATTCCATTCTAATTTCTAGCATAAACAGCCTCTTTGTGAAAAAGAAATGGTAAGATTGCATATATCTGATTTTTCCCCATATCTCATAAATGTGAGAGCCTTGTACATTGGGACGCCTAACAAAATGAGTCAAATGTTTCTAGGTCCAAGCAATCTTGAGAACTGCTAACATTGATCTAAAATGACAAAAGCATGTGACTTTTTATAAAGAAATCAACAGTTATCCATTGGACCAAAGCCAGAAAAAGAAAAAATAAAACATATGCAGTAAATTGCGCCAGAAATGCAATTATCACATTGTACTTTTATATTAATAACAACAATAAAGAGAATGCCTTAATCACAAATTTAATTAGAGTCAAGCACATGAATCTTTTCTTGCTATTATGTTATATTATGGACAAAATTTGGAGTGAGACTGTAATTGTTCTAAATCCTTCCTAAGCAAAGGTTCCCAAGTCAACTTAAGTCGATATCAGTTCATCCTTCTTTATTGGAGCATTTTTATGGTCTACATTGAACATGCCCAAACCTATACAAATGCCACTCCATCAGCTTATCTCTAATCAGTGCTTTTTTTTTGGCCCATTGGGCCATGAGCTACACAACAGGAGCAGTCTTTTCCATTCTCATAAACCCCATACCCCATTCCCAGGATTGGAACCCAGAACCTCGAAGATAAAAATCTAAATTCTTAACTATTGAGGTGTCCCCTCAGGAAGACCCCTCCTTTGAAATTAAGAATTGCTAAAAAATTCAGTGGCACAACACTAACCTGTCAGAGAGTTTGGCAACGTCAAGTGGAGGTAGATACTTTAGTAATTGCTGCTGCTCTTCATTTGTCAAGCTTCTTGCAAACACCTCAAGGTTAAGAACATCCTAAAACAAGTACACACAAAATCATGATGCATGCTGGTAAAGAAGGCCTGTTCTTGACATATCACAAAATTCAAGTCATGATGGCATTGTGATAGAATCCTCAGGAAGCAGTTGCAGAGATCATTCACAATGCAAGAGAACAAATGTTAGAATCTTAGTATAGGTCCCGTGCAACACATAACCAATGGTGCTAAGAGTATATATTTATTACATCATATAATGTCAAGTGATTTGATACGAGAGGATAAGTTAAGAATCTCAAGTTTTACAATAGTGGTTTTGTGAAACCATAATAAGCAACAGAAAAGATGACACTTACATTTAAATCAACTTTACTTAGTGGTGAGCTATGATTCCCCAGGACTTGTACTTTCTCATGCGGATACGTCTCCCTGAAATTCCAAACAGCAAAGATCAATCATCACAAAATACAGTTTATAGATTCCTCTTTCAATTTAACACTTCCCCCAATATATGTCTATTCCCCTGCCTTCAAATCACACTCAAAATAGATGTAAAACATGAATCCACCCCAATCATCAACTTAATTGTTCTATCCCAACGCCAAAGATTCTTAATTCAATTATTGGCACAGATATATATCATTTTGCAGCGCATTCTTTGGTGTGAATGGCCAAACAAATGCCTCAGTTTAGAACTATGCTACATTTTAATAGTTAGGATGTGGTCATGATGAGGAGTCAAATGACATTAAAAAAATATATATGGCAGCAATGTTTCAAGTTACACGTGCATGCTGACCAACAGAAAAACATAGGCCTTATGAATATGAAACCATTCACAGGCATAATTACCTCTTTTGCTGCTCTTGTCCAATAATATTCTTAACTTTTTCAATCATGAGACAAGATCTATTCATGCTCTTGTTTTCATTAAGTACAGGATGGCACACAAAATGTGAATAAGCTTCATTCATTGAGTGTTGCTTGTTCTCAACTGAAAGGGAACTAGCTTCAGATTCCTCGTCACGAGCTATTGAGCTTGGATGTCTAATGAGAACACTTCCATGTCCTATCTCAACAGAAACCATTGGTGTTTCACTCTCAAAAAGCAAATCGTTTTCAGAGGATTCAGAGAAGCATGAAGACTGTTGTTCATGTAATATAGTATGAAGATCTCTTGTAAGCTTCTCGACTGGAGAAGGCTTTGGACGATTGACGCAGGTCCTCTTCTTAGAAGGTACCATTGTTTCCCACACAATTGATTGGGCTGGACCTGAGGATAGAAAAACAGTGAGATGCGATGAAATGCATTACTGAGCATAGCAAGAGAGAAAATTGGCATGCTCTTCTGAAAAATAAGTTGCAGTCCTATATACCTCAAGTCAACAACAGAGAACAAAAGGTATCAAGCATATTGGTAACCAACTCGCAGATATGAAGGCACCGAATTTTCTCCTAAACCTATTAGTTCTGAATCCACAGATTAAAATGCTCTGAGAGAGAGATGTACTTCCAATATACCACGTCTAGGGCTTTGAGTAAGAATTTACCATATACATTCTTCCACAAAGTTACGGTTTTGATATCTGAGATCACATTTTGGCTTTATGAGCCATACTCCACTATGTAGTCAGTACCCTCACAATAGTTGATACTTAGACACTAAATCATCAAAATGAAACAGGTATAGCCCACTTCCAGCATTAGCAGCCTAGAAAAGAGGAGGTAATTTGTGTTCATTTGCAAAACCACAGACTTTAATTATATGATAGGAATTTTTTGCTGCTGGCAGAATTATAATACACGTGGTCTATCTTCTGTTTTTTCATCAACTATATTTGGAACTACTTTAGGGTCATTGCCTTTAAATCAATCACAGAATTTAATTTGGAATGTGGTTGATAGCTAGCAGCTTATCCATTATTTTTGAAATACAGTCAGCCAACACTCACTCCCCTCTGAATTTTCTATCTTTTGTCAATGCAAACAGAGAGCATGAAGATTAACTTGGTATGTATCCAACCTGTCAACTCACTTGCATCTGCACTGCCAAATTGCACACAGCTCTCCGAGTTGGATATGGCTGAGCCAGAACTCGACCTATTGCTATTATCTTCATCTAAAATCTTTTGATAACCCTGGCTGTAATCAGGAGGAGTAACTCCTCCAACCACTTTGTTATCATGATTTGGTTTTCTTTTAATCAGTTTAAGTTCTTTGTTCTTGTTTATGGATATGCTCTTCACTCTGGAGACCCTATTATCCTCAAAATCATCATGGTCTGCCCGGGCATGCAGTGGGGTATAGTTTGCCAGAGTTCCCTTTGTCCTCCATCTGGATCCACAAGCATTACATAGCACAGGCTTCTCAGGAGGCCCATTGCGCCAAAGAGGTGTGCCTGTACCAAACAACATCTATAGTAAGCAAGATTATATACTTTGACATATCTACATGCTGCAGGGAAAGAGGATGCAATTTAATCATATAGATCTTAAAAGGAGTGGACATCTCAAACTTCAGTGTTCATATGCCATGAAAAATGTTAGCTAAAAGTTAAAGCAACTAATGCACAGCAAAATTTCAATGGTTTGAACTTCTATTGGCCAGCCTAGCAAAAATCATAATTTTCATCAAGTAAACTACCTATGATTTATGGCAACTAGTTAGATACAACTCTAGTCAATCAAACCAAAACAAGGCTGTGATGTATAATGACAATTCCCTCAAAGAAAAGACAACAGAAATCTGCTCCAACAGACATAAACTTGAGCTTCAACAGGGAAGGTCATGCAGAGCTAAGACCATAGAGTTGTCCATAATTACATGTTGATGACAGGATGCATAAAGGAAATCAAACTAAGAGCTCCTAATCAGGGTACAGGACAAGATAGAAATAGCAGCAACTGACAAGAATAGAAGTGATAAGTTCCCAAACCAGTAACGTGATTTCCAGGATGAGGGATGTTTGTCTAACATGTGAAGAAGACTGATAACAATTATTTTGATTCAACTCAACACTTTCACAATTCATGTTACACCATTATGTGCAGGTTGAAACCATCCTAGGCATAAATGAGTTAAATGAGGCTTTTGCCCCACTGTACAATAAATTATTACTAAGTTGAACAAATAAAGCTTTTAGCTTGTAGCCATGACAACAAGAAGCAAAGAAACTAGGCCGCTTAAATGTTGTTCAAGGGGCCACAAGCTAAAGTGAAGGAATTTTTCAAGTTAAGCATTACAAGCATTGGCAATACCAATAAAAGGAATTCAAACCACATTTTCTGACCAATTTCCCACATGCATTTGTGATTGGTTTTAAGTTCAAAGCTTGCAAGAGGTTATACAAGAATTCAAATGATTTGCAGGAATTGACTTGATTGGCCTCAAGGCATTAGAAGCAACAATGAGCACCAAAAGATGTTTCAGAATTGCAGGACATAATACTTTAGCAGCAAAGCTTGCCTCCATATAATCCATAGAAAAGAATATGGACAATTACATCCAGAACTTAAACGGAGCACACAAAGGAAATGCCTATCCCACAGAACCAACAATTTAAAAAGAAACAACAGCAGAAGAACTGCAATTTGACTTAATGTAAGGGTTCACTGCATTCTCAATTAGAAACAACAAAGAACCCCAGTAATCAAATATAGTCTATGTGACTGCCCAGTATAAAACTAACTCCAACTCGATTGGCAATGATGAAGAAGGTTCAAACTTCTTGTTACGAAGTCAAAGAAAACAGATACCAAAAAGGGTATGAGGTAAAGGTCTGTGATTTCAATAACAAACTCAATAAAAACAAATCAACATTCCATGTATCCAGAGAAACAAAAAGAACCAGTGGCTCAAAACCAGTATGGGAACAACATAGCAAACAAAAAGGCAAATATTCTCAATCTTTCATCTTTGTCCAGGCAATATCTTCCATGTTCGGTGTGACCATTTTTTCCTACGAATATTTTTCCTAACCATGAGAGGATCACTTAGAACAATAATTGATTGAGAAAAGGCAGATTGAATGAAGAGTTAATCCAAATTTTGCTCTTTCATATTTACTTAGAGAAGAAAAAAAAAATTGGAGACACAAGAACTCACTTGTAACTCCACAGTGGTAGCAAGGCCCTTGCTTGCCCATGTCTTTCTCTTTTCTTTGGGTGAAGAAAAATAAAAATTCTAGGAAAATTTACAAAAGACGGTAGGAAAACAAAAACTTAATTTCCTAAGAACCAAGAGTTTTCAAAAGGCCCAAAGTTTAGATTTTTTTCTTTTTCAGTTATCTCCAGGTTTTTCCATGGCCATAAGCTACTGGGTATATGAGGCTTCTTCTTCTGTGCAACAAACCCAGAAAGAGTTTTTTTTTTTAAATAAAAAAAAAAAGCTCAAAAGACAAACAAACCCAGAAGAGCTTAAGTCTTAACAGTTCAAAAAAATTAAAGAAAACAGAAAATCAACTAGAAATGGGAAGATATTGATTGGTATTATCAGCTGAGAATCTAAACAATCCAATGGAGAAGAGAATGGGCCATTTAGAGGAATATAATAAATATGGCTGTGAAAAAGAGGAAGGTGAAATGTGAGGGAGAAAGAATGAAAGGGAGAGGATGAAAGAGAGGAAGAGGCTTTGTGTATAATATGACATCTATTATTTTGTATTGTATGTGAAGTAAATGTTGGAGCTTTCTTTGCCTTTTTTTTTTAATATATATATAATTGTAATTAAAAAATTTTAAATCCTTTTCCCTTTTATTTTTTTCATATTTTTAAAAATATAATAATATTTCATAATTCCATTACAGAATTACATTAAATAAAATATAAATATTTGATCACTAACCTCTTATAAAATTACATATATATTTAATTTAATTATTTTTTACAAAAATTTAAATTTATAAATTTATATTAAAAATAAATATTAAAAATTATTTAGTCACAATTATTCATAATAATAATTTATTATCTCTAACTAATAAATGTTATTTTAGCCTATATTAGTGAAGGATTGAGGTGTTTTGGAGATGATATATATCCTGTTGACCATTGACTTTTCAGCTTTGTAGGTTTATAGGCAAAGTTTCCAAACCTATAAAAAAAAAAAGGCATTTAAGAAGAGCAAAATAATAAACTTAACTTAACGCTGAAGTTGTCAAAATATAGTTGTTCGAACTTTTATTTTATTTTATTTTATTTTATTTTATTTTATATTCAATTACTCTAGCATTTTGTATTTTTGTGAACATTCATGAGTCCAACTTGGTAACCTTTGATATTATCGTTAACTTTGTTTGTGTGTTGGAGGGCATATATTTAAAAAAAAAAAAATCATCCCAAAAGTTACATTCAGATTAAATAATTAGAAACAACTTACATAGGGAAGTCTAAATTCTTTATTGTACATCTTTAATTTGCAAACAATATTGAAAATTTAATTATTACTTCTTACATGGTCTACTTGTAGAATTATTGAAACTTTTAATATTAAACCTAACTTTCAAACACTAGTCTCTATAAATATATAGTAGTGAATTCTTAGGCCATGAATTGAATTTGATATTTCAATAAAATAAAAGGGCGATGTCATTTTAACAAAATAAAAGTTAAATGATTTAAGAAAAACACTTTTGGTAAATTTCGGGAATACCTATGCTTTTTTTCCTCCATGTATTTGTCACGAGAAAAAATGACAAGTTTTTAAGAAACATTTAATGAAATTGAAAAGAAAAGCCATAACTGGAGAACAACGAAAATGGGAGATAGAAACAAATAATAAGATCTGTCGGCTTCTCTTTTTAGTTTTTTTATAAATAATTAAAAAAAAACCTTTTTAAACCATCATTTTATATATATTTTTTTAAAAAAAATGATTTTAAAAGTCATTTTATAACAGTAATTTATTACAATAACAAGTTGAAGTGTCGTGTGTCACACTGTTATGTGATGTGATGACATAAAATGTTGATGAAAATTGAGTGGGTCTTCTGGAAAAAGTGAGGAAAAAAAAAAAAAAAACCTATAAAGTCACCGCCCCAACGTGCTTATACGTGCCCACAATCACATTTGTCACCGTGTGATTTGTTCTTAAAGTTGAAACGGGACCAATCAAATGTAAGTTGCCTTCGGAGTTTTTCTTTTTCAAGATAGGCCAGCAAGGGTTGTCACTTAAATGTAATTTAAACCCCCCTGTCAATGTATCACTTTTTCTTTTTTTTTTTTTTTCTTTTTTCTTTTTTCAGTAAAAGAAATAGCTCCGTTTTACACAGCCGAGAAAAAAAAAATTGATACAGACAACTGCAGCCCTACAACCAAGTATTAAACTGTTTTATATACATTTATGATCTCAATCAATTACAATTATGCATAAAAAAAAGTTAAAATTTCGTAATTAAATAATATAATATGTGCCCAAATCTAAATTAAAATATATTATTTGTGTCCTTTTTTTTTTTTTGGGAAAGAAAAAAAAAACAACGGAATGGTGTTTTCTATTTCAGCATCATCGTCGTCTCTCTACCTCTGGTTTTCATGAATTTTCAAGGGGAAAAAAAGGAAGAACACGACCAATAGTGCATCCATGATAAACAACACATAGTGGGCATGCCATGAAATTTGACCCATCTTTTGGTGCGTTTGGACTTTACCCTCAGCCTGTGAAAAATTTTTGGTTCACTCCATTGAATATTAAGCTGTCAAAAAGCTAGAAGACTTCAGCATTGAATCTCTCTCCAATAGGGTCATTTCCATTGTAGCCCTTTGATTGGGATTGGATGGCTGATTCATCAAAAGACTCTTGAATTATAATAATAATAATAATAATATAACCATCTCACAATATGACTCGTTCATATTCAAATTCACCAATTGAGAACCACCCATTTCTTCATCTTAAGTCTTATCTTCTGAATATTGAAAATAAAAAACAAGTGTTCATAATAATTTCTCTCGTTGATTAAATTGAAAACCCAACAATATTTATTCATTAATTAAAAAAATTTCTCTAGTGATGAACGGTTCAGATTGCTGTAAGGTCAGCGATCAATTGTTGATTCAATTAGGCAATTAATATAAAATTATTATAGATTAACTTATGTAACTAAAATATTTGTAAAAACATGATGTCTCGTTGGTGGGTCCCCCCGATCGTAGCTTTCATAAGCTGCTGGTCCCTGGTCTACTTGTTCTCCTTTCTCCCACCCAACCACAGAAGAACATTTTACAAGAAAAAAAAAAAAACAAACAACATCTTCTTTTCTTTGCCTTGGATTATTTGTTTACGCACTATTTGTTGCAGTTTGTGGGTCCATGAATATTGAAAACACGTGTACGGTGAAGATGGTAAGCTGCATGACTCGAGCTTTGTTCTCTACCACAGTAAATCACATGTTTTGATAGTAAAGAGAACTTGATAACCTAACATCCGGTAATACCCATGAGCAGTTAATAATCCGTTTAATGGCGATTGATTGATATAGCCGTAGCCCTGGTCAAATGTCCATGATGCCCATTTTCTCCTTTTTCCCCAAAAAACACAGCAATTTTTTTTTTTTTATTAAAATGTGAAATCTTTGTATTATCAGCTGTCTAAAAAGTGTTAATACGGTGGCGCCATATGCTGCAAAGTGTAAAATGTCTATTATGGGTAGGCTCACATGAATTAAAATAATTTTAAAATTTATTTAATTTGTTGAAATAAATATAATATTCACTTTAAAAATTAAATAAAATCTTGAAATCATGACAGATAATAATAATAATAATTAATATATGTATTTGTAAATTTCATAATTCAAGTGCTCATGAGTTGTCCTTTTTACTCTATCAAATGGATCAACTTAGTACAATATATATATATATATATATAAAGGTTTATTTAACTGAAATGCCAAAAAAAAAAAAAACATATTTGAACCTATGCTGTTTTCAAGGTGATTGGAAGACCTTTCCCATTCAACTTGGTACAATTGTCCATCACATTCAATGGTTAGGATTGCTGCTAGGCACCTAAAAAATCCAAAGAAGAAGTAATCAAAACTTTTGTTTAACAAGTCGAAGTTGACGTTAAAAAAATATATTACATTTTTTTTTTGTTGGGGGGGGGGAGTTTAATGGATGTAGCATTCAGTTTTGGCTCTATCTCACCTTAATTTGTTGCCTTATGTTTCTTTTCTAGGTGCGTTTTGCATAGATTGCACAGTAAATGGTCTAGATTCTTTAATCAATGGATGATGGAGATTGCTTTGAGCTTTTCATTATCTTATTAATTAAGCAACATAGTGATGTTGGTGTATTAGTCACATAGACAGATAGATAGAGAGAGAGAGGGGGGGAGGGAGACAATAAGCAATACTCCAACATGCTTATGTAGGCACATGAGTGACAGGATTAAAGCCTGTTTTTATGACAAATTGTTAGCTATACATCTCATATTGACTGGGACAAAGTATACAAAAAGCAATTCCTTTTTTCCTTTTTCTTGCATTGCCTGTTGGCTTTCCTTGCTAGAAAGCAAGAGACCAAATCTCTCTTTTTCTCTTTTTTTTTTTTTTGTTTGTTTTTATTTTGAAAATTATTCTCTCTTTAAACAAGAGAAGAGTAATATTCCATACATTTTTCACAATTCTTCTCAGGTCATGCCAAAATACAAATCTCCATTAGTGAAAATACTAATAAAAACATAACAACCTAATTATGTGCATAATTTACTATAATAATTTTGGGGTTTTCTAAAAAAATATTTATACATTTTACATTTTGTTTATTAAATTGCATCACATTAATACGAATTCATTGTGTTGTTATCTCTTTACATTAATACTAACTCACATAATACAAAAATGATTGTTAATGTGTTATAAGAGAATTGTTATAAAAAATATTTATTAATAATAAGAAAAAAAATAAAAACATTTACACTACTTTGAAAATCAGATTTTCCTGAAAATTCGATCTCTGGTGTTTATGCCTCAAGTATAAAAGCGTATATATAAGTGAAATATTATTGGCGTAAAATGACCAAAGGGTTTCACTTTTAATTCAATTTTATCACTTGCTAAGCCTAATATATAACCTACAAGCTTGGACCCAAAATGGTGGAGATTATTTGGTGGTTATTAGACTAAGTATTATTCCCACCGCATTTACTAAACAGGAGCACTATCAAAACACCTTTTTTTGTACCTTTTTCCAAAAAAACAAAAAAAACACATGTTTTGTTCAAAAATTCATCTGGTGAATAACTCGATGTTATCCGATTATTCAATTTAAAAATTTGGATTTATGTTCAATCTTTTTCTTGGACATTTGTGTTGATTGGATCTAAATGAAAACATTTGAATTTTTTCAAGTGCTTATGGGCTATTAACCTTCGAGATATATCTAAAATTCTAACTTTGTGCACAAAATTTTACATATTGTCATAGCAAAAAAAAAAAAAAAAGAGATATCAATACCAAAATCTAAATTTTGGGCAGCTCAGATGCTGACAAGGAAAGAAAATTTAAAAATATGTTGCACTGACAACAATTTGCAAAACATATCTCAATTTCACAATTTACAAAATAAGAAAATTCAAGCACATTACTTGAGCTTATTATAGAAGTAAGAAAAAAAAAATTATATGAATGATTATTGGTGTAGTCATCGGCAATATCTAATAAAGCCTTTTTGATGAGGACATTGCATGTGAAGATAAATATTTCGTTTTAAGGTTAGTTTTATTTGGATTATTTTATTTTCTTGTTTACTTCTTTTTTTATTTTGATTTAACTAGAGTTGTTAATTAATTAATTAATTATTATTATTGTTTCTTAATGGAGAAGAGGAGGCTAATTATAGTTACATAAAGTATTAAAGTTTTGGTAATTTTTTATACTTTTGAAAATTTGAGATACAAAATATAATTATACCTTAAATTTAAAATGTAAAATGTAATTTTTCTTCCTAATTAGTAAGTGCCTCATTTTAAAGCCCTTTTTAGATACAGTGGACCTCCAAATACTGTGGGCTATCAACCACCCAAAAAAAATAAAAAAAATAAAAAAATTAATTATTTTTCTATAATCATTTCCTCTCTTAGATGTAGCCAGAATTCAATTTTATATTTTGTATCCTTGTATGACAATACAAGAAGATTATATACTTGACACTCATATTTTTGATTTTTTTTTTTTTAAAAAAATAAAACCTAATTAAAAATAAATAATTAAATTTATTTCAAACACAAATTTACATTACACGATTACAGTCGTTGTTAAATTTACAATTGCAACTCCTAAGATAACTTTTATTATGTTTCCAAAAACTAAATAGTCAATCCATGAGTACGCTATCTAATATGCATCAAATTAATTGTCTCTATCCAACTTTACCATCTTTAATATTATTTTTGCCTTTTCAAGTAGATCTGCGTCTCGTGGTCATGGGTTTATGTACCTTTATTAGGTGATTAGGTCCATGTAGGTGAAATTTGATGCACGGGTGCTATGCCAGAGATCACAATCCATGGGATTTGAACCAGTCCAATTAGGTCATGTATAAACATTGTGATTGGTGGAGATGTTGAGCCATTGCCTAGATGCCACCCAGCTGAAATCAGCCGAAAAAAGAGCACGGTTCACATTTCCTTGCCTTTGTTTGCATCACGCTCGTGCCAGTAGTCCAACACCTACCCCCATTAGGAATTGTCCCGAGAAACTGAAAAATTATTGTTAAAAAATTATCTTGTGTAATGGAACTGAGAGAACATCAGTAAAATAATCAAGCCTGCTGTAAATGGTTTTGGTCTCTTCCTTGAGTTGTGAGAATTTTTTTTTTAAATATATTTTTTTATTTTTTTAACGTGACTCTTGTTTATTTGATAGGGTTTAAATTAATTCAATACCCAATATTGTAGAAAAAAAAAATAAAGTAAAATTTAAATAAGAAACGATTTTATAAGACATAAAATTTACACTTAAGTAAAAGTAAATAAATATAATAAGCATCTTAAATTGTACATGGCACCGCATAAACTAAATCCCCTGATTTACTTCGGAAGATCCACTTTACACAAAAATTATTATAGATTCGGTCTATCTCTTACTAATGGGCAATTAGTAGTTAATTTCCTTGTATCTTCCTCCTTTAAGTGGGTTCTTAGTTTTGCAAGAAAAGGAGTACTAATTATGTCCTCCTTTTGATTCTCCATCTTCCCTAAACACCAAATCCACATGAAACATCCCTGCCATGAATAGTTAGTATATTTGAGTGACGGAAATGAACCTAATCTTAGTCAAGAAAAAGAAAATTTTCTTGCTAAGAATTGACACGCAACTATATACCATAGTTACACAAATTTTTGCTACGTATTGTATTGAATAAGACTAGAAAAGACATTTTTAATAGCTAAAAAAAAAGACAAATATTGAACAACTTAAACATGTTTCAGATTATCTAACTACTTTGCAAGTACCCTTTATATATATATAAAAGAAAATATACATGTAAAGAAGCGTCTGCATCTTTACAATTTTGGCCAAAGGAGAGGAGCAAAAGTCATATTTGGCAACTCTGTTTTCTAGTGGAAATAATAGAATGCTTCCCATAAGTGAGATCACACACATTCCACTGCCACTGGCCCCTTGTAATTTTATGGTCCTGTCAACACTTCAAAAGGGCAATCAATGGCGGAAGCTTCCGGTGCATTTACCATTTTTATCCTTTAAATGAAAGGGTGGTGGTAAAAGCTGACTCCAACCGAATACCCCTACTGCAGCCAATTTGTATTTCGATTATTTATAAATCAAAAAAATTTTGAAATTAAAATATATCCAAATTTAACCTTATATAACTAAAACTTGATGAACTTAAAATTTAAATAATTCAAGATCGAAATAATTCAAAATTGAACTCAATCTTATGTATCTGAAACTCGAGGCCTGAGGAAAATCAGCCAGAATATGGGTTTCTGCATTTGCTTGCATTAAACTGAACTCAGCCTTATGTATCCGAAACCCAAGTCATGAAACAAACCAGCCCGATTTCAATTTGCTGCATATGCTTACATTAACTGGGCCTTTGGGTTGTAATGGCCCGGCCCAATCCCATCGGTTCATTTTATTAGATGGAATTGTGGTGATATAATTGATATTCCTTAGACAATTGAGGTGCTTTCTACTCTTCTAATCACAAAAATGCTGAAAACAATAAGCACAAAGAAGAAGCATGCAAAGGAAAGAGAAAAAGAAGCTATTGCAGAACCAATTCCGGCTGAAATTTGACAGGCATTTCATGGGGTTCATCTCATTTAAGCATGATTCTCTGTGGTAGATTCTGCGTCCTAGTTTTGTTTTTGTTTTTTTTTAACTCTTCTCTGCTTCAGCTTTCTTTGAGTAGAGCCCGTCAATCATTTCTCTCATCGTCTTCAATCTGCATCTTCATTATTCTCAGGTTCTTTGTTAATTGGCTTGAATAACTCTTCAATGTATGCCAGCCTCCTACATGTAACAAAGTGTCACTCGGACATGTCATCTTACAAAGTAATAAAGATGTAAAAGTAACACTTTTGTATTATATTGGGATACAAAATCTAGTGAAAAGAAAAAATAAAACAAAAAAGTAATTTTTAAAAAAAATAATTTTCTTTTTGAATATAATGAAAAGAAAAATGAAGTAGAAAGTGTATGTTTTTGTTTGAACATGTTTAAAAAATATGATTTTTCAAAATTACTTATTTACCCTCGCTTACCAACATGTATGAAAGAAAACAAAGAAGAAAAAAAATAAAAGGAAAGTCATAGAATAGGCGGGAAAATCTCAAAACCTCGAAAATTCCCAAATCCGCGCCTCTGTCTCTTAAAAATCTCTCCTCCACCATCCATAATCTCTCGCTTGAAATGGAGGCTCGCTTTTCTGACTCACAACTCGACATCCTTGGCTCGCTCTCCTCCACCGCCGCCGTTGCAGCCACCGTCAACGAGTTTGACTCGCAGCAGGCATGGCACCTCCTCTCCCTTCTTCTCTACATCGGCCATCCAACTCCACCTCAAATGCTAGCATCCTATAGCTCTCTTTTCAATGCAACACCCGATCTAGTCCGGTTCCTCTGCTCACTCCCGCATTCTCCCATCTCTTTAACTGCCGACGATGAAAACAACGTCTTTGTAACAGTTTCTCCCGTCGGTCTTCTAGCTTTCAAGCGATTCGCTTCCAATTTCAACCTTTTTGAGTCCATTCCTCGGATCGAGTTTGGACTCCGACCGCCCGGTTGGCCCCGGGACAATGTTTTGAGGATGTACTTTAGAAAGCGGAAGCGCATCGGATTTAATTCTGGAAATGGTAAAGTTTAGTGCTCCTGTTTTTCTTTTTTTTTTCTTTTTTCCTTCTTTTTAAGTTTTTCTTTGCGTTAAGGCGTTTGGCTATTTATATGCCGAGGTGTGATTTACAGTTGAGGAGAAGTATCGAGAAGCTCCTCTTTGTTTGAAAAGAATTCGGAGATGTTGCAGTGAGGTATCCAATCGATCCATTCTCTCGCTCTTTTGACTGAGGTTATAATGCTCTTAGGGAAAAAAAAACATTTCAATTTCTTGGGGATCTTTTTGCTTTAGGAGTTGTTCAAGCGGATTTGATTGACAATTCCATCATTCTTTCTCTTTGACCCTTGTCCTTGCTTGTGGAGGTTTAAATATTTTCAATCATGTATGTACAGTTTCCTGTCAACAAGGATGCCAAGTGGAGCTTATTTACAGAAGCAAGTGGAATTCCGATCAAGCTTAATAATACAATAATGGTGCCTGACTCGTTTATAGGAACTGATGATGCTGAAAATATAGAAATTGAAATGTGTGTGGGTATGGCTGCGGAAACAGCATGTAAAACAATCATGGGATATGAGCTTGATCAAAAATCTGCTTTTCCAATTGCAGAGGATGGTCAAGCAGTGGTCCATAAAGTTAGGGTAGATGATGCGAATAATAAGAGTGAAGCAGAAATTGATGCCACATATGATGCAGAAGACATAAAAAGGGTCAGTACATCACCAGTGGTGTTTGGAAAGATCAATCATGCTTATAATGCTGCAAAGGATGATTATGTTGGAAAGCCAGAAATGGAATGCAAAGAAGAAGCAGCATTATATGAAACTGGTAAAATGGAAGAAGAAAATGAGAACCTTTGTTGTCTAAGTAGAAAGCATTTGTTAGATATGCCACAAGAAAGTGACCGTAGAAGGATTAGAGAGATGGCCTCACGGGATAAAAAGCCAATAAATAGTCACGCTGAGCTCTCTGTAGCTCAGAAGCAGTTGTCAAAGTCCTCTATCAAAAAAAAGATCAATCGTGGGGATGAAATAGCTTCAAGACAGAAAGATATCAGCCAGTTTTTAGTCCAAAGTAATGCCGTGAACCTTCCCAGAAATAACTGGCAGGGTAAAAAAGAGGATAAGCCGTTCAATATGGTGCAAGGTTTAAAGCAAAAATGTGCGGATATTCATGTTAAAGAAGTCAGGAAGGATGCTGTCTCCATATCTTTGAAAGTAAGCTCCAATCCTACCATGTTAGTAATGAATTGATTTACTCATTCAATTGTTTAACTTTCGTATTAGTGCTTTTTATGAATTTTCAATGACAAAGACCTTCTGATTATTGCATTCTAGGATCAAAGGGGACCAAAAGAACTACCATGCTTTGAAGCCTACATCGTAGAAGAGGAAGAAGGCTCAGGTATAAAAGTACTTTGACTTTTGTAGCATATATTCTGTCATTCCATTTAAACAAGTTGGATACATTAACAGCTTATGCTTGAACCCAAAATGGCAGGCGGTTATGGCACTGTTTACAGGGCTCGCAGCAAGAGTGATGGAACCATAGTTGCCATCAAGTGTAAGACAATGACTATACTTTATTCTGGTTTCTAAGCTATATGCATGTAGTAGGTACATAAGCTGGACCTTGGACCTTGCTGGAAATGAAAATTTAGATGATTTTTTTTTTTCCATAAAATCTGAAATGCATCAGCCTAATTGATCTTATTGCAATTCCTCTCCTTCCTTCTCTGAGGAACACATTATGTTACAGCAGTGTCTTCCTGCATGATGCAGATGTTTGAGTTAAGTGACCTGGTGAGACTATTGGCACTTAGTCATTTAATTATGTTTTAGGATTTAGGTTACAACAGAAAATCACTATTGAGATTATTCAGACTAGTTTTTGTGCCTGAAGAAAACAAAATGTATACTGAAATTGTGGCAATAGTCTTACAGGAGTATTATATGGCATCAGATTTATAGAAAATTTTCTTTGCATTTTAGCTGATTTTATACTGCAAGCACCTCCTAAATGTCAGGTCCTGGTTATTTGGATCTGCAGGTCCTCATGCAAATGCCCCTAAACATCATGTCAGCAATGAATTGAGGATGCTGGAACACTTCGGGTAAGGATTTTAAAAAGTTTCTGATTTTAAATGTGTTGTCTTTGCATAATGAATGTAAAGATCTTGATCTTTGATGTGGAAGTTAATTCTTATAATTCAGGGGTAAAAACTTTGTCATAAAATATGAGGGTTGTTTTAAGAGTGGAGACTCTGACTGCTTTGTTCTGGAGCATGTTGAGCATGATAGACCAGAGGTAACTAGTAGCTACTTCACTGCACACTTTTTGTTTGCTCATTTTGTTGATATAATTTTTTCTTTGGTTTTAGGTGTTAAAGAAGGAAATAGATGTTTTTCACTTACGCTGGTATGGATATTGTCTATTCAGAGCACTTGCAAGCCTTCACAAGCAGGTAACGGTTCTGTTTTATTGGTTCTAATTTGCTATGCATGCTGCTTGCAAAAATGGGGAATTTTGGTTGATGCAATTCAGTAAGCAGGGAATAGTTCACAGAGATGTCAAACCTGGAAATTTTCTGTTCTCTTGCAAGTCGGCCAAAGGTTATCTCATTGATTTCAACCTTGCCATGGTTAGTCATGTTTCATTGGAACATGCTGTTGCACTCATTCTGTTAACTTTGCCAAAGATTATTAATACCCATCTTGCTCCTTATTGTGATTTGACAGGACCTGCATCAGAAATATGGAACGAGTAAGCTCCGCTTCCCATCTCAGTTTTATATTGAAATATGCCACCACATGGTTTAGTCCCAACATGCACTTAGAACTTTCCTGAAGATTTTTATGCTACCAGAATCAGTTACTAGTAAAGAAGCTTTCTTAGTTAGATGAATTCATGGAGCTATTTATTATAATTTTGCAGACAAATTAAAGGCAAAAAATGATGTAAACTTCAGTCATGCTTCACTGAAATATCTTCCTCCTGGCAAAAGTAGGAAGATTCCAAGTGTCAGTTCTTTAAATGCTATCAATCAAGAAAGGACCAAAGCCCCAAAGTCAACTTTAGAACCCAAGAACCTTGAAAAGAAGGCTGTGGACCGAACAAAAGCAAGGACCCTTAATGAATTTAGTGGTCGGAACATATTAAAAAGTTATGGAGCAGATGGTTCTGGTATAACTTCTGTTAAGGATGTCACAAGTACTAGGACTCCTTCAGCAGAAAGGCTGAGAGAACCTCTGCCATGCCAAGGTAGGAAGGAGCTTATCAGCTTGTTGCATGGAGCATTGCAAAGTCCAAATCATGAGGCATCAAGTATTCCCTCTTCAATGAGAAAAAGGATAGCTGCTTCTCCTGAAAAAGTCGATGGAAGGTTTATTTATCTCACTCCAATGCCACTGCATTGTGCTGGCATCTCCGTTAACAGTACACGCTCCAGAATGAACAAAGGTGTGGTTTTGGTTTGACTAGGACAATTTTGCTTGTTAAGCTATTTTCTCTCCTTTTCAATGTAAATCTCTTTTTTTTTCATTGTTTTTTTTTTGGTTAGTGGGGGACAGGAAGCCTAAAAAAGAAGGTCCCTGTGTCGGAACCAAAGGTTTTCGCGCGCCAGAGGTAGATGGACAGTTTATATAACCCCAGAAATAATTTTTGAAAGCTGTCTTGGCATTTCTGAAAGATAGACTGCATGTGCTAACTGTCGCACGACCAACTCTTTTACTCAAAATGTTTTTTGGGCCCTGTGACGATGGATTTAAGGGATTGACATTAATCATAGTGAACTCCTAATTACTTGGGTTTGTGGCTCAACCTGCTCTGGGAACCACATTTGGCATATGCGCAATATAAATCTATGATCTGTTCCCATTATGCAAGATTGCACCAATCACTTTTGCCTGTGCCTTCTGCTTTTATGGTGTCAACAGATATACTGCCGATGTGATATGATGAAAATGCAGTTCTGTCCGCAGTCTGAAGACATCAAATTTTGTGAATCTATTGCTTCTATTCCAATAAATTTCATACTTGTTCATGCAGGTTTTGCTTAGATCTCTACATCAGGGCCCCAAGCTTGATATTTGGTCTGCTGGGGTCACTTTACTCTACCTAATGATAGGAAGGACGTCATTTTATGGCGACCCTGAACAGTAAGTTCTATTGTTTTGGTCCAAATTCCAAAGCATGATTCACATTTTCTGATCTACGCTTCATAATTCTTTAACTATGTTGGTGTTATCAGGAACATAAAGGATATTGCAAAGTTAAGGGGCAGTGAAGATTTGTGGGAAGTTGCAAAGCTACATGACCGAGAATCTTCATTGCCAGTGGTAGTTATATAGCTAAAAAGTCGGTCATAATCTGCATAAAGGATGCCACAACCAATGGTATGAGCTTAAACAAATTGATGTTTGCTGCAGGAATTGTATGATACGAGATTTTTGCCATCTGTGACACTATTGGAATGGTGCAAAATGAACACAAAAAGACGGGATTTTCTCGAGTTGTTCCCGAGCATGCTCATTGATCTCGTGGATAAGTGTTTGACAGTGAACCCGAGAACAAGAATCAGCGCAGAGGACGCTCTAAAGCATGAGTTCTTTGCTCCGTGCCATGAGAGCCTGAGAAAGCAAAAACTTCTCAGGCAGGGACCCAGGTCGGATTCGGGAGTCAATCTTCTTACACCTGAAAAAAATCATCACGAGAACTTGATCAGAATTATTTGAACTTTCTTCTTCGGCACCATAAATGCTTGGATGCTACCTTTGTAAGTGAAATTTTAACATGCTCCGAATTAATTTCTCGTCCGAACAAAGTAAATGATGAGCTGAAAGTTATGCTGGCTTCTGATATCAATTTAGCTCTTAAAAGATCGATCAAATTGAGATGAGTTGATTAATAGGCTAATTGGCAACTCGAAAGGAGCGCTAATTCAAAGTTGAAAACCAGTAGAATTGAAAATAAAACGCGAATCGATGTAGGACTATCCATGGAGTTGTAATAACTGTAAAATACAAATGAAATGAAGCAAATTTCAACAAAACTCCACAAATTTTGAAACAATCAATATACAAAAATAAAGGAAGAAATCAAGTTCCCTCCTAAGCCCACAGGAAATTTTACAGTTAAATTTTGACGATAATATTTTTCCTCTAAGGTCTTGAATGGTGTCCACTGACCAGTCATTCTGCCGATGGAGAAGACGATGAAAGGTTCAAAAGGAAGCCCACAATAATTCCAATAAGCCCCACAACAAATGCAAACATGAGGGAGAAGCCTGGATCACTTTTCCGATATCTTCGCCTCTTCAGCATCTCCTGTAGTAAATAACGGTTTCACATGCCAGTCAGTGAATTCTACATGACATGAATAACACTGAGCACCTTCTCCATTTTTCCTAATGACAATATATAATCCTTTTTTTGTTGCAATATTAGCTTAACAGCTGAAGTTACATGTTTGTGATCCTTGAGTGCATAGCTCCAACAGAATAAATAACTAAATTAATGCAACAATACAGAAAGAGGGTTGAAGTCCAAACCAGTTCCTGTTGCAGTTGGTGTGTTTGTCGAACAGCTGTATTTCTTTCATCCTTCAGATGCTGTATAGCCTGAATTCAGCACAAAAGAATAATGATCAGTGAACTAAATAGGTTATAGCATTCAAGTGGTTTAGGAACTTGAATGTAGTGTATAAACAAATTTTTCTTCTCTTTTTTACAGAATAAAGTCACTGGGCAGTATCATGAAC
Organism: Kandelia obovata; assembly: GCA_021464305.1. NCBI lineage: Eukaryota > Viridiplantae > Streptophyta > Magnoliopsida > Malpighiales > Rhizophoraceae > Kandelia > Kandelia obovata. The sequence goes on from JADCRA010000363.1 coordinate 1,769,008, forward strand.
AAGATTACAACAAAAAAACAAAAAAAAAAAAAAACCCGAATTCCAAACTGCACACATCCCTCCTTAGAAGTCAAATAGCTAGAAGTTATTCACCATTTTCAAGAATGAATGAATTGTCTACTATGGCTCTCAAAATTCAACCATAAAATCTTCATACCTTTTGCTTGTACCATGATATATCAGTGTAGCCAATATGGAACAAGATGATCCAGGGTTTCTCTCAGTTATTCATGGGCTCTCTTTTGTTCCTGTGTCTGTTTTAGTATGATCTGAAGTTGATTGCCAGATGAGTTTCAACAGAAGAACAAACAATGCCAGTATGAAAATGTCCACACAAAGATCAAATGCCACCTTGCCTAGAAATTTCCTCTAGGAGTTTCACTGGCTGAGGAAGCTCCCTCCCAAACCCACATCCCTTGAACCCCAATCAAATAATCAAGTATCATGTGCAACAAGCTACAACTAGGTCCATCATCTGAGTTCAGATAATAAAGCGAGAACAAGAAAAACAGTGATGAAGTAAACAAGAAACAGAAGTAAATCAGACTCACAGAGTTATCATCGGGACTTTGTGTGGAGCTCTGTAATGTTCTATCTTCTGAGTTTCCTTGAGCTGAAGAGGGAGCGATGTAGACAACTCTAAGCTTGCACTCTTCTATCGTTTTTCCGTTGTCCTTATTAAACTGATCAAATAGTCAAACATCATTTACATAAAATCATCTTCACCAAGAATTACTCTAGTTAAACAAAGATATTTTTCAAGTTTACATTCTTACAGTATCTGGAGGAAGCCCATCAACATCAATTTGTGGCGCCACCATCAAACTTTGTAGGAGAAACTTATCTTTGCATTGCAAATCTTGAGGATATTCTCGTTGAGCTTGAAGAGTAACTGAAAATCCAAATATTAGTTATTGGTTAATGACCAGCATAACAGCTTATTATTTTGGCCAGTGAAGGATAAATATGGACTATAGGAGGGTGGCACATTATACACAAGCAAGTAGTGAATAATGGTTCAACGCCACTGATATTTTCAGAGATAAGAGTTTGAAGCTGTTCGAAACATCAACTAACAAAACATAAACAACACCTAGTTGTTTCTTTTGTTACACATTTGATGCTTGAGCAGTATACCCTATTTATATATTTTCCCTTGCAATCAGCTAATATTTAGCTAAAGAATTTGTAGTTCAAGAATTCCCATCCAAGAATTGTAGTGAGCAACAGTTAGAACCTCTGACGACACACGAATCCCAAGGCAGTATGACACCAGTGTTGGGCCTTACAAAGTACTTCTTAGGTGAAGTGGTTTTAACCTGGCACGAAGGGAAATGAGGCCATAATTAATTTAATGAAGTCTCAAATGTTTATCAACCAGCAAAAAGATTGCATAATATGCAGTGAGATTTGTACCTTAAAAGCAACATTGTGCTCTGTGTTGTTTACAACTTTAAGATCACAAGATATTTGCTTTTCCAGCTCAACTGAACAAATATGTACATAATCGTTAGTCCTATCAAACTAAGCATAAAAAATGACAATAGCAGGGATCCACGAATGATATCAACTCCGAAAAGGCATTATCATTTTCGAGGGTTTTGGCCAGCATTAGCATTTTCATCTGTCGGCCAGCAGATATTGGCAATCATACAGTCCATACAGGCAAGCTATGAGGCCATTTCCAAGTATCATGCTATTGCTACATTTATTATTTAAACCAACTGTTTCTCCACACTAGCAATAAAGGTGAGTTCTTATAGTTCCACAAACTTCCGCACAAGTAACTTCAGATTTCCAGGAAAAGATTAACCAGTCCAGCCTTTTAAAAAACATTGCATTTCCATCAATTTTTATCTGCCTCACAATCCACCTCTTTTGTCTTTGCAAACTAACCATCTATACAATTTTAAATGTCTGCTACAGCATCAGGCGTCCAGCTAATAGACAATGATCTCATTTGTACATTTGAGGACATACGATACTCAAACAAAAACAAGAATACAATAAATGCAACACCCTAGTGGAGAATTATAGAGATTCCTCGACCACGGCAAGAAAGAAAAGGCATGAAACTGCAGGCAATTACTTTTAGGATGGCCCCACGTCCACCAAACCCAGATAGATTGTGCACTAATTAATGCTTTTTTCTTCGTTGATTGAACCCAACATACCACAATAAAGTTGCAAACTTTCATCAATAAACGAATCATTGAAGAAAATTAACCACATCTCAATTTCTTCACAGCCAGGGATAAACTAAAATTATATGAGAGAAAGAGACAGAGAGTGCATACAAATGAACTTGAGCTCGTCAGGATGGACAGAGATCAACTGATTACCATCGCCACCGGCCGTCATGTCGGTCCCACAAAGAAACCCACACCAACGCACCAATCCCAATCTCAAAATCCCATCACAACCCCAATCAACCAATCTTTAAATGATCCAAGAAAAACCCCACAATTCAACACAGGCACCGCCACCTACTAGAAACCAAATACCCACCACCAAAAAAAATTAAAAAAAAATCACAGAAATTCCCACATCAACTAGAGCTCCCAATCAATCAGATGGAGAAAGAAAATATTCACAGAGAGAGAGAGAGAGAGAGCAAAGAAAGTGTTGAAGTGTGAGAAAGAGAGAAATTATAGAATTTTTTTTTTTTAAAAAAAGAAGCTTGTGGCTAAACGAACATGGAGGACTGGCGCATTTGATTAACAAAAAAAAAAAAAAAAAAAAAAGAGCGTTGGGATCGCAGTTTTAGGCGCCTAGTTCGATTCTTTATATCAGTACAGAGCTTCTTGTGAGCTGGCGACACGTGGATCGTAAATAACAAAGCGACGCCAGAGTCAGAAGCCTTTGGAAGACTGGCTGTGTGGGACCCAATCACGTTTGTTTCGTCACCATTACTATTATTTTTTTAATTTTTAATTTTTATAAGTCCACTCGTTATCATGTGGCAATACATTGATAATAGTCATGTTTAGTTAAACTCTGACACGCAATCAGATGTCGCGATATCTTTTAATAATATTTTTAGTCGTCATGTCAACTAATTCTTGTACGTGGTAATAATAATTTATTTTTTTAAAATTATTATTCACTTATTTTTAAGATTTTTTTTTTCAACAAAATTTTAGGAAAATTAGAAATTACTTTTAAGATTTAAAAAGAAAAGATTATTTATTTATTTTTGTTTCATTGATTACTTTCATAATTTGAATTCAAAATTATTAATTTTAAAAATAATTTTTAGTATCAATTGAATTATAGTTTATTGATGATTAATATTTTGTTGTCAAGAATAAGTTGGGTACCACTTATATAGGATGACAGCTGAAAATAGCTCGGTTGGACAGGACAGTGTGTGCAGAAATGGTGAGTGGAGGATCGCGGAATGACACATCTGTGCTCTACGATAGTCGCCACCCCTCTTGCGGCTGAGGCGCAAGCACTGCATGAAGCTACTTAAATGGTTAGGTTTATGGGACAATTGAGGATGATTATTGAAACTGACTCTGAGGTGGTATATAAAGAGCAATATTGTCTTTGAGAGATTGAGCCAACCATCAGCGGTGTCAAGAGAATACTCAAGCAAATGGAAAGATGCCAATGCAGATGTTTTAGGCTTAGCGTTAATTCCGTTGTGGTGAATCTCTTATGTAATAAAATGGACTGTACTGTTATAATTTAGCAATGAATTAATTTCCTCGTTAACCCTTCAAAAAAATAATAATAAAAAAAAAAAAAAAAAAAGGGCAAAGAAATGGGTCAGAGGGGGCAATTTGCTGGATCCGCCCTTGACTCAGATAATACAATCTTGCCTACTTTTATCTCCTTGATATTTGGCAAGTGGCTGTGATAATCCTAAAGACCAACACATCAATCACATTGGAGACTCGACGCAAAACAATCGAATGGTCCTTGCACAGAATGGTGCATAAGCAAAAGAGATACTCACATAGGGAAGACAATCTCAACACCTATGCCAGCTAGAATTCTCCGAGTCTCTGTTGCCATCTTATTCAATATGTACTCAAGGACTATCATATACAGTCTCAGTCAAGAATAGGAAACAAAGAGTCCCAAAATAAAGCCATGTTCTACATTACATCAATGTGGCAAATAACAACATCAAAAAGAAATTTTGATGCAATAGAATTGATTTATTTGGTCTACATCATCAAACTATAAATTCCTTCTTGTGTATTGCTTGAGACTGCCATCCAAGCAATGTTATTCTTTCTCTAATGGCTTAAATCAACAATTGCTCTCTCAAATTACAAAACCTTTTATTTATGATTTTTTTTTTTGTCAAAATTAATTTCATGTTAACATAGTTAGTTAAAAGTATTTTTATTTTTACTTCTGTATTAAATTTATCATATAATTTATAATCAAACGCGAAATAAAATTTAAAATATTAATTGAAATGATACAAGAAATTTAATTTAATTTTTTAATAAAAAAATAATTTATTAATTAAAAATATTCACCTTGATTGTTGCTGTGTTACACCAATCAATTGAATCCCGCGTAGCTCTGGATTAGAAGTTATGTGGAAAATTTAACAAAAAAGTGAGAAGGGTGAGTATTTTTAATTAATAATATTAACATTAACACGATGAGTAATTTTAACCAAAAAGAAAAAAAAAACATGATAATGTGAAACAATAATTCTTACTTCAACTATTATCAAATCCCTTGTCTGTCATCTCCTCGAATAGAGAAATTGTCCAAAATAGAAGAAATGTAACGTTCAAAATTTCAGGTTTCAGCACTCATCATAAGTCATATGTCTCAAATTCTAATTTTCTCCAAATTACAAAAATTAAAATAACAACGTTGTACCATTAAATATATTGTGTTCTAATAATCAAGACATTTTGAACTATCTTCAACGTATTTACCAGACTTAAATATCCGTTCGTGAATTTATTTCTTGGACAACACGCAATATTTTCTTGCAAAATGTTATCGTTTTTTCTAGAGATCAAAAGAATATTTCTTTTCAAATTCCGCCTGCTGCTCGACACGTGGCCTCTTCTCGTTGAAGACTACCGCCTCTCCCGCCATTCTCTCTCCCCCTCACGTCTTTCTAACAGTACCTCTCTCTTTCTCTCTGGCAATTTGCCGAACTTTCTCTCCGAACTCTGCCATTCTCTCTCTCTCTGAAGCAAACCAGGCGGAAATCTATTTGTTTTTAATACGTTTTCTCCATCTTCAGGCCTATTAAAGATCAAACCGGCCATGAATTTTGCATCAAGCTAACAAATTGCTTCGTTTTAGGAGGTGGGGTTCTTGTTTTATCCTTTTTTCTTGCCAAAGTTTGCTGCTTTCCTGCTGACAATGGGAGTCATGTTGTTTAATTTGCATCAAAATTGAATCTTTATTTGAAAAGGTGAAGAATTTTAGGTAGATTTTTAATTCTGATTAGAGATGTCTAGTGATTTACACTTTGTAAGGCAAATTCCACCTGGGATTTTGATCATAAGAAAAATAAGAGGCAGAGATTGGAGCCTGAGTACATATAGGTACATGGTTTTGTTGATCACTTTCATAGCATATGCTTGTTATCATGCATCCAGGAAACCCAGTAGTATAGTCAAGAGTGTATTGGATCCTGAGCATGGTAAGTACTCAGGCAATGACCCTTGGCCATTTGGCAGCATCTTTGTTAAAGAGGAGTTAATGGGTGGAAAGAAGAATAGGACTAAATATCCAGGTTGGTGCCCTTTTAATGGAGAAGATGGGACATCAAGGTTGGGTGAGATTGATTTGGCATTTCTTGCTTGTTACTCTCTGGGTATGTATGTTGCTGGGCATTTAGGGGATTCATTGGATTTGAGGTTATTCTTAACAACTGGGATGATTGGAAGTGGCATTTTTGTGGGATTATTTGGGATGGGATACTTTTGGAGCATTCATGCTTTCTGGTTTTTTCTGTTTATGCAAATGGTTGCTGGGTTGTTTCAAGCCACTGGTTGGCCTTCTGTTGTGGCTGTTATTGGCAATTGGTTTGGAAAGAGGAAGAGGGGATTAATAATGGGTATTTGGAATGCACACACTTCAATTGGGAATATTAGTGGGTCTCTTCTTGCAGCAAGTGTTTTGGACTATGGCTGGGGATGGTCTTTCATAGTTCCAGGTACCTTTATCGCAGTGGGAGGGGTGTTGGTTTTCTTTTTCTTGGCTGCTTATCCTGAGGATATTGGATTTCCTTCCCCTCACGTCTCTGAAGCAAAGGTGGAGGAGTCTACTGATGTAGAAGCCCAATCACAGAAGGAAAGTGCTGTGGGACGGGAAACCATTGTTTCTGTTCAATATGGATCTGGACCTAGGACAAGTGTGGGGCTTCTTCAAGCTTGCTTAATACCAGGAGTGATTCCATTCGCATTGTGCCTATTCTTCTCAAAACTTGTGGCTTACACATTTCTGTACTGGCTACCATTTTATTTGAGTCAGACAGGTATTTCCTATAGTTTAAGTTCCAAACTATAAATTTGTTAAGTATTTTAATTGGATCTGATTGTTGAGCGGATGACGAAGGATATTGATGTTGTAACAGATACTTTGTTGGCCTTCATTTTTAGGCCACACTTAAAAAACTGTTTATTATTTGCAGAAATCGGAGGAGAATATGTATCGGTGAAGACAGCTGGAGATCTCTCCACTTTGTTTGATGTGGGCGGTATTTTTGGTGGAATTATTGCCGGTTATATATCTGATAGGCTAAGAGCTCGGGCTATTACAGCAGCCAGTTTCATGTATGCTGCAATACCTTCCATGCTCTTGTACCGTGCTTATGGGAGTGTCTCACGGACAATGAACATTGTGCTTATGATGATTGCGGGCTTATTTGTAAACGGACCATATGCACTTATTACAACTGCAGTTTCTGCAGACCTTGGCACCCACAGTTCTCTCAAGGGGAATTCTCGAGCCCTTGCAACGGTGACTGCTATTATTGATGGAACTGGATCAATTGGTGCAGCCCTGGGTCCTGTTCTTACCGGGTTTCTATCAACGAGGGGGTGGAATGCAGTTTTCTTGATGCTGATGATCGCTGCTCTTATTGCGGGGCTTCTTCTTTCACGTCTGGTTATGGATGAAATTGCTGAGAAAACTAGCAAACGGATGCCTTCATTGGGTGGACAACAGAGTCATGAAGGTAATGCTGTGAATAATTGAAGTAATTAATTTATTAGAGTTTGGTAATTTCAATTCGGGTAAAACTTCATAACAACCCTTTTTTGGGTGGGGGGTTCAGAATGTTGTGGAAACCAAAACGAAGTTAGGTAGTACACTTCACAATTGGTAATGCTAGTAAACTTGTAACCGCACCCCTCTGAAGTTTGGTTCAACTAACCCTTGTTTGTAGGATATTAATCCATTTTGTCAAAAGAAACTTCCTTTTTTGGGAGTCTATAGGAATTAAAATTCAAAGAAAAAATTTTAATGTAACTCTAAGGTTACTTCATTTTGATTTGGAGATTACAAGTTCAAGTTGCGGTTATAGTCTCTTTGTGAAAAATTAAGAATAAGACTGTGTACATCCTGACCTGTCCTCAGACCCCATAATGTGGAAGCATCAATAAAGCAAAAAAAAAGTTTCCAAGAAAACAATAGGCAGGCAAAAAGAAAAGCATCTGTATGGGAGATTGCTTTCTTGACCTGCTCACATAGGAACCAGTTTCACTCCATGGTTGAATTGGCCTTATTTCAGCCTTCACCTACAAAAGACTTTTTAACCTTGAAAACCCTGTTTGAGCAAAATGCATTTACTGAGGAAAGAACCTTGGTAATGGAAAATATAGCTGAAAAGGCAATTTAAGCATGGTGTCAATTATTGGTTTTATTTAGACCCAGCCAAAAAGGAAACTGCTGTTTTCCATTCATTGGCCATAGTTATTTAGTTCCGAGATTAATTTCTCAGCCTGAGACTCTGATACATGTGTCAAATCTTCTTGATCACTGATAATCTAAGTTGAATTGCAAAATTTATAAATTGTGTTGTTAGGAGGGGCAAATTGCAGGCTGTAGGAAATCGGATGTCTGTAAAACTATTATTGCCATGGTCCTTACTTGATCAGCATTGTTCATGCGCCACCCTTCAATGATTTACTGGAATTTAATTCATCTGTAAATTGATCTCTCTCTCTCTCTCTCTCTCTCTCTCTCTCTCTCTCTCTAATTCTTGTTTTCATTCTTCCTTGATATTTATTTCTTGCAGCTACAGCAGCCCAGCCACTTTTAAGTGACCAAAGGTGAAAATGAAGCATGCCCTCGTAAAGCTTTGCACAGAATGAGGAACTCTAGAAACAAGTTAAACAATGGGCTCATAAAAATAGCTCAATTATGGTTTGAAATCAAGGACACAGAGTATGTCTTTTCTGTAAATTTAAACACCATAAATGTGTCTTGTAATCTGCAATTCTTATATACCGAAGAAGCAATATGTGGATTCCTATTTTAGAGAATGTTCAATGCTAACCACATGCCATGTCGAATCCAATGTTTTGCTATTGATTTGCAAGAATACTGAACCAGCTTAGTGGTACCTTCATAGAATGACTGAAAGATGCACCAACTGTCATTTGATGCTTGATCAATGTGTTTGCCCTAAAACTAAAAATGCTAAATGAGGTTTCTAGTTTATGCAATTGTCCAAATGCAATTTTGAGTTGCTGTTTCTTTAGTGGTCTACATATTATTGATGTATCAAAGTGGTTCATTCACCTTTTTGAATGTAGAAACCTATACTGTCCCCCTCTCCATTGGCTCATGATAAAAAGGGTAAATTGATCCAAAATCATGAAGTTCAGGCTGAACTTCACTGTCCCAGCACATTATTGACGGATTCTGTTGACAGTTGGGACTCGGTCAATGCATGTCTTTCAACGGGAAAACTATGATAAAATATTCATCCCATGTATAAAGAGCGTGGCTACGTGAACAGAGAAAAATGACGCGGTCCAAACGAATTGACGTCGACAATATTAAATAATAATACTTATTTTATGAAAATTCAAGTTTTTGGTCAAAAATTACTTGACGAGACCAATTGAATATTACAACAAACTTGATAAAATGAGCAACAGAGTTTGTTGTGCAATCTATCTATCTGGTTTGTCACATGTTCAATCCATCTTCCTTTTTCCAGTCATAAAATGCTATCCCCTTTAGTACTAAATTAAGGTATGAGCCTCGAGCTATCACAGAATGAATAAAGCTTTCCTCTTTCAGTCTGACTAAAAAACTAAGGTATCAGCTGGAGTTGATAAATAGTGAAATAGTCATAATTGGTCACCTGATTACCTAATAGGTCTGGACATCAATCACTGTCCATATCCAGTCTTATAAATCCAACCCCTTTTGAAGAATCATTGTTCCGTGATTGTTCTTTCCTCCACTTTTGTTGCCCCTTTTTTGTTTTCCTGCACACATTGCTCTAAGATTTTACTGTTTAACGTGTGCATGTGGAACAATCACGTCATTTTCAACTGTACTGAAACAAAAATACTTCGTAAAATCAACAGCACTGCACAGCGAACAAAAAAAAAAAAGAAAAAAGTCAGGGCATGTGAACGTCAGTTTCTTCCAGCCAAGGGATGGTTTCATTCAATGCTATGGCAATTCATAAATACGTCCTGCCATTTCATGTTCTTCTCCCTTCGTCAGTTTCATGCACCAGCTCAAAATTTTTGTTCATACAGGTCAACCTTCTATTAGGTTTTTTGTTTTTTTTATTTTGTTGGTAAATTTATTGATTCAAATTAAAATTCAAAGTCAAGAACTTTAGGTCGAGAGATGCATTGATGGCTGAGAGTGAGTTGCTGCTGTTGTCATTGTGATTCTCGCGGACAACCCATCAAATCATAAGTTCGGTGGGACATACAACCAAATACGCGCAGGCAGCAAAGCACTACAGAGCTACTAGTGCTTGTGTGTGTATGTATGTTCACAACGTGAAGCTCATTCATTGCGCATAATCGAGTGCTGAAGAGGGCCAGTCCACACTAAGTTTAAAACAGCAGAAGCACACCCACCACCTCGAAAATCGTGTCCCTAATTTATTCCTTGACGCACAAAAGCTCCTTTCCCCACCCCCCCTTTTTTATTTTTTTTTATTTTTTTTGCTTGAGAGGACACCACCATGTAGCTGACTTTTAAGGGGAGACATGGGCGTAGAGTTCATCCAACAATATTAAGTAGTTCATCTTTTGTTTTGTTTTTTTTTCTCCTTTCTTAAATTCAACCATCCAACCACACGTATCATTGCATGCTTTCATGTACTCTAATAACATTATAATCTCTAAGATTTTCCTTTGTGTAAAATTGTAGGCCCCATTATCGCTATTATTACCATTATTGCGGGAGTTTGCTTTTTATGCAAAGGAAAACCAGCATCGGTAGGAGTGCAAAAGAAACGAATTGTTCGCTAAAAGTTAAAATATAATGGCTCAACTCAATAAAAATCTTTTCAAATTTTAATATCAAAACTTATTTTATAAATGAACGAAATTTAAATAAAAATAATTTTTTTAAAAAAACTTATAAATAATTTTTTTAATAAATTATTTATTATAATATTAATTTTTTTAAAAAAAAATTATTCAAGTTATAAAATTATTTTTTATAAAAAAAATAATAAAATTGTGCACATTTTACCTTTTATAAATTTTACAAATATCAACATCTTATTTATTGAAATGTTATGTTATATTTATAATTATATATTAAAAATAAATTTTTATCTTTTAATTAGATATTTTTATTAAAGAAAATATTTACAATTTAATTTTATTTATGAAATTAATTTTTATAATTTCAATTATTTTTATTAATATTATAAAATTAAATAATCCATTCTTTGAAAAAAAAAATTAAAACTTTGACCCGATAAAAGATAAATATGACTCAGCTCATTAATTAAATAAATCTAAATTAAACAGGTAAAAACTTAACTCAATTGATTTATAATCTAAACATTAATAAGAAAAAGGAATACAATTAGGGATTGGACTCTGCCCCTAATCGGACTCTTACCTCCTTTTTTTTTTTAACTCTTTTTTTTGAAAAACATTTAGGAACTAACTTATAACTATTTTATGTGCGTCACCCAATGAACCTCAAATCTTTTCCCAACAAAAAATATGACTCTACTTAAAGTTTGAGGCACTCTTAATTTTAAACTTCCCAAATGTCCATGCAGTCATCAGTCAACCACATAGTGGTGATGGCATTCTTTTTTTTTTTTATTATTATTATTATTATTACATTTTATTGAGAGGTTTGTGACTTGCAAAATAACAAAAGGTCGAGTATTAGATTATGACTCACCATCATCAATATTTCAATAATTAAGTCAGTGAGTCCATTATAAGAAAACGAAGAAGATGAAAATCAAAATATTTAACGTACCTTAACAAAGTGTGATTGTGAAGTATTTGTATAGTGTTCTATTGACAGGCTCTGATTAGTTTCGTGAGAGACAGTCTATCCGAGGGAGCATGCTAAACACTTACTGACGTGCAGTATTTGTGTATTCTTTAGAGTAGTGGGGAGTCTCCATCAGGAACAGTAGCAGCAACACACTGTAGAAGGTGTGGTGCCAGAACCGACTGCGCCTAGTAAAAGAATCTCTTTGGGTGACGCATGGTAGCAGTGAGGTTGGACTTTTAGGTCCGTAACAAGCTTTCCAAAGGCCCATAGTGATAATATCTCATCAAACATGGTTCCCCCAAACCTTCCTTGATCCTATATATCAAACCATAGTGGCCTTCCTCCTCCTCCTACCTCACAAAAGATACTATATTCTGCTTCAGTCATGGCTCTGTCCCGTGCCATGCTCGTGATCTCAACCTTGTTGCTAGCCCTCATGACATCCTCCATTGCTCAGGTCCCCATTTCGCAACCACCTAGTGTTGCACTCCCACCAACTGGCGCTTCAGCTCCCCCCACAACATCCACCCCGCTATCGCCTACTGCCACGCCACCAGTCTCCTCAACCCCACCAACGTCAACACCTTCCCCAGTCCCTGCAGCCTCCTCACCACCGCCATCAATTTCTGCTTCTCCTTCAATGAGCCCAATTTCAAGCCCGCCATCACCGCCGGAAGCTCCGGCGTCGGAAGCAAGTTCTAGTCCCAGTTCCACGATGGGCCCGTCACCTTCCCCTACAGGGACAGGGCCGACTGCTACACCGGGTTCAGGAGCTTTTGTGCATGAAAGTAGCATGGCCTTGTTAGCGTTGCTTGGAGGAGTTGCAGTACTCTTTGTTTAAAGCCATTTATAGGGTCATTTGGTACAAAACCATTGTTCATTTTATGTAGATCAGGATTATTACTTGTGTGTTCTTTCTTTAATTTTCTGTTTCACCTTTTCTTAGTTTGTTTCTTCATCTTTCAGTTTATTATTGGCGCTGCATTTGTGATTTGTGAGATGGGGTAGGTGAGGATGATTTGGAGAGTTCATTGCATGTTACAGTTCTCTCTGTCTTTTTTTCTTTTTTTGGTAGATTTTTAACTCTAGCTGAATAAGAGAGACTGTAATTCTTGCTTGTGTTTTCTGTTTCAGTTTTAACATGATTTTCACATTGCTTGTCTCTTGAGAGTGATATTGGTTGCTTTGGTTAAGGTTTCTTTAGCAGTCCCTATCAATTGGAGCCTAGCTATAGCCAGTTCATTTGTTGAGCTGGGCAAAGGGAACTAAAGTGCTGGGAAAGCCTGGTTCTGTTTATTGTATAAATTGGCTAATCAGAGAAATTGAGCATCAATATGATTATTGATAAACCAATGCTGTGATGTAATCTCATTAAACTTCCCATCATACAATAAAAAGTAAGCTGACTGTTTGATAATAGGGTAGATGGAGACCATTGAAGAAGAAGGTGCGACTGTTGGGGACTGTTGTGTGTGTGTGTGTGTGTCCCGTGTGTATGTGTGTGTCGAAGGGGAGAGAAAGAGACAGAGAGGGCGACTGCTGCAAAGAAAGTCATGTGTTGCCATATGTTTCTAACAACTTTAACTTTTATATTTGAAGTCAGTGAATTTCGAAGATAGATAAGAAATTTATGAAAGTAAAAAAAAATTATTTTATTACATAATTTATGATTTTAAAATTATTAATGAACTTAAAAATTATATTTTTTTTTCTAGATCATTAGAATAGAACATACCATACACCTGGTAAACGTTTAATTAGATATGTTGACAATGAAAAGAAAAGAAAAAAAAATGTTTGCTTTGAAGTCAGAATTGCAGCAATTTTCCTCACAAATATGTCATTGAGAAAAAAAATGCAATGTACAATAATGGCACCTTCTCCATGACAGTTCTCCTTGTCTGCTATTGTAGAGAATAGACAAGAAATTCCCCTTTAGCAGAATTTGGAATCTCATTCTAAGAAAACAGTTGTCGATCCTTGAAAAAATAAAAGAAAAGTGACAATAAAGAACATTGGATGCCATTGGCAACTAAGAAGTGAGACTCACAAAACCCCTTTTTCTTTTTTTTTTCTTTTTTTTTTATTCACTTTTCTATCTTTGCCTTTTCTCCCATAAAGGCATGATGCTAAAGCAAAGCTAATAAAACTTTTTAAAGCACCAGAAGCTCCAAGTCAAGCCGCCCACTAGACATTGAAGGGCAATACTTGGTCAACAATTTGTGACTTGATACTTCTTCCTACTTTATTGCACAATTATAGCACTGGCAATCATCTTTTGTTGGGGTCTAGAAAGCCGATGATGACCCTGTTATTAATGAACAATGAAAGCTTAGATCTAGGTACCAGTTTAGGTCTCTTTCTAGTTACTCTTATTTGTTCGTAGACTTACCTATTGTGCTCACAAGGATAGAATTATACAAGACTTGAAATCATTAGAAACAAAACAATTTCATCAGTATCCTAAATTCCGGCATAATTTTTGGATGGTGAAATGGACTCTTTAACCTGTAGCTACTTGCACAATGAGTTAACTAGTCAACCTCTTATTTTAGCTTAGCCAAACCACATATTGATTTTATCTTAAGCCACTTGTTCATCGGAGCACTGTTAGTATAATTGGATGGTTGAAGTGTTAACAAAAGAACACGAACTTGCGTTGGCTGTAACATTTCAGCTGCCAATGAGCCTGAGTTAAAGCAATTTTATAACATGGTCCATTAAAGATCTCCTCTTGCAATGGAATGATCATAATTACACTTTATTTAGTGGATGCACTTGCTTCAAATATTAAAAAGCCCGAGTTCAGCTGACACCTTTTCATTATATACCTGCATAAATGAGCTGGGATGTAGCCCATCAGCAAGTTCACCAGACGAGTCTGGTTCATGGGCTGCTCACAAGTGCCAAATCATCGGTCCGCCACAACACTAAGTGGACTCACTCATTTGCCGTCTGTGGACGGACGTTTGCTGTGTTCCCTGTACCAATTCCAGCAACGTGCTCCACCAATTAAACAGAAAAAGCAAAGTCCATGAGTTCTACTTTATTAGAATTGGAGTCGTATTCATATTCAAATTTGATTTCAAACTTGAACATTTTAGTCTTTGCATTTGTGCGGCATTAATAAGGATACCCCAATCCTCTAGGTTCCATGTTTTTTTTTTTAAAAAATATATTAACTATTGTATTTGTAAATTGGGATTAAAAACGTATACTCCGCACGTTTTGGTCAGAATAATACAAGAAATGGTTATTAGTTTTCCAGATATTTCAACTTAGTTGTTAAAGTAAGCGAACAGAAACGAACATGCAAATCTATAGAGAGTCTCCCGCTGCAAGTAAGCTCTTCCCTTTTAACTGGCAGTCTATCACAAGCTGAACAAAGACCTAATTGGTCAATGGATTTACTTAAAAGCCACGAAAGAGCTAAGAATTTAAAAATTACATAAACAAATGCTTAGTCTTTTTTTTTTTTTTTTAAAACATGACAGAACGGTTGCATTTATTAATGCAAGTAGAGAAAGGAAACATAAACACAGCCCCCTATATTAAATCTCATTTTGATTCGGGACTGAGACAATAATGTTCATCTCAGAAGTAACGGAATTGGGGATTGCCATTATAAGTCCAACATCTATTGATCCAATCCAATGTGAAACATGAGCAGGCTTGTGGCCTTCATGAAAAGCTATACCATTGATCCCCAGTTCTGACCAACCTGGAGAAGTGAGTTTGTTATTGAGATTCGAACGGTATGTGAGATGCTCTTGTTTCTTGCAATGCTTCTGTACTTTTATAGCCATGGGGGATTCTTTCACTAGCAGATAAAACTCTGATGGAATATTAGTACCAAATTTGTGCCCTGCCTCCTCAATGAAGTCATTATTCAAATCCATGCTTTCATTGGCAATCTTGAAAATCATAGTCTGGCCAGAGTTCTTGCCAGGAGTTGGGCTGAAGGTGCCAGTAGGAGAGAAACTAGCTGGCTTGAGATTTGGTAGATAAAAGATGGGCAACTGGAGGGCTTCATTTTTGGAGAGTATCTGCTTGTGAATATTGGCCCATCTCAAGATAAAGTTGTCCATGACCAAAATGTCCGCCAAAAGAATGCTACAGCTAATCCCAACCGAGTATCCACCGCACTGGAAGTTGGTAACCTGTAAAAGATCAACAGCATTTACTGTTAGATATGTCGGGCCATATCTTGAATTGTAAAGGTTAAAAATAAGATGGACCCATTTGCATTTAAGACATTACTTCTGGTGGATGAACGTGGCTTATGCAAGGAGCACGCAAGCAAGCAATCAATTGACATTTAATGGCACATGTCAAAAGGCTAAATAATTTTGCATGGCTGGTTGTTTTGTCTTTTTTTTCTTGCATAGCTTTGTGTCAATAAAAGAGGGTCATGGGAATTAAGGGGCGGCATAGGAAAACGAGTGAGAAGGGTGGGGGGGCATAGAGTTGCAGGTATTTTGCAACAAGAGGGCTAGTAGGGTGCGAGATGGGTGCATAAGAAATTTGGGATTGGGATAATTTGAAGGTCCATCTCAGTATAAATAATTGTACAATTATTTCTCCTCAGAATAAAAAGCTATTATTTTTTTTTTTGTAGACGTAAGCAAGAATTTATCGAATTACATAAATTAATTGTGTATACGTATTCATCTTACATATTTTTCTTTCCATTAATTTTGAGTGTGCACATGTTCATAAAAAATAAATAAATAAATAACTCAGCGTGGAATTAAAATCCCAACACTTGGGAACCTAAAGATGTAAACTTTCATTGCATGAAATCAATAGTCATAATTACATTATATAAGTTGTTTACAAAATCATAGGTATAAAGTTTCTTAATATTGGAATCACATATGGGATATATAAGAGAATTATAAGAAGAAAATGTTTATTCCTGCCATATATCTCATAAATAAGAAAATAGAAAAAACTAACTTAATATATGACTTGCCTGAACATAGAGTAGTGGGGAGAATTGTGGATCTTGTTGATCAACTTCCTTCCAAAAGACAAGCTCAGCCTCAAACTTTTCCCTCCCTTTCATATCAAGAAACTCTGTTAAAGTCATTGGAAACTTTGCCTCAGTAAGTCTAGCCCCACTGTCATTAGACACAATCTCTAGCTGTCCCTTGCCATCTTCACCTCTTCTCATCCTTCCACAAAGCAATGGTTGCTCAGCCAAAGCCCTCTGCAGTGACTCCTTAAACCACCCAGCAACTAACCACCCTGAGTCCTCCCTCATTGCCTTGTTGTAGTAAAGCACCACGTTCAGGCAGTTCCTGAAAAGGCACGGGCCGACGGGGTCCGTGGCGGAGACAAGGCGTGTCTGCCGTGGATCAGTTACATTGATGGGTGGCACGCTTTGGAAGGCTTCAATTTCTGATCTGGGGCCTAAGTTACTCATCTCATTGGACATTGCGATATTCGGTAGTACGAGAGCCACTTGATCCAATGTGGAATATTTATAGACGCCACTAACCGTAGTCTCTGGTGGTAGAAGGTTTAATTCAACCGATGAAAAAAAAGAAAAAAGAAATAATACTTAGAAATTTTGACACTTTGAAAAGTTTGCTAATGCTTATCAAATAAAATAAAAAATAAAGTAAAATTAGGACGTTCTTCCTTCGGCTGCAAATCCATTTTGAAAATGACCAGTACACGATTCGCCCACCTATTTATTTCTAATAATGATATGTAACAAGTAATATACAATGTACGCAAATTTTTTAATTATAATTATTATACATTTATCTTATTTTATTACATAATTTATATTTTTTAATAAATAATATATATATAAGTGCAGAAGCTACGCTTGCTGCGTAATTTTTCGGGTCCATAATATTGAAAATGACCCATGTTCAAAATTAGAGGGTCTTTATGCTTATGTAACTGTAACCACTATGGAATGGCGATTTCATTTATGAACAAATATGTGTCATTATGCTATTGGTCGGCTGGTATATTTTGAAAAGGATTTGTCAGCTGCTGCTATACCTAACCTGCTTCCACAATTTATTATAAGAGGACTGGGTCGCAGGGAGCTCATTAGCAAACAATTGGGTGAGCAGAATTGGAACTAATCTTGAATCTAATGCTCAATGTGGAATTATCCGTAAGCTATGTTCAAACCCTCCCATATGATTCATCTCAGGTACCTTATCATTAATTATAATGAATCTGATTTTAATCTCTTCATTGTAATCTCAAATTTAAAAGCACATAAAAAGAAAATAGTTTTCTTTATAAAACGTTACACTTCAATAACTTATCTTTAACGATAATTGAAAAAAGAAAAAAAAATGGTACCAAACAAAAATTACACGCACAAACAAACAGACAAATAAGGTTATAGCGAAAGAAAGAAATTTTAGATTTTTCCCAAAATAATAAAGGAAACGAAAAAAGAAACGGAAGAAGACGTCCACAAAATTTTCCAGTTTAATCTAGGGTTCACACTTACCCTTTGTTTGTTTTGAGAGAAGAAGGTGAGAAATAAAAAGATAAGAAAGACTTTTTATTTTCGTTTTCACTAATTCAATATTGTTCAAATCACCAGAAAAAATCATTTTATTATTTTTTATTTTTTTCTCAATCAATATATATATATATATATGTTTTATAAATTTCTTTTCTATTATATTTTGGAACTACCTAACGCAGTGAAATAATTTGTGCCCCCATTTTCCAAGACCACCCCCATTCCTTGAACAACATGCATGGATTGATGATATACATGGAGCAAGGAAAATTGTGGTGGTGGTGACTGTTGAGGAAGTTGTGCCCACCAATGCTGGCGTCCATGGGTTGGTCTCGTACCATTGAATGCATATATTAATCGTCAGCTGTCACTAACCAATGTCAATTTCCTATTCCTATTTAAACCCGTACGTGAAATAAAGAACAATGCAGCGTTTGGCCAACTTTTAACTTTTGTTGGGTGCATTGCATGTTGACACTAACGTTAAGTGGATTCATAGTTAGCAACACTTCAATTTCTTATTTTAAGGAGATTGAAGCTCACGCAATGAGCAGGTTAACAACTTAAGCAATTAGTGAGGACTCCAAGCTATCTGGTTTTCGTTTAATGTCGTATTCCTTCGAGATGTATGGGTGAGTAAACATTTGAGTGCTTGTTTAGAAAACAAAGTGAGGACCCCAAACCACCATATTTTGACAAATCCATCCACCCCCTCTTTTAGGGTCTGTGGGCAAAGTTGAAGTTTCAATTAGTAAACAGTAAGAAAATAAAAAATAAAAAATTGTGACTAGTCTCTTTGTTTTTATCGAACTAATAGTAATTTCACAAGCAAAAAAAAAAACAAAAAACTTTAGTTTCTGTTTTTAGGTTTTTTTTTTTTAAAAAAAAAGTTTGCATGGATCTTGAGATATGGGCCGGGGCGGTCCAAGGATTGAACCCTAATGTTGCGTCAATCATATGGGCAAAAAGTATATTTAAAAACACAGGTGAACCGGGAGCCATGGACATGGTGTCGAGGGTGCCTGTGGGCCTGGTGCTTAAATTTTCTTTTAGAAAAACGTAAGATGGGCCTTAGAGCTGATATAATTAATTTATAAATAATTTAATTAAATAAGATATAAATTTAAAATTACAACATCTCAAAATTTTTAAATTTTTTTATTTGCATTGAAAAATATTTTACATATTAATTTAGTGTAACTTTATATTTATTTTTATACTATCTTGATATCAAAAAATACAAAATGAAAAATGAAAGATGCACAATGAGTAGTGTAGAATGCACAATAAGTCGTGTAAAATATATATAAATTATCATTTAATGTAAAATGTGTAATTATTATACGATTTTTCATTGCAAACTAAATTATGTTAAGTAATTGGGTCTTGTTAAAAAAAAAAAAAAAAGGCCTTCTGGGTTGTAATCCAAAAGCTTAAAAGTTTTGGGCCCCACATGGCACATTTAGGACCCGACAAGCATCACAATTGACCCGGACTTGCCTTAATTTAGGGTAACAAAGAAGCTAAACCCACCTAGAATTGGCTTAATTTCCATTTTTCCAACGACGATGATTGTTCTTTTCCATGTACCCAAATAAAAATAAAAAGCCATCGTGATTAGTGTTTCGAAATGAAAATTGGCTTCATTATAATTTTCTTAAGAGGGGATGAGATTCTCCACCTTAAACAAATCATAATTTTCTTAATCCATCAATAATTGACATTCCCTTCTTAAACCCTTAAAAAATTGTACAATTCCTCACCCCTCTGAGCCCCTCCCTGCCTATCCCCCCCTATTTCTAAAACCCTCAAGTTTTTTTAATTCCCTAATTAATTTAATTTTAATATATATTTTGTTTTAAACACTAAAATGGTTAAGATCATATTTGTGAGAAATTCTTCAAAATGAATGGGGGAGTGGGGGTGGTAGAATTGAACCCCAGAGACCCCCTTAAAAGGGGTTGTAGATTCTACCAACTCGACTAGTCCAAGTTGGCTAATTTTAATATTCAAAATAAAACACATTTTCTTTAATATTATTTTATGTTATATAAGTGTGCAATGTGCAAACAAAAGAGTACTCATCAAACCCCCCATTAAAAAGGCACACTTAATGGTCACCTGGATGTAACCTAAAGAGTGTTCTTTAGTAACTGGTTGTGTTATCTAGATTTAATTGATATAACTACTTCTCTCTCTTCCACTAACCTCTAACTACTAACTACTCTTGTCTATCCCCATTCACTACTAACTGAAATTTCAAAATAAATAAATAAATAAATGGAACTCACATCTTGGTTGCTCTCCAGTCATATCTTTTAGTTACTTATTAATTAAAGCTCTGTACACGGAGAAAAGAAAAAAAAAAAGAAACAAAGAAAACAGATGGCCATGGCATGTGAAAAAAAAAAAAAAAAAGAAACAAAGAAAACAGATGGCCATGGCATGTGAAAAAAAAAAAAAGAAGAAGGCTAAAACATGCATCTCGAATTTTCAAAGAGTTAAAATACATTTAAATTTATACTATTTATCTCTTTTCCGTTTTACTTTATTGTAATTTTCATATATATTATAAGATTTTTGTACTTATATATATATATTTTTTTTATGTGGAATTACAATTAATATCCTAACATTTCGCGTAGCTCTACAGTCCCACATCCACACTAACTGGTTTCATGCTATATTGACTTTGAACTACAATTCCTTCCGATACACACAATAAAATAAATATTATGTCTTAATCTTAGATAATCATTACACACTCAGAAAAAGCATTAATGATTCCAACGTAATCTGCAGGTACATGGCCGTGAAGTTTCGGAGCTGGCGGACTGAGATTAAGTAACCAATGAGACAAATTTTAACTGGGCATTGGCAATTATTGGACATTAAGTTGATTTCGTAGGGCAATGTAGTAAAATTGAAATCAAAGATGGGAACACGTGGCAAGCAAATAAGACAACTGATACGTCACACGGCTATCATAAGACTCCGACCAGAATTGCATTGGGATCCTATGAAATCCCTCCTTCTCTCTCTCTCTCTCTCTCTCTCTCTCTCTCTCTCTCTCTCTCTCTCCTGTGCTCGCTCGCTTAAATTTCCTTTGAATATTTTCTTCTTTTTAAAAAAAATAAAATAAAATTTCGTACTCAATTTTCAGCCTCTCTCGCCGGTAATCTCATATTCGGCCGATATCTCGCCGGCGACGTCGGTTTCCTTTACCGTACGGTATCTCTTCAAATTCTCGCGATTCAATCGATCTATTCACGACACAGCCATGAGTCCTGAGTAGTAAGAAAATCCTCAAATTTAATTTTCGAATCTTTTTTTTTTTCAATTTATTTTTGGTCTAATTACCTTTTTTTATTATTTTTTGAGATTTAATTAGCTTGGATCTGGTATTGATCGGTTCTTTTTTCGGTTCGAATTTTTATTTTGATTTTTTTTTTTTTTTTGGGAAAGTTGGGATGATAATTAAATTAATGGTGCGGTGTACGATTGGCTTGATGGGTTAGATCCAGGATATGTTGACTTGAGATCCTTTGACCTTATTTTTGTTGTGTGATTTGTTGATTAAACGGTCGTACTTGTCTGGTTGTTGGAGGGTTTGAATTGATGATTTGTAGAGAAATTAAAGAGAAAAATGAAAACTTTTGGTGGGTAATTAAATTGACAGAGAATTGAAAGAATAGAGCTTTTATTTGTACATATGTCTGTTATCGTTTGTTTAATTGATTTATGTTATGTCTTTGCAGCGATTACTTGTTCAAGCTTTTACTTATCGGAGATTCGGGTGTTGGTAAATCTTGTCTGCTTCTGAGGTTTGCTGTAAGTTTCTGACCCTGTTTGAATCAAACCTACCTGCTTTTTGTTTGCTGGCTTTCCGGAGAGTTGACAAAATAAAATACATACAAAATCACATCAACCCTTCACGGTTTGGAGCTCTGGTGTGTGTTTGAAATGGATTGAATGGCAATTGGAGCATCTTTGTTATTTGACCGGTGATTGTAAACTCATCACATGGGGCTAAATAATTCAATTTGTCAGAATGTTTTGAGGTTGTATATGGAACCAAATGACGACAATTAAGCATATTTCTGGATTATCGAGTTTTGGTTTCTCGTCATTTTCATGTTCTTTTAAAATTTAATTGCTAATTTATTGGGCGATTTCACTTGCTTCCTGATTACTCTCCTTTTGTTTTTTTTTTTTTTTGTTTCTGACCAGGATGACTCATATCTTGAGAGCTACATAAGTACTATTGGAGTGGACTTTGTAAGCAATTGTTTTCTTCATTTCTATCTTTCCTTGTACTTCAACTTTAGTCCTGGCAATTGATTTTCCCATCTTTTGTTTCAGAAAATCCGCACAGTTGAGCAAGATGGCAAGACAATTAAACTCCAAATTGTAAGTTATTGCCTAGTTGGACCTCCATTCATTTATCCAACTTTTATTGATTTATACTTGACATGGGTTTTAATTATGGTTTTAGTCATGTTGGAGCTCTAGGTTTATGACATTACAGAAGACATGGGTGGGGTTTTTGTGAAAACATTCTGCATTACTGGGTCTTAGCTATTGTAAATTGCTGCACTTGTTTTGCCCTCCCTAGGAAGATGACTATTTATTGGCCATCTATTGATTGGCTTATTGGGTTTGCTTGTTTTTCACCAAATATGCAGTGGGATACAGCTGGGCAAGAACGTTTTAGGACAATCACAAGCAGCTACTATCGAGGAGCTCATGGTATCATTGTAAGTGCTGAATCATCTCTTTTCTAGTGTGTCTATCACTTTCTCCACTTTATCTCTGTTTTGCGTTTATCTTATTGTGGGGGGCCTGTTGAATAGGTTGTTTATGATGTTACCGACCAAGAGAGCTTTAACAATGTGAAGCAATGGTTGAATGAAATAGACCGATATGCTAGTGAGAATGTGAACAAGCTTCTAGTTGGCAACAAATGTGATCTCACTGCAAACAAAGTTGTCTCTTCTGAGACAGCTAAGGTAAGATGTGTTTGGTGTTGAGTATCAAAAAAGGTCATAAATGTTTAGCGGTGAACTTACAAATTATATTGCTTCAGGCATTTGCTGATGAACTTGGGATCCCCTTCATGGAAACAAGTGCTAAAAATGCTACCAATGTTGAGGAAGCTTTCATGGCTATGGCTGCTTCAATTAAGAATAGGTACTCGAGTTTTTCTTCTTCTTTCTTTTTAATTTTGAAAGCAGCACGTAATTGCATGTGTTTCACCATTATGATGTGTTTTTCTGTAGAAATCTGGCTACCCTTTTTTGATTTTAACATGGTTTTGTGTATCTTGTGCAATATTTGGAGTCACTTTTTAATTCTTGTTTCTTACCTGCAGGATGGCAAGCCAACCAGCCATGAACAATGCAAGACCTCCAACGGTGCAGATCCGGGGACAGCCTGTTAACCAGAAGTCTGGTTGCTGCTCTTCTTGAAAGGGAATTGACGTTAGTTGGATTGTGATGTTAACAAACTTCTCCGTGGCCTGTAAAACTAGTTCTTTTTTTAATGCTTTGGTATAAAAAAAGGTTATTTGATATGATTCGCCCTTTGTTTAACACTGTTTAAAATTTCCATTCTTCTGGAATGTGAATGTATTTGATTTAAAGAAAAATTTGTACAAATTAGGAATATTGGTGAATAGCACTTTTTGTCTTCTCTCTCCACACAATATTCAAAGTTAGATTTTTTCTGCATGGATCCTGCTTCATCAACTATTGAGAATGGTATTGAGGCTAGGCAAAGGTGTATTAAAAGCTAGCTGATGAACTCACCCGCCCAATAGTAAAGCAGCTAGATCCTAACACTACACTCCTCGAGCTTGATGGATTTGGCTTCATTCCGTGCTGCACAGCATGCTATCTGCGCGTGCCTGGTTATCGTTGCAGTCCAATCTACAATGCTCTTACAGGGTGCTTTGTTAAAGAATTTTGCGGCCGCACGTTTGCCATTCTGGGCAAGAAACGAGATCATGGTAAGGTATATGGTAAAAGAAAGCTCTCGCCTTTACCGTGTCAGAATTATGTATGTAACAGACCGACATTGAGTAATAAGAAAGTATCTAGAACTCATCACCTCTATTTTTTTTTCTTCTTCTAACCAACTATTTTCCAAAAATAGCTTCCCTGCGTTTCGGAAACATTTTGGAACAGATTGGAAACAGAAAAACACAGAAGGCCTTTAAAGTCTCCAAAAATCTGCCTCGAACAATACACAATAAATAAATTGAATCCCAAAGACGACTAAGCCTCTCTCTCTTAGCACTCAAGCATACTAAAGCAACCTCGGTAAAGAAACAGCAAAACTGGTACATTTCTCTTCAAGCATAAATAAGAACCCGTAGGAAGAAGACTAAAATAAGAGTACAGAATGTTTTCGACCTACTAGAAAACCGAAACTGATGCCGCTGTGCAGTTCAAGACATGACAACAACCTTTGTCTGCTAACTTGAGAAGAGAAAAGAAAAAGGTAAGGTATGCATGCGTATTAAAATTCAAGATGTAATCATAGGCATGGACAAATATCTAAAATTTACACCCAAAAGACAGAATTTAAAGCATGCTTTTTATGGAAATCCATGGCCTGTTGATAAAGCATCTGGTCCTGGATAGATCACAAAGGAATTCCATAGGGAAACCAGTGTGACTGCAGTAGGGGCACAAACACCTCACTTGCCACCCAAGGAGGGGAACTGCCCTGGATCTTCAATGGAGGGGAATGCTGCATCAAGTCCAGAGCCTCTTCCAGATCCACCACCCCTAGATCCACGACCACGTCCTCTGCCACGACCACCTGGGGTATAGTAGTTCTCCCCATCAGCGGGCTTCAGGAACTCATTTATGCTGACAGACTGCATTCAAGCAGCAGAAAATTAGAATCATAAGACTTATGTGACAGGCAGAGATTGAACAATCATAGAATTGCAGTTAATTTGAATGTCTACATCATTATAAGGATAAGACATCAAAATGGTAGGAGGTAAAAAATTTCCAGAACACATACCAAAAAACTATCAGTTTCTTTTGCATAACTGTAAGAGCTTACAAAATTTTGACCCAAAAAAGGGGCACAAAGGATGAAATCATGGGGCCCAGATTAAGTTAGACAACCACAAACAGATGCAGTGTTTTAAAAAGCACTAGGCACTATGAAGTACTTAAGGCTCTTAGAGCCTAGGAGAAAGGTACAAAGCGCAGGTGGGTGCATGAGTGAAGCCAGACACCATTTTAAAATAATGATAAACTGTGAAGAAAAATATATAGAAAATGTGAATGACGCAAAAAAATGTCTGATGAAAACATTTAATTGATTAGCTCATATAATTGAACAATAAAAGGGTACCATCAGGTGTATCACTACTTATAATTATCAAATTGTGTTATAAAATTTTTCAGTTTTTAAAATTTCAGCTTATAAGCATTTAAGCATTGTGAAAACATTCTGGCATATAATTTCATGATAAAAAAAAATATATATATTATAATATTATTTTTGTCTCTTATAAATCAACATATCTAGTGTTGAAGTTGGAAAGAAAACCCAAAAGATATAATTTGGCAAAACTTTAATAAGATAAGAAGATGCTTTATTTCTAGATTAGAAAAAGGAATTCAAAAATTCATAAAATAAAAGAAATTGGTAAGCTTCTTAACTCCAAAATAATTGACAAGAAAAAAGTGGTCTACGACCTCAACTGATTCTTTCTTTAGAGTTGTTTAGATGGGGGTTGAGAACAAGTGAAATTTATTCAATTGTGATCAATTGTCTTTATCACCCCTAGAATTACATAAACTAACAATAAAAAAATTAAGGACAAAACAATACATTTACCCATTAACAAATTAAAAAGAGAACAGATTATAAGCAGAAGCGATCACCTCACTTCTTTTCGGCCTCACGCTTAGGCGCTAGAAGCCAGCGCCTCTTTGAAGGCGCCTCGCTTAAGGATCAATAAGCACTGATCCCCTCCAGCGCTTCTGCCTCAGCGCCCAGGTGAGGGAGGCGATCACTTTTAACAACATTGAGCAAACGTAAAAACTTGTAACTAAGCACAAACAAAAGACACAGGAAATCATGTCCAAGGAACATTTGTCATACAGTATGACAGGAAGTTCCAAGAAATTAAATTGTAAGAGATTCTGCTCCTGAAAATGATATTTGATGCAAGGAACAAGAACATTCACCCAGACTAAGACTTCAAAATGTTGGCAGTGGTGACAGCCACACACAGAAACAATTCTAGCTACATTGCTGCTCCGCTTGATGCCAACAAATATTTCAACACTAACATGATAATGGGTCCATATGGGGGAAAAAGGATAAATTTGGGGAAAAAGGGTCAAACAATATAATGTTCTTAAAAGATACTAACAATAGCCAAAGAAATATCAACTTAAAATCTTGTTTGAAGTTATTTACACAAGAAAAGTGCACACCTTTTTAGCTCTGTCTTCTTTGTCTGCAGCATCCTTTCTTCTGTCCTTCTCAGAACCCTAAAATTCAAATGCTTTAAGTCAATTAACTGTTTGGGCTTTGCAACAGAAATAAGGTACTGCATCCAAGCTACTTACCAGTTTGATAAAGATTTCATCATTTTCCTTCTTACTTGAGAGCTGCTGCATGGACTTGAAAGCTTTGTCCATGTTAACCTTCCTCTCCTCTGGCTTCAGAGCCAGTAAAGCTTTCCTTTTTTCCTCGCGAACCTTCTCATACTCTTCCAGTGTCATCTCCTGTCAATCCAAAGTAACAAGGATACATTGGACATATTAGCATGGCATAGTATCACACTTTAACAACAAACACAAAAGCAAACTACAATTTCATACTAACACAATCCTAACAATTATTAAGAAGATAATCAAAGATTTCATACTAACACTAAATAGACTTTATAAACTTTTAAAACAAAAAATTCAAAATCATTCAAAATAGTTGCCCCAATAAGCAACAGATAATCAGAAGGAACCAGACTCAACCAAATGAATATAACCAAATCCTTCTGCCTATGTAAGATAAGGGGAGTGATAATAATGTGAACTGAAAAATTTTTGAAATTTTTGAAAGAGTATGCATCAATATTACAGGTAATCAACTACACCATTCCATTGTCAGCATTCCTAATGTAAAATCATATCTCCTCCTGTTATGAAAGAGTACACCCACCCAAACACACACTTCACCTTGACATTTCTGTCATGTTAAGTAGAACACATCATATTGCCCAAAATGGTAGAAAAAACTGGGGCAAACATTTTCCACATCTGAAACACTGTGAATATGCAATAGGTACAGACTATAAAGCAAGCAAGAAATATATAACAAGCAATAGTAACTGGCTACAGGTTTCAAACCTATTTCATTCATTCAACATTCTGAATAGTGATCCTTCATGGCCATACAGCACCCATGCACCATGCTAAAGTATTATATGGTCAAAAAACCATGAAACATAAGATGAGCCATAAATCCTCTCTGAACTCAAATATTAAGACCTCGCTCAAATTTTTGAAGTTTAATGAAGTGAACAAATATAAGGACTTTTTGTTGACAGTGGTCTTTAATTTTTCAGAAAATTCTTAGTCAACAAACTCAGCTTAAGTCTTCTTCAATTCCATGCCATGGACACTGCAAAAACCAAAAATGAAAATAAAAATTCTATTCTTCCATGGTTTTGACTTTGTCTGAGCCAAAATTTAAATATTCTATAAATAAACCAAGAATTGGTTCAACAAATCCATCAACCTTGTCCTCAGGCTCTTTTTCTTCAGTCTCAGTAGCAGGATTTTCCTTACTGGCATCTGCAGTATCCTTCTCTCCTGAAGGCTTCTCAGCAGTTGCTGTCTTCTCGATTTCAACAACAGGTTCCTCAGTCTCTCTTCAATTTGCAAGAAACACAGATGAACATGTAAATACTATTCTTTTGCACTAAAGTCACGTAGAAATTTTTGATATCCAAAACCACTTGAAGAGGGAGGGAACAGTTACTCACGGAGAAATTTCATCGGCAGGAGTTCCCCAATTGCCACGACCAGCACCATCACGTTTAGTCTCGGTCCTGTCAGAATACCCATGCTTTCGTAATCAATGTTAAGACATATTATGCACTTAATAAGAAACTAAGGATCATTTGTATAACTAGAACTAAGTATTTCAACTACAAAATACTAACCCCCGACCAGTACCACTGCGCCGCTCATACATCCTCCTAGGCCGTTCACCTTCTCCAGCTTCTCCATTACTAAAACCACGACGACCCCCACGGAAACCACCTTGAAGGGAACCATAGCTACGCCTGTTAGATGGCTTGCCAGAGTCTCTCTCTTCAGATGGTTTGTATCCATTGCTGCTCCCAAAGGTACCCTCATTATTTGAATCTCTGTTAAATCCACCACCACGGCCCCCTCCACGACCAAAGCCACGTCCACCACCACGGCCCATTCCCCGGCCACCTTCTCCTCGTCCACCTTCAGTGCTCAGTTCCCTCACTGCTCAGAGTGACAATTACATGAGGATTAAGAAGATGGATTAACAGTAAGCAACTCTAACAGTCATCAAATTTAGCAAAACCACACAACAGCTTAAAAACAACAAAAAATGGTAACAAAAAAAATCTGATAATCATTGATCACCAAAACTCAAGAGTCAGATTATCCAATCAACATTTCACGGCATTAAGTAAAAAATCCTCAACTTCCATGGTTCTCACAGACTTGCACTTTTCTATATCTTTAGATATAGCATGTACTTCTTAGTGTAGTAATTTATCACATGACAGTATTAGTTTACCTATAACAAGGGATAAGATGACAAAACAAGAGCAGCTTTTTTGCATCTTCCACTAAAAGGATATTGATACACTTGCTAGGCATATAACCAACTGTAAAAAATAGCAGGATAAATTTTCTCAATGTAATAAGATATATAGGATGCAAGAATAAATTTGTTATCTAGAAAAAATATGAAATTCAAGGAAATACAATAAAACAATTATCATGGGAGAATTCAACAAATTAAAAAAAATCCAATTTCATTTCATTTTCCCACCTCCTCAGCAAACACAGGAGACTAGAAACAGAAAGTAGAATTCATTTAAACTGAAAAACACAATGAAAAAAAAAATGAACTTCGGCATGAATTCACACTTTTCCTTCATTTTCCATCACTTCCAGCAACCAAAAGGGAAAAAGAAGAAGCTAAAAATCAATTAAAATGAAAAAAAAAAACCATTGAAATGAAAACCCAAAACACAAATAAGAAAAACAAAGAAAAAAAAAACAGAACAAATGAATCTTACCAGCTTGAGTCGGAGGAGGAGGCTTGGTGGGGAGCTTAGCCGGCTGAGCTCGGGGCTGAGAGGGAGCCTTCTTGGGCTTCTCCACCTTCTGCTGGGCCGCGGCGGCCGCGGCAGCCGCAATGAGAAGAGAAGGGTCTTCATTATCATCGTTGCCGAGGAGATCAAAAGGGTTCACTGTTGCCATTTTTCCTCTGAATATTCAATAACGGCACAGAAAAACAAAACCCCTACTTTTAACAGACTATTAAAGCTAGTCTGAAGCCATGAAAAACAGATCGATCTGAGAAGACAGAGCTAATTTGGTGATGCTTTCGGAGGTCCAAGATGAGTTTGGTAGGAGAGAAAGTGGAGGAAATGTCGGGAAAACTAGCTAGTACGAAAGAGTGACTGATAGGTAAGGAGAACCCTAAGCAATGCGGCAGTCCAATTAACGATGAGCTTGGCTCAAACCTAATATTAAAGCCCCTAGTTGAAATGTTCAGGTACGAGTCAGTACATTTTAACTAAATGTGGTTGTGCTTGTCTTAGTCGCATGATGTAAAAGATCTTCGGATTCTGGTCCGTATGGAATCCTTTTTCTTCTTATTCTTTTTGTTTTTAATTTTGTTTTCTAATGATTTTTCTTAAATATTATAAAAAATATAATATTTAAAAATTCAAAATTTATTATATATTAATAACATGATAATAATGTATCTTTCACCTGTCACGTAAAAATTATTATATAATTATATTTAATAAAAAATATTTAATGTAAATCAAATAATTTAATTTGTTTAATAAATTTTAAAATAAAAAATTAATATAATTAATGAGATTAATTTTTTTACTTTATTTATATATATAAAAAAAATCTTTTTTTCTTATAACTTTGGTGAGAAAAAGTCACCAAGCATGCCTGGGTCCATGCAAGGATTGGCTCAGTTTTGATTTTTTTTTTAATAAATAAATAAATAAGAAGAAACAACGAGGTAAAAAAACAAAAAGGGCTAAGGCCCATGGTCGTGGCTATGTGCCCATTTCAACCATCGGCCGTGTCCATGCCATCCCAGTTGTCTATTTTATATCGGCAATGAGGTGCTTCGTCTGCTGCATGGCCTTAATCAACCTCTTCATAATATCATTATCTTTGGATTTTGTCATTGGGGTAGTTACTCTGTACATCGGGGATACAGTTGTTAAATTTCTTAATCATATCAAACAATTACCATTTAATTAACTGACAAGTGACCATCTTTAATCATGTATATGTATATTTGACCAAATTTACCTGTGATCATCATCCGTCGAATTCCTTTGATAACTTCATTTTACTTATTCTCTTGTTTCAACTATATAGAAAATTGCATGCAAAATTTTGGAGAGAATGACCATGTTCTTACCTAATTGTTAATTTTTTTTATTAAAAAAATAAATTATGAATATGTCAAATTAAAGAACATTTGATATATAATACTTTTATAATAATATTATAATTGTTAGTTATTATAAACAATTATATATTCAATAATAATTATAGTAAAATAATAATAAATCTACATTTAGAATACGTCAATGTTGATAATATAAGTTAATCGCAATTTGAAATTCTTCCAAGAGGATTATCAACGCCAGCAAACACTTGCTTCCTTTTCCTCCCTCCTTCCGTTTCGGTCTAAGCGATGTGCTTTTTTTCTACCCCAGTCCAGAGGTCGTTGGCGACTTAAGTTGAACCTATTAACGTGAGAAACAGACATTTGTTTAGTTATTTTCTGTCTCCCTCCCACTGTTTAGCCGGCAATCTAGAATGTCGATTGCTTCGTATAACTGTTCAGTTGGTTGCTGTGAGAGAGCGGTGCAAGAATGATGGCGGTTGAGTGTGAACCTTGGAACTCTTGGTCTGATTAATGTAAGACAACCGCAACGGCATGCTGTTGTTATTATTGTTATTTTCTTGACATATGCTACAGCATGTTGATTCCGTGTCTACTCGTCGTTGGCCTTATCAACAAATTATTCATGAATCAAAAAAAATGGTTAGAACTTCAATCGTTATTGTGCGGATGGACTGGGCAAGCAACAAGAAGCGGCCAGTCCCTGCCTTTTGAAACTCAAACTAAGACTCAAGGCCTTTGCCTTGCTTGTATACAATTGCTTCACATTTGACCTTTGGTCATTTAGCAACTTGACTAGACTTCTCTTGGCATTTGCTCTGAATGGACAATTGGATGCCAAGAACCCATCTACCAAGTGCAAGTAAGCCTCCAAGTCATGGCAGCATGCCACGTCGGCGTTCGGTTTAAGGTACGGGGACATCCTCGTGTCGACACGCAGCTCGGTCCCCACGTGTGTGTAGGCCAATGGCATGTCACCGTCCAAGCCATCCACCATAGGCAAGCCCGGAACTCTAGTGATGACATCTTGATTGTTCACGATACGCAACACCTTGACATTGTTTTGTTCGACTTTATGTGCAAATCCTTTGTTCCCAACACGAGGGCCACCAAAGGAGAAGACGGCAACCGGGGGCACGTATGGTGAACAAGTACTCAATTCATCGGCCACCAGAAGTGCCAAGGCTGCTCCAAGGCTATGGCCTGTCACGGTAATGCTTAAAGCCTCACCCTTGTATAGTTCAACTAGCCTTTTCACTTCCTCAACAACGGACTCTGCTAAGCTAGGCACGTGAGCTCCACCAGTTTTGTAAAGGCTCAAGAACCCAGATTCCACCTTGGATTGTCCACGGGTCGGGTCGGCATCGGGTAATTCGGTTAATTGGGCCCTCATGTTCTCGGCCCACTCAAGACACGTGGCCGTCCCTCGTAAAGCAATAACGATATCCCTCCTTCCCATCCGTTGGATCTCCCTCCTGTCATCGCAGACTGCCACATACCCAATCCAGCTAGACCGCTGGGTCATCCACCCAAGATCCGGAGCCACATCATCCACCCACTTAGGCAATCCAAGGGATGACGTGGCATAGAGATTTTTAGTAACGCTATAAGACCGATCTGACAATGCCACGCGTCTTGGCAACGGAGCTTCATCCGCCGACATGGCGGGATCGGAATGAAAAGAATGGTAGGCGGCTTGCACGAACTCCCCGTACCTGACCACCTCTCTCCGGAGATTCTCATCAAGCGGATCGAGAAGCCCCTTCCAATCATTGCAACCGTGGTACTCCCGCCACCGGGAGCCAAGATTGTTCCTCGGAGAATACTCCGCAGTCATGGACAACAACCGCTGGAGGCGTTTCAAGCGTCGGGGGGACATGTCCTCAGCAACTTTCATTTCCGGCCAAACTCTGGCCAAACTGAGCCCTTCTAGCAACGCTTTACCCTTATTTGCCAACGACCCATTATTGCTAGCAACCTCGCGGAGCGGCTGAGGTTCACTGGGCTCTTTTTGAAGGAGTTTTTCAAGATTGGCTAGGTGTTGCTTCGTTGCCTCAGTAGAAATGGAAGCAACCCGTTTAATAGGAGCAGTTGACAAAGATGAAGAGGTCGATCTTGTTGTTACTATGTTTAGTGGGGATTGCTGGCGTTGGAAGCTGGCTTGTTTTGGCTGAAACAGGTTAAGGTTTTGTGCTAGAAACGTTGAGCTGATCTGCATCGGTCTTGCACACCACAAAGAGAGAGAGAAAGAGAGGGATAGAAAGAGAGAAAGAGAGAGAGAGAGACACGCTGAGCTGAGAAGAGCACTCCTACGATTTGGACAAAGGGGATAAATGGTTCCCCACGGTTGGGGTATATATAGAGGGAGTGATTCTCAAATGCCCTTGTATTTTATCTTTAATTACAAGAAGAAAAGCTATTCTAGGCGTTATGGGAATGTATATCGGAAGGGTATAAGCAGAGCATAAATATAGGGTACCGACAATGACTGTCAGGTTGAGTTGTAGAACAAAAAACGGGGTAACCGTGCTTTCCAAGGTTAAAGTAAAAGGTTAGGAAAACCAAAAAATAAGAAAGGACACAAGAAAGTCAAATTTTGGATTTGAGGCTTCCCAGAAAGTCTGTGACGAGCGTCATTCCATGTCATCATCGCTTTTGTATTTTGTTTGTCTCCCACGGCTCTGACTTGGGGTGGTAATAAATTTAACGAATTTAAGTCTATATAAAAATATTTAATATTATATTAGTGTAGATTAGTATAATGTAAAAAATACAAAGATATAATAAAAAAAATTTTGGTATTCATTTGACTCTTTTAAATTTGTGTCTACTTGGATTTTTCCATTCCTCACGGGTGCCGTGGATCAATTAGATTTTTGTTTTTGGATATTAATTAGTTATATAATATTATTGATATATATATATTATTGACTTCATTTGTTTCATAAAACGAAAATTATAAGTCTCGTTTTGGGGATTTTATCTCATCGTTACGGGTCTAGATGCACACTCTTTCATATCTGTTGTTTCTCCTTGCAGAATTTCAGTACAATCTTACAAAATTAAATCACTTCAAGCATTTAATTGAAGAATGAAGCTCAAATTCAGTCCATTTGCATTTGGGGAGTTCGTTTGACCCAAATTTTCAAATGAAGTCATTTTAAATAGCATTCTCATGATATGATTCATGAAATAATTATGATGTATTTATTTTTAATTTGTTGGTTGTAATTGTTGAGTGATCTCAATGAAAAAAAATTGTGGTTAATGGTTAGTGACTAGTATATAATAAAAACTTGCAAAATTAGCACACTTGAATCCTTGTAATACCAAATTATCAGACTCCATGATTTTTCTTTTTTTTTCATTTTTGCCTGATGGCTGGAGGAGTCCCAAGATTTAAACTGAAAAGTCCTACCTTTTTGGAGAATGAAGAAGAGATTTTTAGTTATTTATAAAGCAAACATCTTGCTGTAATAGTAAATCTTTCTTTTGGATGCGCTGCCCGCATTACAAAAGGTAGAAAATGCCTTGAATTTTCTTTTGCATGCAAAAATTAAACGAAAGATTAATGTCAGATTGCCACAGAGTAGGGGACAAACTCTTAAAAGAAAATAAAATAAAACAAAGAGAAGTAGTGGACAGAGGATAAAAGTGAAAAGATTGCTTGTCATTTGGGGGTTTTTTTTTTTCCCCTTTATTTATTTATTATTTTTTAAAATGTCCCACAAAATTCAACGTTGTAGAGTCAAATGACAACTAAAATTTCTTGGGCCGGTGAAAACCATTTTTCATTTAAGAAATATTTTTGACTTTCTCATCATGGTCGGAACAATATTGACATTTAGAAACGAATCCACCTAAGCTCACGGTTTGAGGCCTATGCACGAAATGAATATTTTTGTTTTGGGGAAGGCCTACTGGGGCTCGAATTTTAGGGACTCAAATAGCATAAAAATATTTTGAACTTTTTGTACAATAATATTTATTAAGTAATATAATAGACACTTCAGAAATTATACGCAGGCGCTTGAGCATATGCATTCAGAAATTATGTCTCCTGTGATGGATACGAACTTTCATTTAATTGGACCATCTATATCAAAACTGAGAAATTTTTTTTCTTATCAAACCCCCAGAATTGATTATTGGTCAAAGAGAGTACAATCAATTTCTTACTCAGAATAATTTTTGGAGTTAATTTCATTCTAATGTTAGACATAGGTATGTGAATGCATTACAAATGACTATAGGATTAGGATACTTCCTAGTTCTTTCCACTCTCAAAAGCTTCCTACTTTTTAATTTTGATGAGGCGAAAATTCTGGTCTGCAATTTGAATGCAATTGATAAATGTAAAAGCATGGCTTGCGGATTAATATTATTCCAAGAGACCAACATATTTCAATTCTGGTATTCCCCCATGAAGGACAGCAGATGCTCGGATTCAATTCTTCCAATGGTCATTGCTTGCTTAATTTGAATAACATACCTTGTGGACATCAACCAGCTTTAGCTTTCTTCTTGGCATTCAAATTTCTTAAAGCATGGCAGCTAGCCCAACATGATGTTGAAAGTACCTTTCGGTGGCTTTTAATGCTTAGTCGTATTCACCCACATAGATGAATGACTAACTTAATTCCAACCTGCTCATCTCATTCTGAAATTTTCACTTTTTTCCTTGGTTACTGAGCATATCATCGCATGTAAACGCACAGCAGAGATAATTCTTTTCTTTTCTTCTTTTCTTTTTTTTTTTTTTTTTTTCTATTAAATGATTTTGAACTTAAAATCTCAAATTTGGAAATTTTCAATTTCAAACCTAGTATAGATGAATATGACTCCTATAACGTCATAATATTATGTCAACAGGCAACGTCCCCTTTATTATACGCGTTTACATATGTCAAATGCTTAGCCTGTTATGCCATTGAATTCAATTCAATATTACATGTAGAGACCGAGACAGTTGTTTACTCAATTTGGGTGGATATGCTGAATGGCCGAACTCTTTTGCCGAACTCAGTTATGAAGTTTGAATGCTTGTAAAAGACTTTTCGATGGAGTAAAAGACTTTTCTATGTAGTGGTATGGGGGAAAATTCAAGTCAAATAGTTGTGGTCGAGAAAAGTGTCAACCTCCTTTTTGATAAGTAATCACCCAATAAAATGGTTGTCGTAATTAATTATATGCTTGGTACTTAGTATTCTCTTGCGCAGTATGTCACATGTACTTTTTTTTATATTTCCTGTTAAGAAAGCTAATGATTTCATTTTATTTTTTCTTATGCGAACCTATATGTTGAACGGTTTGAATCACTCAACTGGGAAATCACCTAGGAAGCAGCAATTCTGTTTTCAAATTTTTTGAACCTGGTAAAGGTGTAAATCCTTTTTCTTTTCTTTTCTTTTTTTTGTGGAGTCTTAATAAAGTGCAAAGAACATTGAACATTCCTTTTCCTTGATTTTCTTTTGATCAAATCCAAAGTATGAAGCACAAACAATGTTGGATTTGCTTGAAGAAAATGCATGTAATTAAAAATAGTTAAATAGAACTTTTTACGTGGCAATAAATAAAGTTAAAAGGAACTTCGATCTTCGCCCATTTTTAAGAACCTAACTGAGAAAGGTTTGATATGACCATGGAAAAAGGTTCGATCATCCAAAAACAAAAAATCATGATGCTCACAAATGTCGAAGCTAAAAGTTATTTTCTAACGCTTTGACAATTTTAATTTTTGGTTAGAGCTCTCCACCTGGTCGGATAAAAGAAAATTTGTTAGATTTTTTAATGTTTGATTGAGTTTTTGATATGTCGACATTGACTGATTATTATGAGTACTTGTTATTTTATTGTGATTATCGGTAATTAAGAAATTTAAATTTTTATAAATTATCATGTTTTTTTTTTTGAACATATTTATCATAATTCATTATCACACACCGCACAAGTTTAAGTTATTTATTATTATTGTAATTTATTATTATTGGACCTTTGAAAACAAATAAACGTCCAGAGTGAAATATTTTTAACTTGAAGTTCTAAGCGCGCTGAAACGTCCATGTGTAGTATTTTAAATTTATTACAAACTTTAGTTTGAAATGTGGCTCATAGTCAGTATATTTGTATAATATTTTTTATTTTAAAGATATAAATTTTTTTATTAAAAATTTTATAAAATGGTTAAAAAATTAATATTTATTTTGATTATAATAATATTTATAAAAAAATAATAATTATTGTATATTTCAAACTTTACAATGATATAACTAAATGTTGAAATGATGCTTAATACTTTTGAGTAAAATATAATAAATATAAAATTTGATCGTATTAAAAATAAAACATTGATTTACCATTAAATTTTATGTGATAATAAATTTGAGGTAATTTTAAATCAAGTTAAAAAGGAAATTTATCTTCTCTTTATTATCATGCCCATATGTGTGATTAAGTATAATCTAAAAAAAGACAAAATAACAAAGTATATATATGATTCCATACCCATAATCGAGAGGATGCAGTCGGTATTAATTTCTGCCGGAAAACATATCCGATGACCCACTCAAAAATGCTGATGAGCATTGAGCTAACATAACTGTACGTACACCAAAATATTTGATATAATTATTCCTTTGACGTGTATTTAGATTTTACTTACAAAATTTTATCACGTCATAAAAAGTTGATATTAAATTAATCATGAATTATGATCACACGGTAAATGGATGTGCTTAAATCTGCCATGTTTTTGGGGCTACATGAACATAATTAGAACGTTGATCACAGGGGAGAATGTGATAAACCATAGAAGAAGAACCAATGCGGCAGAACTGCTATATGTTTAGCTAATAATTATCAAATAGCTAAAGATGAAAAAGTGTTATATTAGACCAATAAAGCAAGCACGCACGCACGCACATGCGTATATGTCTTATATCCAATCATTTTAATCCTTAGTTATTCTGCTGTTGTTGTTTGGGGGGGGGGGGGAACTGTAGGCCCCACAATCCTTTCCAAGTCGAGAAAGAGGACGAGCTTTGTTCCAAAACGAGTAAATTAAAGCAATTGCGGATCCGGGATGAAATTAAGAGACAAAAAGGGGGGGTGAATGTGTTACAGTAGGCGTGGCGTGACCCACATGAGAGGAAGATGGGCAGCACCAACGAATAAAATAGGCATGAATATGGTGCACAAAATGGGCTACGAAAGGTCAGTTCACTACTGTAAAGAAAATAAATAAATAAATAAATAAAAAAGAATAAAACAAGGTGGCCACACACACAATGTGATTCTCGTTAATTAAGAGCATGTTAATCCTCGGCCTAATTTAGTGTGCGCAATATTCACGCGCAAAAGAATACGCCTGCCTAGTCGCTTCGAGGAATCAGAAAGAACTCAAAGCATACAAGGAACAAATGGAACAATTATATTAGATTATACTGTGTAGCAGAGAACTACCATATTATATATATATATATATATATATCATTATATTGAGAGATATAACGATGCATGCTTGAACTTTCAAGTAAGCATTTTTCTTTTTTTTTTTTCCATTCTAGAAGGAATAACGTTGCATTTAAAAGAAGAGAGTGAACGCACGATTATCATGCATTTTCCCATTGTAAATTACAGATGATTTTGTTAGATTTTTTTTAAAAATAAATATATTAATATAAATATTATTTTTTTAAAAAAATAAAATTAAATATATTTATATAAATAATATATCTAAATTTATAAAAATTAAAATCATTAAAATATTTTAAAAATTAGTTCCAATTTAATAATCAATTAAATTTTATTATAATTATACAAATTTTAATATATGTCATAAATAAACAAAATCAATCACATAACTTAAATTAGATATATTTATTAACATTTAAATTAAATAAAAATAATATATAAAATTATTCTTGATCGATCGAATTATATTATAATTAAAATTTTAATAATATTTTTATTTAAAAATATTTTAATATAAATAATTAAAAAAATTCTAATAACATCTCAGACACCGACAAACCGTATCGTCCATTTTGTACCACGCATAGCTCCTTTTTTTTTTTTTTGTTTTGTTTCTAAACTTCAATTTTTGTTTGATAGGGTGGTCAATTTCAGTGTTTGTGTGCCAACACTACTTTTATTTTTTATTTTATTTTTTTAATATCTAATTTGCTACCGAATCTTCTAATCAACATGCATATATGATTCGGAGAAGAGAGACATCCGACCCATGCTTGGAAGTGACTGAGAGGAAGACCGAAGGAGACAAAGAAAAAAGCAGGCTCGCAAAGGGAGATAATTAAACGTTGTCATGTGCTTGAACTGTAAACTAGGAAGATAGTTATAACATCCAACCAGTAAGTATGATCCAACAACCACCAAGTATGAAAATTTAGGGTTTAAATTTTAAATTTTATTTGTAATTAATTTTTATCTTTAATTTAAAGGAATTGATGAAAAAAAAAAAAGAGTATAATAAATCGAGTGATTTATAATTAAAAGTCTAAACATATTTTTTATGTTCAAATTTTAAAAACTTAAAAATTATATGAAATTAAAAATTAAATTAATTATTATCTAACACACAAATTAAATTTTTTTTAATAATTTTTAAAAAAGAAAAAAAATAGTATAACACATGAGAATCATTTTAAGAAATGTAAAGCAAACCGACCACTTA
Organism: Kandelia obovata; assembly: GCA_021464305.1. NCBI lineage: Eukaryota > Viridiplantae > Streptophyta > Magnoliopsida > Malpighiales > Rhizophoraceae > Kandelia > Kandelia obovata. The sequence continues at coordinate 1,808,352 of JADCRA010000363.1, forward strand.
AAAGCTAAAAATGTGAAAAATGTTGTAGGTAATAATAATACCTTCACTATCTGCCCCTAAAAGACACAAAGAGCCAACACCAAAATAAAATAAAATAAAACTAAATATGTACGGTCAACGTGCGTGCCTTTCATGTGAAGCTTGAAGGCATTGTGGGCGGTTGGTTCTACTTTTATCAGCGTACTTGCTAGTGCTCTGTATTTCTTTTGTCATTCGGTGCTCGAAGTCAACATACGTAATCCAAACCGTATTTCTTGGACCTTGCACTTTGTTGACCGTCAAAGAGATCTTTATAGCAGGCTAATCTGCCATTAAATCGGAAAAGCAAAATTTTAACGTAATGCTATTTTCAAAAAAACAATGCTCTGACCTTTTTTAAACATGGTTATAATAAACGAGAGTACTTTCACAACGCCGGCGTTGACTACTATAGTTAACAAAGTCTCTTATTGTAATAAGATGAGCGGGGAAGACCTAAACGATCCCAAGTTTAAAGCACCATAAACTCTCGTCTAGTTTTCTCTCTCAGTTTTTTGTTTTTTGTTTTTTTTTTTTTTGGGTCTAGTGAAATTTGAAAGAGAAAATGATCCTTGACTAATGTCTAGAGTTCCAATATCAAATTTTATTTTTGATGAAAATTAAAAATCACAGATTTGCTCATTTCTTGACAAGACGAGAAAGAAGGAAATTGTGAAATCAAAAGCTTGACGAAAACTAAAATTGTGCAACACACATGGAGACTGTATTTGACCATCATATATTATCATCCAAACTTTCCGGCAGATTTTGTAGCTAGGCAATAAATGGTCTTAAGGGTTAAGTTTAGAAAATTGTGTTTAAGGGTAAGGAAACAATTAGATAAATGATCAAAGATGAAGAAGAAAAAAAAAAGAAAAAGAAGACAACGAATGCTACATGCATTTCAGTCTACCTAATAGAATCGTACTCGTTCCAAGAAGCTTAAATTCAACCAGGACAGAGCATATCAGGGTTTAGGCTAGGTCATGATGTCAAAAGTTTCCAACAGATTTTATGCCTAGGCTTCAAATGGTCAAAGAGTTTAGTTAAGAAAATTGTGCTTAAGGGGAGGCAAATAAATAGATAAATAATCAAAGATGAAGAAAAAACAAAAACAAAGCTACTTGCTTTTCAGTCTACCAAATAAAATCGTACCTGTCTCAAGAAGCTTAAATTCAACCAGGGCAGAATATCATGGTATACAGTAGGTCATGGTAAATTTCATGGTTTCATACTGGAGGATGTTTGTGTTGAAGCAGGGAATTACTACACTCCAAGAGACCAAAAATAAAAATTTTTTAAAAAAAAACAAAAAATCCAAAAGTTTTGATCCTTTTGGATTGTGCCGACATGGATATATAAATGCAGCATGTTATGATCCATGATTCGGTGTAGAATTAGGTAACCCCACTTGTGAATTGCAGCTCACGAAAGAAAACGATGTATTATCATGACATGGACAGCTTTGCTACCTTTTTTCTTCTTTTTTTTTTCGTTGACCCATCTTTAATTAGAAGAGAAATAAGAATTTAATATAGAGCACGTAAATTGCACTCCAATAAAAAAGAATTGACTAGGGAAAAAACAAATGTAAATCATATGAGCCCCGTATCCACACAAGGGCTTGTGGTTTCTAATTAATTACTATTCCTAATTTGAAACCTGATTGAATGTTCTCAATTCTCTTTTATTGCTGAATTTTACCCTTTCCCTACCAACTCTCGGGTCTGGGGGTTGACCTTGTTTTTTTCATCAGATTGAAAGATGTTATCTTGACGTTTTCTGCTGAGCAATTCATGGCTTGTTCCCTTGTCCAAGAAAACGTTAATAAAAAGCTGCGTCAAACTTCAGTGGATTTTCATACTCATACGTACGATCATTCTAGTTGAACAATCAACAAACCCAACAAAAGAGGAACACTTTCGTTTGTTTGACATTCATATATACCCTGCACAATTAATAATAATAAAAAAAAAGAAAAAAAGAAGAAGATAATGATGGATGAAATGTGGAGGTAGCTTGCTTGGCATTCTATTGACAATTACAATCAACCCTTTTGAAGGGTGCAAAGGAGAAAGATCTGTTTCATATAATGAGTCAACTCATATGCATATACTTATTGATCTATTGATCTGTTTCATATCTCTTGATTGATCTATTTATTTTTAATGTTTTTCAAAATAAATTATTTATTTAAGATAGTTAGTTAGAACACACATAAATGAGATGACCAAGACAATGGTAACGCGGATTCTCCTCAAGAACACGCCCAGATCAATGCCCACAGCTGGCGTAGGATGACAGTGCAACAATGGCTTCCATGATGCTGATAATAAAATATAATTGTTCTATATTATTTATTCTTGTCATTTTATTTTCTAAGTATTACTACCTCTTTATTTTATTTTATTTTTTTATCTCATCCTATAACTTGCACTTTGAGAGTTAGGATTCTTCTCGACCCCTATTGTTCATTGGGATGGGAATAATTCTTCTTATTTCATACTTTCATATATCCTTTCAAATTAAAATTTATAATCTTAAAAATAAAAATTTAAATTTTTAATTACTAGTATTACCAAAAGGGCATATGTTATTTTCTCTTAATGTTAATTTTGGTATACTAAGTAATAAAGTACCACAAAATAAAATCATTTTAAATCAATTCTTATCAAAATCGTGCTGATTCTACTCTGTTAAATTGATCTATCATTCATTAAGTTTTTGATCCTCATCCCACTCAACTCAAAAATTCATGTTTCTAATTTTCTACAACGGGGAAATTGCAAAAATCTACTGGTTTTTGTTTTGGTAGAAAAAAAAAAACTAGCAGACAATATTGTGCCAATTACTATCATACACACCTACAGGTACTATCTATATTGGGACCAAATCTAAGGTCTCTCCCTCAAATTATCTTAACTCCTAACTCTTTATTACTTAAATAGTTATAGATAGTGAATTATATAATAAGAATATTTCTATTCATTTTTTAAAACCTCACACCCTCATTTTAAAATTAAAATTCAAGATTTACAAGATAAAAATTTAAACTTTTAATCGCTGATGATGATGGACAATCCAAACATCACAACTAGATGTTGCCAAAAATCTATTGATCAAAACTGAATTTGGTTATCGGACGATTATAAAGTGGGTTTTCTGTGGAAAGGAGCCCAGTTCTCAGTTCACCAATGTTTTTATGGGAAAATAGCCCAGGGAAAGGGCCCAACGACAAGAAAAATTAGATTAGAGGGGGACATATGGACTACCCTTACCAGGAAACATATAATAACGATGGTGTCCTAATGTAATGTTTGAAAATCAAGGATTACAATGGCTCTAGTAGTCTCATGATCTCATGTAGCTCGCGAGCATAAAAAAAATGAGCAGACCTTCCTGTTTTCATGAGAATGACAAGACAAGGTAAATAGAGCGTCTAAATTTAAAGAGACAACTTGAGATGAAATTACACTTTCAAATGAATGAAAGTGATCAATCTGACTGATAGAAGAAGAGATTGCAGAGCAAAGAATCATTGAGAAAGTCCTTGTTAGTCTTTTAAAGAAATTTAGGGCAAAGATTGTTTTTTTTTTCTTCCTCTTATATAGACCCTAAAAATTTCAACAAGGATGTTCTCTAACTATTGTTATCCTCCTTTCATCAACATTTTTCAATTGTTAAACATATGATAAAATCTCTTTGTTCCCTTTTCTTTGGAGAAACGTTTGTTTTCAAGATAGCTACGAGCCAACGAAAAATTCAACCTTGACAAGATGGAACAGACTATTAAGAGATTGAAATTTTGCGTCTAAACTTGATTCATGACTTTATTCTCCACTGCAGTGATATAAATAACAATCGAAGCCTACAACTTACAATTTTGATAAGATCACAACCAGCAAACGAGGGTTGAAAATCAAAGGGAAACATAGAATAAAGATTCTGCTCCATTATAGTTACAAATAACAAGCGAAGCTCTATATGTTTAATGTTTATAATTTACTGTTTCTTTGGGTGTGCATCCATGTAGTTGCTCTTTTTGCGCACCCATCAATAATTCCTCATTTCTGATCCCTTCGTGCCAGCAAAGAATATCCAACAATTGCTCATTGCTGCCAGCAGCTATCCACCAATGTCCATTACAATTAAGTAGATACATAATAAATATAAGAGATATTAATTGATTATATCTCTTGAGATAAATAAATAAAATTAAAAATAAAATAAAATAAAAAAAGCTTTGATGCCTTCCTATAATTACCATGTATCTCAATAAGTGTGACTATGTAGTAGTACTCATCCCATAATGCATCTGAAAAAGAAACAAACCTTTAGCATATCAATGAAACACGATGGTCTTTTCTCAAAAAAAAAAAAAAAAAAAAAAGTTGAACCGCAATGGTTCCCATCCTTATCAATTTGAGATGCTGCTTATCTGTTAGTTACATCCCAAAAGATTTACTTTCCAACGTAAAAAGGGAGCAAAAATCCCATAATTTGAACTCATTCTAAATATGAAAGAAAATGTATTATAGCACAAAGAGTAATTTATAGCTAATTAATTGTGCTAAAAATGATAAATTAAATTTCATTTAACTACGTACGAATTGCATTGCCCCGAGCAACATTCTGGACATCCTCCTCTGTCTGTGGGAGTGACGTGTTGCAATGAAAGGCATTTTAGCCAATTCATTTCCTTGGATCCTGTACGAGCATAGGGTGTAAAGATCCATGTAAAATTATATTTAATGCTATATTTTCTATTATGAAAAATAAAAAGGAAAATACCTTACCATTGCCACCAAGATGATACTATCAGTCCTCTCTAATACGGCAGCATAAATTCCTTAAAAATTAATTATCGTCAAGTCAAGCAATGAAATGAAATGAGAAGAAGGATTACTTTTTTTTTTTTTTTGATTTTTTTGGGCATATTTCAATTATTATAGGTGGAGTATATATAGCCAATGTTCTAAGCCACCTTTAAAAGATGCATTGAAGTTATATTTTCAACTATATTACAAAATATCTTTAATATTTGATTCTTGCTTTTCCTTTCCATTAAGTGTTGATTTCATATTCAATGCTTTGGATTCAAAGTGGCCCTTGCCTAACCTTGTCCCTTTTCCACATTTGTCCTATGTAGGAGAGCGTTTAATATATTGTTATATTAAAGAACTTTGGATTCAAAGTAGATCTTACCTTACCTTTTTCCTTTTAAAGGGGCCACAGGATTAAATTCCTTTGGAAAGCACTTCTTTTTGCCCGTTGGATAAACCTAATATTATCTCTTTCTAGGGGATCATGTAATGCTTTGTAATTAAAGAAATATGCATTCAAATATATTTTATTTTCATTAATCCAATATTTACTTTCAGAGCATTTAATTTCTTGTAAAATCGAATAGATATATCCCTTGCTTATGCCCCCTTTTGCAACTTTTTTTTTTTTCTTTTTGGGTGGGTGGGGGGGGTGCGTTCATTGTGTAATATATTTCTTTTTGAAGCAGGCATTGAATGCCCTATATGAGTAAGTAATATCCACATACTGATAACATTATGATCAACGTATATATATATATATATATATATATATATATATATATATATGAGACTTGCCTTAGTTAGACTTAGCTTAACGTATTTCCTCTTTAATAAGAGAGAATTTAGTATTTTGCATAAAGATATTTGTAATGCAAAACATTTGTTGTCAACCATGTCTAACATTTTTCCAATTTCAGAGAGCATTTAATATCTTGTAATACAATAGAATTTTGAATTCAAAAGGTAGACCTTGCTTAACATTTTCCCTTTTGGAAGTGGCCATTTAAAGTCTCATAGCATTAAATGCCTTGGCTAAACACTTCCTTTTGGCCTTGGTAAACCTAATATTTTCTCTTCCAGAGTGGAACGTTTGATGTTTTGTAATTAGAGGTTAAGCATTTGACATAAAAAAAAAAGGGCCCATATGAATTTTTTTTTTAAAGCCCAAATCATGCTTTCTTAACACAAGGCCTCTCTCTCTCTCTCTCTCTCTCTCTCTCCTTTTTTTTTTTTTCTCTTTTCATTTTTTGTTCCTAAACCGAACTCATACAAAACAAAGTAGACTAAAAACGTTATTTAAGACCCAGCCCAGCCCACTAAATTAATGAGTCAGTGCGAGTATCTAATTAAATTAGAAAGAAGAGTCCATTTGTGACCTCCCAGGACTGGAAATGCTCATTATCGTATTGCAAGTCACTTGGTCCCATCTGTTGAAGAAGAGTCCAACAAAGTCCTCCTCCTTGATAGCTCTTTACTCCAGTTAGGCTTTGAACTCAGAGCATAAACCTTTAAGAAAGCTCTAATGTCAGCTCATGTTCTGAAGCTTAGTAAGAAAAATTTCTTAAATGGGCATGTCTATATGTATAACATAAACCTTATTTCTACAAAATTGTATTATATGTGGCCTTTAATAATGGGAAATAAATGTTTATTTCGTTGGTCAAGGTTAGAGATCAAAATGTAGAACTAAGACCATTGGTGGCAAAACTAAAAGTGAACAAAATGTAAAATTGAAACGCTTACATTGGTAGTAGCCATGATGGCCATTTCATGCTGATAATTCTTGATCCAACAGACAAATACTCCTACGGATATTGGAGTCTCACGCTGTACATTCTATGCCAAGGAAGCATAGCATGGATTTCTGAGATAAAAATTATGAAAGGTGATCATAAAATTCATTGCCAAATAATTGAAATATGTCCTAAAATTGTTTAAATATAATAATAGTTTTAGCAATGCTAAATTAGCGACCCTTTGCAAAAGGTCGATTTTAAAAAATATTGATAAAATCACCAAACCCCGACATGTGGATCACATGGGGTCTTTAAATTCTTCTCATATATATATATATATATATATATATATATATATATATATATATATATATATATATATATATATATATATATATGTAAAATTTGATTTTTAATTACTATGAAATTTTCTTGCACAAAATGTATAACAGTTTATTTTCTTAGTAATTAGCAAAGTTTCTCACACAAAATACAAGCAAAAAGATAATTACAATTTTTAACTTACAACAACTTATTGGATTTGATATAAAGTTTTTGTAATATTATTTTTTTCTTTTTACTCATGTGCCCAAAAATATTTAAGAATGATGTGAAAAATATAAAAAGGAGTCATTTAAATTTCAAAAATATATCTGTTGGTTCATAAAAAGAAAATGTATGTTTGTATATTTTTCATATTCAAAATGGTTTGTAAGTTATCTTTATTTTTATACCAAAATAAATAGTTTTTTTAATGAAAATGAAAATAACTTTAAGCAAAAACTTACCTTTTTTTTCACAATTTATTCAAGAATAATTTTATAAAAATATATTATATTAATTAAAAATTAATAATATAAAATTAATTTTAAAAGTTAAAAATTCATAAACTAATTATTGTAAAGAATCAACTAAATCACTTATTATATATAAAATAAAATTTTAAAATTTACCTTATGTGTACAGATATATTGTGACATAAATAATTTATTTGTTATAAATATATAAATTCAAATACTTGCAACCTCTGTATCAAAAATTATATTAACTTATTAAAATATATAACTAATAGTAAGTGATAACAATAACTTATTTTTAATTAACTATTTTAAGCTTTTGATGGAACCAAACTAAAAGATACAAAATACTCAAACAGGTATACGACCAAAGAATTGGTGTGATTCAATATTTGATCGCGGATAAAAGACGCACACTTCATTTTTCGCCCAAGGATCCGATTGTTTGTAGGAAAATAAATTGTTTCTATAAAATATTTTTTGGGATAAATTTTTTCAAAAACACATAGATTACTTTATGTTGTTTGTTTGTCATATTGAAATAATTTTTTTTTTTTTTAATATTTGGTGTATATTACTTATTTACTAAGTACAATCTCGAAGACAAAATAGCAAACAAGTAGCGTGAATTGCAATTACCTAACAAAAATTCGATCTTGACCCGCTAGAAAATTTCAGCATTTACTCTAATTGTTGTATTTATCGGCTTCCTCATTATTATGACAAGTAAATTAATCACAAAAAGATAAACTAAGGAATATAAATAATAAAGAAAGTCAATATTTATCAGAACAATGGAAAATTAAGTCTTGCGGGACAACAAAGTATACAAATAAATCATGAATATATATATATATATTAACAGAAACCAAAATTGAAAAAAAAGAAACATATATGTGAGATGGGTTTTTTAGTACGATGGAAGGTGGATGGAATTTTGGGGATGTTGGTTAGTTTATTAGTAATGGCCACAGAAAGACTGACGAATGGTAACCGACGATTTGCAATTGGCGACGTGACCGCTGGTGAATGGCGGCAACAGCGATAGGAAGGCCAACGACTAGCGATTGGCGAGCAGGGCGGTGGTGGCAAGTGGGGTGGACAGATTTCCTTGAAGTAGAAGCCTTTCTGGCTTGGAACATGGGAACGTGGCAGAGGAGGCTGCGATGGCTTACGATGAAGCAGCCATCAAACTGCAAAGAAGTGACATCCTGATTATGCTCAAAGGCAAAACTTGTCAAAATTTACCTTGCAAGCCAGCCTTTGGTCACAGGGGATGTGAAGCAGTGCTAGCACATCAGCGTTCAGTCTGCAAATGTCGAAGCTATATTGAATTATATAATATGATATTACTCTTTTCTTTCTTTCTTCTTCTTTTTTTTTTTTTTTATTAACATTTTTTAATGAACCCTTCTATGCAAAACCAAAAAAAAAAAAAAAAGGCTAATATATATATATATATTTCTTTTAAAATTTAAGGTGTTTGTTGTTTTTTTTTTTGGCTAAAATTAAATGAATGTACAATAAATTTGATTAAGGATGCAACAGATTAATTATAATTTGTAACAAATTATTGCATAATCATATAAGCTTGTTGCACATTCAATCAAACTTCCAATTGAATGTGCAACAATGTATAATAAGTTATTGTATAATTTCATGGGTTTTATTGTATATTTAATTATTTTAAGTAAAATATTTAAATATTAAAAATAATTAAAACTTTAATTTGAATCCGTGATCATATAGAGAAACAAAAACTCGGTCCATGTACCGAAGCTCCACTCAAGATTACAAGTTAAAAACACATATAATCCATGTGGGAAATGGGATTTCACGTTTCAAGAAAAAATGGAATTAAAAGGAAAAGAAAATAAAGATTGAGGACGTGGGAATCATTTTCCAATAGGGCAATCTAATCGTCGGATCATTGAGCTCACCATAATCCGACGGCGAATGGATTACGTTACATTTCCATTCCACTCCAACTGGAACTCGAACTCCCCACATTGCTCATTTGCTTTCCCCCTTTTTAAGGATTACAATCCAATTTTCTAGTTTGGCTAAAACACCTCAATTGGACTATATAATATTTTATTTTTTAAAAAAAATTTAAAAATTAGAGTTACAATATATATGTATCTTTTTTTTTTTTTGAAAAAAATTAATCTATAACTTTTTTTATTTTTTTGTGAATTTTTTTATTTCTTGTTTGTTAATATTTTTTATTAAATGTATCATATAATGTGTTATACCAACTAATTGATATTAATTTAGAAGTTACGTTATTATTATTATTTTTTGATGACACGACACTTTAAAATAATTTAAAAATTTTAAAGTTTTGATAAAAATTTATAAAATTATCATAAATAATTTATAAATAAAAAAATTAAATTTATTTTAAAAACTAAAATTTTAGAATAAAATCTGAAAATTTTAAGAATAAATCTGAAAAATATTATTAAAAATTCTGAAATTTTTAATAAAATTTGAAATCAAACAATTTCAAAAAAGTTAAAATATCGTAAAATTGAAATTAAAATCCAAAACTACAAGGAAAAAATGTGAAAATATTGTACCCTTTTTTCGGATATTGAAATTTTTGGATTTTATTTTGATTTTTTATTATTAAAAAATTTTCTGGATTATTTAGACATTTGAAAAAAATATGGCATTCTCTTTTTCGTTAAAAATTTCATATTTTTTAAAAATAGATACAGAATTTTTCTTTAATTTGTGGATTTTCTAAAAAATTTAGATTTTTAACAATATTTTTCAGATTTTTTATAAAATTTTTCATATCTTATTTTGATTTTTTTTTAAAAAAAAATTCTTAAAAAAATTTCATTTTTTAATTTATAAAATATTTGAGTCCACGAGTAATAAAAAAAATCAAACGAGTTAACGGAAACCAACATTAAAAACTAATTTTAAAAAAATATATATAATTAATGAACCCATTCAAAAGCCTTCTAATCTAACAGAAATCAACAGAGAAGAAGAAGAAGAGGGAAATCGTAAAGTGAAATATGGCAACTATAGACGAAAGCCCTTCTGCTAAGAGATGGCTTCCTCTTGAAGCTAACCCTGACGTCATGAATCAGGTAACCGCCTCGTCTGTTTGGTTCCCGAGAAAATATTTTCCCCAAAGAAAGGAAAAGGAAAACATTAATTTGTAATCAGAAAAAAAAAATGAATCATAAAGATGGCGTCTCCAGCTTTTTTCCAGTTTCTAGTTTGTTATTTTTGGTCTTATTTTTGACAATTAAGTGGAAAGTTGGGGTTTAGTAAGAAAATTCTTTGAATTTAAAGCAATCAGACGTTTAATTTTGATTTTTAGCAGTATTTTTGTTAGGAAAGTGAAATTCTTTTGTGTGTGTTTTTTTTTTGTTCAGTTTGACGAATGAATTTGAGAGAAAACCATATAAATTCGCTCACTTTCTTTGATGTCTTTGTACTTGTTGCAGTTCCTTTGGGGGTTAGGTCTTCCTGAGGTTGAGGCAGAGTGCTATGATGTTTATGGCTTCGATGATGAACTGTTGGAAATGGTTCCAAAACCTGTACTTGCGGTTCTCTTTCTCCATCCGGTAACCGCCCAGGTATGTTTTTACTCGAATTCACGTTCTTTCCTGGTTTTGAGATTGGCATAGGAGCCGATGATGTCTTGTTTTATCCCGGCAGCAGTGGTTCCTTGGTTTATTTATAATGAGTTTGCTAAACCACTCAATCCTTACTGCTAAGCAAATTTCAACTTTGTTTTCATTAGGGAGTTAATTTTTCCAATAATTGAATCTTGTAAGGCTAGCAAGGTAATTTGCTTGTCTGCTGATGTTTGGTGAAATTTTATTTCTTTTGCAGAGTGAGGAAGAGAGAAGGCAACAGGACAGTATTGTGGAGGTGAGTTGAATGACATAATCACATGCAGAGTACTTATTTATCTATTCTATAGAGCATTTTCAAATTTGTTGTCAATCTATTTTCTGCAAATATATTATTTTTGTGTGGTATTTGAGTTTAACCATGTGAGATAATTGCTGTTGACTTAGTCTAGGCTATAGACTTGCATTAGACAGCTAGGCTGCCATAAAAGTTGTTCGTCAGATGATTAAATTTCACTGTTTGTCAAAGGATGGTGCCTCTGGGGGCACGGTAGCATTGAAGTTTATTTAGTATATGCATTTTGCTTTTTTGAAATTGGAGTTTTTGGAATAGACATTGATTCACAAGCATTTGCTTGTGTTGCCAGATCAGAAGCATTTATGATCTCCTTGTGTGTTCTGGCTATAGGAACCTAGCAGCAAAGTCTATTTCATGAGACAGACAGTGGGTAATGCCTGTGGAACAATAGGTCTCCTCCATGCTGTTGGGAACATAACTTCAAAGATTAAATTGCGTAAGTTTCTCTTCTCTCTTTCTCATTCTCATTCTTTTATGAGTCAGGCATATATAAACCTCCTTTCCCCACTGTTGTGGCACATGCTGTTATCATAAATGAATGGGAAATATGTGCCTAAGTTCACAATGACAATTCCAAACCCCCTCCCCCCAATCTGCAACATGAAAGAAAAGAAAAACAGGGGACCTGTCTGATCCAGTGGGATTAGCAAGGAGAATGGAAAGGAAGCACAACCTGGGACAATTCGATGAGTTATTGCAGCACCTTACCCTAACAATGGTTTTAGTTTCCTCCCATTTTGATATAACAATTGAGTTTTGATTTGCAGCACTAATACCAAACTTTGTAATAAATGATCTAAATTTTAGATCTCACCTAGTAACTTAAACTTTTAAGTTAAATGGTTTCTTAACATGGTATCAGAACCTTCATGATCATGTGATTATGAGTTTGAATTATGTTATCCTCACATTTAGTTGTAAATTAATTATAAATTTTTAATTTATCCATGCTTTGGGCTCAAGTGAGCCTAGCTTGTTCACACTTCCAATCCAAAGTGAGTTGGGTTTTTGCATGAGGGGATGTGTAATATGTGATTCATATCTTGAACCTCACTTAACAATTTAAGCTTTTAGGTAAAATAGTTTTTTGACATACATATTAAATGAATGAATAACTAAGATGAGCATTTTGGGGCTAACCTGAACTTTGTGAATATGTTTTTTTGGTAACATAGATGAGCTGAAAATTAGCTTCTTTTTTTTTTTTGGCATAATCACATTGTATTAGTATGGTGAATCTAATTTGGTATAACATGTTATTTTCAGTTGAAGGATCATTCTTGGATAGGTTTTTTAAAGCCACTGCAAGCATGGATTCATTCCAGGTTTACCTTCTTGCTCCTTAGGTTTATGCTATTGCACTTGTCTTTGTCCCGTTCATCTTATCACATACCTCTGGACCCACTTATGCTCACAATTCACAATGTTGATAACTTAGTAGAGTTTTCTTATCTCTCGACTCAAATTGCTATTTATTGTCTGTGCATTTTTTCCAGCGTGCAGCATTTCTTGAGAATGACAGAGAAATGGAAGTTGCTCATTCTGTAGCAGCTACAGCTGGTGATACAGAGGTTAGAGCTGAAATAATTATATTTTAGTTTGGATAGTGATATATTAATGAAATTTTATTTGAGGAAATAACACCAATTAGGTATATGGTAAACACTAAATATTAATAACAATTCTTGTGAAATTCTTTTATTTTATTGTAAGTGTGGTCCCAATCGGGGAACCCATTGGTGACAATGAGGGCATTCAATAGTAATAGGCTGTTCATCGAGGTAACAAAATGTTTGCTCAAGTAGTGTTCAAATTAGTGTGAAGTATCAGCATATGACTTGATTTATAAATCTGTTAATTTTTGCAGCATACTACTTTAGAAAAAGATAAGGTCATAAATGTATTGTCATTATTCAATAAAAAAGAAAAAGAAAAAATAAAGAGTTGTGAGATTTATGGACAGAAAAAAAAAGGGAAATGCAGGATGGAACAAAAATGGCTGAAAGTAAAGCATGGTCAAAAGCTACCTTAAAGCTATGAACTTGAGCGGCCCATTGCAAAATTTGAAAAGGGTTTTGCAATGGTTAAATGTGCCCTCAGGTTTGTTATGACTTACTTGGCAGTAGGTGCTAAAGTTTGGTTGAATATGCTTTGCAAAATACCTGAAAGTATTTGGGAAAACGAGCACAGTACTTGAGGTAGCAAGTGCTTATTTTATTTCTTTGAGGTTGTTCTCTCACATATTATTCTTTCTGCAGGCTTCAGATAGTGTGGATACTCATTTTATCTGCTTCACATGTGTGGACGGTAGACTCTCTTTCTGATTCACACACTCATTGAGCATAAAGAACTATAATAAGTGAAACAAGAATTTGTTTGTACACAATTGATAAATGATGTTGTGAGCAATTTCGCTGCAGCTGTTACTTTCCTGATGTAGCATTAATTCCAAGTTTTGTCGTGTGCAGGACAACTTTTTGAGCTTGATGGAAGAAATTCAGGACCCATATCTCATGGTCCAACGACACCGGGCTGCTTATTGCAGGTTTATATGCTCTCTTTTGCTATAGATTTCTTCCTCATCCTTGTTAGTCTTGACATTTGGCAAGATGAGTATAAAACAGAAATGTTTTGAATTTAAAAAAAAAAAAAGTTGGAAAAACAAAAAAAATGGAATACAAAAAATTTGAACTGTCTGAAGAAGCCACTGCCTGTAATTATCAAATGGAAGGGGAAAAGTAATCCTTAGGAAACTGACTAAAGTCAACGAAGCCTGGATAATCTCAGCCCAGCCTTTTGATCTTAGGTTTCATTTGGAGTTCCTGTTGCCAAGTCTGTTTTGGGCCAAAGAAGAGTTGTCCTCCACCTAGACCTTCCCTCCCACCTACCCAACTGCCCCTACCCTCTCCCTCGTTCTGTCTTTGATTTTGTTTGTGTGCGTGTCAGTAACGAACACATGTGAATGTTGGTTTTACTTCTCTTTAACTCAAGCTTGATGAGTGTTTGATTCTTGAAGGTGTCCTTGTTGTATCCTAACAAAGGATTGACTGCATTTGACCTTTTAACTTTATGTGCTGATACCTCATTGCAATGCAGGATGCTGCAAAGGTCATAAATGGCATGATCCAGAAAAATCCCGAGTCCCTCAATTTTAATGTTATTGCTATTTCGAAGAAAGCTGAGGATGTGCTTTAAGGCGAGTGATCAAGCGTCATCCAGGTCCTGATAAATGGTTATAAGTTTTGCCATCCTTACAGCCGCAAGTCCACTAATGTGTGTGTGTGTGTGTTTTTCAGTGAATTGAATGGTTTTTCTTTCTTTTTTTTTTTTAACTCATGCTTGGATGTAATCAGTTTTATAACTATGGTTATAAGTTTCAAATTTTTTTCATCTAAATAAAAGAATGCTGATTAAATTTATGTGCATGCCACAAGGAGCTATTGCTTTATAAAAATGGATAACTCAATGTATGCCTTGGCAAGCACTTTCATTGGAGGCAATACGATACAAAATTTTGAGACCTAATGATTTTCAGTCACTAATAAATTATCTTATATGTAAAAACTACTAAAAAGGTCTTCAGTTTGTTGTTTCTCTCTCTCTCTGTTTTTTTATTTTATTTTATTTTATCTGTCTTTGTAATTTTGAACTTACTTGAAAACATAGATATTCCGAGTACGCTATACATACCAAATAGCCACGCTCTCTTATTAGTGAAAGTAGAGTACGAGAATAATGGTTTGTATGGCAAGCAAGGTACCAAGGCTAATGATAAGGTCATGATGTCCAATAACAAAGGTGTTGTAAGACACTTCCGATTAACAATAGCTTGAATTGTCGGCAGTCAAGCCAAAGGAAGAAGGACAAGTAGGCGGAGAGACTTCAACAAAACCTTCCAACATTTCCATGACCACCTTCATTGTAGGCCTCTTCGAAGGATCCTCTTGAATGCACCAGAAAGCTATCATCACCCAGCTTTGCAACCTGCCCGTGTCACTCATGGCCACCTCGTCATCATCAATCAAAAGATCAGTTCTTCCTTCAACATAGCAATCATAGGCCCAATCTGTAAGTATTGCTCTTTCTTCTTCCTCAGGCTCCATTTTAACACTCTTTCTGCAGCAGATGATCTCCAACAACAGCACTCCAAAACTGTACACGTCGACTTTTGTACTAACACGCACATTCTTAAACCATTCAGGGGCAACATAGCCGCGTGTCCCTCTGATCATAGTGCGAGTTCGAGTTTGATCAGAGAGCAACAGTTTTGCCAATCCAAAGTCAGATATTTTTGCATTCAAATGACCATCTAGAAGTATGTTTTGAGGCTTGATATCACAATGGATTATAGGGACGTTGCAATCTTCGTGCAAGTACAATAGTCCTCTCGCAATTCCTAAGGCAATCCTCACTCTCCGATGCCAATCAGGCCTTGGCCGTGTGAAGAGGAAGCTTGCTAAAGTGCCATTGCTCATGAACTCATATATCAGGAGCCTATCAGACCCTTCAATACAGTAGCCAAGCAACCGGACGAGATTCTTATGGTGAGTTTTTCCTATGGCACTCACCTCAGTTGTGAATTCCCTTTCCCTTTCTCGAGCCAACTTGTCCAATTTCTTGACCGCGATGACATTTCTTGAACCAGATTTGAGGACACCTTTATACACGACCCCAAAAGAGCCCCTCCCCAGTTCTTCCCGGAAACAATCTGTCGCTTGCTTCAGTTCCTCGTAAGAAAATGAATGCAAATTTGTCTCAAAAACCTTTGGATCTTGCACATCATTTTGCACTCTTCTCTTGTTCATCTTGAACAGAATTAGTGGAGCAAGGACTAGCAAAAGCAGGTTCAGGAATGCAGAACAACCCAAAAATGCTCCTAGCACAACTGACTTCTCCATTTGAGGAGGGACTTTGTTACTGGCACGACTAGGAGGGACTTCTTTCCATACTTTGATCAGAGCAATTGCATTTTCAGGCTCAGTTCTTCCATTGGAGAGTGGCAATCTCTTCTTCCAACACGTATTGTTACGAAAAATAGCTACAGCACATGAGCAATCGTGCAAGCAGGAATCCTCACATTGACTTTGATTAGAGCGTTCCAACATTTCATAATCATTTCGAGGCCAATCTATGCCTTTATACTTCCTGAATTCATACAATTCTTCGGGCTCTCTCGATCCATCATCTTGTCCACAGCCTTGAGGAAAAGTTGGTATGCAACCCCCAAATGGGTTTTGTGGATCGGCAAAATCATACCCTGGTGGGCATTGACAACTAGGCCTGGAGTCCTTAACGGAGCAATAGCTATTGTAGCCACAAGCACCGCTACCCAAGTCATCTAACAATTGCACACAAATATTTTTAGGAACAAAGTGCACAGGAGACCATATCTTATTAGCACTGGAATTCTTCGGATGAGAATACTGAGTGAAAACTCCATCAAAATCCAACGATGCTCGATAATAGTAATCTGCTCCAGTTGGCACAGAATCCCATTCAGGAAATTGAACAGTATCTCCATTCGTTTTAACTATGTAAAGGCTCCCTGATTCATTGAAAACCAACTGGTTGCCAGTCTGAGAAGTATAATTTTTATATTGGGATTCACTTGGCCATCGTATAGGATTGAGCTGGAGATTACCATTTCTGAAATTGAGCTGAAACCTCCCCTTTGAGTAATTGGTTGCTGTTAGTCTGGAAAACAACATGTCATCTAAATTCAAGGTTTGGCTGGGCAAGATCGTGTCTGTAGGATGCTGGAAGCTCTCCCAAAGATAAGTAGAACCAAAACCTGCAAGCACAAAGTTCCCAGTGTCAAGCATGGCAGCAGAAGATATTGTGGTGCCAGGTTCTGCCTTCCATATTGGCGAGCCATTAGGATCCCTTAAAACAAGGTTGCTTGCCGTTAAGTCAACTTTTGATCCTGCAGGCACTGCTGGGTTGATTGAGTTGTTTTCAATTGCATGCCAAATTATGGTCCTATCAGGAATCTTGTTGAACCAAATGGCTAGCAGGAAGAGGCTTGAGTTGGGGGCTTGGCGAAAGCCAAAGGCAAAGTCCTGAGATGGTGATAGCCAAGGAGAATTGTCGTTAGTGGTAAGTGATGAGCCCGGATTTATGTTGGCTATGGAGGAATTGAGTTGAATGGAAAGGAAGAGGAGGAAAAGAAAAGCAAAAGAAGACATTAATTGTTGTAAATAAGCTGATTGCCCTCTGATTGTGGAGAAAATGTTTTTGCAGCAACTCAACAAATTAAGGCAGAAGAGCGTAAAATTTGTAGGCAGTTTTCTGGGTCAAATGTATTTGTGTCAATGGTTGGTTGGCTGACTTCTGAACCTTCCTGCACGCTATTTTAATACAAAAGAGACTTTAATAGGTATCACTATTTGAACGGACTGAGTCTATTTGAAAAGGCTGAAGTTTTCTGGCTAGGTCAAGTCTCTTTTCAGTGTGTTTCTTTCTTTTCTTTTTTCTTTTTTTTTTTTTTAAAAAAAAAACTGACTTGAAAAAGGTGAACTAAAATGAAAAAAATATTTCAATTGTCATTGAAATGATTGTGTTCCTTTTTAATTTGGCCAGTGAATTTTAGTTTGGCCCTATAAATCCACCGTAATTTTATTCTACTTGCAATGTCACAACTTTATTAGTTGTTAGCGGGGACTAACTGTAGTTTTGACATCGAATACTAATACAACAAAAGAAAGAGAGAGAGAGAGAGAGAGAAATCTAATTGCTTCCATCACAATTCTTGTTAAGTTTTAACAGAATTTATTTTTACCTAAAGTTTTCCTTTTGTATGAAATCTCCTGGCATCTTTGTGCAAGTTAACTAGCGATACATTGGTGTTTATTATACTGTTTATTTACAAATCTGCACAACTTTTTTACTTTTAGACTTGTGCATAATATTCGATTGAAATTCCTTGTTACTTTCCCTTTTATTTATAACTTTAAAAACAAAAATCAAAGAGAGATATATTCATCTTGACATTAACAGAGGCAAACTAAAAATTATTTGATACTTTTGAAATATTTTAGTAATTAAAAATTTAAATTTTTGTTTTTAAAATTTTGTATTTTAATTTTGAAAATGACACGAGATCTGTAATAATAGAAAAAAAAAATTATCTTTATTATATAATTCATTACTTAATAAACTTTTTAATAAACATAAAACATATCTATATTTCAGTACACAATTTGCATTTTGCAGCCACAATTTGCAGCTGGCAGAGATTTGATAGAAGAACAGCTTGGGAATTTCATAGAGAAGAACAGAGAGTTGATAAACTTTTGTGTTCGTATTGTAGATGTGCAAAAAGCCTAGTTGGAGAGTCACTATTGATGATATTCAATAATCTTCGTTTCTGCATTCCTTGTTGTGCACTCCTAGAACTGCTCATTTTTACTTGGTCTTTTCCTTGCTTGTCATACTTCATAGAAATGTCAGAGACGGTCATCCACCGTTATATTTTGTTAAAGGAGGACTCCTTTTGTTCCTTGACGCGCACTTAAGAGGTCAGAATGATATTTTGCATCAAAGAGGATATGAAATTCTGGCCACAAAAATGGATGCAAGGGGCCTAGCAGGTTGGCCACAAGGTTTTACAAGTGCCAGCGCGCAATTGCAACTTGCAAGGGTACGTTAGGTCGATTGTACTCTTCATACATTAATGCTTGAACCACAAAAAAATATGAAACATTTTGGCTTGAATTCCAATTTTCATGTCTTTCTGATTTGATTTGATTTGATTTGATTTTTCTCCCACTTGTTTCCAAATTGAAGGAGACGACCACCTTATGCTTTTAGATAAAGTAGACTGGACAATTATGATGGGCACCTACAAAAAGTTTCATGACAAATCAGGTTTCAAAATTTAGCCAAAAAGATGGCTAAAGCACGAACTTGTGCAAAATGTGAGAATAAACCTAATAACTATGCAACTATACGATGAAATAAGCATTGTAATGGTTTTACCGCAGCGGCCATTGGACATGAAGAAAAAGGGCCTCAAAGTTTTAGGAAGTATGGAAGTCTACTTTATATGTGCATTCGATACCTAGATTCTGCCATTGAAAAACAAACAATCTCTCAAAAGGAATATCTGTTATCTCATTTTCCTTGAGCACAATTATGCCATTCGATGGGTGAATATAATTGGAAGACATACATCGAATCAGTGAAGAACACCATGTATTTTTACTTTGATCACTGACCCATAAAAAGGGAACATTGTGTACTTTGTTCCTTACCATGCTTGTCGTCTCCTTTGTGCAACCTTATGTGATTAGAGAATATTTCTGTACCTAATTTTGGAAGTTAGTGCTCCAAATTATTAATATGCTCGTGAACCAGGAAAGCACCAGGGCATTTTCAATTGAGAGCTGTTGAAACCGTACTGCTACTGACTAAACATATATTGACGTCGATTTCATTGTCTTTTTCCTCTTATTGTTGTCGCACATATTTAGAAGAAGCCCAATGTTCCCTGTCTAGACCTGCAAATGTTAACTTGTAAACTTAACTATTTACGTCCAAGTCATACAGTATAATTTAAGCCAAGGAAGGGCACATTACATGATAATATGTTTGTGTGTATTTTTCAACGGCAATGAAGAACTGTACCAGTCAGAAGTTTCTGGCAAACTTCAAAATCTAATAAAGAACAATGATCATGCTTTGTCATTAACCCAAATTGTTAACTTCGACAAAATGGTCCATTTTGGACAGATCTGTATGAAATTTCTCTTGGAAAGTAATTTTTTTAGGAGACCCTTATTCATTAATAATTTAAATATTTATTTGTAAAATCTTAAGTTCAATTTTTATGAAAAAGTATTAGGTTTATAGAAATAAAAACCTTCTGGACGACACTCTCACGTGGGAAATCTTCACCTGAAATTATGATTTGGTTTAATTTTTTATTGTTACCATCTCCTTCATCCTCAAAATTCAAACTCTCTTTTATGATGGAGGAGCCACATACTTTTTGGTTTTTGCACTATCAGAGTACTTTTTGCACAATCTATCTAATATTTGTTTGGCTATCACTTCTTATTGAAAATAGTTTTACACTGTGTAGAGTATAATGCAAGTTAATGCTTTGTATTGCTTTGCAACTTACTCATAATGCAGCTTCATCTGTGCTAGGGAGGAATTAGTGGACAGAGGAGGTGACTATGCACCTGTTTCAGTGAATTTTCATAAGTCAAAAACTCTGAAATATGCACTCATCATCATTATCCATTGAAGATAGTTTTTTTCTAATAAATTTAAACGGTGAAAGAGGGGAAAAGCTTAAGGAAGCCATTAGCTTTATTATTTGTTTTTGGTTTAACGAGATTGCTCTTTTCTTTCTTCTTCCTTAATCAATTACAAGTCTCTCCAATGCTCTTGCTTTGATTCCAAAGTGAAGGAGTCAGGGGATTTGGATAAAGTCTTTCTTAGATTGCATCTAAAGCAATAACCACAAAAAAAAAAAAAAAAATGGAATGAAGAGAGAGTACAAGAGCCTCAATGTTGGGATTAATTGAATACTTTTTCATTAAATTAACTCTCTATAATATATATATAAATCTTAGTACAAAAAATATCAATTTTATAATTCAAATTTAAATGTTACATATGCTTACATAAACTTATATGAAACTTGATTAGCTAAGTTTGTATAAAATTCAAAAAATTTCAAATTTAAATACAAAATTACAACTTAAATAAATTACTTAAACTATTGCAAAGCTTCTTTCTCAAGTCCCTTCAGGGGAGGGGGGAGTGGCTCTCGAAGGGCTAGAACAAGTGAGCATATGTAAAGTTACATGATCGTAATTGTTGTGATGCGCAGGAAAATCAACTTCACATGTGTGGACAGTAGACTTCTTCTCTCTCATACACACACATTCACATAGTGTAAGGAACTATAATGAGTGATACAAGAATTTGGTTACTTTCATGATGGGATACTAATTTTAAGTACTGTTATATGTAAGAGAACCTTGTGAGCTTCACGGAAGAAAGTCACGGCCAATATCTAGTGGTCCAACATCAGCAGGCAGCTTATTACAGCTTTATATGCTGTCTTCCATTATAGATTTCTTGCTCGTCCTTGTTAGCCTTGACATTTGGGAAGACACATACAAAACAAGAATGGTTTGGATTTGAAGAAAAAAAAAAAAAAAGGAAAAAATGATGTAAAAAAAATTAAACTCTTAGTTTCCTCCCATTTTGATATAACAATCGAGTTCTGGTTTGCAGCATCGATACTAATTATATACATATTAAATGAATGAAGGAGCGTTTTGAAACTAACATGGACTTTGTGAATACGTTTTTTTTTTGGATCACACAGACGAGATAAAAGTAGCTTTATTTTTTTTTTCCCTCTTTGCTTAATCACGTAGTATTAGTACGGCGAATCTAATTCGGTATAATATGTTATTTGTATTTGAAGGTTCATTCTTGGATCGGTTTTTTAAAGCTACTGCAAGCATGGATCCGTTCCAGGTTTACCTTCTGCTCTTAAGGTTTATACTTTTTCACTCCTCTCTGTCCCATTCATCCTATCCCACGCCTCTGAGCCCACCTATCCTTTGTGGAAAAGGAATTTTCATGTATTCTTGTCGAGCTAGTCCATGTCACTGGACATGGATGGATGTGAAATATCGGTTGGGAAAAACAATGGATGCTAGCAATTCTAGCCACACAAATGGATGCCAGCAGTTTGGCCACAAAAATAGAGGCAATTGCAGTTTGCGATGGCATGTTAGGTCAATTGCACTCTCCAGACGTTAATGCTTGCATCGCAAAAATATGAAACATTGTGGCTTGAATTCCAATTTCCAAGTCTTTCTGACTCTTTTTTTTTTTTGTTTTTTTTTTCCCACATGTTTCCAACTTTGCCGGAGACAACCGCCTTATTCTTGTAGGTAAAGCAGAATAGAAAATTATGATGGGACTCTCTTAAGAAAATTTTTGAGAAAGATCTGGATGAAAAGTTAGGCAAAAGGATGAGAAATTCAATTGATTCCATCTAAATTGATTTAGCTGCAGATTTGCCAACTAATAGCAATTTTAATTTAGTTATACATGCTTATTAATACTTCAATCACTTTTAAATGCTTTCTTCTGATTCCAGTTAACTGTGTGTGGCCCAAATGCTTGAGCCCTGACCCATAATAGAAATTGTGAAGAGTTCCATTAACTAAGACTAAGCACAAAGTTCAATGGTATTGTAGGAAAAGCAAGGCACAAAGGGTACTACTGATATGCCATGTGCAATAATAACAATTGTGTTCTAAGACATTTTGGTTTAACAATAAACTTCTAACCAAACTATCATTAGCTTGAATTACCTGCAGTCGAGGAAAAAGGAAGAAGGGCAAGTAGGTGAAGGGACTTCGACAAAACCTTCCAACATTTCCATGACCATCTTCATTCTAGGCCTCTTTGAAGGATCCTCTTGGATGCACCAGAAAGCTATCATCACCCAGCTTTTTAGCCTGCCCGTGTCACCCATGGCTGCGTCATCACTATCCACCAAAAGATCAAATTTTCCTTCAACATAGCAATCGTAGGCCCAATCTGTAAGTATTGCTCTTTCTTCTTCCTCAAGCTCCATCTGAACACTCTTTCTACAGCAGATGATCTCTAATAACAGCACTCCAAAACTGTAGACGTCGACTTTTGTACTAACAGGCACATTCTTAAACCATTCAGGGGCAACATAGCCCCGTGTCCCTCTGATCATAGTACGAGTTCGAGTTTGATCAGAGAGCAACAGTTTTGCCAATCCAAAGTCAGATATTCTCGCGTTCAAATGATCATCTAGAAGTATGTTTTGAGGCTTGATATCGCAATGGATTATAGGGACGTTGCAATCTTCGTGTAAGTACAATAGTCCTCTTGCAATTCCTAAGGCAATCTTCACTCTCTGATGCCAATTAGGCCTTGGCTGTGTGAAGAGGAAGCTTGCTAAAGTGCCGTTGCTCATGAAGTCGTATATCAGAAGCCTATTAGACCCTTCAATGCAGTAGCCAAGCAACCGGACGAGATTCTTATGATGAGTTTTTCCTATTGCACTCACCTCAGTTGTGAATTCCCTTTCCCCTTCTTGAGCCAGCTTGTCCAATTTCTTGACCGCGATGACATTTCCTGAACCAGATTTGAGGACACCTTTATACACAACTCCAAAAGAGCCCCTCCCCAGTTCTTCCCGGAAACAATCCGTTGCTTGCTTAAGTTCCTCGTAAGAAAATGAATGCAAATTTGTCTCAAAAATCTTGGGATCTTGCACATCATTTTGCAATCTTCTCTTGTTCGTCTTGAACAGAATTAGTGGAGCAGCGGCTAGCAAAAGCAGGTTCAGGAATGCAGAACAACCCAAAAATGCTCCAAACATAGCCGACTTCTCACTCTTAGGAAGCACTTCGTTACTGGGACAACCAGGAGGGGCTTCTTTCCTTACTTTGAACAGAGCAATTGCATTTTCAGGCTCAGTTCTTCCATTGGAGAGTGGCAATCTCTTCTTCCAACATGTATTGTTACGAGAAATAGCTACAGCACATAAGCAATCGTGCAAGCAGGAATCCTCACATTGACTTTGATTATAAAGTTCAAACTTTTCATAATCATTTAGAGGCCAATCTATGCTTTCAGTCGTTATGAATTCATACAATTCTTCGGGCTCTCTCGATCCATCATCTTGTCCACAGCCTTGAGGAAAAGTTGGTACGCAACCCCCAAATGGGTTTTGTGGATCGGCAAAATCATACCGTGGTGGGCATTCACAATTAGGCCTGGAGTCCTTAACGGAGCAATAGCTATTGTAGCCACAAGCACCGCTACCCAAGTAATCTAACAATTGCACACAAATATTTTTAGGAACAAAGTGCACAGGAGACCATATCTTATTAGCACTGGAATTCTTCGGATGAGCATATTGAGTGAAAACTCCATCAAAATCCAACGATGCTCGATAATAGTAATCTGCTCCAGTTGGCACAGAACCCCATGCAGGAAGTTGAACAGTATCTCCATTCATTTTAACTATGTAAATGCTCCCTGATTCATTGAAAACCAACCGATAGCCAGACTGAGACGTATTTGCACTATAAGTATCACTGCTATAATAAGGATCATATTGGGTTTCACTTGGCCATCCTATAGGATTGAGCTGGAGACTGCCATTTCTGAAATTTAGTTGAAACCTTCCCTTTGAGTAATTGGTTGCTGTTAGTCTGGAAAACAACATGTCACCTGAACTCAAGTTTTGGTTGGGCAAGATTGTGTCGGTAGGATGCTGGAAGCTCTCCCAAAGATTAATAGAACCATTACCTGCAAGCACAAAGTTCCCCGTGTCAAGCATGGCAGCAGAAGATATTGTGGTGCCCGGTTCTGCCTTCCATATTGTCGAGCCATTAGGATCCGTTAAAACAAGGTTCCTTGCCGTGAGGTCAACTTTTGATCCTGCAGGCACTGCCGGGTTGATTGACTTGTCTCCAACTGCATGCCAGATTATGGTCCTTTCAGGGATCTTGTTGAACCAAATGGCTAGCAGGAAGAGGCTTGAGTTGGGGGCCTGGCGAAAGCCAAAGGCAAAGTCCTGAGATGGTGAAAGCCAAGGAGAATTGTCATTAGTGGTAAGTGATGAGCTCAGAGTTATGTTGGCTAGGGAGGAATTGAGTTGAATGGAAAGGAAGAGAAGGAAAAGATATGCAAAATATGCCATTAATTGTTGTAAATAAGCTGATTGCCCTCTGACCGTGGAGAATGATTTGCAGCAGCTCAACAAATTATGGCAGAAGGGCATAACATTTGTAGTTAGTTTTCTGGGACAATTGTATCTGTGGCCATGGTTAGTCATCTGACTAGGTCAACTCTCTTTTGCGTTTTTGTTTTTTTCAACTGGCATGATTGTGCCAGTTTAATTGTAATTGAAATCAACGTGTTCCTTTTTAATATGGGTCACTGAATTTTAGTTTAATTATATATATTTTATATATATAAAAAAAAGTACATAAAAAGAGACGTGAGCTTCAAGGGAGACCATGCCCCTTGGATACCCTATCCCGACCGTACCCCTATCCCTTCCCAAAGTTAAAATGGACACAAACGTCAAAACAGCGTTGCCTGGCTTACTCCTTGGGTAAAGTTCACGAAGAAGAATTGGTGGGTAGAGGGGCCACAAGCAAGGAATTGTCAAATCATATTTAAGAGAGATTGATTTTGATGTCAAAGAAGGCAAATTAATATTATTTCGTATTTTTAAAATATTAATAATAACTAAAAATTATAATTTTAAGAAACAACATAAAATTTATAAAAATAATTAAAATTATATCTATTATATAACTTAAGAATCAATTCATATTTTTTGATCCAAGAACTTCAAATTCTCATTTCTTATCCATTACAGAGTTTGATGAGAAGGGTGGCGTAAAGGACAATTCAGGTTAGAAAATATTAATGGATTTAAATCAAGGCCATCTGCCTTAAATCATAGGCCTCCCCCAACCCAAGGTGGCTCATAATCTACTACCCTAAGCCCAATGGATAAACCCCAACAGTTTCATCACACTAATTCGATTCAAGTGTAGAAACTCGAAACTCTATCATCCCAAAAAAAACAAAAAAAAAAAAGCGTTGAAACTCGAAACTCACCAATTTTATTGCCCTGCCCTTCAAAGTCTCCTCCAATCACCGCAAAAACAATTTACATATCCTTGTTCTGTCTATCTAGCCTCTCATTTTTCCTTTTTTGTTTTTCATTTTTGAAGAGAATGTCTAGTCTTTCTCTAAACATTGTAATATGGGCAAATTTTAATGAGCGTGGTATAACCTGTTATTTTCAGTTGAAGGATCATTCTTGAATAGGTTTTTTAAAGCCACTGCAAGCATGGATCCGTTCCAGGTTTACCTTCTGCTCTTTGGGTGTATGCTATTGCACTCGTCTTTGTCCCATTCATCCTATCGCACACCTCCGGCTCACTTGTGCTCACATTTCACAACCATGATGATTACTTAGTAGAGTTTTCTTTATCTCTCAACTCAAATTGCCATGTCTGTCCATGCATTTTTTCCAGTGTGCAGCATTTCTTGAGAATGACAGAGACATGGAAGTTGCTCATTCTGTAGCAGCTACGGCTGGTGATACATATGTTAGTGCTGAAATAATTGTATTTTAGTTTGGATAGTGGTGCATTAATGAAATTTTATTTGGGGACATGACACCAATGAGGTATATGGTAATCACTAAATCCTTATATGAATAACAATTCTTCTGAAATTCTTTTCTTTGTTGTAACGGTGGTCCCAATTGGGGAACCCATTGGCGATGATGAGGGCAGTCAATGGTAATAGGCTGTTCATCGAGGTTTGCTCATGCAGTGTTCAGGCTGGTGTGAAGTACCAGCATATGACTTTATTTATAAGTCTGTTAATTTTTGCAGCATACTACTTTGGAGAAAGATAAGGGCATAAATGTATTGTCATTGTTTCATTAAAAGGGTTGTGAGATTTGTGGACATAAAAAAAATGCAGGATGGGACAAAAATGGACAAAAAAAAAAAGCACGGTCAGAAGCTACTTTAAAGATGTGAACTTAAGTGGCCCATTGCAAAATTTGAAAAAGGGTTTTGCAATGGGCCCCTCAGGTTTGTAATGGCTTACTTGACAGTATCTAGGTGATAAAGTTTGGTTGAATATGCTTGGAAAAATACTCGAAGCATTTGTGAAAACTAGCAAAGTACTTGGGGTGGCAAGTGCTTATTTTATTTCTTTGAGGTTGTTATCTTGCCTATTTTTCTGTCTGCGGGCTTTAAACAATGTGGACACTCATTTTATCTGCTTCACGTGTGCGAACGGTAGTCTCCCTCTTTCACACACGCTCACAGAACCTTAATAATAGGTGAAACAAGAATTTGGTTGTACAAAAGTAATCGACGATGTTGTTGTGAGCAATTTTGCTGCAGTTGTTACTTTCATGATGTGGCACTAATTCCATGTTACGTTATACGTAAGAGAACTTTTTGAGCTTGAGCCTTGAGGTTTGGCAAGACTAGTATAAACAGGGAATGTGTAGGATTTCAAAAAAAAAAAAAAAAAAAAGTGAAGTACAAAAAATATGAACTCTAAGTGCCTCGGGAAATCATGCTTGTAATTATCAAGTGAGAGTGAAAAAGTAATTCTTAGTACTCTGACTAAAGTCAATGAAGCCTACTTAAACTCAGCTCAGCCTTTGATAAGAATTTCTTGGGTTTCGTTGGGAGTTCCGACTACCAAGTCTTGTTCTGGGCGGAAGATGGGTTGCCCTCCCCTCGGACCTTCCCTCCCCACCTACTCAACTGCCCCTGCCCTCTCCCTCTGTCTGTCTCTGATTTTGTTTGTGTGCTTACCAGTAATGAAAACATGCGAACATTGGTTTTAGTGTTTGATTCTTGAAAGAGTGTGCTTGTTGTATCCTAACAAAAGATTAGCTGCATCCATCCCTAGAACTTTATGTGCTGACATTCAATTCCACTGCTGGATGCTGTATAAGTCATAAGGGGCATGATCCAATAAGCTATGAGTCCCTCAATTTTAATGTAATTTTCGCTTCAAAGAAAGCTGAGGAGATGCTTTAAGGCCAGTCATCAAGTGTCATCCAAGTCCCTGACAAATGGGTACAAGTTTTGTTATCTAATAATGTAACAGCTGCATCTCCAGACTTCATTGGCTTATTAGTCATACTTGATCTAAATAGTTCCATGATTATGTTATAAATTTCTTTTTTTTTTTTTTCTACACCAAAGAATGCTGATTAGATTTACATGCACTCTACAAGGAGCTATTGCTTTATAAAAATGAATAATGTAATCTATACCTTGGTAGACATTGTCAATGGAGACAATATTGTATACAATTTTGAGAGATTCAGCTGTTATCAGCCACTAATAAATGCTCCCTTCTACTATTGAACTGTGGCCCAAATGCTTGAGCCCTCACGCATAATGTTTTGAATTTTTTTTTTTATTTAAAAAAAAGGGAAAAAGAAAAAAAAATGAAGTATAAAAGAAATTAAACTCTTATTGTCTGAAGAAGTCACTGCTAATATTATCAAATAAAAGTGAAACAAAGCCCTTAGGCTAGGACTAAGGTGAATAAAAGGCTGGATAAACTCAGCTTAGCCTTTAATATTGGAATGAGAATTTCTTTGGTTTGATTTAGAGTTCTGATTGGCTAAAGGGGAATTGTCCTTCCCCTGGACTGTTCCTCCTTACCCACTCAACTGCCCCTGCCCTCTCCATTTGTCTGTTTTTAATTTTGTTTGTACGTACTAGTAATGAAAGCATGTGATCATTCATTTTGCTTCTCTTTATCTCAAGTTTGATAAGTATTTGATTGTCGAAAGAGTATCTTGTTTTATCCTAACAAAAGATTGGTTACATCTAGCCCTTGAACTTTATGTGCTGACATTCCATTGCAGTATATGATGTTGCAAATGTCATGAAGGCATGATCCAGAAAAAACCTGAGTCCTTCAATTTTAATGTAATTGGTATTTAAAAAAAAAAGTTGAACGTGTTCTTTAAAGTCAGTGATCAAGTGTCATCTAAGTTCTTACAAATGGTCACTCGTTTTGTCATCTTGATGTAATAGGTGCATATTCACACTACATTAATGTGTGTGCATATATATATATATATATATATATATATATTTTTTTTTTTTTTGGAGAAGTAAATTGTTTTTTAGTTAAGGATCTGTTACTTTATAAAAATGAATAATCCAATTTACACCTTGGTAGATATTTTCAGTGGAAAGAATACCATATAAAATTATGAGAGATTAAATGATTGTGAGCCACTAATAAATCATCTTACATGCCAAAACTATCAAAAGGCCTTCCATTTCTCTCTCACTCTCTTTTTTCTTATTTGATAACAGAAATATCTTTAGTTTGTGAGACTGAAAAAAACTCTGAATATATTATGCATACTAAATTATTATGCTTACCTATACGAATGAATTGTGACCCGATTGCTTGAGCTCTAACCCATAATAGAAAGAACAAAAATTAAGTGCAAAATTCAAGAATAATAGTACTTTATGGCAAGCAAGGTACAAAGGGCGATGATATGACCATGTCCTGTAATAGCTTTAGCAATGAAAAAAATAATGCAATTTCATATTTATATTTATAAAACTTTTCAAGTTTAACAATATTCTCCTGGCCAAACCCCTAATAGCTTGAATTGCGGGCAATTGAGTTGAAGGAAAAAGGACAAGTAGGCGAAGGGACTTGAACAAAACCTTCCAAACATTTCCATGACCATCTTCATTGTAGAAGGGTCCCTTAGAATGCAACAGAAAGTTATCCTCACCCAGCTTTTTAGCCTGCCCGTGTCACTCCTGGCCACCCAGTCATCATCTACCGAAAGATTAATTCTACCTTCAACGTAGCAATCGTATGCCCAATCTGTAAGTTTTTGTTTTTTTTAAGAAACAGACAAGAAAGCGGTGAACTAAAATAAAATAAAATTTTCAATTGTAATTGAAATGATTGTGTCCCTTTTTAATACGGGCCAGTGAATTTTTGTAATATATATATATATATATATATATTATATTATATTTGCTTGAGACCCACCACTTCCGTCTATTCAGCGTCAAGTCCACCTTGGTCACGTAATTGGACTCTTCGAGACAGAAACTTGCATGATATATGCAGTTTTTCTTTTGGACTACCAAATGAAAATTATGCCAAGCTATATCAACAAATGAAAAAGATTGAACGAACTTCTCTGACTTGTTTCTGCCATTCAACTTACTTCGCTCTTAATATGGGCCATTGAATTTTAATTTGGCCCCATGAATCCACTGTCACAACTCTATCAGTTGTTCGGTGGGGCTGATCAAGTTGGACGTAAAATACTAATGCAACAAAAACAAAAAACAAATCCAATTGTACCAACGGGATTCATTTTTAACCCAAAGTTTTTCTTCTATATGAAAACTCAAAACATCTTTCAGCAAGATAGTTAGCGATCTTTTTCTTCTCCTCCTTCACGATGATATTGGTGTTTACACTGTTTATTTACAAATCTACACTGCTTATTTATTTTTACACTTCTGCATGCTATTCCACTGAAATATCTTGCTACTTCCCATTTTATTTATAATTTAAACTTTAAAATAAATGTTCAACATCATTTATGTTATATATGACATATATGATGACAACCACCCAAAATCCTCATACTTATATGTCATGTAATTAAAATAAAATTAGATTTTGTTTTGAATGTCATTATAGTTGATGAAATGAGTTCTACTGACTATGGTCTTAGTTTTTTTTTTTTTTAATAAAAAAATACTGGTTAGATTTACAGATGCTTTATAGAAAGTTATTATTTTATAGAAATAGATAATTCAATCTACACCTTGATAGATATTTTTAGTGGAGATAATATGAACTTTAGGAGACCCAACGGTTTCCAATAACTAATAAATAATCTTTCGTACCAAACTAACCAAAAGACTTCAGTTTCTTTTTTTCTTTTTCTTTTTTTTTTTTCCCTCAACTGATTTGATAATAGAGATATTTTCAGTAGGAAGGGCTGATCAACTCTCTGACTCCAATGACATTAAATTGCTATGCTCCTAGCAATTCCCCTGAGAGCTTGAATTTCCGGCAATTGAGTTAAAGGAAAAAGGACAAGTCGGTGAAGGGACTTCAACAAAACCTTCCAACATTTCCACGACCATCTTCATTGTAGGCCTCTGCGAAGGGTCCTCTTGAATGCAGCAGAAAGCTATCATCACCCAGATTTGTAGCCTGCCCGTGTCAGTCATGGCCACCTCGTCATTATCCACCAAAAGATCAATTCTTCTTTCAACATAGCAGTCATAGGCCCAATCTGTAAGTATTGCTCTTTCTTCTTCCTCAAGCTCCATCTGAACACTCTTTCTGCAGCAGATGATTTCCAATAACAGCACTCCAAAACTGTAGACGTCGACTTTGGTACTAACAGGCACATTCTTAAACCATTCAGGGGCGACATAGCCCCGTGTCCCTCTGATCATAGTACGAGTTTGAGTTTGATCAAAGAGTAACAGTTTTGCCAATCCAAAGTCAGATATTCTCGCATCAAAACGATCATCTAGAAGTATGTTTTGTGGCTTGATGTCGCAATGGATTATAGGGACGTCGCAATCTTCGTGTAAGTACAATAGTCCTCTTGCAATTCCTAAGGCAATCCTCACTCTCTGATGCCAATTAGGCCTTGGCTGTGTGAATAGGAAGCTTGCTAAAGTGCCGTTGCTCATGAATTCATATATCAGAAGCCTATTAGACCCTTCAATACAGTAGCCAAGCAACCGGACGAGATTCTTATGATGAGTTTTTCCTATTGCACTCACCTCAGTTTTGAATTCCCTTTCCCTCTCTTGAGCAAACTCGTTCAATTTCTTGACCGCAATGACATTTCTTGAAACAGAGTTGAGGACACCTTTATACACAACCCCAAAAGAGCCCCTCCCCAGTTCTTCCTGGAAACAATCTGTTGCTTCCTTTAGTTCCTCGTAAGAAAATGAATGCAAATTTGTCTCAAAAGCCTTTGGACCTTGCACATCATTTTGCAATCTTATCTTGCTCGTCTTGAACAGAAATAGTGGAGCAGCGGCTAGCAAAAGCAGGTTCAGGAATGCAGAACAACCCAAAAATGCTCCTAGGACAACTGACTTCGTACTTATAGGAAGGACTTTTTTCCTGGAACAACCAGGAGGAGGGACTTCTTTCCTCACTTTGAACAGAGCATTTGCAGTTTCAGGCTGAGTTTTTCCATTGGAGAGTGGCAATCTCTTCTTCCAACATATACTTTCACGATAAATAACAACAGCACAGGAGCAATCATGCAAGCAGGAATCCTCACATTGAGTTTGATTATAGGCTTCAAACTTTTCATAATCATTTAGAGGAAAATCTATGTTTTCAAGCTCCATCATTTCATACAATTCTTTGGGCGTCCTCGATCCATCATCTTGTCCACAGCCGTGTGGAAAAGTTGGTATGCAACCCCCATATGTGTTTTGTGGATCAGCAAAAACATACCGTGGTGGGCAGTGACAACTAGGCCTGGAGTTCTCAAGGGAGCAATAGCTATTGTAGCCACAAGTACCACTACCAAGGGAGCTAATATCTGGGGAACACATATCTCTGGGAACAACCAGCGTGACAGACCATGTCTCACTGCCACTGGAATTCTTCAGCAGAGCGTACTCAGTGAAAACTCCATCAAATTCCAACGTGAATCGAAAATAGTAATCTGCTCCAGTTAGCAAGCCAACCCATTCAGGAAGTTGAACAATATCTCCATTCATTTTATCTATGTAAATGTTTCCTGATTCATTAAAAACCAACTGGTCGCCGGACTCAGACACAGAAGTACTTGCATAAGTATTACTGCTGTAATAAGGATAATATTGGGTTTCACTTGGCCATCCTATAGGATTGAGCTGGAGATTACCATTTATAAAATTGAGCTGAAACCTTCCCTTTGAGTAATTGGTTGCTGTTAGTCTGGAAAACAACATGTCACCTGAACTCAAGTTTTGGTTGGGCAAGATTGTGTCGGTAGGATGCTGGAAGCTCTCCCAAAGATTAATAGAACCATTACCTGCAAGCACAAAGTTCCCCGTGTCAAGCATGGCAGCAGAAGATATTGTGGTGCCCGGTTCTGCCTTCCATATTGTCGAGCCATTAGGATCCGTTAAAACAAGGTTCCTTGCCGTGAGGTCAACTTTTGATCCTGCAGGCACTGCCGGGTTGATTGACTTGTCTCCAACTGCATGCCAGATTATGGTCCTTTCAGGGATCTTGTTGAACCAAATGGCTAGCAGGAAGAGGCTTGAGTTGGGGGCCTGGCGAAAGCCAAAGGCAAAGTCCTGAGATGGTGAAAGCCAAGGAGAATTGTCATTAGTGGTAAGTGATGAGCTCAGAGTTATGTTGGCTAGGGAGGAATTGAGTTGAATGGAAAGGAAGAGAAGGAAAAGATATGCAAAATATGCCATTAATTGTTGTAAATAAGCTGATTGCCCTCTGACCGTGGAGAATGATTTGCAGCAGCTCAACAAATTATGGCAGAAGGGCATAACATTTGTAGTTAGTTTTCTGGGACAATTGTATCTGTGGCCATGGTTAGTCATCTGACTAGGTCAACTCTCTTTTGCGTTTTTGTTTTTTTCAACTGGCATGATTGTGCCAGTTTAATTGTAATTGAAATCAACGTGTTCCTTTTTAATATGGGTCACTGAATTTTAGTTTAATTATATATATTTTATATATATAAAAAAAAAAAGTACATTAAAAGAGACGTGAGCTTCAAGGGAGACCATGCCCCTTGGATACCCTATCCCGACCGTACCCCTATCCCTTCCCAAAGTTAAAATGGACACAAACGTCAAAACAGCGTTGCCTGGCTTACTCCTTGGGTAAAGTTCACGAAGAAGAATTGGTGGGTAGAGGGGCCACAAGCAAGGAATTGTCAAATCATATTTAAGAGAGATTGATTTTGATGTCAAAGAAGGCAAATTAATATTATTTCGTATTTTTAAAATATTAATAATAATCAAAATTTTTAAATTTTAAGAAACAACATAAATTTTATAAAAATAATTAAAATTATATCCATTATATAACTTAAGACTCAATTCATATTTTTTGATCCAAGAACTTCAAATTCTCATTTCTTATCCATTACAGAGTTTGATGAGAAGGGTGGCGTAAAGGACAATTCAGGTTAGAAAATATTAATGGATTTAAATCAAGGGCCATCTGCCTTGACTCTATGTGTACTTGGACTATTACGCCCACAATCCAAGCCCGGTGATCATAGGCCTCCTCCAACCCAAGGTGGCTCATAATCTACTACCCTAAGCCCAATGGATAAACCCCGACAGTTTCATCACACTAATTCGATTTTAAGTGTAGAAACCGCACTAATGAGCCTTTCAAAAACATAATATGTGGGACATGATTATAAATCGTAGCAAATTTTGTGACTACTAATTTTTTTCCTTGCCCAATTTCCTACTTTGTCTTTGTTGGAATGTAATGGTTATATGTTCAAGTTTTAGTTATTCTATGATTTTTGGATTTATTTGAGAAAAAAAAGATTCTCAAATTTTCATCCATCAAGGAACTCATCCTTATAAACAGGGGCAGCAGGCCAAACCCACCCCACTACTGCCAATTTACGGCCGAAATGTCTGAAAGACTTATAAAATCCGGTTCAGTTTCTAGTTATGTTAAAATCTTTTCATGATTCTCTTTGTTTAGAAGAGTTGGTGAATCAAGCTTCTACCTTTGATGGCTCCTCCCTTGCCAACCCTCGCCGTCCCAGCCACCTCTCACCTCTCACCCATGTATCTTCTCTTTCTCTGATTTTTTTAGCCCTCCCCTATCCCTTTCAAGTCAAGTCTCCTCCAAAATTTTGTCCCTTTTCGTATTTTCATGTAATAATTGTTCCACTTTTTGCTTGCGATAGGAAACAACAATGATTGTTGCTTTTTAGTTTTACAAGACTCTCCACTCTGTTTCTGTATCAAGCAAGTAAACACGTATTTGCTTCTCTTGTCTATCAAACAAGCCGAGGCACATTTATCTATTCATTTATTTATTTTCAGGGGTTTTAAAATTTTTGGTTGTGTTGTTTGCGTTAATTCTTAGGAGATTGAATTTAATTGAATTGAATGCAGCTAGGCAATTCTGTTTATAGTCAACTTGTTGGTCTCTTTGCTCATGACTTTCGTTATTCTCCATTATGAGCCTGAGATCGCAACAAAAACAGTTTCTTTGTGATCATTTTTCAGACTCCGCAGTCTATTTGCTTGACAATTATTTGATAGGTTCTGCCACATTTGACACCGGCTCAAGTTCTTAAGTTGACACAGCTTACCGTGCTAACTCTTGCTATCTTAGTTTAGTTAGACATGCTTACACTTCCAATGTTTTGCAATTAGATTTATCAATTGTTAATCCATTAAAACCACGTTTATTAGTTTATTACTTTCCAAGGGCAGCCGGCAATTGCAACTTGCAAGGGCATGTTAGGTCGATTGTACTCTTCATACATTAATGCTTGCATCACAAAAATATGAAACATTTTGAATTGAATTCCAATTTTCGTGTCTTTCGGATTTTTATTTTTTCGCTTGTTTCCAAATTGCAGGAGACGACCACCTTATGCTTTCAGATAAAGTAGGCTGGACAATTATGATGGGCTCCTAAGAAAAATTTCATGACAAATCAGGATGCAAAAACTACAATTACTGAATTTCATAAACAGTGACTCTCCAGCTAAACTTTGTTACATCTACAATACGAACACGAAAGTTTACCAGCACTTTGTTCTCTATCAAATTCCTAAGCTGTCCATGTATCAAATCTCTAGCAGCTGCAAATTGAAGCTACTGACGAAGTAAATTTGGAAGACTTTAGGCCTTTTTCTGTTTTTCTTGTTGATGGTAGTATAAATTCTATTTAAATTTTCGATTGATCAAATATAATCTTTTTTATTGAAAAAAAAAAAAAAAAGAAAAGAAGATGGGATAGCTACTTCGGTGTTGAAAAAGAAAAAGCTAGAAAATTCTGTCGGAAACAACCATATCTATTGTCATCGGCCCTGACAAAAGATTGGCCCCACCTCACCCTTGAACTTCATGTGCTGACATGACATCCTATTGCCAAGCAAGATATTATTGCAAAGGTCATAAAACTCATGATCTAGACAAACTCTTAAGTACCTCAATTTTAACATAATTGTTTCTTCAATAAATTAAATTAAATATAAATTTTGACATTTTTTTCAAATAAAGAAATATTGATTAAATTTCCATACACGTTTCAAATAACTATTGCTTTATAATACCATACAAAATTCTAAGCGACCCACCAATTACCAGCTACTAATAAACCATCTTACATTCCAATAGTTTTTTGTTCTTTTCTTTTTTTACTTATTTAATAATAGAGATATCCTCAGTTTGAACAGCTGGTCCAACCCTCCGATACTCAGATACATTATACACACCCAATTGCTCTGCTCCATTGTACAAGTGAATTGTGGCCCAAATGCTTGAACCTGACCCATAACAACAACTGTAAGGAGTTTCATAGGTAAAATTAAGCCCAAAGTTCTAGAAGAATGATATTATATGGCAAGCAAGACAAAAGCTAAGAATAATAAGGCTATGTCCAATAACAATGATAATTTTAGCCGAACTCTCAATAGCATGAATTGTCGATCGAGTTAAACGACGGAGGTAAAGTGGGTGGGGGGATTTCGGCAAAATCGTCCAACATTGCCACGACCCTCTTCATTGTAGGCCTCTTTGAAGGATCCTCTTGAATGCACCAGAAAGCTGTTACCACCCAGCTTTTTAGCCTGCCCGTGTCGCTGATGGCCACCTCATCATTATCCACCAAAAGATCAATTCTTTCTTGAACATGGCAATTATAGGCCCAGTCTACAAGTATTGCTCTTCCTTCTTCCTCAAGCTCCATTTCAACGCTCTTTCTGCAGCAGATGATCTCCAATAACAGCACTCCAAAACTGTATACGTCAACTTTGGTATTGACAGGCATATTCTTAAACCATTCGGGGGCAACATAGCCCCGTGTTCCTCTGATCACAGTATGAGTCCGAGTTTGATCAGAGAGCAACAGTTTTGCCAATCCAAAGTCAGATATTTTTGCGTTCAAATGATCATCTAGAAGTATGTTTTGAGGCTTTATGTCGCAATGGATTATAGGGACGTTGCAATCTTCGTGTAAGTACAGTAGTCCTCTTGCAATTCCTAAGGCAATTCTCACTCTCTGATGCCAATCAGGCCTTGGCTGCGTGAAGAGGAAGCTTGCTAAAGTGCCATTGCTCATGAACTCATATATCAGGAGCCTATCAGACCCTTCAATACCTGTCTCTTATACACATCTAGATGTGTATAAGAGACAGCTTCAATACAGTAGCCAAGCAACCGGACGAGATTCTTATGATGAGTTTTTCCTATTGCACTCACCTCAGTTCTGAATTCCCTTTCCCTTTCTTGAGCCAATATGTACAATTTCTTGACCGCAATGACATTTCTTGAACCAGATTTGAGGACACCTTTATACACAACCCCAAAAGAGCCCCTCCCCAGTTCTTCCCGGAAACAATCCGTTGCTTCCTCGAGTTCCTCGTAAGAAAATGACTGCAAATTTGTCTCAAAAACCTTTGGATCTTGCACATCATTTTGCACTCTTCTCTTGTTCATCTTGAACAGAATTAGTGGAGCAAGTACTAGCAAAAGCAGGTTCAGGAATGCAGAACAACCCAAAAATGCTCCTAGCACAACTGACTTCTCCATTTTAGGAGGGACTCCGTTCCTGGAACAACCAGAAGGAGGGACTTCTTTCCTTACTTTGAACAGAGCAATTGCATTTTCAGGCTCAGTTCTTCCATTGGAGAGTGGCAATCTCTTCTTCCAACATGTATTGTCACGAGAAATGGCTACAGCACACGAGCAATCATGCAAGCAAGAATCCTCACATTGACTTTGATTATAGCTTTCCAACCTTTCATAATCACTTAGAGGCCAATCTATGCTTTCAGTCGTTATGAATTCGTACAATTCTTCGGGCGCTCTCGATCCATCATCTTGTCCACAGCCTTGTGGAAAAGTAGGTATGCAACCCCCAAATTTGTTTTGTGGATCGGCAAAAACATACCGCGGTGGGCATTGACAACTAGGCCTGGAGTTCTCAACGGAGCAATAGCTATTGTAGCCACAAGGACCACTACCAAAGTCATTGAAAATTTGCACACAAATATTTTGAGGAACAAAATGCACAGTAGACCATACCACATTGACACGGGAATTCTTAGGACGAGCGTACTGAGTGAAAACTCCATCAAAATCCAACGTCGCTCGATAATAGTAATCTGTTCCAGTTGGCCCAGCACCCCATCCAGGAAGTTCAACAGTGTCACCATTCATTTTAACTATGTAAATGTATCCTGATTCATTAAAAACCAACTGGTCTCCAGACTCAGATTGAGAGGTATTTGCACTATAAGTATTACTGCTATAATAAGAACCATATTGGGATTCACTTGGCCATCCTATTGGATTGAGCTCGAGACTACCATTGCTGAAATTGAGCCGAAACCTTCCCTTTGAGTAATTGGTTGCTGTTAGTTTGGAAAACAACATATCACCTGAATTCAAGGTTTGGTTGGGCAAGATTGTGTCTGTAGGATGCTGGAAGCTCTCCCAAAGATAAGTAGAATCAAAACCTGCAAGCACAAAGTTCCCGGTGTCGAGCATGGCAGCAGAAGATATTGTGGTGCCAGGTTCTGCCTTCCATCTTGTCGAGCCATTAGGATCCGTTAAAACAAGGTTGCTTGCCGTGAGCTGAACTTTGGATCCGGCAGGAACTGCTGTGTTGATTGAATTGTCTCCAATTGCATGCCAAATTATGGTCATATCAGGAATCTTGTTGAACCAAATGGCTAGCAGGAAGAGGCTTGAGTTGGGGGCTTGGCGAAAGCCAAAGGCAAAGTCCTGAGATGGTGATAGCCAAGGAGAATTGTCATTAGTGGTAAGTGATGAGCCCGAATTTATGTTGGCTATGGAGGAATTGAGTTGAATAGAAAGGAAGAGGAGGAAAAGAAAAGCAAAAGAAGCCATTAATTGTTGCAAATAAGCTGATTGCCCTCTGATTGTGGAGAATGGTTTTGCAGCAACTCAACAAATTAAGGCAGAAGGACATAAAATTTGTAGTTAGTTTTCTGGGTCAATTGTATTTGTGATAATAGTTAGTCCGTGACTTCCGAAGCTTCCTGCAAGGGGACTTCAATAATCATCATTTGAAACTACTGCACCAGGTCAAGTTTTTTATTTTTATTTTTTACTGACATGATTGTGTCAGTTTAATTGTCATTGAAACGATATTGTTCCTTTTTAATATGGGCCACTGAATTTTAGTTTAATTATATATATATATATATTTTTATTTATTTATTTAAAAAAAGACGTGAGGTGGACGCCAGACTATCCCTCCTGTATACCTTATCCCGACGGTACCCCTATCCTTTTCCAAAGATAACATGGACACATAAGTCAAAACAGTGTTGCCTGACTTACTCCTCACGAAGAAGAATTCGTCGGTAGAGGGCCCACAAGCAAGGAACCGTCAAGTCCATATTTAAGTGACATTGATTTTGACGTTAAAGAAGACAAATTAAAATTATTTCTTATTTTTAAAATTTTATATTTTAATTTTTTAAAAAAATAATTAAAATTATGTCTATTATGTAATTTAGAATCCACTTTATATTTTTTTTAACGAAAAACTTTAAATTATCATTTCTTAATCAATACAGAGTTTTCTGAGAAGGTGGTGTGAACGATAAGTCAGGTTCGAAAGTATTAATTGACTCTATGTGTACTTGGACTATTAGGTTCATAATCCAAGCCAGGTTATCACTGGCCTCCCCCAACCCATGGGGTCTCATAATCGACTACCTAAGCCCAATGGATAAACCCCAACAACTTTATTACAACAATTCGATTTGGGTCACAAACATTTAGTTATTCTTTATCCGCATCTAACAATTTTGTAAAAAACAGATAAATTTCAAAAAAAGAATATTTTAAAAAGTAAGCACGCGATGATAGAGTCACTCTATGCGAGTCCAAGTGGATTTCATGATTGCAGCAATGGGACTCTTCCAAAAAAAAAAAGTGGGTCATAGCAAATGAATTATTGATTTGTGACTATTAATTTTCTGCCTTGCACAATTTTTTGTTTTGTCTTTGTTGGAATGTATTGGTTATATGTTCAAGTCCTAGTTATTCTATGTTTTTTTTTTTTTGGGATTTATTTGATTTGATTTGATTTTTTGTTTTTTTTCAAATTTTCATCCACCATGGAGCCCATGCTTACAAATAGATGCAGGAGCCCAAACCCACCCCACTACTGCCAATCTGTAACCAAAAATCTGAAAGGCTTATAAAACCCTCTTTAGTTCTTGTTGTGTTAAATCTTTCCTTGACTCTCTCAGTTTCAACGGAGACAATGGAGCTTCCACCCTTGATGGCTCCTTCCTTGCCACCCTTATGGCTTCTTTTTTGTCTATAAAATGGATAGAATTTCTTTAATTTATGTAATTTAATATTTATTTTTAATTATTTTTATATTAGCACATGCTGTTATCTAATGAGAATGGGAAATATGTTACCATGTGCACAATGACAATTCGAACCCCCATCCGCCACATGAAAGAAAAGAAGAACAGGGCACCTGTCTGATCAAGTGGGATCAGCAAAGAGAATGGAAAGCAGGCGCAAGCCTGGACAATTCGATGAGTCATTGCAGCATCTTACCCTAACAATGGTTTTAGCTTACTCCCATTTTTATATAACAATTGAGTTCTGGTTTGCAGCACTGATACTAAATATTTACATTGTAATATATAATATATATTTTAAATTATTTCTAACAACATAAGTTTTAAGATAAACTAATTTATGACATATATATTAAATGAATGAATAGGTAAGATGGGCGTTTTAGGGCTACCATGGACTTTCTGATTATTTTATTATTTTTTTTTTTTTTGTATTTTGGTTACCTATATGAGCTGAAAATTAGATTTTTTTTTTCATTTTTCTCTTTGCATAATCACATGGTATTAGTACGGTGAATCTAATTTGGTATAACATGTAATTTTCAGTTGAAGGATCATTCTTGGATAAGTTTTTCAAAGCCACTGCAAGCATGGATCCGTTCCAGGTTTACCTTTCTGCTTCTTAGGTTTATGCTATTGCACTCGTCTTTGTACTATTCATCCTAGCACGCACCTCTGGGCCTACTTGTGCTCGCAATTCACAAACGCGATGATAACTCAGTAGAGTTTCCTTACCTCTCGACTCAAATTGCCATGTTTGTCCAGCGTGAACCATTAGTTGAGAATGACAGAGCAATGGTAGGATAGTGCTGAAATAATTATATTTTAGTTTGGATAGTGATAAATTAATGAAATTTCATTTGGCGACATAACG
The DNA here is from genome assembly GCA_021464305.1 of Kandelia obovata. Lineage (NCBI taxonomy): Eukaryota > Viridiplantae > Streptophyta > Magnoliopsida > Malpighiales > Rhizophoraceae > Kandelia > Kandelia obovata. The sequence continues at coordinate 1,849,766 of JADCRA010000363.1, forward strand.
CAAATTAGGTATATGGTAACCACTAATAATAATTCTTGTGATATTCCTTTCTTTATTATTAGGGTGGTCCCAACTGGGGAACCCATTGGTAGCTATGAGGGCATTCAAAAGTAATAGGCTGTTCATCGAGGTAACAAAATGTTTGCTCAAGCGGCGTTCCGACTGGTTTGAAGTATCAGCATAGTCCTTTAGAGAAAGAGAAGGGCGTAAATGTATTGTCATTGTTCCATGAAAAAAGTCAACGAGCATGATGGGACAAAAAGGGCTTGGGTCAAAAGCTATGAACTTAAGCGGCCCACTGCAAAATTTGGAAAGTGTTTTGCAATGGTTAGATGTGCCCCTCAGGCTTTTAATGACTTGACGGTATCTGGTAATAAAGTTCGGTTGAATATGCTTGGAAAAAAAAAAAAAAACTTGAAGCATCTGTGAAAACGAGCAAAGTCCTTGAGGCAGCAAGTACTTATTTTATTTCTTTGAGGTTGTTCTCTCACCTATTTTTCTCTTTGCAGGCTTCGGATACTCATTTTATCTGCTTCACATTTTTTCTCTAAGTGTCTCATGAAGTCATTGCCTGTATTTTATCAAATGAAAGTGGAAAAGGAAAAGCAATCTTCAGGACTGTGACTAGAGTCAATCAAGCCTACATAAACATAGCCCAGCCTTTGATATTTGCTTAAGAATCTCTTGGCTTCCGTTTGGAGTTCCGGCTGCCAGGTCTGTTCTTGGCTGAAGAAGGGTTGTCCTCCCACTGGACCTTTCCTCCCCACCTTCTCAACTGCCCCTGCCCTTTCCATCTGTCGGTCTCTGATTTTGTTTGTGCGCGTGCCAATAATGAACGCATGCGGACATTGGTTCTGCTTCTCTTTCACTCAAGCTCGTCAAGTGTTTGATTCTTGAAAGAGTATGCTTGTTGTATGCTAACAAAAGATTGTGATGGAAGAAAGAAGTGTGAAAACTAAATAATCAATAATTAACACTTAATTAAATTTTTATTTTTTTTATAAAAAAAATTAATTTTTTTTTAAAAAATAGTTTAACTAAAATTTCTAATTAAACTAGAATACTATAAAATAATTAAATAAATTATAAAATAAAAACATAATTTTCATACCATAACCATGTTCTGCTTCTTTAACCTTATGTTTTGACATCCAATTACAATGCAAGATGTTGCAACGGTCATTAAGGGCAGGATCTATATAAACCATGAATTCCTAACAATTTTAATATAATTGTTGTTTCAAAGAAAGTTAAGGATGTGGTTTAAGGCTAGTGATCCAAGTGTCATCCAAGTCCCTGACAAATGGTTCCAAGTTTAGTCATCTTAATGTACCAACTACATCTCCGCACTTCAGTATAGTGCATGTGTTCTTTTCCTTTCTTTCTTTTTTTTTTTTTTTTTTTTTTGGGTAAGTGAAGTAAATGTTTTATTGGTCATACTTGATGTAAACAGTTTTATAATTGCTTGTAAATTTCTTCTTTCTTTTATTTTTTATTTTCTCTAAATAAAGGAATGCTAATTAGATTTACATGTATTCTACAAGGAGCTACTGCTTTATAGAAATAAATAACGCAATCTACACCTCCCTTCTATTAGTGAACTGAGGCCCAAACCCTTGAGCCCTCACCCATAATAGAAATTTTGAGGTCCATAAGTAAAATTAAGCACGAAGTTCGAAAACAATGGTATTGTATGGCATATGGCCATGTCCAATAACAATGGTGTTCTAAGACATTTCCGTTTACCAATAAACTGCTAGCCAAACTACCAATAGCTTGAATTGCCTAGCTCAAAGGAAGAAGGGCAAGTAGGTGAAGGTACTTCGACAAAACCTTCCAACATTTCCATGACCATCTTCATCGTAGGCCTCTTTGAAGGATCCTCTTGAATGCACCAGAAAGCTATCATCACCCAGCCTTTTAGCCTGCCCGCGTCACCCATGGCCGCCTCATCATTATCCACCAAAAGATCAAATTTTCCTTCAACGTAGCAATCAGAGGCCCAATACGTAAGTATCGCTCTTTCTTCTTCCTCAAGCTCCATCTGAACACTCTTTCTGCAGCAGATGATCTCCAATAACAGCACTCCAAAACTGTAGACGTCGACTTTGGTACTAACAGGCACATTCTTAAACCATTCAGGGGCGACATAGCCCCGTGTCCCTCTGATCATAGTACGAGTTCGCGTTTGATCAGAGAGCAACAATTTTGCCAATCCAAAGTCCGATATTCTCGCGTTCAAATGATCATCTAGAAGTATGTTTTGAGGCTTGATATCGCAATGGATTATAGGGACGTTGCAATCTTCGTGTAAGTACAATAGTCCTCTTGCAATTCCTAAGGCAATTATGACTCTCTGGTGCCAATTAGGCCTTGGCTGTGTGAAGAGGAAGCTTGCTAAAGTGCCATTGCTCATGAACTCATATATCAGGAGCCTATCAGACCCTTCAATACAGTAGCCAATCAACCGGACGAGATTCTTATGGTGAGTTTTTCCTATTGCACTCACCTCAGTTCTGAATTCCCTTTCCCTTTCTTGAGCCAACTTGTCCAATTTCTTGACCGCGATGACATTTCTTGAACCAGATTTGAGGACACCTTTATACACAACCCCAAAAGAGCCCCTCCCCAGTTCTTCCCGGAAACAATCTGTTGCGTCCTTTAGTTCCTGGTAAGAAAATGATTGCAAATTTGTCTCAAAAGCCTTTGGATCTTGCACATCATTTTGCAATCTTCTCTTGTTCCTCTTGAACAGAATCAGTGGAGCAAGGACTAGCAAAAGCAGGTTCAGGAATGCAGAACAACCCAAAAATGCTCCTAGCACAACTGACTTCTCACTTTTAGGAGGCACTCCGTTCCTGGTATAACCAGAAGGAAGGACTTCTTTCCTTACTTTGAACAGAGATTTTCCATACTCAATTCTTCCATTGGAGAGTGGCAATCTCTTCTTCCAACATGTAACTCCACTAGAAATTGCAACTGCACAGGAGCAATCATGCAAGCAGGAATCCTCACATTGACTTTGATTATAGGGTTCGAACCTTTCATAATCACCTAGAGGCCAATTGATGGTATCACGCACTATGAAGTCATACAATTCTTCGGGCGCTCTCGATCCATTATCTTGTCCACAGTCTAGTGGAAAAGTTGGCATGCAACCCCCAAATTTGTTTTGTGGATCGGCAAAAACATACTGCTGTGGGCATTGACAAGTAGGCCTGCTGTTCTCAAGGATGCAATAGCTATTGTAGCCGCAAGCACCACTACCAAATTCATTCGTCAATTGCCGACAAATATCTTCTGGATCAAAATTCACAGTAGACCATTTCTCATTGCCAGTGGAATTCTTCGGATGAGCATACTGAGTGAAAACTCCATCAAAATCCAACGATGCTCGATAATAGTAATCTGCTCCACTCGGCACAGCATCCCATCCAGGAAGTTTAACAGTTTCTTCATTCATTTTAACTATGTAAATGTTCCCTGATTCATTGAAAACCAACTGTTTGCCAGACTGAGACGTATTTGCACTATAAGTATTACTGCTATAATAAGGATCGTATTGGAATTCACTTGGCCATGCTATAGGATTGAGCTGGAGACTGCCATTTCTGAAATTTAGTTGAAACCTTCCCTTTGAGTAATTGGTTGCTGTTAGTCTGGAAAACAACATGTCACCTGAATTCAAGGTTTGGTTGGGCAAGATTGTGTCGGTAGGATGCTGGAAGCTCTCCCAAAGATAAGTAGAACCAAAACCTGCAAGCACAAAGTTCCCCGTGTCAAGCATGGCAGCAGAAGATATTGTGGTGCCCGGTTCTGCCTCCCATATTGTCGAGCCATTAGGATCCGTTAAAACAAGGTTCCTTGCCGTGAGCTGAACTTTTGATCCTGCAGGCACTGCTGGGTTGATTGAATTGTTTGCAATTGCATGCCAAATTATGGTCATATCAGGAATCTTGTTGAACCAAATGGCTAGCAGGAAGAGGCTTGAGTTGGGGGCTTGGCGAAAGCCAAAGGCAAAGTCCTGAGATGGTGATAGCCAAGGAGAATTGTCGTTAGTGGTAAGTGATGAGCCCGGATTTATGTTGGCTATGGAGGAATTGAGTTGAATGGAAAGGAAGAGGAGTAAAAGAAAAGCAAAAGAAGCCATTAATTGTTGTAAATAAGCTGATTGCCCTCTGATTGTGGAGAATGCTTTTGCAGCAAATCAACAAAGCAAGGCAGAAAGGCATAAAATTTGTAGTTAATTAATTTGGGTTCCAGAGTCAATTGTGTAAATAGTAAGTAAGTTGCCGGATGAGCTTTCCTGCAAAGGATTTCAACACCGAAAAAGTCAGATAGCCAGGGAGGGTGTATCGGCATTAGACAACGTAGTGGGTCCCATGATTAAAAAGTTCCTTTTTTCTTTTTGTTTTCAGGTTAGAAAAGTATAAAATATACGACAACTATCATACAATCTAAAATATTTAACAAATATTATATAATATATATTTATTACTTATTATACATTATATAATATAAAATGTGCAACAGCTATTATATAATATGTAACTATTACTTGTTACATCATAAAATATTTTTTCTTTTTTCAAAAACAAAAAAAAAGTTTGTTTCCCAGTCAAATCCTCCTCCGCTACGTAATTGGTCTCCTTCGGCGGGCAGAAAGTTCTGCCCTTTTTCTTTTGGACTGCAAAACTTCTACGCGTGCGGTGAAAATTATGCCAAGCTCTATCAACTTGTGAAAAATATTGAACTTCTCTGACTAGTTTCCGCCATTCAACTTTCATCAGCCTCTTTTGTTATTTATTTTTTTTTTAATTTCGCAAAAATTACATAGAAACCGCGATTTTGAGGTTAAAAGAAAGAAAAAAAAGGGTTCTAATTAACATTAAAATGTCTGTGCTCTCTGGCCCCATGATTCCACTGTCACAATATCAATTGTCAAGTGGGGCTGATCAAGTTTGACATATAAATACTAATGCAAACATCTTTCAGCAAAGATAATTAGCCATCTTTTTCTTCTTCTCCTTCTCGATGACATTGTTGTTTTCAAATCTACATTGCTTATTTACTTTTACACTTCTGCATGATATTCGACTGAAATATATTGCTACTTCCCATTTTATTCATAAACTGAAAAACACAAAAAAAAAAAAAAAACCAAGCAATCCTTTTGTTCTCTAACTTGAAAGCCGGTAGAAAATAGAAGTTGGTAAATTAAAAGCGTTTGATTATTATTATTATTGTTGTTGTTGTGTAATTCATAATTTAATAAATAAAAATTTTATTTTAATTTAATCCTCCGTGCACCGTGTAGTAGGTGCCCACGTGCGTTCCCTTGCTTGAAAAGTTCCATTTCTCATTTCTCAACCATTACAGTCTCCTGAAATAAATCACAATTCGTATTAGAAAGTATTTTAAGACTTAAATCCAGGCCATCTGTCTTCAATCTATGTGTACTTGGACTATTAGGCCCACAATCCAAGGCCGGTGATCACTGGTCTCCCCCAACCCAAGGTGGCTCATAATCTACCGCCTTATCCCTACTGCCTAAGCCCAATGGACAAAGCCCAACAGTTTCATCACAATAATTCGATTTTAAGTGCTGAAACCTGAAACTCGTCATACCAAAAAAAAAAAAAAGAAAAAGAAAGGTGTTGAAGTCCGAAACTCACCAATTTTATTGACTAGCCCATCAAAGCCTCCTCCTCCAATCACCGCAAAAATTTCTGACCTTTTTTTTTCTTTTTCTTTTGTCTTTTTTTTTTTCTTCTTCTTCTTTTGAGAGACTGTCCAGCGTTTCTTTGAACATTGTAACATGGGAAAATTTTAATGAGCGTGGCATCTAGTAAGTATCAATCTGTTTTTGCATACTCGCCGGGGAAAATGGGAACTTCTAGAACCGAGGATCTTATTGCTAGGTTGTGAAAGATGTACCTGGGGATCTTTGTTGTTCTGTTGCTGTGATTCTTGTATGTGTTAATTTGTATTATGAGATAATTAAAATTATAGTAAAAATTATTTTAATTAAGTTCAAATTGAGTTTTGTTATTTGATATATTTAAGTGTTTATAATTATATAATAATTTATTATTTATGTTATTGTGTATATTTTTTAAATATTATGTGATATTTTTATCAAATTAATAAAATACAGCGTAAACAATTTTGTAGGAGATGGGATCATTGTCCAGCCAGGGGCGCCATGTTTTGACCTCTTCTGGTCTGTATATGGAGTGTTATTTTTCTGTGAATCCTGGGGCACTCTTGTTACATTGGTCTGTCTTTTTTCGAGTAGAGTTAGAAGCTGTTTCTGTATAGTTGTTGAGCCACAATTTTGATGCTAGGGGCTGTTGAAAGCCAAGTTTTGGTGTATGCTTGTTCTGTTGTGGGTTGCATCTCCTTCCGGGGCAGCTATGCGCAAAAGCTATGGCCTGTTCAAAAGAAAAAAGCAAAAAAAAAAAAAAAAAACACAAACGGTAAGCGTCGATCGCTACAAATGGTGGCGTAACAGTGAGGGGCGATTTTTAAAGAACCTAACAAAAGAAAAACAAACAGACCCCACTACAGGGACGAGGCAAAATGTCCTGCGGATGAACACAGATGACGTATTGGGTGTAGGTTCTGCGCAAATTTCCCTTTGTTTTTTTAAATATATATATATATATGGATGATGTTACGATGATATTACATGTAAATAAAATTATTTCACTGAGCCTTCCTCTCTCTTCTCCGAGTCAGTCTCGTCTAAAATTGTGTCTCTTTTCGTATTTTCATGTTATAGGAAACAATAATAATGATGACCATTAGGATGTCGAAGACTAAGTAATCTAAAAATAATTTTATAACTGATAATTTTTTTATTTAATTTCGATAATATTTGACTTATTAAGAAAAATAAGTTATGTCCAAATTATCTGGCATGAGGGGCACTATCAAAAGGTATAATTAAATTGAATACGGATGCAATTACCATCATCTTGTTGAAATGAAAGAAATAAGCGAGTACTTCAGAGAGATGACGGGAAGGTGTATGCCTCTTTTTTGAGGTGATGGCTATATTGAACATTAATGAGGTAAACTTGTTGTTAATTTAAGGAGCTGGTGGTATTACGGAGTTAATGGATCATTTCTCTTAATTATCGAAAGTAATTCTAATACTGCAATTGCATGATTAAATGATAATGTTTAAAGACCTGGAACGTTGTATTAGTATTTAAGAATATTAGCGACGGAACTAAAGATGAAGTTTTTTTTGTCTTCCAACTGGATAAGTGTAATTTATTTACAAACAAAATGGCGATGTAAGGAAGGATTAAACACATAGTTTCAGGGTGTAATTTTTTAAGTTTTTCATGTATGATAGGAATATGTATTTTTATTTGAAACTCGAGTCCATCAAATTCTTTGCATAAAACTGATGTATGCTGTTATATAACTTATTTGTTTAAAGATATTCTAAGTTTATTGTTAAAAAAAGGAAAGAAAACAATAATGATCGTTGATTTTTGGCTTTACAAGACTCTCAACTCTGTTTCTGTATCAAGTAAAAATGTATTTTCTTCTCTTTTGTCAAACCAGAGGCACTTTCATTTATAATTTTTTATTTTGGGGGTGGGGTTTTAAATTTTAGGTTGTGTTGTTCGCGTTAATTCGTAGGAGATTGAATTTAATTGAACAGCTTGTGGTGCTAACTCTTGCTGAGACAAACAAGGTAATGGGTCCTTCAAAGTTCACTGATTATTGCTTCTCATGGTGGATTGGAAGCTATTTCTCTATGATTTGCGCGTTACCGATCACATTGATCTCATGTTAGTGCGCTTGTTTTAGACCACGGAACTTGACTTTGTCCCAGAAGACCTGGATCTCATGCTTTTAGTCTTTGTGGACTCTTAAAATATTATTTGTGGCGCGCTTGCAAATTTATGTTCATTGTCGTGATTTTTACTGTTGGTTAAGCTCTCTTTCATATTCTTTCCTATGATGTACTTATGGAGGAACTTGAGGTCTCCAATGTCCGAGACCTTGAAGACTTCCTTATTGATGAGTGCATGTATGTAGTACGTCCCCTTGTTTATGTCAAAGCTTCTTTGGTCATTTATTTAACTTTCCTTCAAATTTATCATTATCTTGTTTTTTTTTTCACAGGCATAATTGAAGGTGAATTTAATGAGTTACATAGACATTTTTATAGGAGAAAAGTCATAGTAAAATATAAATAACCCCAAAAAAAATTTTTTACCACTTGCTTGAATATGTAAAAAAATAATTGAATAACAAAAATTAGTAATACAAATGAACCACGTAAGAAAGTACACCAATTTTACCAAGAAAAATTTTTTCAAATTAAAAAAAAAAATTACGAATACTGTAAATCAAAAATAAATTTCATTGTAATCAAATAATTACAATAAAAATATACAAATTCAATTATATTAAATAAATTAAACAAAATTAAATTTAGATTAAACAACCTCAGATGTCCCCTAGCAAAAAGCTCGCTTATGGGATCTGACGCATCCAGCAGAGCCAAGCAGCGTTCCATTCTTTTCGGCGGCATCCTTCCGCATTGGCGGCGAGTAGAGTGCTACAATCTCATTCATCATTTTTGATCTACATAAGTCAAATCCGTTCAAATTACAGCTTAATTGCACCACAGATCAATAATCATTTATACAGTTTACTAATTTTGTCACAGATGAGAGAACAGAGAGTTACTAGAATTGAGAGACTTCAATTCGAATGAAAAAATTTAACCTTTTAGTTCACAAAAATTTAATCCAACCGTCCACAAACAAAATCTATATATCCTCAATGGATCATAAAAAATTTTTCAATTATATGATTTATCTCTATTCCAAATAAGAGAACAGAGAGTTACAAACAATCTTTTAATTATACGGTTAATCAAAACTACATACAAAAAATTATCCAGAGTATAGAACTACGAAAATTGAAGAGAATTATGACTTACAGTACTCGAAATTCAATCTCGACTGTTCAAAAATAAAAAACCAAACACCCTTTATAAACCAGCCAAGTGTGAAGCTGATCGGTCAGAGATATCTCTTCCAAATGCAAAATTAAATAGAATGCCTATTCTTTTTTTTTTCTTCTTTTCTTTCTCTCGAGCGACGCTCTCCCTCTCTCCCTTTCCTTTTTTTTGCTTTTTCTCTCACTAGATTCGAATGAAAAAACCTGACCTTTTAGTTCATAAAAATTTAATCCCACCGTCTACAAATAAGATCTATGTGTTCTCAAATTACTGAACAAAAATCAGCTCAATCAAATCATAAAAAATCTTTCAATTATATAGTTTATCTCTATTCCAAATAAGAGAACAGAGAGTTACAAACAATCTTTTAATTATACGGTTGATCAAAACTACATACAAAAAATTATTCAGAGTATAGAACTTTGAAGTACAAAAAATCAGCTCAATCAAATCATAAAAAATCTTTCAATTATATAGTTTATCTCTATTCCAAATAAGAAAACAGAGAGTTATAAACAATTTTTTAATTATACGATTGATCAAAACTGTATACAAAAAATTATTCAGAGAATAGACTCACGAAAATTGAAGAGAATTATGACTTACAGTATTCGAAATTCAATTTTCACCGTTCAGAAATAAAAATCAAATACTTTTTATAAGACACAAATATCTCTTCTAAATGCAAAATTAAAGAGAATGTCTGTTTTTTTTTTTTCTTCTTTTCTTTCTCTCGAGCGACGCTCTCCCTTCTCTCTCCCTTTTCTTTTTTTTTCTTTTTCTCTCACTTGGGCACGACTGTCTACTCTCTCTCATTAGGTTATTTTTTTTTTTTTATTTTAGGTTATGTACGTAGGAAGGAAGTGACCAATTAAACCCAATTTTATCAATTCAATGCTTTAACGCCCTGAGTTCATTCTATTTGTATTTTGCTGGTGCAATTTGCTGCTGGTAGATCTAATACATGGAGAGCTTGGGAATTTGATAGAGAAAACAAAGGGTTGGTACGATTTGTATACAAAGTTTAGTCGAAGAGTCACTATTGATAATATTCGCTATTTCGGAGTTTCTTAATGTGTCCTCTTAGAACTGCTTTTTTTTTTTTTTTTTTCACCAAATTGGTCTTTTCTTGCTTGTCTAATTGCAATTATCATGCTATTACATATTTGCCGCTACCACACTTCATAGAAATGTCAGACATGGTCATCCACTGTTGTATGTTGTTTAAAAAGGACTCCTCTTGTTCCTTGATGGGCACTTAAGAGAGTATGGCATTCTAATTACCTGCGAATTACAGGTTGCTGAGAGTCTGTTCTGTCTGCCATTTTTTTTCCCCCCCAAAAATCCTAAGATTAGTGATTTAGTGCAATCGGGTGTATTGGAGCACATGTTTCCCTCGTACACAAATATTTTATGCCCCGGACTTACCACAGCTAAAGTAGATTGAAGTTTTTATGGTTAAGATTCATTAACAGTCTGAAAAATGATTGTACTCTGTTTTCCTGCTGAAATGAGATAGAGGCACTTTAAGTTATTATGAATCCATAAATGGCCTTTTGAATTGGTAAACTCTTGAGATTGAAAAGTCGAAGCACCGCAACAGCACTCCACGAAAGAAAACCAACAGACAGACAACGGATAATTCGGACAAAGCCCTTCCGGTCATCAACCTCTACTTGAAATGTCCCCACTGAGAATGGTCAAAGTCAAAATTGAACTCCAAAGTTTAAAATATAATTTTAGCTTATAATTCCTTCGGTTTTGCACCTGAGGCTCAGCACCTTGTTGGTTCTTCTACTACAACTTATCCGGGTTTGAATTCTATTGTAAAGATAAAAACAATTAGACACAAATTACACTTTATTTAATTATAATTATTAACTATTATATAAAAAAATATAATTAATAATTGTGATTATATATCGTAGGCTTGTATTAACAACTTTGTCCATTTTACGTGTCTCTCTAATATTTTTAATCGACGTTTCCTTTGCTTAATTTTTGGATTTCCTCCTTAAAAAAATAAATAATAAAATAGATAAATTGAGCAATGGTGGTTTTTTTTTTTTTTTTTTTATGACGGCTGAGAAATGATGGATTAAATGCTTAACTTTCCCTTGCTTCCACGTTACATTGACAGAAATATTATTTTATTCATTACAATTATTTTTAATTGTTTTCCCTCTACTTCCTTTGATCTCTAAGTCTTCCAAAGACACTTGAAAAAATTGATTATTATAAAGGCAATGAAACAGTAGGATAATATTCATGTCACCTGATAGAACATAATATTTTAAGCAACGGGAACATCGCTTATTCCAATATAGAAAAATTGAGAGGCTTTAAATACGAAGCTAGGATGAGAATTTCTATTCCAATTTTGTTTCTCAAAATGAACAGACAAAGTTCGAGTCACATCAAAATTTTTATTGTTTTGTAATTTGAGGGAGCACACGGGACCCAAGTTCATATTTTAATTTGAAAGGCGTCGAATTGATAAAAGGCGTTTAGAAACTTCAAACTTGGGGCATTCATTCAATTATAGAATAACGGACTTTGAATGCCCAACAACAATGAAAACTATTTGGTTAAAAACCTAGACATTTATCATAAAATCTTAAGTTTAAATCTTGATAGGGATAAGAATTTGAAACGCATAAAAAATAGAAAATTTATATTCACTCACTAGATGATACTCTAAGTACTCATTAAAATGTTGTCTTTGTCATGCATTTTTCCATTATAAGTATTATATATTTCTTTTCTTTTTTTATGGATCCACTGTAATTTTTAGTTTGTAATTTATTTGGGAACAAATGATATACTGAACTGACTAACAAGTGTCGAAATTTACTACATTGACAAAGGAAAAAAGAAAAGAGAGAGAGAGAAAAAAAAAAAGAAGCTCAACACGACAAGCATCCGTAATTAATTTTTAATAAAACGAAATATTATTCTGGTAATGCATTAACCTTGTGTGAACTGAGACCCTGTTTTTTCTCGTTTGCCAATTTGCTAATAATAAGGGTGCGAACACAGTGAAAGAGTTAATTGCAGCCTATCAACATCAACAACAATGTACTTGAAAAGCTCGTAAGAACAGTATGTCTCCAAAATGTATCCATAAAAATGAATAAAATTAATTCAATTTGTTATGGAAATTTCATCAAACAACACCAATCTTATATTCACAATGGCAAACAAGGCAGTCCCACCATGTCCAAACCCAAGCTCTTCTCTCTCACTCACTGTTTTTTTTTTTTCGAAAAAAAAAAAAAACAGATCATTTGTTCCTAACTTCCTTCTAAGAAATGCCAAAATTCTATCACTTTTTTTTTTTTTTTCCGTTTTATTCCTTAAGAAAGCATCCTCGGTTGGTCTAATTAGTTGACCAAGAGCTGCTCGCCATGTGTGCCAGCTGCCACTTGACATCCTACTTGGCCCACCCTATTTCCCTTTCCCAATCCCAAGCCACCGTGGTTTACACTGTAGTGGGCGTCGTCGTCGCAGTGGCGACCACCAGCGACCCAACAATCTTCTTCCTTCTTTTTGATGATACACTTTCCGAGGATGAAGATGGCTCCGGCGATGACCTTTTCGCAGTGATTCTGACTGGCTCCGGCTCTCCGGAATTCACCCTCAACGGGAAATTCAACAGCGCCCTGGAGCCGCGCATTCTGAAAGCGGCGCGATCGTAAGCCAAGGCTGCATCCTCCGCCGTCTCAAACGTCCCCAACCAAACCCGAGCCCCATTCTTCGCCGGGTCCCGAATCTCCGCTGCAAATTTTCCCCATGGTCGTCGCCTAACTCCCCTGAAGTGTTTCCCCTTCGCCGGGACATTCGCCGGCGGCGTCACAGCCTTATCCACAGTCCTATCCGTCGGCGGCGCAGTCACTGGAGATTCCGCCATAATTTCCGCTAACGCATCCAAAGGCTCCATCTTCACCGCCGGAAAATCCTCCGGAACCACCCGAGGCTCAGCCTTGAGATCAGAAGGGACCCAACCAAAAGTGACGGCATCGCGGAGGACGCCGTAAAGCAGCATATCTTCAGAGTCATTAACTTCCAATGGCAATTCGCCCCAGTTCTCCGTCAAACAAGGGTACAAGCTCCCAAAGCTCGAGCTCCGGCAATACACCGGACGGCCACTATTATTACTATTACCGTTCCCAGTAGCAGTAGCAGTAACAGTAGCGTTGCAATAACTCGGCGTCTCGCCGAGCAAGTGAAGGCGTATCGATTCAAGAGCGGCAAAATCTGACTCCACCATACTCGGTCCGTACATTTCTTCAATACCCAGAAGGCCGGAAGTGTTAAAGCTTCTGCCTTTTCTATGGGTTTTTTTTGTTTTTTGTTTTCTGGATAAGGTTGCAGAGAGAAAGGATCTGAGTGTGTTTTCCTTGGAGGGGTTTTGAGCAGGTTTTGATTCTTTTCTTCTTTTTTCTAATTTCTGATAAAGTGAGGATTTTGGGGGTTATATAGGGAGAAAGGTGCATGCATTTGGAGAAAGAAGATTTTATTTTTGGAAATTTTAATTGATTATTAAAATAACAAGTGGGCTATTTTGGGTCGTGACTTTTATTGGTGCCTTTCGGTCTTCCTACCACGTACGGGAGCTTCTTTGAAGGTTCTCATTGACAATGGTGGCGGTGATTTTGAGTCACGTGTTAGAAAACTTTTGCATCGTGAAGCAATTGTCTGAAATGATAAGGAAAGGGATCACGTCATGGGGTCTTAGGGCAGCAATTTGTAGTTTGTGTTGCGTTTGCCACTTTGTCTGACATTCGCTTTATAATTTATGAGTCGCTGACTCACCTCCCTGACGTGTTTATTAGTTTTTATGCTTTCTCCCCTCCGTCTTGTTGTAGGTGGCGATTGGGTCCGGTGGTAGGGTTGTATCATTTTGTATTAAGAGTTGTTTTGGGTCACGACACCTTTTCTCATCAAGTGGCTTGTGGGGGGGGGGGGGCCTTGGGGTCATTGAAGGTTTGGATTCATTTGAATTGTGTGGTTTCACCTGGAATCATGCTTCAACCAAGTTACTTTCAAGACTTTTAAGCTTTAAATATTGACAACGGTTGTACACGATCTTTAAAATGAATAAATCGACTATTCAAATTATCTCCTAAATTTTCTTTCGAGATATGAATGTCATAATTTAGAAGCAACCCAAAACAACGATAATTTCTTATGAATGAATGTCTTTCAGAGTACTCGTTGACAATTGAACAAAAATAATTCGGTCATTGAACATTTAAGCCGTATAATAGTTCACATAGCAATGTTAATATCAAATCCTTTCTAATAAAAATGTGATGGAAGAGATACCAATTAAGCTAAACATTTGTTATCTTTCAGCGTTGAGTTAGGGTACCAATAATGTAATGTTTTTGTTGTCTTGGCTATACCAACCCCCCCCCCCAAAAAAAAAAAAAAAAAAAAAAGGTGATTAAATCTATTAAACAAACAGAAAAACAAAACCAACCAAAAGTATACCGTTTGTACCAAAAAAAGAATAAAAAAAAAAAATAAAAAAAAAAAATAAAAAAAAAAAAACAACAAAAAAAAAACACAAAAACAAAAAAAAAAAACAAAAAAAAAGAAAAACAATAAAAAACAAAAAACAAAAAAAAAAAAAAAAAAAAAAAAGAGGTGATCAAATCTATTAAACAGACAGACAATCAAATCCATCAAATAGTATAACGTTTGTACCAAAAGAAGTATTGAATGAAAATTTATAAGAAAGAGACTGGCACACTAACAACATATAAATTAAAAAATTAGCAGAAACCAGAATTGAAGATATTGAGTTTGAATCTATGCTAATTTTCAATAAAATAACCGAAAACGAAAGACCAATGACATGTAAGCTATACGCTAATTTCCAGTTTAATAACTTTGGAAGAAGAGATTAAAGTTTCTCCCGGTTGGTTTTATGTCAAATTTGAGCAGGAAGATTTTGGAAAAACAGAACGAGTAGAGAAGGCAGCGATCAAATGGGGCAGTTGGCCCATGAAAGGGAACACTCCTGTTTGGAAAAGCAATGCAATGTTCCTAGTCATGTTGCTAGATTTTTCTTTGTGGATAAGTCTCTCTGTGGCATGAAGTCAATGGCTCGTTAAGATAACCAAATATTAAGATGTGACCCACCCGTTCTTTAATCATACTGCATTCTCTTTTGTGTTAGCTTCAAGGAAGATGAGTCGCACAGTCATATCCCCATTATAATGCATTTCTTCTGGAAGGGGTTAGCTTAAAATATTTGGGAGGGTCTCAAAATGGCTTTTGATCTAATCGGAAAGCACTAACATAGTACTTTCGATTTTGTTGTTGCCCTTTTTTATTTTTTTTTTCTTTTTCCATAAGTTTGAGCGTGTGATCTTGATTACTTAAGGATATTATCCACTTAAGGCCTTTTTTATTTTATTTTTTTATTTCTGCAATGTGAATGTCCTGCCTAAATAAAATGTAATTGAAATGAGTTTCGGAGTCTTAGTCAAAATAGGATCGAAATATCTAATCGAACTATAGGCATCATATTTTCAATTTAATAATCGTTGTAGTTGATTGTAGTAAAATTTTATTTAAATTCAATATTTTTAAATAAAAATTTAGTTTATAAAAAATGTAATATAACCCACGTATAATTGTAATTTCTACTTACAGTCCCGTAACAGTGGCCCATCCGTCAAGAGACACGTCGGCAAATGGAAACTTGAATGATGACCAAGCGAGGTCGACAATGACTCAGGCAAAAGAGGAATTCCACTTTCCCAAACGAACCAACCCAATAAAGTCACAACATGCCAAACCTCGTTACGTGCGGCCTAAAGTCGCACTTCCGTTCAAAAAAAGTTGAATTCTTTGCCAAGGAAAAGTAATATTTAACTTGTAGATTCCAAACGTGATTAATTAGGGAACTCCATGGATATTTCTTGGGTTCACATCAATAGTCAATTAGACATTATAATTTATAGCTACAAATACATGGATAAATTTTAACTCTTTTATGCCATGTGCTTTATTGTGTCTGACATTTATAAATTAGACTGTCTTGTTGGACGGAATCTGTGGATCAAAATATTTATTTGTTTTTTTTTTTTATAAACCAAGTTGCTCAATTTTTTTAAACGTTGAAGTCAGTGTAATGGAAGATTCAGAACGTTGTTCATACCACATTTGTATTTTCTAAGTCTGAAAGATTGTTAAGTAGATTCAGTCTATTAACTAAATTCATTTTATTAATCTTTTGTAACCAGCCATACTTTGTTATCATATGGTATGCCTATGTATTAGAATATCTTCCGATGTACTAAAAAAAAGTTTATGTTAGAAACATGCAAAAAGGTCCCCAAAAAAAGGGGTGGGGGGCAGATGTTATGTAACTATGCAGAATGACACAAAACTGTGGCTGACATGAAAAAGAACTTTTACATTATCATACATATATATATATATATATATATATATATATATATATATATCAGCTTATATCCAATATTCAATGAAGGATGATCTCAAGTGGCCAACAAAACCGCATTTTGTACATGGTATTTTTTATTTTTCTTAAAAGTGTATAATTGTAATTTTTTTTTCTATGGATATACTTATATAATAATGATCATTATTGTTAATTTACACATTCTAGTAAATAGTTTAATTTATTACATCATACTTCTAGGACAATTGTTGCACATTTAATGGTTATGACCATTGGACATGTCGTCCCAGGTAAAAAAAAAAATGTGTCGATACCAGCAAAAGGAAGGACATGTTCATGTCGTGATAAAGGATATAAAGGTTAAATTATGGGACCATGTGATCAAGAGTAGTGATTTTGCCATATTTGTCAACCAAAGTCGATGGCCCACAATTCTTGTCTTATTGTCGTGGCAAAGTTCAGATTGTATACTCTGGATGGCACGAGTTATCAGACTCGCCGTCACTTGCAAAGGTTGCTCGGAGTGCATTGCACCAAATCTGCAAATATCCTATTTCTGCGGCTTTGATTCGACAACGACAATTGTCGGACTTACGAGCCTAGATTTTCTAATTATTCGTTAATCAGATAATTAAACCTAATTTCGGTCAGTTAGGCAGCTTAAAAAGTATAATGACCAAAAGAAAATTAAAATGTTCAGAAAAAAATATCGTTTATGTTGAATTGAATAAATTTTTTAGCATTTTATTAAATAATTTTATGATTAAAAATTTATTTATTTTAAAATTAATATTTTTATAATTATTTAAAAAAAAGGGGCTGAAGACCCTAGAAGCAAGCTGCCATTAGCTAGACTGGAAGCAACGACAACCACACAACATCTATAAACAATAGGAACGGAAATTGCTAATGATAATTAATTAAGGAAATAGGCCTGTCAGCCCACTTGAGATCTGCACGAGCCGACAACCCATCGTGAGATGTCATCTCTCTTAAGTTCAACTCACTCCCTAAGCCGACAGTACCCATCTCAGGACCAAGATGAACCTAAAATTTCCCTGACACTGTGGTCACGTCAGCACTGAGACCCACAGGCTTAGGGCTATTTAAGACATATATAGAACGTACATTATTGGTCACTACGATATCTACACTACCCCTTGCCCTAGTTTTGGCCATTCCAAATCCCCGTCTGCCTGTACTAACTTGAGCATTGGAATGTCAGAGGTTGTCTCCAGCCACTTAACTGTGCTTCCTCCTGGCAAGTGTGTCAGGTCATTGCCGAACCCATCTAGCACTCGAGGCCACTCTCGTCAATGGTAAATAATGACGACCGCAAATTGTTCACTTGAAAGCAAATCTTTTCACAATTGCGTTGGCGTTTTAGCTTTTCTTCATACTGGAACTTGTTCTCAAACTGAAGGCATCTTCCCGTTTCTATGAATCCTGTGTTCAACTCAATCTACAAGCACTTCAAATCAGAACATAAAAGGATTTAATTATGAAAAAATGGTTACTCTACAAGTCCCCAAATTGGTTTAATATGCATAACTCTAATAAAGCCATTAACCTACTTTGACTTTATGATTTCAACGTAAGCTTTGGGTAATTCGAAGGTTTAGTTAAAAAAAAAAAAAAAAAGCCATAAATTCTCAAATATTTACTGAGAAATTTTACTAAGGGGCATGACACGTTTGTTATAATCCAGAGTAAGTAGAACTCGTATAGATAGTCAAAAACTATTAGTACACATGACACGCCATATCATTTTGTAAACAAACTCTAGTCTTTTCTTTTTAATGGGTGTGAGGTAAACTTGCACCTTACACCTTTTTGGCCACAAGTTTCGACTTAACCATTAGGCTAGAGTCATGTCCTTGTAAACTCTAATCTTAGTACATCTAACATAGCTTTGATTAATTAAAAAAGGCAAGGATCTCGTCCCTTCAACCCTATCTGCTGGGAAGAAATAGTTCAATCAATGAATTGTAAGTGAGACTAATTTACCGACGGGTGGAAAATAGTTCGGGTCATGTGGGTTCCTGTATGGGTGGACAGCGTTTGGGGTTTTTTTTTTTTTTCTGAAAGATAAGAGGTCAAAATTTACTATACAGTATTCAAGATTTACATTAATTTCAATTAAATTATCTAGAACTTGGATAATTAGGATTTCACCTTATTTGAGCCATTTGGATCAAATCATGCATTATTTCAAGTCATGTGTGGAATTAAATCAAATTTAAGTTAAATTAAGTAAAAGTCAAATAAGAATTAAATCACTTAAATATCACGCGATTCTGAATATGAGTCGTTTCCCATTTGAGGTGGTCAAGTTTAGTGTTATGCCATCCACTTAGTTTTTCGAGCGTAGACAGATTAGATTTCTTGACTAAATTAGAGAGGCCCTCACGAGACATTTAGTAGTTAGACCAGCTTCGGCATCATGTCTTTTGCTACGTTAGCCCAGACAAGGCTTGGTCCTGCGTTGCAAGGATGCCTTTTGCTTCATTGGCCCAGCACGGCTCCAAGATATGTGAACTATTACATTTGCGCCCAGCTTGTTCAAAATTTAGGGAGGTCAATAAGCCTGCCAGACAAATGGATTCCACTGATTTTTTTATTTTTTTTAATTCTAATCTCCGCTCATTCTAAATCGGGTCTGAGCCTTATGTCACGGAATTAGGCTTTAGGCTTTAGGCTCTGATACTAATCCGCACGACATTTAATTATCTTATATATAAAAATAAATTAAGTAAACATTAAAAATTTAAATTATTGAGTAAGATTCAAAAATAGGTTATATATGAAATTCTAATATATTTCTTCACACCAAAATTCATTAATCTAAAAATACGAATAAAGGATATGCCACATGTAGGATTTTGTAATTAAACTTTTGCTTAGAGGGCCTCGTTATAATCTTAAGAAAATATGTAAGATTTATAAAAATATTATAATATTCTCATCTCAATAGATTTTTTTTTAATGAATGAAAAAAAAATTACAATTAAATGTTAAGACAATGTTATTTGAACATAATATTTATTGATCATTAAATTTTAATATTATACTAAATAATTATTTTAATTAAAATTTTAAATTATTTACAAAAAAAAAATTAAAATAAATTTTATGTTAAATTCTAATAAATAAAACGAATTTTCAATTGTAAACCTCCAAGCACACCTACAGGATTGATTGCCATCAAAAACATTCCTAGCAGTCAGGGTGATATAACAAGACTGAACTTCTAGTTTTCACATTTAAAGGGCGACTAGCTTTATGAATCAATGAAGATTTTTTTACTTTGCTCTTTTCAACAGAGAATTATAGAGGATTTTTTTTTTTTTTAAATTGTTTTTTAGCTCGTTAGTTCGTTGAGAGGTTATTAAGTCATAAGCTACACGATAAATTATTATTTTTTTTAAAAAAAAATCTTATAAATTTCACATCTCTCTTTTAAAAATTAAAATTTTAACTACAGAAAAAATCCTTGTTATCTTTCTGTTTTCATTTGTATTTGACAAAAGGGCTGCTGCCGAGTCGCTCCTCCTCCCACTTGGTGCGTCATGCCACATTATCACGCCACCTTAACGTCGTCATGAATTTTGATGGCCAGTGTATTTCACTCTCCTGATTTCTTTTATTTCTTTTCTCAGTGCACAGATTCGAATTCTAATGGTTAGGAGTAAGAACTAAACTAGTCGACTATTCTCTTAATTCTTTTTTATTAGTAAATTTTTTGAATGTGATGATTAAAAGTTTTTTTTTTTTTTTTGTTTTTTTAATGTAAGAGTTGACAACAATGAACAATGTATCAAAATCAATGACAGCTACAAGATAAGTATATATACTCTGCAATTTAGCCTCCGTTTAGATGTGATGCCGAATGAGAAAACAATGTAATCTTTGGGAAGACAACCTACAAACTTTTGGATCATTTGAGTAACGAGCTAAAAGATCCAAATGTTGAATTAGTTGCACTTAAAGTGAAAAAGTTTCACTGCGTTCCAATGAAAAGCATAATAGCTAAAAGATTGCTTGGATCGCTATCTAAAACTGAGACAAATGATCCAAATGTGACCTTCTTTGCGTTTATAGCACTAAGATTTACATTAGACATCTGAATTCTTATTTTTTTTTTTTTTTCCAGAATGAGCCGACTCATAGGGTTCGTTTTCATTTTTTTGCCACTTCCACCACCTATTCAAATCTATCTAATTACTCTTCCGTAACAGTAAAAATAAAATGAATAGAGGGGAATCTAAATGCTCTTGGACCAACTTGACGGTCCACTTAGTTCATCTCCAAAGGAAAATACAAGCTCGACCATCTTGTCTCTATTGGCAGAAGAAAACGAGAGTGGTTGGATAATAATGATTAATTCAACTACCATAATTGACTACTACTATATTTAATTGCAGTAATCCACCGTGATGCTTAATGTAAAACTAAATTGCAGCATAAGCTAAACTTATTTAATCTCAATGGGTCGCTGTCTAGGCTGACAACAACGCCAAAACTGAACATAAAGACAATTGTGAAAGGTAGAAAAATTCTTAACCACCGTGTTCTAATAAATTGTTCTTAGATTGACAGAGGCTATATCAATATGGAATTGTATGATATCGTTGGATTAGAGGTGGAAAGTGTCAGCAGCCTTGGAATGACTTCGGTTTGTTTTGTGTCCAAATCATTTGGTTTGGATTTAATTATATCTCAAGTTCATTTAATTTTAAATATATTTACTTTTAAGTTTTTTTTTTTTAAAAAAAAAAAATTTAAAATTTTATTTTATCTGTCTCAGTAAGACCAAAAGTAAAAATAAAATTTATTTTTTCTATACAAAATAACAATAAGATCATATATAACAAAATTAATGATCTTTTACATTCCAATAACAAAATCATGATTTAAAAATGATTTTTAGTATAATCAATAACTCCACAGATTCTATATTTTATTATAAAAATTAAATCATTCATATTCAAATCACAAAATTAGTATGAGTGAAATTAATTAAACTTAAATCACTCAAAAAAATTTTAAATATTTTATTTTTATTATTTAAATTTAAAATTAATTAAAATTGGACTCAAATCGAGTCGGTTCAAATTTAGGTTTTAGGTAGTAGATAAAAAATTTACGAGAGGGAGAAAATCCTGACCACGTAACATGCAATATTCCCTTTGTTTATAAATGTGAACTCATTTTTTCCATTACAATGTCTAAGTTTTCATTAAATGTTCGACTTCTAGAAATTAGAATCCTTCAATGAATCAAATCATTAAAGAACACTTGACGTGCTGATAACAATTCTCTGACCAGACCCTACATTTTCATTCCGATTCTTTACCAATATTTTATGCCCGAAATTTACGTCTCATTTTAATGTCTCTAAATTGTCTTTTAACTCCTTATATGCAAACGTGCATATTTGAAACTTGCCACGAAAATTCATGGAAATCAAAGAATTGAAGGGATAGCATACGAGTTTAACCAACGCTGTCAACAGTAGCCGAAAAGCAACATCCACGGCCATCACTAAACAGAATTTCCTTTTGAGTCCCTGACTATTGATATCCCAATCCACTAATGCTTTATTTTTTACTTTTATTATTCGTTTAATGACTCTGCTACATGGACGCAAGAAATTTTTGAGAAGGGTAGCCGCACTTTATATATATATATATATATATATATATATATAACTCGAATGTATTTATTTAATTGATAGTTGTAAATTTTATATTCAATAATTTTAACTTCTTTTAAAATGAAAATTATATACGTATAGTATATGTATATGTATGTATTTTTCATGAATATAACTATATTCAACCATTGTACATTTTAGTTAAGTATTTTGAATTCATTGTTAGCATAATATCATTGTTGATGTTGAATACGTATTATCTCATCATCGGAGTCAAAAAAAAAGGCGTCTTTTTTTTTTTTTTGGGTAAACTAAGACTTCATATTTTTAATAAGTAGAGATCGGAGATCTGATCCAAGGTAAATTCCCAGCCATGTGAACGCCATCTTCTATGTATACACTGTCTGTGAGCCTTCAACCCGTTAGTGTTATTATAACAATATTAACAACTCTTTCTCAACTGCCCATGTTTCGTATAAATACTGAGCGGACAATCAATAAAATTATAATATTATTGAGAATAAAGCTTTTAGGTGTCACGAGACTTGTTGATACGTAAGCCTATTGTATGTAAATCGTAAACCATCACATCAAAAAAAGAAACTTGTACACCATGATAAATTTTTATGTCTAATACAATTTATTTTTAGCAAACTAATTAAACCATGATTATATAATAAGATAAATTCTTGGTGTTTTTTTTTTTAAAAAAAACACTCAAAATAAATGTGTAAACTCTTAATAGGAAGTGACGTATTTAAAACATTGAAGAGGAAGTCAAACATCATTTTTTTTTTATTTTTTTATTTTAAAAAAAAAAATTGGTGACAGAAGGATTGAAGCATAACTGCAGAGAACCGATCATATCTGTATGAAAGTACATTAAGAATGCCCCACGGAGGAATCCAAAATTCGAAGATTAGAGTCAAACGAAACTTCCGTCATAAAATTTGCACAAAAATTGGATCTATGCAACAGCGTTTACCATACACGAACAGTGTGGAAATCATTCAAAAAAATAAAAATAAAAATGAATGAAGACACTCAGCAATAAGTGGTCCAAAAACATTCAAGCTCCCAGTCCTTCTTGAAGGTCTTCTAGAATCAGTTTCAGTAAGTCACACACCATTGGCCCAAAGATAGACTTATACGAATGCAACTAATTTAATCAGTTACAGGTCCACACATGCACAGTAATGACTGTAAATTGTTATCGCACATTTTTATACAAAATAGCAATTAAGATCATGATTGTGGTTGAACGTGGGAATGCAATTTCTTTGCATACTTTATGGTAAAATAGGGTAGGATTTGTCAAAAAATAAAATAAAAAATAAAAATAAAAAAAATAAAAAAATATATATTTCTATATTTGATTTTGAACATGTGAGAATTCATTTGCAATTGAAAGAAGGGATAATTGTATTGTTTCGCTGCGTACATAAGTCTTTTTTTGTGTGGAATTTTTTTTTATTGTGTTGTAAGTCAATAATATTAATTGTGCGCATTTGAAAGAAGTCACTAATAGAAATTCTTATTGTAAAAAAAAACCCTTTCAGTGGAAGGGAAATGGAAAGAGGACAATGGCTTCGTTGACAGTCAAAGGTACCGGTTTCGTGGAAAAGTCAATCTCAGCTTACGCATTCCTCTCGGCCTCTCTCTCCCCCTCCTCAGTTCTACTACTCTATATATATGTATACACTAATATAAAGCCTTTCTCTGCTTCTATCTGCCACGAGTCAATTCTATCCTCGGTCTCCTTCATATCCATACAGCTTCTTGCAAGAGTCTCTCTCTTTATACACTTTGTAATGGCGAAAACTCAAGTTTCGTCTGCGTTAGAATTTATAAAACGCCATTTGCTCGAAGACGTTCCTTCGCTGGCCACTAATACTATTAGTTCTACCTTTTGCAACTCAGACATGGATCTTGACTTCTCGGTTTCTTGTCTTGGTTCTAACAATAATTGCTCCCTTACTTCCAGCTGCGAATCTAGCATCTCCGTCACGGATTACTTGGATGATCATGTCGAAACCAACTATAGTTCGGACATGTTTAGATTCACTTCCGTTTCAGACTCTCAGCCAAACCATACCGATGTTTTCCTTTCCCAATTCGAAACGAAACCTGAAATCGTCGATCTCGTGACGCCAAGAGGGTTACTTGAAAAGTCAAAACCTCAGGCGAGCACTGAGATTATTGATTTCAAGTCAAAAACAAGGCTGAAAGCCACTTCTCCGAAAAAGCCGTCGTTGAAGATATCGATGCCGGAGAAAACTCAGTGGATTCATTTCTCTGACTCGAAAGGCAACAACCACCACCACCAGCCGGAAACGTCCCTAAAGCAAGGTGGAGAGAAGAAGCATTACAGAGGCGTTCGACAGCGGCCATGGGGTAAGTACGCGGCGGAGATCCGCGACCCAAACCGAAAAGGCTCCCGGGTTTGGCTCGGGACTTTCGACGATGCTATCGAAGCCGCCAAAGCCTACGACAGAGCGGCTTTCAAGCTGCGCGGCTCCAAGGCCATACTCAACTTCCCGCTGGAAGCCGGCCGATATAATACACGCGCCTTCGAGGGAAGTGAGTGGAAACGAAGTAGAGACGATGAGATTGGACCTAGAAAGGAAGTGAAGCTAGTGAAGGTGGAGGAATCCGGGAAGAATATTCCGTTCACGACGTGAAGCTACGACACTGCCGTTTGACGCTACGGGTATGTGAGACTACGTGCCACCGTTAGGATCTCCTCAGCTTACGGTTTATAGTTAGAGAGCTTGTATTTTTGGAGTCTGTGTATATAAGTCTAG
This sequence comes from Kandelia obovata, assembly GCA_021464305.1. Lineage (NCBI taxonomy): Eukaryota > Viridiplantae > Streptophyta > Magnoliopsida > Malpighiales > Rhizophoraceae > Kandelia > Kandelia obovata. Next base: position 1,874,662 of record JADCRA010000363.1, read on the forward strand.
AGAAAAATTTTCCCTTATTTTTTCCTTTTTTTTTTCTTTATCAAGGAGCCAATTTTCCTTTAGGAAAAAAAAAACGAAAAAAAAGGGAGAAAAAGGGGGAAATTTTATTTTCACTTTCATGGGCAATAAGTAGTTCAATTTGAACCAATATTAGATGTGAATTACTTGATTTAAAAAGATGATGTGATGTGATCCAGATGAAATCAGTTTCTTTTTTTTTTAAAAAAATAAAAATAAAATTCAATTAATATACTCATAAATTGCGTATGTTGTGTGTCTGCACATGTTAATAGTGCTACAAAGTCAAACGGCGATACCTTTATTAAACAGGCTATTGTTAGAAATTTTAATTTTATAGTTTGGATATCATGTTTTGATGTAACCTGCATTGTCAAAAGCACTTCATATGTAAGTCTTATTTTGCTTGTTTTGTAATCACTCTTTTAATTATCAATACAATTTCGGCGGTCAACTTATCCAGAAAAAAAAAAAAAGACATAATCTTAACGTTTATGGAGATATGCAAGTAATCAACAATTTAATAAAATTTCACTGTCTTTAATTTACTATATATCATCATGGAGATGTCTTTGGCTGTGTTAATGGACTAAAAATTTTAAAATTGTAGTCCCTAATTCCTTCTCGATTTTTCTTTTTCATTTACATATGAGGTAGCAGTTTGCCCGAAAAACTACTGATGGAATTGATGACAGCCTTGTAGTTTGAGTATTGGGCAGCTGAAAGTTCTATGCCTAATTCTGAAGTTGTGTTTATAAACATAAACACCATAAGTGATCGTACTAGCAATGTTGACGCCATCGCAAAGTAAGGGATGATTCCACACACTGACTTCGTAGTGTGGCTTCGAGAGCATTTAGACCTTGTGACAATTTTTTTCTTTTTTTGTACTAGCGACATTCATTTTTTGTTTAAGGCCTTACCACGTTTCAGGGATGAGGTACAATGGTTTAGGGATGAAGTATATTTTTATCGATGTGCTTATGACTGTCACCTTTTTTTTTTTTTTTTTGGTGTGTGTATAAAATTTACGCACAATTCTGTACATGATTATTTGTTTGTTGTAGTTCTTGGTTTTATAGCCATTGTCAATGACATTAGATTTTGATGTTCAAAAAATAAAAAAAAAATTTATTAAACAATGTAACATATGCCATAAACTTGTATTCGAGTCCTTCAATGAAAGAATTCCTGATTATTGTTTTCCCTTTACATGGTTTCATTTAATTTCCTTTCTTCTTAACTGATTTACAAAATGAATCTTGCTATTATAACTATGACTCCTTCTCTCTTGGGAGCGAGCAAGCGTCGTTCTAAAATTTAGAACTTGTAAGCTGCTTAAAGTCGAATTTACCCAGTAATTCAAATGAGAGTTCAATATATTGTAATGACTAATTAAAGTCATATATATCAATGATTTCCCAATTCACCAAACTTGGCAAAGTTGATGACTGACAGCCAGACATTGCCTTGCAAGTAATTTTCTTGACAATAGATTAGGGTGAGATCCGGTAAGAGATAAGCAACTTGCAAAGGTGCACCGCAAGTGTTGAATTAGCGAGCCTCACATGCAAGAAGGCCATCAATTGAAAGTGCAAACCTTGAAAAACGTAATATGATTACAAAAATGCAATGAAGAAGACTGTTTCTTTCTGTTGTTGATTTGGTCATGGAAACCGTATACAGGTGTACATACTACTATTTAATGCTAGCTTTTATAAGGCTACACGGCACAATACTTCTTTCTTACATCGACAAAACCGTAGCTATATAATTTAGTCTACTCACGTATCATGAATTTTCAAAAAATAAAAATAAAAATAAGAGAGAGAGCGAGAGAGCGAGAGAGAGAGAGAGAGAGAGAGAGAGAGAGAGATCACGCATGCTTAGTAGAGTTGAAATGGTGAACCACTATTGAGGGAAGGGATGTACAACTAAGACAAATAAAAATAAAATAAATTAAAATTCATGGGTGACATCTGACGTGTTTAGAACTCAAGCCAAAGAGTATTGGATCAACATTGATAGGTTCCTCTTAATGAGTTGTTATGTAATCGGAACTGTCATTTAATAAGCTTTTAAATAATTAAGGAGCAATACGGAATTGGTCCATGATGGTTGGAAGAGAGGTGTATTCATATTCCGTGAGAGTGGTCATTTGAATCCAATCCATTAATAGAAAAGGTAAGAGAAGATAGAGATTGGAAGGAACCAAATCATTCAAAAGACCAGAAACTACCTTTTTTTCTGAGGAGAATTTTGAAAAAAAAAAAAAAGAAAAAAAGTTAAAAGTGTTATTTCAGTTTAATAAGGGTTTTGTTATATGATGATGTATCATAATCTTAATCAATATATGTCATATTAAGGATATATATGGATTTTGAGCCTAATTGTTTTTGGTTAATTGGATATGACTATAATTTAAACTCAAGATTTTCAATTTAGATATCATTAAACGTTGGTAAACTAAAACTTATTAATAAATTTTTGGATATTCATGTTTGTTCCTTCATTAAACTTATTTAGACGTTGCCATTTGTAGTGGTAGGGCCATTGTTATACAGGATGGCGAAGATATAATTATTTATGCATTGTCAAGGAACTTGAATATCACTATTAATCATAAATTCATTTTTTTAACCAAAATAATGCAAGTAATATTGATGTTTAAGTTCTTACTGTGACATCATGATTACCGATATTAATTGTTAATATTTTGCTTCAGAGTTAAAATTAAATAACTTTGCTCGTAGTTTGACATTGGTTTCATTATGTAATTTGGATAGCACCTTTACCCTTTATCTCATCTCCAGGAATTTTAGTTCTTATGTAATTTGTACTTTTATTTCTACACATTATATTATTACAATTGTTGATTTTATGATTTTAATTTTTAATTTATGTTCATAATTAATGACGACAAATACAAATATATGTTTAATAGCCATAACAGTGCAACATTAATTTTTGTCTGAAACTGTCAACTTAACTACAATCCATGTAATGAAACTATAAATATCAACTTTAAACCTTCACCTAACGAAAGAAGAAGAAGAAGAAAAAACTGATAATCTTGATCTGCATTCCCTGACATACCATTTGACTTTAATTTTTAGAAAAACTACAGCACTAATACTTAAAATTATGGCACTGCACTTCAATTAAGTTTTGTGTCCTATCAAATTGGGGTAGTGTGCTTTTCAGTACCTAAAAGTTTTGATGAGGAGAGCTCGCGTAGAAATTAAAGTTAGAGTATTATTATAATATACACATAAGAATAATAAAATAAATTTTTTATTTATAATTTCATTTATTTGTAATAATCATAAAAATACAATTAATCACATATGTTTTTTTAATTTATCGTAGGTGGATGTTGTCAAACTAGCTTTTTTTTTTTTTTTCTTCAAGTTATTGTTTTAGGTCATATGACATGCCAGTCAGGGAAAAAACAGTGAGCATTATTCTTTTATAAGTACAATGACTTTTTATTTAACAATAAACAACAAAATTTATCTTTTTTTTTTAAAGCATTTCAGAGTAAACACAAAAGGCCCTAAAGAAATCACCAAAGTCTTTAAAGATAGTCGAGATTTCGTCCAGATACAACTAAGCAATCTTATAAGTACCATTTAATTAAAGGTTAACATTAAAATATGCAGTTAATCAGGTGATGAGTCAAAGTCTTGCAATCCTAAATGTGAAAGGTCTTCTTATTGATGGGGATATCCATTAAATAAATCCCTTCTATCCTTCTGTTTTTCCCTGTTCAGACGGACAAGATATCTATTTCAAACTTCAGCGTCTGGTGAGAACACCTTTTTTTGTTTTTTTGTTTTTTTTTTGGCACGTTGGAAAAGAAGCCTGACGTGAGCACTAAACACAGTTTGATTTCCAGACGTTACTGCTGCTGCTCCTGCTGTAGAGAAAAAATATTTTCAATTTAGAAAACTTGCATTGTATTAATCATTTCAGATTATTAACAAAATTTCGTTTTTATGTGATTTCCACTTAATAATTTTTAAAAAAATATTTGAATTTAAAATCATGTGTCTAGTTCAAACAATCATTATAAGTAATTAATAATTTTTTAAAAAATATTTTTCTGGAATAATTTTCTTCCTCCTTTGAATAACAAGCATGTATCAACAATTATTTTGGAATCCTGCATTATTGATGATTATTCCCAAGACTTATTATTTTGTTACCAGTTGATTATCCCCTGGACTTTAAACTCTACCATTAACTTCGGTCCCACTTTAACCTCAATCAATGATGTTGAGCCCACTGTATGTGGGCCTCTGTAATTTCCAAAAACGATGAAACCTGTGGATCTGTTTAGTGTTCCAACTTTCAAAGGCTATTAGTCAAGTTAAAATTAAAGAACATTCGCGATTTGAATCAATTTGGTCAAAGTCTAGTAATCAAGCAAAACGAAAATGGGTCTTGGCTCAAATGAACCTAAGGACCTTGTCACGTTGTCGCCGTAAACTGTGAACCCTACTCACTCTTTTATCTCATTAAATTTTTTGTGCAATTTGAAGGACTTGTTAACTGTAAATGACGTAAAGCAAGAACACAAGTGTTGAATGTTGTGGGATAGTCCAAGTGGACAATCTTGAATTTGCATTATGAATTTTGACTTTTATAGACTTGAATTTGTAGTTATTTTTTAAAAAAAAACATTAAGATGTATTATTATATAAAAATAGATATATATTTATATTAAATTAATAAATAAAATAAATTTTAATATGAATTAAAAGTATGAAAATTTTAAAATACTAGAACTTCAAATTTATGTCGTGAAATTCATGTAGCAAACTTTGTTTAACTAAATCATCCATATGCTGATTGTATTTTTAGGGTTAAAAGACAAAAAAAAAAAAAAAATCAATCTTTTATTCTATTATAGATATCAAAAAAATATTAATAAGAGTTTCTAAAGTTTTCCTTCCCTATGATTTATTATTCGTGTAATTGTTGTTCAGAGTCACTTTTGATGATAAGTAGAGCCATTAACTCTGGAGAACTATTATTTTTTTTTTTAATCTAGATATTGAGTGTGAGGTTGGCATTGCTACTATTTCGCCTGTGATTACCACTACAATTTAACTTAAACTAGATTATAAATTCTATTAATCGGAAATGAATTACTTCCAAATATGTTGTTATTTCTCCCTAACCAGAGAGAGACTACACTATCATATAAAATCTTATCAACCCTATCTCTATATGTTTTTTATCGATCATTGAAACCACCCACGAGATACGCTACCATCGTAAACACATACACCAGACTGCTCATGCTTGAAGACAATGAAGAAAGAAATAGATGAGCGGCTGATTCCAGCCCTGTAGAGCCAAGTGATCAAGTATTGTCACTATCAAAGCTTCCGATAAGACGTAGCCTTTCTTTGAATGAGAGACGATCTATAATCAATTGTCATCCAAATATCTCCACCTTAAGTAAAGTCAATCCCTACTATATGTTCGTTATCCTACCTTCCACTAGATTATAAAGACAATCTTAGAAGTTATAAAAAGATTTTACTAAAAACTACTCATCTGTCATCTAATATCATATAAATTTATTTGGCTCATTTATTGTAAGATAATAGGCTAAAATAAGGTTCATGAACTCACTATGTAGTTTCTTTTTTTTTTCAACTAAGCAGTGTTCACTATTAACGAAAATTCCATGTCCATTAATTATGTTGTCACCTTCCTAAACTATTTACTAGGCCCTTTTTCTCTTTTGACAGTATAAAGAGTCTCATAAATTTAATAACTAATGGTATCTCAGCTATCTAAGCTTGATTTCAAAAACTATCCTCCCATCGTCACCCACTAAATAGTTGCAATGAGATTCTATTACTTTCATGTCCTTATCATCATCCTACCATGACTAAAAAGTATCTGGTCATAGCGAAGATATAAGTGAGCACCATGATGACCACTTCCAAAGCTAAAAATGGCATTTCTCATATCAGACTTTAAGGACTTAGACTCAAATGTGTTATCGATAATTTCTACTCTTTATAGCCACTTTGATAGCAACTTTGTGTTGGTATCGCAGGGATTGCCAACACCTAATCTACCTCATTTTTTCTATCAACATATAAAACCCCAGTCAACTTGGTGCATTCACTTCTAATTGTCTTCCCCACCCTCGCCTTAGAGGAAGGATTGTTGGATATATATATATATATATATATTTTTAACTTATTGATATTAGATTATTTAGGATCCAATTTTTTTCCAAGACAATATCATAAAAAAGGTGGCTATGAGTTTATATTTTCAATTGTTTCAACTCTCCTTTAATATGTTTTTTTTTTATGGTAGAAATAAAGTATCTTTGACCAATTTTCATGTACGTAATTTAATTTACCTTCAGTATCTATATGTATTTAAATTTAATATTCACAAAAAAATAATTCTTAGAACCTAATTTTAAAAATCAAATCTTCAACATTTGAGATCAATTTTGAAATTTAAATTTTGAATTTTTGGGGTTATTTCTGCACCAGACATTATGAAAAAATTAAGAGTAAATGATAAGGAAGATCATTTACTAATGTTTTTTATTATATAAGACATTCATGTATATCCATTTTTACACAAGTCTATTGTCAAAATTCAAAAGTTAATTTTCAGTAAAACAATTGACAATCGAATCACGAACCATGTATTAGGTAAAAAAAAAAAAAAAGAATTGTGTATCTCACAATGAATTTAATTTAAAATCAAGTAGCAGCAGGAGACGAGTGGATACTGCTAGAAGTAGGCGTTTTCTTTTTCAAATTGATGCAGATGTGTCGAATTGAAATGGAGTATCATGACTACTTTTCTTGGTGGTTATGCTAGGCAGTACATTAATATGTCTCATGAGTTTTATTTTCGCACACTTCTAATAGGCTCACTCCATATTGGCTCATAGTCCAGGTGAACCTTCTTCCCTTCTACCCAATCATAGAAGACTATTCCATCTAGCCTGTTAGTTGCTCTAAGAGTCTGATATAGACAGCAAGTTCAGTGGGGAAATCTAGTTAAATAGATTAGTGGGAAGAGATTAGAGACACTGAAGTTGTTATTGATTGGAATGGGAGAGTTTCAAATGGGAGTGGTTGAAAAGAGATAACTACTTGGCTGCGCTTTTAGTTATTGGGTTTTTTTTTTTTTGTCGTGTATTTGATTCTGAATTGTTGGATTAGGGTTTATGTAAGTCGAGATTTGTTAGATAAAGATTTGAATCATGAACAATGTATCAAGGAAAAAAAGACATTATGTGTCTCATAATTCTTTGAGTGAGAATCAGCAGGAGGGGAATTGTCAAAGTTGAAACTAGGCATTTACCGATTTGAATTTATAGTACAAATGGGTCAAATTGAAATGGGTATCATGACTAATTTTCTTGGGGGCCATGCTAATTTTGTAATCCATTTATTTACTCGGAGTCTAATAGGCAGTACATTAATTTGTGTGACTTTCCCACAATTACGATAGGCTTACTCATTGTATATTATAGAGAGATCGTCTAAAGGAAGCGTTGATTCAAATGGGAGAGTTTCAAACAGGGTGGTTGTAGAGAAATCGTTACTTGGTTGTCCTTTTAGTCCTACTCTTTGCATATTATAAGGAGAGAAAATGGAAAGGAAACTTCGATTCAAATGTGAGAGTTTCAAAGAGGGTTGTTGAAAAGGAATTGTTATTAGTTAGTACCATCGTCAGCCGAATTTTGACACCTGGACTTGGTTCAGCTCACGTTCAAAAAAACTTAATAAGATTTTTTATGGATAGAAATAAAGTATCATTAACCAATTTTCATATTTACCTTTAGTGCCTATTTTATTTAAATTTAATGCTCACAAAAATTTACTTTCTCTGAACCTAATGTTCAAACTCAAATATGGGATCAAATTTGATATATAAATTTGGAATTTGTGGGATATTTTGTGCAAGACCTTATGAGATTGAGATAAAATTAAGAGTAAATGATAAGGAAGATCATTTACTATTTTTTTAAAAAAAAAATTTATGAGACATATTCATATATTTTTATTTTTATGCAGGTTTTGTTATCCAAATTCATAAATTAAATTTCGGTAAAACAATTGACATTTTAATCATTAACTATGTATTAGACCAAAAATGGCACTGTACATCTCATAAAACTCGCATATTATGAAATCTAAAGACAAGTTAAATATATGCAACTTCACTTTTTAAAAAATAAAAAATAAAAAATGTAGAAGTAATCTTGTCGTCATCTCAATACTGGCCCTCCGTATGAATAGAAGAAAGAAACAACAATAATTAATTGTTGGTATCACAGTCATTAGGAATTTTTATTTTTTTGAATGTGAAGCTCTATTAATACATAAAAAAATAAGTGTATACTTGCAGTAAATCAATAAATAAATTGACTTCTAGTACGAAGAAGAAATATAAAAATAGAGAAGAATATAATTTATTAATTATTAAAAATTGAAGTCAAGTTTTAGCCTAAAGCAAGGTTGAATGGCATAAAAAAGATGGAGAAGAATTACTACGGAGTTAGACAAAATGATGGCTGCGTGTCTTGTGAGCTGTTTATATATATATATATAAGGAAAAAAGCCTTACGCTAAAATAGGGTCGGCCCACAAACTCCAATTTTACGGATGAGACCCTAAACTAAACTTTGACAATTATGTTTTGATCTTACTTACAAAAATTAAAAGATATTGACTCAATTTTGGTGATTCTACTTAAATGATGCCAATTCACCAAACTTGTTAGGGTTTACAAGTGAATTTGCTTTGTAAACCAAACGAGATTTGAATCCACTGTAATGGCGGAAGTCATATATGCTAACAATAGAGAGGGGTGATATCTAGTAGGAGATAAGCAACTTGCACAGGTGACCCACATGTTTTGCTTGGTTAACATGTGCATTGTGGGAGTCATTGTTGAATGAGACAGTCTCTCGCGTAGTCAGCATTGTAATTTGGTGGGACAAATTAATAAAACTCAATCTCATGAGAAGGAACTCGACATGGGTAAACTTAGAAACCAATAAAAGTTTATTTTTACGTCTCCCACCTTCTCCAAAAGCTATCAATCTCACAGATTATTTTATTATCTCTAAATTAACGGTTGAATTTTATTGAGTTGTGTTACCATATCAATGTGATGGGATTGTCTTACAGAATAAAATTTCATTTTTTTTTTATATTTGATATTGGAGTGTTGTGTGTTGCGTTCAATTAATATTGTTCGATTGTGCGATCAAGACTTTAACCTAAACCACCAATTTTGTCCCCACCTTTATGTGGGCTTGTTTAATGTCCACCAACAATGAAGGCAACCTTTGGATCCGTTTCAAGCAGTTTAACAACTTTCAACGGCTGTTTAGTCAAATCCAAAATTAGAACCCTTATGCAATTTGAATGGATTTGGTTAAAGTCTTGGAAGAATTACAAACAAAAATGGGTCTTCCTCAAATGGATCTTGTTCCTATAACCAGTTACCTTACCTCCCTCCTGAGTCTTTTATCTCATTAATTTGTTTGTGCAATTTAAAGGACTTGTGAACTGTAAATGACGGGAAGCAAGAAATTGGGTTGCTATAATGCAGCACACCCATGTTTAATGTCGCGGGGTAGTGCAAACGGGTCAATCTTGAATTTGCATAGTGAATCTTTGTTTTTTTATATTTCTGAGGTCCATATGGTGATATACCCTTAAGATTGCACAACAAGAAACTTAGTTTCAGTTGACGCGCACGCTAGTCCGAGGATGCTTATTGTTAACCAAAAAAAAAAAACATTTTCATATACGTATATTTGCGTGAGAAAACATTATATTATATTGCATGGATCGCAATTCAGCAAGCGGAATGCCTATTGACATCAGCTGATTCAGATTGGCTTGTAATTTGACTACGTACATTATCGTGCTTTAAATGTTCTAATTTAAATTGTTGGTTTGCAGTTGAATATGAACTTTGTCACCAGAATTCATTTGTTAAAATGGAAGTTTCGATTCAGCTGTGAACAAATTTATTCATAAATATTGAGAGTTGAAACCGTATGCATCTTCAATGGGGGACAAATGTTAAATGACTGACTCAAAGCCAACGCAAGAGCCAAAAATCCTCCCTGAACAAGCAATGTGCACCTAACCTTCATTGGCTGGGTAGTGCAATGTCACCAGTTATTACGCCAGTATAAAGTTGGATTTATAATCACCGTAGTATGAACTTGCATTTGCGGGTGCCCAGTTGACTAAATTACACATCCTTCGAGTCCACTCAGCAAAATGTATAAAGTTTTGTACTTGTAACGCAACTTAAAGTACATCCAGTTAGAACCTGTTGATTCGCATTCAAGCTCTAGTGACTTCAAGTTATAACGAAATTTGGCCTCTATTACCCAAATTAAAAGAAAAAAAAAATCTAAAAATTGTTTTATTTCCAAAATCTTTAATATGAATATTTATGATTCGTACAACATGAACTAATTGCTTGTAAACTGACTCTATTGTGAAACTTAATCTCAAACTTAATTGGAGTTAGTTATATAAATCTCTTCTCATCATTTTATTTTATTATGAATTTAATTTAAGGTGAGATCTAATTGGAGCATTTGTACATTTGTTTTAAAATAACATATATATATATATTATTTCATAGTTTCTTAATATATTAAGAGTGCTAGTCTATCAATTGTAAGTTGCACAATAGAATTTTCTTATTGCATAAGTCTCTCATTCCCATTCCATTATTTGAACACAAGATTCATAATATAGATAAGTTCTTAATTATTACAATATATCTTTAGGAACATATGCTACTTTGACAATACGTAACACATCTAAAAGAGGAAGAAGATAATTCAATAGAAACATTTGGTCAAGGTCATCCTATTTTACGGGTAGCTGGCGAACCTTACGTTTAATATATGTTTGCATTTGTATACCAAAAAAGGTAATAAATGTATACACCAAAAAGGAAAGGAAAGAAAAGAATGACTAGTTGATGTTACAAGTCCATGTTGCTTTACAATTTGGCATTCAACAATAGCTGATATTAGAGTTCAGGTCCCTTTTAAATTTATACTACAAGAAAATTTTAAATAATAATAATAATAATAATAATAACTTTCCATAACCTGTCTGTTATTAAGTCCACTTTTTTTTTAAAAAAAATCAGCTTTTTTCCATAATAATACTTGTTTTTTCTTTTTCTTCTTCTTCTTCTTCTTTTTTTTTTTTTTTTTAACCACTCATGGACGATAAATCCTTTAGTTTAAAGATGTGCATTTGGCAAGGGTTAGTTACCCCTAGGGTTGAGATTTTCGGCTGGTAGTTACTGCAAGAGAGATTGCAAGTTGGTGTCCGTCTCACAAGGATACTAGGTGAAGATCAACAAAAAGCTAAGCGTCCCCTCTATGTATCGATGCAAGAATCGGTCAATCATTTATTTCTCCACTGCTACCAAATGTGGTAGATTTGGTACTATTGTCTTAAATGGTGGGGAATTCATTGGGCGACTCCAGCATCAATTATTATAGCATGGGAGACATGGTTCAATCTAGGAAAAGGTTGCAAGTCAAAGAAATTATGGGAAATGAAGTTTTGGATAATTAGGAATGAATTAATATTCCACGACAAACCTTTCATAGTGAAAAAGACTTGTAACTTGTTTGAAATCAAGATGTTATGGTGGACTAAGGCCAAATGGCCCCATAATTGTTTCTCGGTTAATAATTGTATACTTTGGCATTGCAGACGTTGTCCCTCTTTCGAGAAAGAGTGAATGCAAAAGAGAAAGAGGATGGGAAGCATCTCCTGAGGGATACTATAAGTTCAACACTGATGCCTCCATGATTGGCATCACTAGATTAATAGGAATAGGAGATGTGCTAAGGGGTCACGACGAAAAAGTCATTTGTGCCTTTTCTAAACTTATCGGTGTTGAGTCCATCAATGAAGCAAAAATTTTATCAATTAGAGATGCAGTGAAGATGTGGGGATGGTGGCACGGAGCAAGGAGAACTAACTTGATAACCGAAAGTGATTCCCTCACTGCCGTATTTTAGATGAACAAAAACGAGGGTAGACCATGATTTTTGGCTACAATGTTCGACGACATCGAAAACTTGGCCAAGGGTAATATTTCTTGTACCCACGAACTCCGTGAACGTAATTTCTTTGTAGATGCTATGGCGAAATTAACAATTGACAGGTCAATGTCCTTTGTAGCTTGGTTGTGAGGTTGAAGGCATGTCTGTGCTCTTTGAGTGAGTTTTGCAGGGTATATATGATGATGTGAATTTGCTGATTACTTTACGAAGATGGTTGGAATGGACATTGTGGCTGTTGAGTTTGTGGAGGAAGAGGCTATTTGCTGGAGTAATTGACAGCCAAATGGGGAAATCTAGTGGTGGTTTATGAATAGTAAGGCAGGTCACAGCACTACCACGAGTTTTTTGGAGGCCTAACGCTGGCTGTAGCTATTTTTTTTGTACATAGAAATTTTTGGTATCTCTCTGTTGCCAGCCTTTTTTTTGTTTTTTGTACGTGGTGAGACCCTTTTTTTTTGTATCTGAACAATTATAAATAATACATATTGCCATTAAAGAAAAACAGCACAGGGAGGATTTTTATTCATGGCATTTCCATAATAATACTTCTGTAAGCATCGCATTAAAGTTCGTTTTAATTTTTGACACTCGCCAAGAACCGATTTGAAGTCAGACCTTCAGAATGAGTTGGATGGTCAGATCCACAACTGCAAGTGGACCAATTTGACCACGTGGTGTGGCCCTATTAATTAATTATCAGGTACTGATTGGTTGAAAATGTCCACTTCCAAGCCATTGACGGGGCCAAATGACGTACTTTGTAGTTTGTGCCAAGACTTTTGACCACGTTAGTTGAAAGTCATAAGCTCATTTTGATGATTGGGAGTCATTCAATCTTCTGACTTGTATGATCTGGTTGGATGCCCCTCCCTGCATAGTACCATCAACAAATTTTTTCCAGGACAAAAAAAGTTTGTAGATATCCAATTTGATGTGTTTCTTGGAGGGTAAAAATAAAGTATCATTAATCAATTTGCATGAACCTAAGTTAAGTTTCTTCTAATACCAATTTATATTTGAATTTAACTTTCACCAAAAAAAAATTACTTTCCTATAAACTATTTTTTAAAATTAAATCTTCAACATTGAATATATATATTTGGAATGTGTGGGTTATTTTTGCATAGGATTTATGAGATTGAGATCAATTAAAAGTAAATGGTAAGGAAATTTATTTATTTATGCCTTTTACTATATGATCATTATTTGTATATTTCCATTTCTATGATTTATTTTTTTTTTTTTTGCTAAAATTCACAAGTGAATTTTGGGTATGACGTTTGAGAATTTGATAATGAACCAATTATCACATACAAAAAGATATTGTGCATTTTAGTGCATTAACCTTTTGCATTATGGGTTATGGGAAAAGGGTTAAATCTACTCCACATTACCCTTTATTTAACAAAGAAATTGTATTTACAATTCGCAACTCAGATTTGTAGTTTTTAAATTATAATAAATAACTTTATCGTTGTATAAAATGCGTCTTTTGTATTGATTGAAAAAAAAAAAAAAAACTAAAATCATTACTGTCTCAGTTGTGTGTGTGTGTGTGTGTGTGTGTGTGTGTGTGTGTGTGTGTGTGTGTGTGTGTGTGTGTGTGTGTGTGTGTGTGTGTGTGTGTGTGTATTTATTTATTTAACATAAATAAATCTTCCTCTTTGCTTGGAGACGATAAGAAGGAAACATTTGGAGCTCTCCCAGTTGATGATCTCATTGAGAAAGCTGATGGTTTTGCCAGGTAATTATGTTCAACAATCTTTTATTTCTAGTGAATCAACCTTGTATGACCCCCGTCATATAACTTTAAAATGCATTTGTTTTTTCTTTTGTAGAGCATAAGTATGAGATAGTGAAGCGTTTGCAAGCAAGAAAACACCTAGTTGGAATGGCAGGTGATGGAGTCAATGATGCACCTGCATTGAAGATAGCAGACATAGGAATTGCTGTTGCAGATTCAACAGACGCCGCTCGTAGTGCTTCTGATATAGTTCTGACAGAACCTGGGCTGAGTGTAATCATCAGTGCTGTTTTAACCAGCCGTTCTATATTTCAGAGAATGAAAAATTACACCGTGAGTTGTTCTTGATAAATCCTAGATTTTTAGTGACAATGAATGCTTTAAAATGTTAACCTCACAACACTTCTCTCTATTTTCTTTTTCATTTTTGCTTTCCAGATAAATGCAGTATCCATTACAATACGTATTGTGGTAAGTTTGATATTTCTTTATCTCTTACATTTCATGACAAGCTCACAAGATCACTTACAATTGGCAACTGGATTTCTATAATAGATGGGGTTCGTGTTGCTCACGGCCTGCTGGAAATTCAATTTCCCTCCATTCATGGTTCTAATCATAGCCATTCTTAATGATGGTGAGCATTACTTTGCTCTCTTGAGACCCATTATTTTAAATGATAAATGGCAATCTGCAACCATCCTTGACCTTTACGACCTTTACTCCCTTCTCTTTTCATTTCCATTTACCAGGTACTATTATGACAATATCCAAAGACAGAGTTAGGCCATCACCAATACCCGACAGCTGGAAGCTCAGTGAAATTTTGCAACTGGAATTATGCTGGGAGGATACCTTGCCATAGCAACAGTTATATTTTTCTGGGCGGCCTATGAAACGGATTTCTTTTCGGAAAAATCCACCCTTTTTTTCTCCATTTTGTGTGCATTATAAATTTTGTAAATGAAGAAATTTGAAAGGCTAGCTTGTTTGAAGATCCATTCGCTTCTTCTCTGACTTCCTGTTTTTCCATTGTCACAGGACCATTTTCATGTACACAGCTTGAGGAAGAAATACTATGATCTCTCGAACAAACACATTTTAGACACCTTGAATGGGAAGCTAGCATCAGTTATTTACCTTCAAGTGAGCACCATCAGGCAGGCCCTGCTATACCGGAGTGGTCATTCATGGAAAGGCCTGAACTGCTGCTTCTTGTTGTTTTTGTCATCACTCAATTGGTAAAGTCCTCAAAATTCAATGAAATAATTTCAGTACGCCAAAAAAGGCCCAAAAGTTTAATCAATCTCTTTCAACATTACGATTTTTTTGCTTCATGGAAATCAAAATGTTTCAAATGATTGATGGTAGTACCTCAAGCAGGAAACAATATTTTGTCTAACAGTGATTAATCCATGCAGGCGGCAACCATAATATCAGCAATGGCAACATGTTCATTTGCTGGAATTCACAAGATTGGCAGGAAATGGTGTGGTGTTATATGGCTATACAACGCTGTAACCTATGTTCTGCTTGATCCTATAAAGTTTGCCGTTCAATACGCAATGCGTAACAAAGCCTGGAATCTCGTATACAACCAAAGAGAAAGTGAAACCATGCCTGATAATTCACTAATTGTCCTCCAGAAACTGTCATTTACATCAATGTGGACTTCTTTCTGAGCATCTGGCTATTAATTTCTTTTCTCAGACGACACTTGCCACGCAAGAGGACTTTGGTAAAAGAGATCGCGAAGCTGCTTGGGCGGCTGAGCAGCGTACCCTCTCTGGTCTCCAATCTTCGGGGGGAAAAGTCCTTCTCTGGAAGGCAAGCTCTCAAGGACCTAAGTCTCGTGGCTGAAGAAGCCAAAAGGCGTGGCGAGATCGCAAGGTTCAGTTTCTTTCTTGAAACTCCACGACATGGTATTATCTAGTGCATGCAAATCTAACAGTGCTTTTTACCATCAATGTTGAGCAGCTTAAGAGAGCTATACACTCTGAAAGGCAGGGTGGAGTCTTTTGTGAAGCTAAAGGGTCTAGAAATTGATGTGAACCCACATTACACAGTGTGAAATTGGCCGTCAGAAGCCTGTTTAATTTTCACCATGAGAGTGCAACTCCACTAAACAACCATTGGGCTGCCCTGGGGACTTCCTTTCATTGTTCCTTCAGTTTTACTCTTGTTATTGTTCTGCAACACCATGCAAGATCTAAGACTATGAGCAATTATGCCTTTTTTCCCTAGAAATCAACTGTCTTTTTGCAATTATTGCTTTCCACCTAGATACTTGAGTGAATTTTTGTCTTTGACCACATAGTAGGCCTCATTCTTTCAGACCATTTATGGGATATTCAGCTTCAATCTGCACATTCAGTTTTTTGATAACGACTATGATCTACACTAAAATTTTTTATCTTTTTCCCTTTCCATCACTGGTTACTTGTTCCCGCCGGGATTTAGTCATTGGAGCTCATATCTTTCTGTTATGCTTATACCAACAATGATTTGGTAAAATAACCAATCACCAAGTGGGGAAAATTTTTTAATATACAGAAGCGTATGATGTTGCACTATGAATATATGTATAACTCAAAAGCTGAGTCTTAATGTTATGGTAAAATTACACCAATGGCTTCGAGTCACACGGAATGAACTTTTTTGTTTTTTAAAAATATATATGTGTACAACACTGCAACCTTTGTATTTGATGCTGCTTTCCCACTTGGTGACACCTAGAAAAAAATTGTTGCTCGTCCACTTGCACATAGAGGATCTTCAAAGCGGCCATACCAGTATTTAATGGTTATTGGACCTGGAATAGGCTTCAAAATGCTTGGATCAAGAATGTTATTGAGTCAAAGCGGGCCTTGGTAGTACTTTAGGAAGTGAATTCTAATTTTATTTTGTTATTTGTTACAGAGTCTTAAATAGCTTAATTAAATTATTTTTATTTTATTTTTAAGTGATAGCATGAATTGAATTTTATTTAAATTTTTCTTATTTTAATGCGAATTACCAATTATATTGAATCAGCGTATTGTTTCAAGTGTGAGAAGTCAATTGAATTCTTATACTTTAAAATTGTTATAACAAACAAAAAGGATTTAGATTGAATTGAATTCCACAATTTATGATAATGATTCTAAATAAGCTACAAAAGAGGTTATTAATAACAGGGGAACGTGAGATTAAAATAAAAAAACAAAAAAAAAAAAAAACAACAGAAAAAAGGGAAACGGATCTATAATTTTCATCGGCACTAATGTCAAATATACGTAAATTTATTATTGTTTTATATATATAAATTATTTTTATAATTTGAATTTATACTCCCTAGATTATAGTAAAATAATTTTATATTAATTATTTTCAATGTATTTAAAAAAATGAAATAACTAAATTTGTAAGAACCAAGACATGTCGCATTTAAAAGATC
This sequence comes from Kandelia obovata, assembly GCA_021464305.1. Lineage (NCBI taxonomy): Eukaryota > Viridiplantae > Streptophyta > Magnoliopsida > Malpighiales > Rhizophoraceae > Kandelia > Kandelia obovata. The sequence continues at coordinate 1,891,990 of JADCRA010000363.1, forward strand.
AAAATAACCCGCAATGGTTACTCCGATTAGTGAGAACATCAACTACTTTCTTTTTCTTTTTCTTTTTCTTTTTTTATCTATTAAAGTTTTATTTTTGCAAAGCATTATTTAAGAACAAAATCCTAAATACATTAGATCCATATAAGGAAAATGCGCTCTTATTGACTGGGTATATTCACTGTAGTTAATTTAACATGATAAAATATATCGGACAGGTATATATTTATTAATATTTATTTTCCTATAAGAAATTCGTCATTGATCACTCAAAAAATGTTCACTTGTCCACTAAAATAACTTCAAGTGATCGTTGTGATGTGAAAATTGTATATTAATTATTTTTTTATGTATTTAAAAAATAAAATTAGTATTTTCCCGTTAAAGCTCTAACATTAATAATTAATACACCAGTTGGTCAGTCTTAATCTTATTTTATAACTATGCTGCTAGCCTATCAAGACCCACTTTTTTTTTTTTTTTTTTTTTTGGGGTCATCGGTCAATATCTCTATTTTGCTTTTATCTAAACTGACACACTATACTTACAATTACAAAAGAAGCAAAGACAAATAATTTATGTTCACTTTTGTCCGTTCATCTTGCTTTAAGGATAACATCCTATGAAGCACTGCCTTATCCCTACATGCAATCTGCCAAAACGTTAAGAGCAAGACTGTGGATCTTTGTGGTTTCTTGGCATGTTAGCCCGAAATGTCCTATGAAACCAAAAAAAAAAAAAAAAAAAAAAAAGGCTCAAGTAGAAATGCCAACGAAAAGCACCAAAAAAGCTTTTCAAATTTTTCTTTTTAATTTTTTTTTCCTGCAAGAACGGAAAATTATTTTTTATGTGATTTCCATGCCACGTTTTTTAAACCAGGGAGGGATCCAGAAAAAAAAATTATATAAATATAACATTAAAAACAATTTATATGTGTGGAAACAATTTAAAAAATAATATTAGTTATCATAATTTTATTGTGCTAACCGTTAAAATGAATATTTAAAATTCTGTTTCTGAACAGAAGACTGAAATATAGCGTAACGTGCCGGTTAACAGTCTCCACGTAATTCTTCCAATTGCTTTTAAAAAATAGCTAATGGTATGATCGATTGGCAGATAATATATATTATTTAATTTGATTCTCTGGTGTCTTAGATCACCGCCCATTTCTGACCACAAGTTAAGCAAAGACTCCAACCACTCTGTAACTTTGGTTTTGCTAGAAAATATATCATGTTAAACTTTGTCTTGTTTCTTTCTTTAGCTCACTCCAGTTCTTTACGCTCCAATTTATTTTCTTGTTTAAACCGAAGGGTTCTAGTTTAATCCGAAATCCAATTGTCCATACATCCAGTAATATTTTCTTGTTTGTATCAAGATTCTTGCTGATGGAACTATGATTCTTCTAAAATTCTTTTTTATTTTTTTATTGTGGCTCTGTCGGTCGTGTGTGTATATATATATATATAATTATATCCTACATTTCCTATTTAAGGTATGGTAATAAATTTCATCTCTTATTTTTGCTAATGGGATGTTAACAGTAACAAATATTATGAAAAAAAAAAATCTTTTTCCTTAATTATATGTATAAATAAATAAATAATTTTTTTTATTACTTTCTTTCGTTTATCTACAAAAGTTCTAGACACCTCATTGAAGGGGTGCTGAGTGTTGTTGTCAGTAAATATTTTGTCCTCTATCTATCTTTGAAGTAAAATTTTAAAAATAATAATAATAATAAAAGCTGTGATCTTCTATAAAATTGTTGAAACTATTTTTTTTTCTAACAAATATAAAAAAATTAAAAAACTATTTTAAGATTGACCCGATCCTTAATCCATTGGTTCAACCAGTAATCTAATAATCTAACTTTCTGTCTGAATGAATGTCAGGTCCTGGTTGAATATTTATATATAATGAGGATTTGCGAACTTTTGACTGGTGGGGTTGTGCGCTAAGTTTAGACAAGTTGGAGCAGTTGTGTCACAAATGGAGGTGAAGTTGTTACTTGATTCCAAATCTTTACCTGTCTTTGATCCTGCCCTCATGGGAAGGACAAAGTTTAGCTCGTTTTCGAGTTTCAGACAATCCGTTGATGCTAGATTCTGCTTAGACTTCACTTCTTTTTGCAGAGGTAATAACTTTCTTCTTAACATTATTCAGTTCTTCTTTTAATGTTAAGGGTTTTGCCTGCATACTCCACCAGGCACCTGGTCTGGTGGCAGAGTAACCGGACTCTTAGTTCCAATAATGAGGGTTAAACCCGGTACAGATGAACCCAAAAAAAAAAGGTTTTGCTTGCATGTGGCCTCCGAAAGTCTAGTCTTAGATTCTTGTAAGTTTTTGTTTAATGGTGCTTTTCGCAATTCTCATTCTTACATTTCAGGGGTATTTCCTAAGGCACGTTATTTAAGCGCTTCAAATGGTAGTTATCTGTCAAAGACGGCTATTAGTTCAGTTGAGCAAGACATAATTGTAACGGAGGATAATTGGTATCAGATTAGTGGAACAAATGGTGATCGACTCCCAGCGGATCCAGATGCTTTTGCATTTGATGATGAGTATGGTGGGGTTGTCATCAATCCTAATAGACTCCCAGCGGATCCAGATGCTTTTGCTGCTAAGCTTCATTTTTCGCTTTCGCATTGGAAGTTGAAGGTAATTTTTCTTGCCATTTTCTTAGAATTTTTGTAAGCAATGTGATTGCCCTTGTTTTCCAGCGAAGCTGGTTATTACTTGCTGGAAAGTATGTGGCGGATTGGACAGAAATCTTGAACTGGCCATATCCTGCCTGGTCACCGAACAACTGAATGACAACTTTGGATGGATTTTCTAGGCCAGCGTGTTGATTTTTACCCCTTATGGATTCATGAATTTGAATGCAGAATTGTAATTTAATCTGTTTTTCACAATGACCTGTTAAGAAATAATGTTAGTGTAGACATACATCAAACTGCCGAAATATGAAACTTTGTGAGAGCATGCTTTGAGTAATTACTTTTTCTGTAGGATCATTAGCCTTTAAATTGTTGCTCGGGATGGCATAAAAAAGATAACTTTCTTGTCTTGATCCTCAAATTAATGATGATTTCAGTGAAAACCATGTTAAGTTGTCTGATGCAGGGAAAGAAGGGCATCTGGCTTAAGTTGACTTTAGAACAATCGGAACTTGTTCCAATTGCCATAAAGGTAACTTCTTATGCTTCAGCACACCAACTGTTTCTGACAATGTATAAAATAAAAAGCTTCAAGTTATGCTCTTGCTCAGAATGCACACAAATTCACATGACAACCTATCAGATGACTCTGATATGGTGTCTAGCTCATTGACTATTTCAGAGTTCATTTGATTTCTGAGATAAGTAATTTTTTGCAGCAAGGCTTCCAGTACCACCATGCAGAGCCAGGATATGTGATGTTGACTTACTGGATCCCTGATGGACCCTCCATGCTTCCTGCTAATGCTTCACACCAAGTAGGGGTTGGAGGATTTGTCATCAACGAGAAAAAGGAGGTGCTTATTGAAGAAGAAAAAGATTATTCTAAGTCATTGATATGAACTAATATTGACAGATAAATGGCAATTATCCTTTTATAGCTGCTTTCTGCATTAGGTTCTAAGACCTCTTGCATTATTTCATGCCCAATATGGGATATTCCTAAATTAAAATGCTTTCCCTGGTTTTGTGGTTCACCATGTACCCTAGACAAGGTTTTCACTTCAAATATAGCAGGGAAAATCTTTTCTTTGTATTTTCAGTTCAGACTAAGTAAATCTGCACATCAGTACCAGGAGAACAATCACCTAACCGTTGAATTTAGGCCAGCAGAAATAATTTCCAAAAGTTTGCTTCTTTGAAATGTTTGGAGAATTGATCTATTCTTTATGAATCTGTGTGCATTTGTTCTTATGCCAATATGTCTGTTGTCCACTTCCAGGTTCTTGTAGTACAAGAAAAATATTTCTGTGCTCCATCTTTTGCTAGTCTTTGGAAAATACCAACTGGTTTCATCCGTGAGGTAGATCATTTGATTTTAGAGTGAACTTTCAGCTTGTAAGGACTGTAAGAGTAAACAGCCTTCAACAACTCTGCTCATTTTAAGTGTTTTCTTTGGTGCTTCAGTCAGAGGAGATATATATGGGGGCTGTAAGAGAAGTCAAGGAGGAAACTGGTGTAAGAATTTGTTTTGTTTCCATGAACTTTACTTACCATAGCTTCTATACAGTAAAGTAAGCTTTTCATTCAAAACCTTACATTGGCTATGTCTTTACCTTAAGCTTTGCATTGCAGATCAATACTGAGTTTATGGAAGTTATAGCATTCAGGTAATAACAATATGATACACCGATTGTTTTTCTCAAAAAAAGTATTATAGGTTATGCTGAGTAGAACATTTTTGTAAGTATGCTAAGACTAAAGTGCCCTCTAACTTTTATTTTAAGATACAAAGTAATGCATTGTATCAGTCTCTATTCATAGCATAGCATAATGCATGTCCCAATTTCTTTTATTGCCACTCGAAAGAACAATTACAATGTATGTTTTGCAGGACTAAAATCTGATTTTTACAAATTGCCTAAAATCACTAAACTCTAGAAAATTTTTTGAATCTAATGTTTGTAATGTATGTATACGTTTTTATTCAACATTGAACCTAATGTGTCCTATTAACTCCAATTTCAGGCACGCTCACAACGTGGCTTTTGACAAGTCTGACTTGTTCTTCGTTTGCTTGCTGAAACCCTTATCAACCGAGATCGTTGTCGATGATCTTGAAATTCAAGCAGCAAAGGTAAGTTCTGGCCTCAATTTTATTTCTCAAATGGGCTGTAGGCTGTTATCCATTGCATGATCCTTGCTTACGCATCAAAAGAGATCAGTGCATTGTGAAAACAAGCTACAATCTTTTTCAGTTTTTCTTGTAAGTGTTGCCTTCTTCAACATGTAGTGGATGCCATTAGTTGATTTTGTGGAGCAACCCTTAATACGAGAAGACAACATGTTCAGGAAGATAATTGACATTAGCATAGAGCGGCTGAGGAAACGTTATTGTGGATTATCTGCTCACCAAATGGTCTCCAAATTTGATGGCAGGCTATCCTGCTTGTACTATAATGTTATTGACGCTGAAAATACATACTGCACCGCCTGTTAAGCCAACAAAGCGTTTTGGTTAACAAAGCTTGCGGTTGTACAAATGGCTTTTTCTCTGAGCTCGATGATAGCTATACAAAGCTTCGACTAACTGGGGCTTAACAGTCTAGTTTACACCATCTCTAAAATATAACAGCTGTATTTGTACTATATTATGCTCCATGTAAAATAACCTCAAGCTTTAATCACAAATTTAATTAAAATTGACCATATGAATTTTTTATTGTCATTAGGTTGTATTATGAAATGAATTTGGTGTCAGATGTCTAAATCTTTTATAACCAAAGATTCTCGGGTCACTTTAATTGGCCATCTCCTTCTCTTTTCCTCATCCCCTTTAATATAATCATCCTCTCAAATAGGATCATTTATAAGTCTAAATTAGAGGAGTCCAAAGCAACATATATATTACTCTTTCCACTCGTAGTTTTTAAACTCAGATCAAATTTCAAGTTAAATTAATTTAAGATATAGCTAAAACAGTAATATCTTGTGGGATACGAATAATTATTGACTAAGATGAAATTTATTTAATAAATACTATAATAATTATGTTGTAAATACAAAGAGTTTTTTTTAAATAAAAAAAAAAAAACTATTATTTTTCTCTTTGCTTAACGCACAATTCATAACTCAATCCTCCTGCTTGTTGGCCATGAGTTAAGAGTTATAACAACATTTTCATTTAACTTCTTTTGCTTGATTTCATTCATATTAATTTCTTTTTTCTGCCTCGTATGTTGTATTTATTATTTTACAAATCTCACATTAAATAAACATATTAGTATAGTTAAAATAAAATGAAAGTCTTTAATGACTGAAACTTTCGAATTTCTTATCTTTTGGTTACTTTCTCCTGTATGTGATAATTAATGAGAACCATAGAATTAAATAGTTCTTGCTCTTTCTGATTTGTAAAAGCAAAACTGATCAAGTCTATCAATAAATTAGTAAGCCATAAAAATAAAACAATGAAGAGGAATATTATATATATATATATATATATATATAACTTAAAGTTTGTCTTACTTACACCTAACAAAAAAAAAAAAAAGAAAGTTAAAAACTTACCCGAGTTACAAGATTCATAATAAAAAATAGTCAAATATGAAAATAAGAATATAAAGAATTATACTCGTTGAATTAGTTATAAAAAATAATAAAATATGTAATATAATTATATATAATATTTTTAACACTAACCTAATCAATTTACTGATCTGACTGAATCAATTTAACTATATGAGTCAATAAGGTTAAGTGATTTTCTCCTAATCACTTCATTGTTTAATTAGATAAGAAAATGCGGACTGATCAATAATTCCATATCATTAACTCACTAGTACGACTGTCAAGTGAGTTTAAAACAATTATGCTTCAACTTATCTCTATAGCGTTACACCCATTTTGCTGCGATTTTTTATTTTTTATTTTTGTTTCTAGTTCAGTAATTAACAGAGAGGCAAATAATTTTTCGAAGTACTATCTTCTCCATTATATATATATATTTACAAACATATTTTTCTTAAGAGCCCAACACTTACTATATAGTATATCATCACTAGCCTAATCATTATTCAATATAATTTTTCATTCAACCTAATAGACATTTAGACATTTCTTTAGACACTATTGGGTGTTTGTGATTGTGGGTCAATAATGACCAGTTAGCAATTTGCCTCTTGAACGGTCAAGGCAGCCTTAGCCTCTGTTCTCCCACTGTGCCTGTGTGGCAAAAGACACATTGCTGATGAGATATGGCCATGCCAATGAAGGCATGGTCCCGATGAGGCCAGCGGGCCGATTTTCCTGATTTTAGCTTCTTTATTTTATTTTATTTTACTTATCAACTAAAAGAAAAGGGCACCATAGAAATAAAAGTTATCGTCTTTATAAATTCAAACTAAAATCACCCACTAACATTTAAATTTATAACATTCATAAAATAAAATAAAATAAAAACTTATCATTTAAGTATTGAAAAAACTCATAATGTTTCTTCATTTTAATATTGTGTTTGGGAGATACAAAAAGTGGAAGCTATAGGAAAATAAGGAAAAAAAAAATTATATTTGTTTCTGGAAAATATATACTACACGTGAACTTACACACAGTACCGAACCTTTTTTTTTATTATTGTAAAAAAGAGGTTGTTAAAGTGCAAAGGTTCAAACCCTTATCACCAAAGCGTGTGGCTACACATGAGTTTACCACCGAATTCTCATAATGAGTGATATTTTCCTGATGTTACCCTGAAGGTAACTCGTGGCACTTTTGTTACGGTCTTGTCACTGAGCCCCAAATCAGAATGTTTCACATTCAATTCTGTACCGTTTTCCTTCCGCTGCATACTAGGGATTAGGAAATATATATTAGATCACGAACTACAGTCTCTTCTCTCCCAAAAAAAAAAAAAAAAAAAAAAAAGCCTTTCTTCCATCATACCTAGTATTTTGGATGAAGGGTCTTATATATATAATTTTATTTTTTATTTTTTTATTTTTTTTTGGGCGTTAGGTGTTTCTCCCAACTGCATAAAAGTCTAATTGCAATTAGATAATTTTTTTTTCCCCTAATACGTAATTTTCGTATCAATGACTTTCTGTTATTTATTTTATTATACTATAAATATCATGAATTTAAATTATAAAATTAATTTCATTAAAAAAAATAATATAAAATTAGGTATATTTAATTATTTTTAAAATTTTATAATACAAGAATATCTTACATTTAAATGTTTATATGTATATACACACACACACACACACAACTATAAATCAGTAAAAAGTAATTATTACGAATTACGCTAGTTAAAAATTAAGATGAAACTAGCATGCATTTATTAATTCCACTCCTCTTGGGCTTCCAAATTAAAAAATAGTAGCAGTGTCCCACGAGTCGGCTAGAGAATAATATACATGGCAAAGTATATTATTATTTTCAACTTAAGTGTGCGGATTTTACTGCATGTTGGTTTTATTTATTTTATTTTATTCTTTATTATTAAATTAACAAAAAAAAAAAAAAAACTTGCAAAACGTGCATGGTTGAACATAGACAGAAGTTTAATCCTCTTACGAGGTTAGTTTCCCTATCCAATATGTGCCAAATAAGAAGCATTACAGTAAAAAACTAGTTGAAAGTTATCGAACAAATAGTAATTTAGCTCCTTTTACTTAGCTGGGGACTTTGTTGAATGTTCTCGGCCGCTTCGCATAGAAATGTGAACCATGTGATGATGTACCAATCTTCCATTTTTGGTTTCTTTTTTTCTTTTCTTTTCTTTTCTTTTCATGGATTCCTTTGTTTGATATATAGAATCATTCCATTGAGTTCCCAGAGACTGTCGTTAACATGCTGCTTTTGTCACTTCTTGTGGCAATCTGCGGGTTGATAGTCACTTCCTTTGGGAACATGTATAAGAACACAGAAAACTGTTGCAATATTAATATAATATAACGTAACAGTACTAAAATAAGTATAGGGTTGTTTAAATCATTACTTAAAATCCTAGAAATTGATATTGTCAGGCTTTTTAGTTTTCTCCATAAGCATACTTTAATAGTCTGTAAATATAAAATTTAAAGGTTAAATTCTAAACCTTATCTTTAGTTAATTATTCTTTTAATTTCTAATATATTTTAAGTAACTAATACATTCAATATAAAATTTTAAAATATGAATTTTATATATTTTTTATTTATATATTATTAATTTTTTAATATGCAATTTATTGATATATATTTATATCTATATTCATAAGTTGAAAGATCTTGTAATCTTCAATTAATGAAAAAAAAAAAAAGGGACTTTGCAATACAAATTTTAATGATATTATTATAAATTAAGAAAAACAAGCATAAAAATAAAAACAAGAAAAATCAAAACACTATTTTAAAGTAAAGACTAGGTATATAAGACTAAAACTTTTAAGAGAGTTAGGAAGTTCAAACTTGCTTTGCTAACAAAAACAAAATTACGGTTTTATATTTTTATATTTTTTTTTTTGGAGTTTAAATCGAAGTTATCCATGCACATCATAGTTCAACTTTCAAGAATTCAGTAGCAGAGTACAAATGGACTTCTCCAGCACCGCTAGGCAACATCAGACAAGACAATAAGAGATGTCAACTTTACTTACTCTGGGCATCATGGAAACTGTAATTAATAATTACGTTACTATATTAAGCAATTAATTAATGTATTTAACCATAGAAAATTACTTTAATAATTCAAGCTGGAATGTTTTAATGTCTGCGACCTCTTTTCTTCTTCTTTGTAGGAAAGAAACAGCAAAAATCGTTTCAATTCTTCTCTCTCTCTCTTTCTGTCGGATCTGGAAGCCTGATTTCAGAAAAGAAAAGAAAAATCAATTTCGGAAATTTTAGGGTTTCTCTGTCAGATCCTTCACGAATCTTCACCTTCTCTATATCCGGGTAAAGTCAAGTTCTTTCTTAATCCCCTGTTTGTTTCCCGAGAAATTTTACGCAAATCAAAAGCAAAAATCGAAAATTCAAACAATTATGATATCAAATTCAACGAAATTGAACCAAATCCTGAACATTTACTTGCTTTTTCTTCCACTGTTCTCAGAAATCAAACGCTCTTATTTATCTTCTTTCCATGCCTAATTTCTTGCTATTTTTTTTTCTTTAATTATTTGTGCAATTGGGTTTTCTGTTAATGTTCGTTAGGTGTCAGAAGATGGCAGTCTTGTGATGTATGCACAGAATTGGAGCCAAAACGAAGGAATTGTTAGATTGCTGAGCAATGCGGTTGTTTCCATTGAGCTCCAGCTCGAGCTCGAGCTCAGATAAGGAGCAGAGCAATGAAGGGAGCAATTCCGCCATGTTGTATCTTAACGTGTACGATCTTTCTCCTGTAAACAACTACCTTTACTGGGTTGGTCTCGGGATCTTCCATTCCGGCATCGAAGGTAATGGGATTATTAAATTTTGGTTTTTTTTTTTATTTGGGTTTTGTCTGTGTTGATGTTTTGTTAACAGTGTAAACAGAGGATAGAGAGTGAGATTTTATCTTCAATTCAACGTTGAGTTAGTGAAGGGCAAGGCTTGATGTAAGGGTCAAGGCTATTCTTTTGTGGCCTAGAGATTATGGTTATGAATTACGAAACAGTCTCTTTTTGAAAATACAAGAGTAAGGCTGCTTATAGTGTGTGGGAACCTTGTGCACTGAGAATACTGATGTGAAGTTGGGTTAATGAAGGTCATTGTTATTGTTGCTTGATGGCTGTGCTTTATTGGATACTTTGGAGGATATTGTTAGTCCACTTGCATGGAATTGTGTTAGTATGCTTTTGCTATTATGGTCTGTTTTTATTACTAGATTATAGTTTTTCTTTGGTAATTACACAAGTTGTTGTGGTAAGTTTATTGGATCATTGCGTGATGTTTGTATTTCATTTTGAACTTGGGAGGATATTGTTAGTACAATTGCATGAAATTGGCTCTTTATCTTTTTCTGTTGGGGTTTTCTCCTAGTTAGATTGTAGCTTTTTGTTTTTTGGGGTGGAAATATAAATTTGGTGGATATTGCTGGAGGTGGATTGGAGTCCTATACACAGAAAGTTGCAATGGGAAAATCACTGCAACTTTTATTGTAAAATAATCATTTTGGGTTTGTGATTTGGTGGAATGTTCCATAAGAATAAGGGGATTCTTTTAGATATGATCTGACGAACATACTGTGTTGATCATCTCCTTGACATATGGAATAGTGTGCCTCATTTGGTATGATACTTAGTCATAAGTTTAGATTTGATGTTTGGCTAAAGTGCACTTTGACCTCGCCTATGTTGGCACTTGTCTGTGCCTTGTGGCTTGTCCGTGGGTACCTGGACCTTTGGCCCCTTTATGCTCCTTGTGCCTGTATGTACTTCATTATTGGACCATAAGAGTGCAATTGTGAAATATGATCAAGTCTTGGTGGTCTCCATGCAATGCTTATGGTGGAGTTGCTTATTTGCTGGAAATATGATTGAAAATACCGTGTATCCTTGGCTGTTTCTAACAATACAGAAGGAACAAACTTGGTAGACAACAAGAAAACTACACCTAACTTGACGAGTGGGAGGAAATTTCATAAAATTTGAATTGTTTCTAGTCAAGTGTGGAATTTGGCAGTTTCTGTGTGGAATATTCAGGCAGCTATGCCTCCAAATGCCAAAAGAATTAAACTGATTGATTCCAATGCCAGATGACATGGTCCTTAGTGGCATTAAAATTTGATCTCAATTCTATGTTCTATGCCAATAGTTGTCAGTCATCGCATAAATGTTACTTTTTTACCACACACATGCACATATTCATTTTTACATGTAAGTATATATTATCAAAGCTGAAATAAAGTTGATAAAATGCATATGTCATCTGCTTAATATTAGAAATAATCTAAGTATTTAATTCAAATTCTAATTTGACATTTACTCAATAGTTGGTTTGTAGTCTTTCTTAAAATTTTAATAAAATTAAAATTTCAATATTCATCTTATTTATTCAATTTACTTCATTATAATTTAATATGTATTATAATTTATTTAATTTATGTTAATAATTATATATATATATATATATATATATATATCTAAAATTTGCACAACGCAAATATTCATTTAAGAAAAATAAAAGGACAAGAGAAATAATTTTTTTTAAAAAAAAATCCTAAATTTCTCTTTTTAAAAAAATGAAAAATATTTTTAAATTTAAATTTTTAATAAAAAAATTCATAATTTATTTTTTTCCTTTTTGTTTTCTTAAAAGAAAACTACTTTAAAATTCATTTTTTATTTTTAAAGAAAAAAAAAACTTATAATTTAAGGTTTTTTTTTTCTTTTTGCATTAAAATAAAATACAAGCAAAATGCACTTTTCAAGAAGTATTATAGATTCATGCATTGCGTGGGTCTAATACCTATATCTGTTTATTGGTGCTTTTCCGCCAGCATTGCCAGATTTAACTTGTGCAGTGAATTAACCAATTTGTATCTGGTATGATAATCAGTACATGGTATGGAGTTTGGCTTTGGTGCCCATGAGTACGCTAGCAGCGGTGTATTCGAGGTGGAACCAAAAAGTTGTCCAGGCTTCATCTTTCGACGGTCAATCTCACTGGGTAGCACCAACATGTCCCATTCAGAAGTACGATCATTTATGGAGCACATTTCTGTGAAGTTTCATGGTGATTCTTATCATTTGATTGCCAAGAATTGCAACCACTTTACTGAGGAAGTCTGTCTGAGGCTAACAGGAAAGCCTATTCCAGGATGGGTAAATCGGTTGGCTAGAGTAGGTGAGTTGCCAAGGCTATGTTAGAGTTAAATAGATAATTTCCATGTTTAGCCCACACATCAAAGTTATCAAATTCTCTATTTGTTCTGCTTTTTGGAATATGGAAGTCACAGGGCCAGCTAATTAAATATTGCTAGTAGTTGGTATTTCCCTTTATTCTCTTATTCAGTAGTCATCTCAGTTATTAAGAATGGCCATACTCGAAGATAATTTCACATCTTGCTGTGTTTAATCTGGCAATACAGCTGTGTCATTTATATTAATTCCCTTTATGGTGCTCTCTTTTCTATCTCATCAATGTATTTTCATTTGAAGTTTCAGGTTCTTTCTGTAATTGTCTACTGCCAGAAAGCATCCAGATAACAGCAGTTAGACATCTTCCTGATCATCCAATTTATTCTGGTAAGTTGTTCTATCTACCATGTTGCTGTGGCTCTCTACATCAGAATTTTCAAAACTATTAGACTCTCTTATTTTGCTGAAGAGAAGTTCTTCCATATTGACTGGTAACAATTAATGAACTGCATAAAGTGAAGAGAGATTTTCTAGGCTTGACCTTGGCCGTTTTGTTTTTTATTCACACAATGGAATCATTGACTTCTATATTTGAAGTACTATGATCTTTCCAAAAATGTTCATGGGTGTCTTTGCTGGTGTAATCCAGTGTTGATCTAGATTATAGGCTTTTTTTATTCTTTTTTTTTTTTTTTTTGGCATGCTTCTCACAATTTTGAGAACATTTTAAGGAGCAGTGCATCTGTAGTCGAGGAATCAGTCTTTTTTGGACTGGGTACAAACATTTCTTTGTGAATGACTACTCCAATGGTGCATCAGAAGGGATCTTTCAGTTGCAAATGTATGGAGAGAGAGAGAGAGAGAGAGAGAGAAGCGAGGGATGTGGATCTTTCAGTTTCACAGAAAATGGCTATGTGTGAACTAGAGGGGACTGATGGCCATGTTGCTTTGTTACCTTGATCCATTTATTGTCCTGTGATATATTTAACATGTTACCATTAGTTCCTTGATTCAACTTCGTTGCCAATACAGATGATGATGATGGATCCGGGTCAATTGCATCATCTGCAACAGCTGGGAGTGAAGGAGAGGATGTGGATCACCATCTGCTCACTACACCCAATGGTGATGTTGCTTTCCTAAAGGAAAAGCCAGTCAGGTTAGCGAGGGAGCTCATGTGACAAAATTCACCATCTGCTCACTACACCCAATGGTGATGTTGCATTCCTAAAGGAAAAGCTAGTCGGGTTAGCGAGGGAGCTCATGTGACAAAATTCACGCATTATCGATAATTCTTTCTGTCTCGGGTCTTTGTGTGGTACTTGTAGCCTAAGATCATTGATGTGCCAGTGGATGTGTCTTAGCTAAATTATTTAAATGTTTCAACTGTCTTGTGATGCAATATCTTGCCGAGACTCCCTGATGCCTATAAATTCTTGTCCGAACATTTTGATTGTACTTCACCTTGTTCCCAGTGAGTGGTATTTTAGGGTATATATAGGCTTGTTGTGTTGTTAATAGATCAAATTCAAAGTTCTCAATTGTTAATCTTCTTGTTCAACTGTTTGAGACGACTCTGCATTTTGTGGACAGTGGACTTTGCCAAGGCATTTGATGTTAACTCCTTGATAGAGATCTTTGCATATGTTGATACACATGGCATTCTATGACACAGCTACCATAGAAGATTTGGTATATTTTAGTGGAGGGAAGAACCTGATGCACATTTAATTTTTGATAATGAAAATGATTCATTGATTTGGTGCAAAGAGAGCTTCATTGCCTATATGGATTATGATGATGAGAAAGAAAAATGTGCTAATTTTTCTCAACGCAAATGTTAGTATTATTTATTTATTTTATTTAAAAAAAAAAAAAAGAAAGAAAGAAATGAAAAAAAGGCTCTAGTGGTCATGATATGTAATTCGAACATTGAATGGTAAAGGTGAAGCAGAGACCATCATCATTTGTAACTCTTAAAAGGAAAAGGCCAATCGGTTGTGAATTTATGTACCAATTTCTGGAGCTATCATCTTGTTTGTTTGTTTATACAAATTCATTATTTGGGTCAAACAAACTTCTCTATACAACTTATCCGACTTAAAAAAAAAAAATTGAAGCCAATCAACAAGCTCCATGACTTGGGCAAATACCCGACGACTTGCAACAGAAGTCGTGATGATCAAACTCAATTGAGCGGACGCCAAACGCAAGAAGACTCAAAGACTTTGTGGCTCCTGAAGTTTCCCGTATGACTTTGCCTCTTTCCTACTCATTGCTTCCCGCCGCCCGAGGACAAAAGAAGAGGTGGAAAATGACTGGAGAGGTTTGGATCATCAACAAAATGCTTCCTTGAAACTATTTCTTCTAGAATTTATACAAGCACACTTGCACAAACACATATTTTAAAATTGTTTCCTTTAATTAATTTACCTCTCTGCCAAGCAAAGTGGGTGGACTGCGGACTCTTTTTCCGTGTCTTTTTCAACTTTTTCCATCTTTATATATTACTTCAGGAGGAAATGGCGTGTAGAGGCTAAGCAATGAATGGGAGCACCCTCTTCTTCTACGTCTTTTTCTTGTCTTCAACATTTCCGATAAGCATAGTGGCTTCTCAATCCAACTGCTCCAGGATCAAGTGCAGTGATGCATCTCCTGATATTGGTTTCCCCTTTCAAGTACCAGGCCAGCAGCCCCCACACTGCGGCTTGCCTGGTTTCAAGCTACTTTGCAAAGAAAACGCCACCAAAATTCACTTCCCGAGCTATGGAGACCTTGTGGTGAAATCCATATCCTACAACATCAGAAAACTTGATCTCCTTGACCCCAAGAATTGTGTCCATGGAGCCTTTCTCAATCTCAACCTCTCTCTTACGCCGTTCCAATATTACTATGTTGTGAACAATTACACTTACATCAATTGCTCTACTAAGCTTCCGCCTTCATTTTCAGAAATTCCATGCTTAAGTGGTTCCAAACACCATGTTTACACTGTGGAGTCTTCTTTGGTTGTGCCAGTATCTTGTGGGGTGGTGAAAACTGTTGCTATTCCATTTGCATATAGTCCTTATATTGCTGACAACAGTTTTGGCCTTGGATTAACTTGGAGCTTACCAGGATGTCAAGATTGTGAAGCCAAAGGAGGCCTGTGTAGATTCCAGTCGAAAGAAGGAGCCCAAATAGAATGTCTTGGCATAGGACAACTTGATAAAGGTAGCATTTTGAATGATTTGAGTCTTTTGTTCTCTCGATCATGGCCATTGATTCATTTTCAGTTAAATCTAACACCTGTAATGGCAACCAACCAATACATTTTTCCCAAAGTCAATTGAAGGGCAGGTTGTAGAGCAGATAATTTCATGTCTAATCAGAGGTCATTGGACTGTGGGTCATCATACATAAAAAAACAATCGCACTTAAAAAACACTTTACTGAAATTTTTGTCAGGCTCTAGTGGTAACGGCGAATTTAAACTTGGTGACGGCTAGGCACCAAGTGGATTTTAAAGTAATTAGTAAGGATTTTATCAAATGTGGCAGATTCAAATTAAATAAAAATGTAATCTGGAAGACGAGGGTTGCATCAAATGATTAGGGAAACAATTACTTTCACAATCAAAATATGTATACTACACATGGATCAACAAAAAATATAAAAAAAATAAGGAATTTTAGGAAAAGAAGGAAAAAAAAAAAAAAAAACTGGAAATATGATGGAAATAAGGATCTTCCAAGTGCACTTTGGGTATGCTTCCTTCCTTTAAACTTTCCTTCCTTTCTCAGTTTTGAAATGATTAACTAATTGATCCCCAACTGCGCAGGATTTTCCATAGAGGGTTCAGTTTCAGGCGAGATCTTTGGCAAGCTTAATGTTCTGTTATGTGTTCTAGCAGTGATGGCACTGGCAAGCTTCAAGATTTATCAGTCAAACAAGCTGGATGGACTCCTAGAAAAGGGACCCTGCTTGGATTACCAAGGGATATTGGAACAATAATTGCTAATTATTGTGTAGAAGATGTGTACCAATGGAGAAAGCCGCAGGTTTAGAACTGGATTTGGCCATACAAAAAGAAAGAAATTGGCACAAATCCTCCTTGTTGGATTTCTGAAAAAGTGTTCAATATTTGCGATAATTTTTCTATATTTTAAATTATTTTCTTTTTAATGGAGAAATAATGGACAAGTGATGCCAAAATATCTATAATTTCTTTCTTACCTTTTTTTTTCTTTTTAGTTTCTTTGGTTTGTAAATTAGTTATGGTGGTCTTAATTTTCTCAAATGTCAAAAGCAAAAACAAAGATATTTTTAAGTTTTCTGCAAGACTAAGTGTATTTCTGTTACTATTTTCCATAATTAACGAATATATATGTCTCTTGATGACAGGTGTTGGGGATTATTGTGGTAGCCCAGGGTCAACAGCTCTGACTGCGCCAATGTCATTTTATGTCTGGCTCCTCAGGGAGTGCGTTTATGTTCCTTCAATTTATTGTACACAGATACTGCAAATAGACAATAAAAAATATAAAAAATTATTAAAATAAAACTAAGCTAAGAAATACGTATATTGAATTAAATGTTAATTTTATTTATTTAATATTTCTTTTATTCTTATGTGTTTAAGTGTGCCTAAATTTTATGTACGTAAATTTTTTATTATTTTTATTACTAAAAATATCTAAATAATAATAATAAAATTGCCACTTAACATTATAACATTTTATTAGTAAAATTCTAAAACTATAAAAGGTAAAAGAAAAGTTTTTATTTTATATTTTTTTTATTAAATAGTATCTTGTTCTAAAATATGAGATTTAATAAAATATTTTAAAATTAAATAAAATATCTTAAAATTTATTAATAATTTATTAATTTCACAAATATTTTTTGTCTTATTTTTTTCTCAAAAACACTTTATATTTTTACTCAATTTCAAACTATTTTACTTGATTTTGTAAGTTTTTACTAAATTTCATGATTTTAAATAATTTAAATTTATTTATTTATGTTGATGGGACTACTATACTCTCCAAAAAGAAGAGTAAAGTGCAACAAGAATTACTTTATTAATTAATTGATATTGAAGTGTCACTTAAAGCAAGAAGCACATTTCTGATATTTTACCATAAAGCACGCCCGACCTCTATGAATTAGAGCACGCTAAGAACCAAAAACAGCTTTAGAAAAAATGAACATGGACATAAAGCAATCAACTCTTCTTCTCTCTCTCTCTCTCTCTCTCTCTCTCTCTCTCTTTTTTTTTTTTTTTTTTTTTTTTTGAGCAGAGAAATCAAGAAGGGAATGAAATATTCATTCAGTCTCTAAGAATGAATGAATTAAAAAAATCATTAAATATCACTAATATTAGAATTGTCTTTAAGAATGAATTAATCAAAAAAAAAAAAATCAAGTTCTTCTTCTTCTTTTTATTTCTTGAGGCTAAGCATTTTGGTTTCTTACTTTATTATTGCCCCTTTTACAAAGCATTTTGTTCTTTGAGGGGAGAATTCTCAAGTGAACTCGGTCTATTAACATGGTGATAAATACAATAAATAAAAATAACTTTAGTCACTGGCTCGTAATCTGTGGTGGGCCGACGGGATTGATACTGTACTCTTACTCCCAACTGTAGAGTTGGATGCACTGCTCCAATGTGGCATTACTTTCATCTCCGTTACTATTTTTAGTTTATAAAGGCCCTTATATTGGAAGTTGCTGCTTGCACCAAATCATAAGGATATTTTTATTTTTATTTTATTTTTTAAAAAAATTAATTTAGAGGTACTCTTTTTACACAAGTTGTAAAAAAAAAAAAAAGATAATTTCTTTGACATTTTATGTCATCTCGTATTTTAATTAATTATAATTATTTTTAAAATTATTACATAATAATATTTATTAGACATATATAAATACAATAATATAGTTAAATAATTTTTTTACTTATTATTTTATTTATTTATAATTATTCCTTTGTGATAATAAAAATTATAATTAATTTATATTTTGTACACTACCTCAATAAGTATTACTAACCACCTTTACTTAGTTATGATTTTCGATTTGTCAAACCCTATAGTTAAGTTAAGTTCCCAGCAAAAAAATTTTAAGCATGGCAAACCAAACAGACTTATAAGGAAAAATATGAATAATTATAAAAAAAATTATATATTATATGCAAATTTGAATTGTGACACAATATTGATTTCGCGGGACTCTGTTTTATGTATTTTCTTAATTGTTAAAATAAAAAAAAAAATTGCCATAAAATGGTGCAGTGTTTTTCTGTCAGTTAATCAGGTTTTTTTCAGCCAAAATCTCATACAATCGTGGAGTCTAGAAAAAGGTTATTTATACTTTGTCTTGCCTTTCTTGTAACAGAGGCACTATTTCTTTTGTCTTCTAAGTCAAATGTTTACCGTTTTAATCAATTCTCAACAAAGCTGAATTGATTGAGTTATGCTGAACAATGTAGGGAGCCTTATTTATAATATATATATATATAACTATCAGATCATATATTCCAACCAACAGTGATAGGGGTGGTTTATTAAATATAATATCCAAGAAATACAAAAAGAAGAAATGCATACACAAACAATATCTAGATTAGACATAAGGCTGCCAAGCTCTGTACTTGGACAGCATGGGAAGATTATCCACAATAAAATAATAACAGCTGTTAATGCATTCCTCCACAAAGTAAAACCATATTCGTCGCCAATGCGGCTTTATGTATAGAACTGGGGCCAGTCCCAGCAGTACGATGCTGTAAGATGGTAGAAAGCTTTGATAAAATGCATCCATGTTTATAAAGACCGTTTCGTCATCGTGCTTACCTGAATTCTGGGAGGATGGTGGAGGTGATGGAGGTGCATCGCAACTTTTAATCAGCGGCGGTCCACACAGCAAAGGATTATCCTCGTAGCTTGTATTGTCGAATGTTAGGAATTGTGCAGTATCTGGGATCTTTCCAGACAAGTTGTTGTGTGCTACGGTAAAAACCTCTAATTGGTACAGTTGAGTAAGTTGAGAAGGAATTTTTCCATTCAAGTTGTTGTATGAAAGATCCAAACTCTCAATTTCCTTCAAGTTTGAAAAAGTTGATGGGATGGAACCTATCAAACGGTTGTGGGATAGGTTTAGCATCTTAAGGGTGCTAAGTCTTCCGAGTTCTGGTGGAATCTCTCCAGTCAAATTGTTGCAGGAAAAATTAATTTCAGAAAAGTAGGAGAGTAGCCTTCCTTTGTAGAAATAAGAAATTTTCTTTGTCGTAATCTCCGCATATGGCTGAAAAATGGATTCATTATTCCGAGAAGAAACGATCCAAAGATTTTCAGAAGAGGTTCCAGCTCTTAAGCAAGGGAGAATATGACCAGAGAGGTAATTGTTAGAAAAATCTATCGAACTTATTTTGTCCAACTTGCACAATTGAATTGGTATTTCACCTTCGAAGTCATTATTGTTCAAAAGCAGAAAACCAAGGTTAGAAAATGTACCAATCCATCCTGGAATGCTGCCACTAAAATAATTGCGGCTAAGATCCAACATCACCAAATTAGAGCTGTTATAGAATGCATTTTCCAATGGCCCTTGCAATCTATTCTTCGACAAATAAACTTGTTCTATGCTCGAAGGGAAATTTGAAGGAAGGCTTCCAGAGATCTTATTGTCTGAAAGGTCCAGAATTCCGAGTGCATACATGTTTCCTGTCCACTGTGGGAGCTTCCCGTAGAGGCTGTTGTGACTCAGATCCAATATAATAAATGAGGAACTATTAAATAAACTGTTCGGGATGTGGCCTTCCAAACTATTGTTTGAGAGCATGAGCATTCTTAAGATTGGGCAACCAGTGGCCAACTGCCCAGGTACCTCTCCTGATAATCCATTATTGGACAAGTCCAAGCTTACCATTGAGCTCATATTAACAATGGAAGGAGGAATTCTCCCATTGAAACCGTTTCCTGACATGTTTAAATGCTTCAAGATTGGAAGATATGCTCCAATTAGTGCTGGAACATGGCCACGAAAGCAGTTCTCTGAAATGTCCAAGTGTACTAAACTCGTATTTGAATGACTTGGCCACCGAAGTTGTCCTGAAAGGGAATTATTGGCCAAGTAGAGCTCAGTCAAGCCCGTGTTATTCTCTAACAGCCAATATGGAAATCCTCCGCTCAGTTGGATGTGCGAGAGATTAACATAATTTAGATTCTGCTGGCAGTAAAGGAATTTAGGAAACCTTCCGCCGTATCCGTAGCCAGACAATGAAAGTAGATTTAATTGGAACTTTGGGGTCAAACTATGCTGCTCTGTTTCAGCAAATATATTATTTCCGTCAGCCACCAAGAAACTAAGTTTTGTATGGTTGAAGAATGGGCTGAGCGTCACTGGAATGTGGAATTGATTGTCTGAAAGATCTAGGATTTCAAGGGATTTTAGGGCCCTTAGAGGAGATAGAGATATATTCCCTGTCAATTGATTGTCAGAGAGATCTAATTCCCGAAGAGATGTCAAATTAGCCATACACGGAGGCAAGGTACCGGTGTGATAATTTCCGCTCATGTCTAGTTCTTGAAGCTGCTTTAGTTTGCATAAACCTGAAAATTATTTGGTAATAAGGAAGTTAGCCAAAATTAAGGAGAGACGCACACAACTACTGGCACCCAATGGGGTATATGCACCATGCTATCATTGAGACTAGTGGCAGTCAAGTCTAGTTTTTTCAGACTCTTCAGAGGTGGCCAACCTAGGAAAATTAAACGAAAACAGAGAGCTATCATTCAAGAAAACGTAAAGCATTGGGGAAGCTAAAACTACTATTTTTTATTTATCTAAAAAAAATTAATTGTTTTGCAACTTTATTGTTTAATTAATGTCTATGACGTGGGTCCAACTTAAATAAAATATGGTACGATCGTTTAGAGCAAGAAATGCAGCTCTAAGGAAAAGATCCCTGACGGGTGATTGTGGAGTAGACAAAAATGTTGAAATTTACCTGGATTAATTTGGGAACCGTTCAACCCTCGCACGGACAATTGTCGAAGAGAAACCAGTGCCCCAATGCTTTGGAGGAAGTTATCATCCACAGTAGTATCATATAAGGATAGCCCTTCCAGATTGTTCAAATCGTAGGACCCTGGTAAATTTAGGCAAAAATAATAAATTATACGAAGCAGAAGTTCAATCGTGAAAATAACAATTAAAAATTAAAAAAAAAATATATATATAAGTATGTTTAGATATACAAGAATGACCAAATGATATTCCTTCTAGATTGCTGGATGTTAAGCGAAGGATCCTAAGGTTCGGAAAGAAATTGTGAAGCGATTGCATTGCATCTCCCCTGATTCCTCCAAGACCAAGGTAGCTACAGTTGCTCCAGCTTTTATTGACTGCGAATGCCCAAAGCATTATATCATGATCTCTCTTTATGGTAAGTAAAAGAAATGTATGATATACAAGTGACTCTTAGAACTCATGGGCGAAACGCACTTTTTTTTTTTAGTAGTTCTACCATATTAAATAAACCTTTTCCAATTAAATACAACACTTAACTTTTGTATTTTAGCAATGCTGAATGTAGTAACATGCAAGTGCAACCATTAGTTTTTGTCATAAATATATATTAAAAATATTATTTTTTATGATTATTATTTACACTCTAAATTTTTCTTAAAATTTTTAAAAAAATTTATACTTGGTAACTTAAAATATTAATTTTATATTATCTGATTCTACTGATCAAATATTGAAAATATACTTATTTTGTGAACTAAATTAATTATTAATTTCTTCAAATTGAAAAAATTGAACCATAAAAATTTTGTAGCTTGTAGAAGCATGATCTAAGGAAACAACATCATCTCTAAAAAAGATAAATATACGATATGAGATCTTATTTTTTCATACAACGAGAGAAAATAAAAAATATATAATATTTTTTATATTTTAAAGAGATTGTAAATAAAAATAAAATTTATATAATGTATTCAATTTAAGAAAAAGTTAAAAATTTGGATTTATACCTCCTGCAGCCACAAATCCAGTAATCTCATTTTCGCTTAGATCTAGGGTCTCCAATTGACTTAGAGCATGTAATTCTGAAAACAAAGAATTGAAATTAAAAAATCTCTGTGATATATTTTTTAATTGCTAAAAAATTAAGACGGTTAAAAACATTATATCTAACCTGTCATATTTATTGATCCTTTTAGCTGATTGTATCCAAGATATAGTCGTTTTAGAAATGAAAAACCTGTAAGAGAAAACAGAATTAAAACACTTATTAAAAAGTAAAAATTATTTTTTAAAAAGTAAAAATTAAAATAATATCATTTTATTTCACAATTAGTTAAAACAACTTATTAAAATTTTTTTATTTTATATTTGAATACATCTTTCTTTTTATTCTTTTAATCTTCCTTGATATAAAAAAAATAAAAAATATCATTACTAAAAATTTATAATTTTTTATTTATTATGCTATATTATTTGTTAAACTTTTAAAATTAAAGATATAGCTTTGGGGGCGGGGGGGGGGCTTGTCATTCCCTTGTAATGTTCTTTCCTTGCAATTTTGAAGTTTCAGCTGCGAATTCTTCTATTGTTTTGGGCGTTGTTAATTTTTGCAAAGAATAGAAAAAAGGAAGCAATCAACAATTGAATCCCATTCTTTGATCCTCTCCCCATCTCAGTATTTCAACTTTTTCTTAATGATTCTTAAGTTAGTTTTTCGACAAAACTTTTAGACTCAGACCTGATTTTATCTATTATCCAAAACAAAATTTATTTTTTAAGAGTAAATTATTTCACTAAGATATATTTAATTTTTAATTATTTTTAATTTTTTTATTATTTAATTTAAGTGTAAATAAAATCGTTTACATTAATATTTACAACAACTTGTATCATTTAATATATTTAAACTTTATGATAGATATTCGAATATTATATATGTAATTATATTTAAATTTTATGACAACAATTTGTATGGTTTTCTTATTGTAATTAATATTTTTTTAAAAAAAATATATAATAAAATAAAATATATTTGATAAAAAAAATTATCAATTAATTTTTATAACTGTATATAAAAATAGTTACCATAAATCTTACCTTGAACATCAACTCTTCCTTTTAGTTTGTTGTCGGATAGATACAAAAATTTCAAAGATGAAAGGCCACGCAGCGATGATAAGATACCCTCGTTGAATTTATTTTCAGATAAAATGAGAAATTCCAAGTACACAAGTTTTGATAATTTCTCAAAACCTGCATATTTAATAAAAGTATAATATCATGAATAAAATAAATAAATAAAATATATCTTGCTATTTATTTATAAATTATCTCTTTTTTTTCTTTTAAAAGAAAAAAAAATGTTATTTTATACTATGATTATGAAATAAACAAAGCAAAGAGCTGTAGAAAGATGACCTTCGTTCTCGGTACAACCATGTATTTGGTTCGATGATAAGTCGAGAAATGTCAGATCTTTGAAAGGGAGAAACAAAGTAGCATTCAGGTACCACCCTCCATAAGGGGGATCCACTGCATACGAAAGATCAAGTTCGGTGACTCGATTCGTCGTTGCGTTGCACGAGATTCTTGACCAAGTACAGCAATCAGCATCTATCCCCCATCCAGACACAGGTTGGTAATCATATGGAGGTGGAGGACTGAAGGAAGACTTGATTTGCAAAAGAGCAGTTCTCTCGTGTTCCCAGCAACCATGACACCGAGTCCCCCACTCCTCCAATAACAAAACCAATATCACTACCATCCATGACCTAATAATACCCACTCGCCCCATTTGAATGTTCCCAGCACCTCTTACTCTACTTGGCTTAGTAATATTTGTTATCATCGAGAGCAGTTCAGGGTCTTCAATATATGGACGGAGACGGAGTTGCATTTAGGTACTTTTAATGGTAGGGTCCCATGTTTGTGGAAAACGAAAAAGGAAAAAAAAAAATCACAATTTTTAGTCTTACAGTACTATCGTATGAATTAAAAATAATAATATATTTTTTTTATTTTTTAAAAAATTTACATTATTTACAATACTATAATTTTATAATTTTACCAAATTATTCGAGTGTTTTTGACTATAAATTTTAATTTTACAAAAATTTATTTTTTAACACAAATTATATTATTTTTACTTTATGATTTTCGAAACCATTATTATTAATAATAATAATAATTATTATTATTATTATTATTATTATGATGTTTAGGTTGAAGAGACTTTAGACTTATGCCTAATCATTTCAATTCTATACGGAGTTTTTTACGGTTTCATAAATTCACTTAGTAATTAATTAATCTATCTTAAAGAATTAGAATATATACCGTGTTGTTCGGTTCTACCAGCAGTTGACCGTCACAATCAAACAGTCAAGTCTTCCGTTTACGTTTCATTCGGGTCGTCTCGTGGAAAAATTGGTCTGCAGGGCAGTTGCTAGGTAACATCAACCTTTAATTTAATTTCATCACGACTTGACCTTTAACTTGTTAGGCTCAAATTGACTAAATTAGGCTCTAGACAAGCTCAATCCACAAGAAAACCACATTGGGTTAGAAGCTTTCTATGGTGGATTGGCCCATTAGTTACCACGGGAGCTGCGGGGTCCACTCCCTGAGAAGCCTGCACAAAAAATGACAGAGTGCAAGAGGACAAATGATTTTTAGTGGCCAGAAAGTCAGTTGGAGGCTGGGCCGAACGTCTTACAAGGAAGTCCTTCCCATTTCAAAAGAGAGTTAATATTTGTTTGGTTCTGGTTCTCCACCGACCGCCACGAAGTAGCAACGGCCCATTTACCTTGCTTCGCATAGGATTATACAATATATATTGTCAAGTGGAATGGATAGATATCGTAGCGCAGCAATGCTTAATAAGGGTTATACAATATGTGTGTGTGTGTGTGTGTGTGTGTGTGTCTCTCTCTCTCTCTCTCTCTCTAGTATCGTTATTTGTGGGAGAGAAATGGGCGTTGAGTTGGGTGTAATAAGTTGTGCCTAATGTCACATGTAAATGCCTCCGGTTGTCTAACCATCGATCCACGTAACTTGTCATCGCGTTGGTTGTTGAGAAAACTCTCTTGTTTGCATGGTATACAAGTTAGAGTTGAGCCATTTTTCTGTTATTGAAATGGGAGAGAGAGATTTGTACGTGGACATCATCTTGTTGAATTATTAATTCATCATTAATTGTTACATATCATGTTTTCCTTAAACAAACCGATTTTTTTTTTTTTTTAATCGAGTTGTTAACTACTCATGTATGTACCTTTGTATATACGAAGCTGTCTGAAGTCAAACACAGTATCTGAGGAACTAAATCAACTCTAGGTAAACAAACAAAAACAAAAAGTTACTAGTATATGTTACGTTGGTTGGGCCACTCTAAGTCAAATGTGACCTATCTATCTCCTACATCATGTCATCCTGCGCCTAGACTAGACCACATAATTGATCATTGGTGGAACAAATGCAACTGAAAGAAAACAAAATTAAGGATACACCCAATAGAGAGATTAATGATCACAAACCTAAGTGGAGTGGGATATGCTTATACCCATATGTAATCTTTTATATCCATCACCCGTTCATCCTGAGACAGGGATAACTAGCTCAAACTTTCAACCCAAGGAATAAAAGCACAAAAGACATGGACTGGCTGATCATCTCTCTCTCTTTTTGTTAATCGACTCCAATTGAGATTCAAACTCGGGAAAACTTCAGCAATTGGTATTATCTCTATAAATTTGCTGCTGTTTGCGGAGGTGCACTTGCCTACGCTGAATTAATAAGAATTGAATAATGCCCACATGAGTCCCACGTCTAGCTAAGCTGGCTTACAAGGCAAGTTAGCCTTTTTTATGCTGAACCAGCAAATTCTTGTGAGAGACGCTCGATGTTCCTTCTTGACGTAACTTTGTCGACCTCAAATGCTTTCATCACATTCTTAAGACCTCCGTGCACAACAAAAGGTGGCTTTAAAATTTCCAAGAAGCCTAATGGAAAAACAACAACATATATATGTGACTACAGTTTGATTATCCCAGGATCCACCAAAGTTGATGGGGATTTAAAACTTTCCCAAAGGTCCCATTCACTTTTGTGAACCTTGACGGATTTGGTTGACTAAACAAGCATTGAATTTGGTTAATTTGACAAGAAGCTATACATTTTTAGTTTGCTGGTTTCATATCAGTACATGTGTGTGTTTGCTTCAAGCTGATCTGCAGAAAGAGCTATTGGTGCCATTCACTTTGTGAACCTAAGACATTCTGAATGGCTTGGTAGTACGCAAGACTCAGATTTGGTTTCAGCTTGAGCCATATCGGCGGTGACTTAAACTTTAATGATGCATCTTTTTTAGGTTAAAAACTACAAAGAAACAGAATTCCAATCTCTCCATCATTAGCATTGAATGCACCTTTTTGAAGCACTACTGACCTGGTCGATGGAATGTTTTTAATGGCAGTTGGGATTCATGTGAAAAGAAGACTGGAAAATTATTCACGATGAAGACGTAGCTTACGTGCACCTAAATTGTTCCCTCAACTGTCTATTGATCCATGGATTTGTTCTTTTCTCAATATTTGTCTTGTTGACTCACTGGTTAAGATTGAAAATCATTTGCATATCTTTCTACCACCCAACTAGAAGGCATAAAAAGACAATGCTAGTTTTCTTCTCGATTCCAGACACAACTCAATTTACAAGGGTTTAAAAATCCAACTTTAAATGAAAACATTATTTGTGCTCTTATATTACAGTTGAGGAAAAATGAGAAAAAGAAAAATAAAAGAACTTCAATTTATGTGCAATTCAGAGGCTTAATATACATGGATGTCCACACTGATACCTCCCAAGTTATCAGAGCTGATGGAGCAGCCGCTTAGCCTGCTTATTAATTGCTTGTTCA
The DNA here is from genome assembly GCA_021464305.1 of Kandelia obovata. NCBI lineage: Eukaryota > Viridiplantae > Streptophyta > Magnoliopsida > Malpighiales > Rhizophoraceae > Kandelia > Kandelia obovata. Next base: position 1,919,405 of record JADCRA010000363.1, read on the forward strand.
AAATCTTTTTATACATCCAGCAGCGCAGCCAGAGACATGAAATTCTGGCCCGAGCTGCCTCACCAGCAACTCGGACACGGTAGACAACTCTTAGATCTGCCCATATGGCACTTCCAACAGCTCCTGATTGAAGACTTGCATCATAGCCATCAAGATCTGCTTCGCTTATAACTACTACAGATCCATCATCAAAGGCCAGAAGCTCCTGTGGTGGTGATGGCCTCAGAGTTCTCAGTACCATGTCAGTTGTGTTGGTACAGTTACTCTTTTGCACCTTAAGATTATAATACTCCTGAACAGCCTGCAATTACAACCAACATCTTGTATTAATAAATATGCAAAGCCCTTCTCAAAACTTCAAAAAAGAAAAAACTTGAATAGGCAATCGTCTTTCATTTAAAATGTTAAGCAACATTGGAAAATCACAAATATCTTCAAGCATTTCCTTTTTCTTTTTTCCTCCAGGTCCACATAAAATTTGAAAAGCATCTAATGCATCTCTGCTAAGGAATTTACTGAAATCATGAATGGGCTTGCTTTGAATGTGAGGCTCGAGGGGATTAACAGAGAAAAAAGTGAAAAAATAAGAAAAAACTTGTAAAAGGAATACCTGCCACTGAGCAAATGCTAGAAGCACTCTAGGTCGGATTGACCTCACATAACCATATGCCACATCAGGGGTCATCTGCCTATGTTGCACCTGCATCCAGAAAGGAATACCTCAGACAAAGTGTGGCCGATGAGCAAAAAGAAAACCTTTCTACAATTTAAGCTCATTTCACAATTTACCAGGTAACAAAGGACAATAGTTGTGCTACGTCCACGACCAGCTTTACAATGTACATATGTAGTTTGCCCAGACAACACATTGGCTTCACAGAGTGCATAAAGGAACATTAGAATCAACAAAATGAGAAATCGATTAAACCCATGTAAGAAAAAAAAAAATCAGCCAATAGTTAGACAAGATAACAAAAGATGCCTAAAATACTTACCATGAATAAAATCTACTGCTTGGCATGTATCATGCAAGGATGGAGCAAAGCAATAGTCTCTTGTAGGAATTACCAAATGTTTGATGTCATGTGCCTAACAATGTTGAAAGAAGAGTTGAGGATGTACACAGCTTTCATACAAATGAAACCATAAAAATATGAATAGCAGAACAGTGCATGCATCATGTGTCCGAAACAAATTATGCTAATTGAAAAAATTCAATATGGTAACCTATTGCACAACATGAATTAATAACCTGATGAGCCTGAGATCCAGACTCATGAAGATTCAATCCATTCCAAGGAGAAAATCAAAGATACAATCAGAAGCACTCACATGATAGAGAGATGTTGGAACCAAAGTCTCATATGACTCATTCAGTGTGATTACTCCACCAACACCAACTTCCTTTAAGCATGGAACATCACTAGGGAATGGAACAGCACCTAACAATAAAAACTGCACGAGGATGCATTAGGACAGGAAAAAATGATCAATTCCCACAACAACAATAAACATGAAAGCAATGTAAATCTCCATGAGATGGGAGGCCCAAGGTACTACAGAGACTTCAGACAAATCTAGAAGGTCAGGCTGAAAGAAGTGCTTGATGAAATGAAATTATTAACAATGATCTTGCAAATAAATCATGCAAATAAAAACAGTGAGATCCGCAGATACCATAATCCTTCACACGCGGCCCCCACAGCTGGCAGGGCACAGAGGGAGACAGAGAACAAATAACAAGCTCTGCAAACATGCTTCCCCAATACAAAACAAGAAGAAAGAATAAAAAATGCACATTGCTCCGGCAAACAAGACCAGTCAAAAACTAAACCTATGCCAGTAGTCCTTCCCATCCAAAGTACAAGACACATAATTAATTGCATCAGCTATTAGTCACGCTAAATTCAGGATCACCTTCCTTCAACAAAGAGGAGAAAATAAGGAACGGACAATTCTACGAAACACAACAAAATGCCCAATGAGAAAACACAATCAAAAACGTGGTAATGAATAAGAAATAAAGCCATGCAGCAAACCCTTCAGTTCCTTGATTGGTAGGTTATACTGATGATGCAAAACCCGCAAAACAAACCATATGCTGGTAAATAAAACAAACATGACATGAATCATCCATCCACCCATTCATGCTGTCTGGAAAAACTATCACTGAAATTAAGTCTAAGACACTTAAAAAATAATCCATATAACAATCACAAATTGGTAAAAACCATCCACAAATATCCATGCCTGCCACATCCTTGCAAATATAAAAATATCGAATAATTGACTTAAAAGAGCTCAAAACGGAGAAATTATATACCTCATCAACCCTATCCCACCAGCGGAATTCGGCCTGAAGCTTGTTCCTAAAAACATTATAAAGCAAAGTCGGGTAAAACAGGGCCCGAGCTCCTGCTCCAATCAAAACCCTCTTCGCATGCCAACCGATAATCCCTTCACTATCACTCGTATTATCACCAACAGCCACACACGATTTCTCTTCCTCTTCCCTTCTCTCCACCTCACCCCCCGCATTCAATTCCTCAATGATCATCCCAAATTACAACCACTAAATACGAATTAGATTATTTTTTTTTTTAAAAAAAAGACCCTAATTAACTGCCAATATACAGAAATATACACGTATATCTATATATGCTTATTTATACAAATCACTGGAAAAATCTTTATAAGACTTTAAAAAAAAAAAAAAACCTAATGTTGTTCACGGAATTGACAGAGAAAGCTTCTATCTTTTGCAGGAAATACACAGAGAAATGATAATAAAAGAGATCGAATCGGAAGGAAATAAAATGTGATGATTTCTAAGAGAAACCACCATCGTAGGTGGGCAAACGGGGCTCGATCAAACGGCGATAACGCGGTGGATACGGTGGTTGTATAATAGGAAAGAGAGAAAGATCGGCGATCCTTTGATTTAAGTTTGAATTATTTGGGGGGCATGCCCTAGCTCTAGCATTTGCTTATTGCTTGGATGCACTGCTCCTTCAAAGGCTTCGACGTTTCAAATTCTCGCGAACGAGAGAGAGCAAGAGAGAGAGACAGAGGAGACGTAGGAAAGCGGATAAAGTGAAAAAGGAAGTTAGAAAAAATAATTATAATTATAATTTTTTTTAATTTGTCATTTAAATTATTAAAATATATATATATATATATATTTAAATAAATATAATCAACTCTTACAATTATAATATTAATTTATATATTAATTTTTTTAAATTATTCTATTCTTTTGAGCTTACTTACAAATAAAATTTTTTAATATAAAAAATATATTTAAATTTAGATTTATTAAAAAATAAATAATTTGATAATATTTTTATTGATTATAATAAAGTGATATATACAAAATATTAAAAATTATATATTATATATTATATGATAAATATTTTATAAAAAATGAGAGATAATCAATATTATAAAATATATTAAATATTCATATAAATATAATTATTTTCGAGTATTTATTATATTAACAATAAAAATTTTATATTATTGAATATGAATCAAAGAGTTCTATAAAAATTTCTCTATTCCTTTATTTTGATCCTTTTGCTGTTTTCACCGTTTGGACTATTTTCTTTGGGGTTTTTCTTTTCTTCCTATTTTTCTCATCGACTTGGTATAGGTGTTATCAACATACACTCGCCAATAATTATTATAATTTTTTTTTTTTTTTGTGATAGTTTTTAATTTTTCATCTAACTTTTGTGATTTCTATCTTAAAAACATAACAAGGATGATGATGATGATAATGGACAAAAGAGTTATTAGAATTTAGTTGTTGGATAGACTTATTAATTAAAGCTAAAGTGCCAGAACATATGATCACAATGAGAACATATTAATTCCTTCCCCTGTCAAAAATTGCTGCAAAAATAATGTCCCTATTATTATCATCACACAGTCATCGCCACCTAACAATAACCATAAATTAAATTGAAAGAATTGAGAACCTATGCTTTTGCTTAATTCTCAAAATTCCTGACTTCATTGTCTTGTAACAAATGGATATTTAAATGATACGGACATGTTTTCACTTAGGCAATGTGAATCAAGTGAGCGTTACAGAATGATCATATGATTAGATATCTTGCTCTCTTAATTATATTCTCGTTTTTTTCTTTTTATTCTTTTTTTTGTCTGATAGACAAATACATAAACTCAAGACCTCACTGCATGATAGAACCCAGCGATTGTGATCGTGACAAAAGAAAATGGGTCGACTAAGGAAGATTTTTTTTTGGATTAATTTAAGTTATTTACAAATTAATTTTTAAATTAATATATTAATTATTTAAATTTATTGTAAGAAAGATTTTTACTTGAAAAATAAATTATTATTTTAAAATTTTAAATTGAAGTACAAATATCAAAATTTACCACTTTATTTTTTTATTTCAACCTCAACGAACTCTTCACTTTCCCAACACTTCCCACCTCAGACATTTCCCACTTCATAACCAGTGAAACTGCAAGATGCCGATATGCTGATGCAATAAAACATTGGTGGATTTGTTAGGATTGCTTTGCAAGTGGGTTGCAGAATATATCGCCCGAAACAGCCGGTGGGGAAGTGTAAAGCGGAGATCTTGCAGGCATTTGATGAGATTGAAAGTGACAGAAAGCGAGTGAGTGAAAAGAAGGGACGTGCGCTTCGGATGACTCACAAGCTTAAATCAAGGGGCAGTTCCGTTCGTACCCATAGTAGAACAGTTGTATTTTTACTTTTACGTATTTATAATAATTAGAATTTAATTATTTAATATTCGATATGTATTTTTCCTCGTTAAGCAACAAAACTCTTCGTTGCATGTTCTCAGTACCATTACAATAGCTTATGTGGAACATTTTTTTCTGATCAAGCTTATGTGGAACATTTTTTTCTGATCAAGCTTATGTGGTAATTAGTTTGAGTGATACTTTTGTTTTTAATATACCTTAATGTTTTTCTTTGAAGTATATCCAATAATTGATTCATAACAGTTGAACCGGTTGGTTCACTGTCCAGTCAGTCAAAGGAGTAACATAATTTATCAAGAAGCTTCAAAGGGATATCCATTTTGATGCTATTCCTTTCTGCAATTAGGGACAATGTCTAGTCAGTCTATGTCGGAAAACAAGTCCTTTCTTTTTTCTTTTTTTTTTTTTTTAGTTGAAATACATGTTTGTGACTACCTGGATGAAAGAAAATCGATGAAGGGGATCTGGGTCTCACATGGCCGGCCTTTTGGGTTTTTTTTTTTTTTAAAAAAAAGAAAGTAAATTTTATACAATATACATTATTACTTTTAATTTGTTTTCTTTTCACATTTTATCATTTTATTGTATTATATCTTATCATATATTTTATTCTTTTGAAAAAATCTCGTAAAATTTACGTAGATCCAGCAAAATTTCCATCTTTACCTTCTTCTTTTTTTTGTGTTTTGTGTGTGTGTTTGTGAGAAAAAAATATGCATTTTCCACCGAAAAATGCTAGCGTACGCAGTCCAAAAGGAAGAACCTTAACCACATCCACGCAACCCATTTGGCCCTCACGTTATCCATATTCCCCAACGAATATTCTCCATCCTTTGCATCGATGGGTGGGTTTCCAATTGGCCATGCTTTTATTTTATTTCGAGTGCTGCCTTTTTTATTACTTTGTTGGAATATATTTCCAAGAACTATATAAATACGATTCTATAGAACATCAAATCAACGGCAGAGACAAAGCATCCATGGCAAAGTCATAGACTTTGGGTTACATCTTGATGCATCTTATAACTTTGTAGCCCATGAAATTCTATTTAAAAGTTTTAAGTTTTGATCTTCAAATAAAAATATATAATTTATAACAATAATAAAAATTATTCTATTAAATAATTTGTCATTTGATAGACTTTTTAATATAGACTAAAATATTTATAAAATTACGCACAATACAATTAACCAACTGTCATAAAGTGGGTTTATTAGTGGGAGGTGGTACCGTCAGCATTTTTTTTTTATTTTTTTTTTGCCACATCCTATGTATGAGTAAGAATATAGGTTGTTCACTTGCTTAAAATATATATATATGTATATATAAACTCTTTATCTTCAATCCCACCAACCCAATCACCCTTGTTCAGAAAAGCACAAATGAGAAAGGAAAAGCATTGGGGGTGCACTGAGTCATCCATATGCCATCCCTAGTCAATCTTTCTTTTTTATGAAAAAAATAAGAAATAAAAACAAGGAGGAGGAGGATCAAGATAGAGAATAAACAAGAGGGACTTGCCAAGAATCGTTGAAAGGAAAACTCATGCAAAAGCTTGAAATTTGTTCCCAACTCCCCAAAACTTTCCTCTCCACATTCTTCCTCTGCTTTCCTCTTCACTTCTCCTCAACACTAAGCCTTCTTTTCTTTCTTCTTCTTTTCCTTCTTTCTCTTCTTATTCTCTTCAACAACAACAACAAAAAACAATCAAAGACAAATCTCAGTACCTCTATATCTCCTCTTCAATGGCAGATGCAATTTACTACACCAAGCAACAGCATCAGCAGAAACAAGCAACCCCAAGTAAGATATATTCTCGTTTTCTCTACAAAGCCCTCATAGTCACAATATTCTTTGTGCTAGTTCCGCTTTTCCCCTCACAAGCACCTGAATTCATTAACCACACTTTGAACGCCAGAGGCTGGGAATTTCTTCAGCTTCTCTTTGTTGGCATAGCTGTTTCCTATGGGCTTTTCAGCCGCCGAAACGATGAAACAGAAAAGGAAAACAGCAACAACTACTACTACCATTCCAGGTTTGATAATGCTCAGTCTTATCTCTCTAGATTCCTTCAGGTCTCATCGGTTTTCGATGATGAGGCCGATAGCTCGCCACAGTCTGCTGATGTGAACAATGTTCAGACATGGAATAACAAGTACAATAGGAATGAGCCTGTGGTTGTTGTGGCTGAAGAACAGCCTGTTCCTGATGAAGAACAGTTGGGGGCTAGTTTAAGAAACTCCGAGAGGCCGCTTTTGCTGCCTGTTAGGAGCTTAAGATCACGTGTTGTCGATGCAGATGCAAACCAAAGTAGAAAAGAATCTGCTGGCATTTCTACTTCTATTGGTAGGTCTGGTTCTAACTCAAGTCTGAAGAGATTATCATGTGATTTTTCAAGTAAAAGTGAGGAGTTTGAGAGGTTGGATCAGCGAGAATTGGGAGATGAGTTAAAAGACAGTGTGGTTCTTCCTTCTCCGATTCCATGGAGATCAAGATCAGGGAGAATGGAAGTCAAAGAAATGAGAGAAGAAGATGATAGTGCTTCTCTGTTTACTCTGCCTTCTTCGATGGAAGAAGCCGAATTCAATAGGTATTCTATAGCCAAAGTCCCTAGATCAACGCGACCCAATTCTACTAATTCTTCTCCCAAACCGTCTCCTTCTTCTTCAATGTCTTTGCAGAAGAAAGCATCTCCTTCACCTTCTTTTTCACTTGGGGCACATGCCAAGACGGCAGAGGACTCTATGAGGAAGAAGATCATTTACAGGTCTCCTCCTCCTCCTCCACCACCTCCACCACCGCCACCGGCGATCCGAAGATCATCATCCTTAATGACACCAAGGCCTAATGCTATTGATGATGAGGAATTTGGTAAGACTGCTTTCAAACGAAGTTTCACTAGGAGGCCAAAGGATTTGAACACAGATGGTAATGAAGCTGTACCAAAGTCAGTCAAGACTATTAAGAGCAATGATCCACTCGCTGGTGCTTGGGTGGAGAAAGGATTTGATGATGGAATCAATAACAAGACAGGAGGGTTTGATCAATTGCCATTCAATACTGAGAGGCTGAACCATCATAACATCGCCCGCATGCCTCTGCCAACTTTCAGGGAGTTTCCAAAGGAAGAAAAGGAAGGATTAGTTGAGAAATTTGTCGTGGAATGTGATGAGGGCTCAGAGTCTGAGGAGGAGGAGGAAATTGCTGAAATTTCAGCTGTTTCGGGTGCTGTTTTGAGCACAAAGGATGAACAAGCTGCTTCTGGTAGTGCCATTGATGGGGGACCTGATGTTGACAAAAAAGCTGATGAGTTCATAGCCAAATTCAGAGAGCAAATCAGGCTTCAGAGGATAGAATCTATAAAGAGATCAAGTGCAAAGATTAGCACGAAGGGTCCAAGGTAATCATTAAAGGTCATTGGTTTGAACTTTTGGGAGTTTTTAACAGTTTGTCTTTAAAAGCATTTTCTTTCACTGTGCTTTTAGGCACACTTGGTATAGAGATGATTGTAGGTATTATAAAAATCTGCAATGGTTTAGTATTCCGTAAAGCCAATTGTATTGGATGAAGAGCTTCTTTCCCTTGGTTTTCATCTGATTGGTTTTGCATACTTTTTCAAATTATTGTAATTCAATAACATAGTGCTCTTTTTTTTTTTTATTTATTTACTCTTCTCCCTATCTCAAGCCTGATTTTTAAAAAAAATATGTTAACAAATCGGATCTATTTGTCTCATCTAATAATTTAAATTTTGTAGTTGAAGATACATATTTGTGTTCTATTGATTTAAATTTTGGGGAATGGTTTGTGTATTTACACATTTGACAACATGGTGTTTTGGTGAAAAATAGTAATATCAAGAAAACGGCTGTGGACTATTGCCATTTTTTTTTTTTGCATAAAACAGATTGTCCGTTTCATCACTCCAATGTATGAATCGTAGCAGTGCCACACTGCAACCAGAAAATGTCTGCTATAACTCAAGCGACTTTCAGATATAAAACCCTTGAGGAATCTATAAATTCTGCATGGAACCAACATATTGAATTTTCGTTAGAAAGAGCAAAACTCATTCAAGATTTTCGAGAATTTTGTAGCAAAGGGCACAATTCCCAAAAGCATAGAACCTCATCCTCATATATATATATATATATATATATTTTCCGCTCCCTGTCCAGACATATTGTGGCCCCCATCAATTCTTTACAGTGATGGGCTTCTCCTACCCAATTATTTCTTGTCAGAATAGCCTCAAAATGTGAACATGAAGCTCCCAAATGGCTCGGAGTCGGCCATTCGTACTTGAACAGAAATTAAGTCATCAGACCAAAAGTTAGGGCCTAACAGGCAGTCCAGTGGGCTGTCGGCAGATACATAGAAAATATAGAGTTAGTTGTTATTCTCAAATAACATTTTATAATCTCAACTCAAACTAAAAGGTAAGAAAATTTATAAATATTATAAGTTATGTCAAATTTTTGTATTTTTAACATATGTTTTTGATACATGTTGAATTTAATTAATATATAATATAATATAGTTGAACTGAGCAAATCAAATTCAAATACTAAATTTAATTAATATTAAGCTAAATTGATGAAACTAAACATAAAGAAAAAGTTGGCCATCAATCACAAAGTCTAGTGATAAAATTATATAAAGCCTTAATTTCATTTTTAATTCTAATAAATAAAAATATTTAAAAAATACATAGAAATTAATATATATATACACGAATATGACCCATGCTCATTCTTTCCTTGATCTATTAGTTTTCTTTCCTGAAACCAAACATAACCTAAATTGTCGGCTCTAACCAAGTTGCTTAGCAAAGAATCGTGTCCTAGTCCTGGTGCTGATGCAAACGTATACATCAATGTCAGAAAATATCATTCTTATTCATTTTCTTACTGGGAAATTAGTGATGTTGTAAGCATGCATGCGGGCTTTTTTCTTAAATTTTCACCTCTGGTCGATCCAATTGCAGAAGACTTAAATAACAAGCTGTCTGTCATCTTAAAGGGCATTTTACGTGGGATAAGAGTAGGACTTGATGTAAAGGCAAGTTTTTCTTAACGTGACGGACATTAGTTATGTGGTAATATTACAATGGTTGAATGTACACTCTGATTTTAAATGTTAGTCGCGATCATGGATTGGACGGATACAATGTCACTTTGCATTTACAATGGATAGACACATCCAAGGAGACATTGCGTCTCATCAACTTTTATTTTTTCTTATCCTGTCGAGCCTACCATATAAACATAAAACTTTGGTCTTTGTCTATTTTGACAAGATGTATTGGAGAACTTTATTGAATGTAAAAGGATTTCTTCTTTTATAATCATAAAGATGTCAACTATAGACTAATCAGCCAGTAAATTTAATTTGTCTTCTTCAACACACCCTTTTTGCTCTCACGCTTTGATTAATTTGACCAAATTGATTTGATATATCCAAAAAAAAAAAAAAAAAAAAAAAAGTTCATGAGGGAACATCTTCATTGATAGCTTGAAATTTTAACTTAGGGGATCTTAGCCTCTGAGAGCACAAACAAACTGTTCTATCTACCTACACCAAGTAAAACTCCAGCTCTTGGTAATAGGCGTTACCCTAAAGTTAATTCAAGTGATGAAATTAAGGGGTTTTGATCCCAATATCAATGTTTCTCGATTCTCACATGTAAAATTAACATCAATTCAATTATTTGTTTACTATGCTTAAAAGGATTAGTGCTACTTTCGATCTAGAAAGAAATAACCAAAAAGCCACTAATTGTGGAGTAATTTTATCAAAAATGGTGGCATTAATTGAACAACCCTTGGGACAAGGATGATTTTTTTCAACATGGGAAATGATAGTCACGTCTCAAAATGCATACTTTTTGTGCAGCCTCGTATTTGTCCCCACCAAATCCTACTCTCGCAAACACAAAAACAGAAAAATAAAAATAAAAAATAGATATATATATATATAATAAAAAGGAGATAAAGAGAGATCCTAATGCAATCAATTAATACTTCAATATTCAATTAGATTGTAGAACAACTTTGACTTTGACTTTTTTCACTAAAATAAGGAGAAACTGAACTAATTTACATCCAACAAGGGTCCTCTTCTGAAAGGCAAAGAGGTATTAGAATTAACTTCTCACTAAAAAGGATTAAACTAAATAATGTTAACTCGTTCTAGTGATTTGGGTGGGTAAATAGTACAAAACATGGAGACCCAACAAACCAAATTGCAACAACCAGATGTTAGACATAAACACTTTGAACACAAGAAAATGGTTGTCTGACTTGTTTCTATTACATGAAGCTCTTCCTTACGCCTCCCCCAGGCCTCCCCCAGCTATGGTACACATGCCAACAGCTTTTTTCAGGATAGAGATTCATAAGATATGATCTCCAAATGACCAAAATATCCTCAACAATAATCTATGATCGAGGCCGGAAGGAATCAAACGGTCCCTGTGTCACCGGAGCAGCTGGGGACCACGGGTTGATGGGAATGGGCCTGGGCTGGGTAGAGCCCAATTGACGGTGGGACAGAGGATCAGCCGTAGATGATGCGGAAGGTGGAACCGCGACACGCTCGCATGATGGGCACATGGTCAGGGTTGTCGGTGGGGTCATTTGCATGTAGAACTGCGAGGAAAGTTTCAGTGCTCTCAGCTCCTGAACTTCCTTTTGCAACCGCCTGTTCTCTTCAGTTAGATTCTCACAGCATCTCTTCAACAACTCACGGTCAACCTCAGTTTGCTTCAACTTGGTCCTGCAAAAGCAACTATTTTCTCAGAAAATTCAAATCCCCAATCATTGGTGGACCGAAAAAAAAAAGTACAAAGAGAGAGATGATATTAGAATTGTGAGTCTCAAATTTTTGAATTATTTTTTTAATTAATAAAATTTTTCATCAAAATACATACAATATACAATGAAAACAATATGATGTACAATAAGTAAGATATTATGTGTAACGAGTAATAAAAAAGAAATTTTATGTTCATTGTACATTATTTTGATGTTTGTGACACTGTGACTTTGTTATATTTTTAAATGAAAAGCTTAAAATCTTTTTAAAAAAATAATTATTATTATTTTAAGAGATAGGGCCACTTCTTACTAGGAAACGAGATATTAAAAAAAAAAACAAACAAAGATAAAAAAACACCTTGGAAATTACAAAAAGCTTCATGAAATATGATTATGATGATCTCCTTTGTGGTTTTTTATTTTTTATTTTTTGAGAAGGCTACGAGGCTCTCACCTTGCCCTTCTATTCTGAAACCACACCTCCACCTGCCTAGGTTTGAGGCCCAACTGCTTTGCCAACGCCGTCTTCTGCTTCTAAAGTTAATAAAAACAACAGGCTCGTAAGCATAATTACCAAAATAACCCTTCCTTTATAGTAACCCCAACCACGAAAAGAATCCCTACTTTGGACTGTTCGGTTACCGAAAAACCACAGGAAATCCGTCTACTTTTCCCTCTTTTTAACTAAACAAACTCAAACAAGGAAAGACCCCAAAGTCAAAATTCCATATTTTTCCACCCCTTTTCCTCCATTTTCTCAGCAACCAAACAAACAGGACTGATTATCCTTGCTAAGACCAATAAACACTTACTGGGTTGAGAGTATTGTGTTCTTTGAAGTTCTGTTCGAGAACAGCAGACTGATCTTTAGTGAGCCTCAGCTTCTTCCTCGATGCATCGCCATCTTCCTCGTCGCTGATACCATGAGAACAGGCTCTCTCCATCTCATGCTCCTCTATGTTTCCTTCTCTCTCGCCCCTCTTTCCACTTATGCTGGATATGGTGCTGTTTGGTGATGATGCACCAGCTTCCTCTTCACAATCACCCGTAGATGGGAGCCTGTTCACATCGATTCCCCGCATGAAAGATCTCGTGTCGCCGCGGCAAGAATCAAAATTTGGATCTGCATACCATATATTGACGAAGGAAAAACACAAAAGAAATCATTTTTATGGTATTTGAAAAGGAAAAGAAGAGCCAAAAAAAAAAAGACCATCTTTTTATTCTGGGTTCTGTAGTAGATCTAGAGTGCAGAAAAGGACCACAGAAAAGTATCCATGAAGAAAGAAAAAAACATAGAACAAGAAAAAGATCAGCATACCACAGTAAGGGAAGGTCTCATTCCAAGAGGTCTTTTTAAGGTTGAACCCAGAAGGAGGAGAAGAAGTAGAAGATGGGATCAAAGAAGGCATGAGATTCGGCTGCAAAGAATGGTGATCTTCAGGACAACTCAAGCTTAAGCTCAAACCCAAATCTGCCTTGTCAACCATCATGAAGACTGCTATGAATATACTGTAATCTCTCTCTCTGTTACAACCGGTTTATATGTATCTATACCCAAGGAACCAGCTTCTGAGGTCTTTTTTTTTTTTTTTTTTTTCCGGTTGTGGCTTTCCTTTAGAGAGAGGGAATGGGCCAGAGAGGAAGAGTGTTGAAAGTTGAAAGGTATGCGTTAATGGGGATGGATTTGGAGAGCCTGCAATGAGACGACGTTATATAGAAAGGAGAGAGAAATGGCCCAGTGGGGGAAGCAGTGGTAATGCGTTAAGTTCAATCATAACTTTGTGTCAGGAAGCAAATTTTTCAATCACGGCTTTTGCCTCCCTATATAATAATAAGAGTTTTTATTATATAATTACATAAAATAAATACAAAATATCTTTTAACACATAATAATTAATTATAATATATTTTTTTAAATATTTTTTTAAAACACTTAAATAAGTAAAGCTCTATTTTGCCTGGTGTTTTTGTCCTCCCTGCACTCATTGGTTAGTTATACAGTACGGCTTAAATAAGCATGGAAAATGTGAATTAATTATTAATTATTGGATACGTTATGCAGATATGAAATTTATAATGCGGTATGAATTATAAAAATACGTCTAATTTACAGATAACATTTTTAATAGCTAACCACATCTATTTAATCATTTCCAAGAATATGAAGTTTTTGTTTATTATTTTTTTTTTTGGGGGCTTCGGTACATTTGTTGTATGAACAGATTGGAAAGCTCAGCTACTTATTAACTATAAGGTTTGACTGTTGCCTATGCCGCAACAATGATGACAAAGTGGAGCAACTTTGTAAATGGTTTTGAGGACAACATAGGTTGAGAAGCTTGAACTCCTTAAAAAATATATATATAAATGCCAAATCACTCTTATATGGAGAATTTCTTATTCCCTTCTTTATCTTTATCATCAAAACTAGGATTTTATAATTGTTTGAATTTTTTTAATTACTTGATATAAAAATGTAGTGATAATCTGATGTATTTCTTTTCTCTCGTTAGTTTATATATGATTTTTTTTTTAAAAAAAAAATAAGTTGAATTATAATTTCAATACATAAAATTTTTTTAAACGATTATTAATATTTTTTTAATAAAAAATTAGTTTTTCATTTAATAGTGAATATTGACAAAGGCTTTGTATAGGGAGAATGAGAAAGGACGTTACGTGAATATTGGCAATAATTAAAGGGGTGTTAGTCAAAGGATTTTTTAATCATGTTACTTCCAGAAAATAGCTCATAATAAGGAAACTCTTTTCTTTTCTTTTCTTTTTTTTTTTTTAACTTTTAGCCGGAAACTCGCACCTCATTGATTTCTAATGCCTCCCATTACGGCCATCCCTAAATTCAAAGACCCATCTTTAAATGAGGGCCGTCAATAAATCTCCTTTCCAAGTATGGACACAATCTTAATTGGATGTTACTGGTGGGGTCTCCTCCGAATTGACCCAATTGACAAAGCCAAAAATATTCACTAATCAATTTGTGGGAAACTTGCTTTGCATTTTATACTACTTTTTTCATGCAAAGCTTTTATGAAACATTTGAAAGAGGCCGACCTTTAAGGTGGTGTTGGAGGAAGCATGAGTCTTCCATGCGAAATAATTTTCCCATAAGAGTTATTTAATTTTGACAATTATGTTAGAGAGGTTAACAAAGTAATGAAAATCAATGTCACTATTTTGAAGTTGGAACAAAAAAAAACAAAAAACAAAAAAACGCAGAATACGTACCATTGTGAAGCTGTAGCATCCACCGGGTGGACTACTCACACCTGAAAACACCTCATGCTTTCATCACATTTACGAAATCAATCAAACGGCCCAGATCAAGTCTGAATACACGCCTTACGGACCCGGTCAAACCCACATTGCAAAGTGGGGCCAGATTATATTCTGTTCCAGGTATCGTATATAATTTAGGTACAAAGCCTGTGAAGCTTAGCCAACCATCAAATCAAAGAGCGAACGGACGGCCACCGAATGATCTGGTTTAGTGGTAAGAGATTTTTTTTTTTTTTTGTTTTTAGATGAGTAGACGGATGAGCTTTTGTCATTTGATCACGTGGGGCCCCTATCCCTCGCTCTCCTCCATTCAAGCAAAAAATCTTTTCTCCGTGCGACCACCGCCCGTGGGAGTCCCCCCCCCCCCAATAGGAACGCATTGAAGATAAAAGCGTCGCTATCTTAAACTTTTCAAAATTCTTTTTTAATAGAAAAAAATCACTTCATTTGCAATCCACAAACCAGAAAACAAAAGGCCTTTTTAAATGGGTAAGAGCTGAAACCGTTTGATGGCTAAGACTCGTTGCTCTAACGCCCTTTTGTGCCCAAAATCAATGCCCATTTGCTATTGGCATTAAATCGAAAATCATGTCCTGTTGTCCCCATCCCCATAGGTTAAAAATAGGTAACAAGTTCACTCTTGTCATTAATGAATCATATGTTATTATTTTTTTTAATTTAATATTAATTATTCATTTTTATAGTACTAAAATCATGAAATTCATCTGGGTATGCTTTAAAAAAAATTTTTTGATAAGTGAAATAAACATTCACAATAGTTTTATAAGAAATTTCAAGCAAATTTTAATTTATGCTTCTTCTTTTTTCACACCAAGAAAGTAATCATTTTTGTACCTTTTGTATTAATCATTATTGCCTAGCAACACAAGATTAATACAATTTTGAGCAGCAAAATGGAACCAAAACAATGATGGGACAGGTAGGGATTGTAGATTTCAAGGGAAGAGAAAGTGGGCAGGGGACAAAGGAGAGTGGAGTTCACGTGGGATGGAAGGGTGCGGGAAATGGGGGAAAAAAGCAAATGAAGAAAACACCCCCCCCCCCAAAAAAAAAAAAAAAAAAAAAAAAAAACCCCCCCCCCCCCAAAAAAAAAAAAAAAAAAAAGAAAGCCTCCATCATCCGGCCGAACTCATGTGGACCAACATGCCCTGTCTGGAGACACGTGCCCCTCGTTCTTCCATGTTGTCCCCACTTACCTGCAGGCCCCCACCATCGACATCAGCAAACACAATCGTGCGTGTCATGTTTGTCTCTCCAATCCCCGACACACACTTCTTCACAATCATTTGAACTCTTCCTTTAATGAATCCTCTACCAAATCCACTCCTTTTCTTTGTGCGTGTGCTCCACTCCAATGGTCTTTTAAATAACAAGGAATTCTTCCACGTATAAATTTAAATTCTTAGCTATATCACACTTTCAATGATACAGGACTGACAAATTTTAACATCTGACAATTCGTCTCATGGGTGCATTCGATATGTGATATTTTGTTTATGATACAATGGAAAATAATATGTTATGATTTAATTAATTGCATGCTTTATATAACTCAAAAATAAAAAATAAAAATGACAACATGATGAAGTCATGACATTATCTAAACACAAAATGCGAATGATTGAGGGAGGCGTTTGATCATAGTGAGGCCTTAATTTTCTCTCCGAGCCTGATTTTCTCTTTTCTGATCGGATCCTTAAGGTGGCTTAATCATTGGGTTAGGAATATGTCATTCAAGTATTTACGGGTCAATTTCTTTTACTGTTCACCGCTGACCACGATGAGACCCAAAGAAACATTTCATAAAAAGTCAATACAGATGTTCCCTGTATCATTTCTTCCAGCCTTTCATTAAACAAAAGAGATATCTAGAAAGATGAGTTTTTTTTTTTTTTTCCTTTTCGTCGAGTACGAATATTTAACAGTGATTTTGTGATTGGCCTGCGTATAGGTCATGATGCCTTATTTATTTATTTATTTATTTTGATATCATCATTTGATTACATAAACTTGGTGACAAAAAGAACGAGAAAAAAAAAAAACCAAACAAAGTTGCTATTGCTGTGGGCATAAGAACGGAACCAATAATTAAAATAAGATTAGTTTCAATTATTTGATATGTATTTATAATTTTAATTATTAATTATAATTATATGTTAAAAATAAAACGATTTGTAAATCCTACTAGTAAAACCAACGAAAGATTATCTTAACAGCCATAATCCAGAAGAAGACTTCGGCCGAGTCCTGTGGAAAGATTGAGACATGAAAACCGCACCAATAATTACAAGAAGAAAAGCAGCCCCTACCGCAATTCAATGCAATGGTAAGATTTCTCAACTCTGTGACTTTTTATTGTGCTTCATCAATGCGTACTTAGCAAAAAGGATGGCCATTCAATTATTGTCTCCACGATGTGGAGGCATTCTCCTTAGCAAATGTACTGTTTGATCTCCTCCTTATTGCCGAGCTATTGTTATGACCTGATATAGATTTTGAATCATTCTTACATTAATTACTTACCCATAACTGTCTTGATCTTTTATATTGAGCTAACTTACTATTTAATTCATAAAATAGTAAATTTTATAATATTTAATAATAAAATTCAAGGACACTCCAAATAATTTACATTTTAATGTATTTTTAACTTTTACAATACGTCTTGACAAAAAATTTGAATTCTTGACTTATATGGTTGAAACAATTTTTTTTTTTAACTATTTAAATCACAAGTATTGATAACAAACTATAAAAAATTATGACAAACAAAGTCAAGAGCAATACAAATATTTGGTTTACTAAATAAAATAATGGTAAATTAATTTTTGATGAATCAGAATCTTTTATTAAGTCTAATTTTTTAAGAAATATAATACAATTTTATAAGTTTAGGAGATGACCAAGTCGATGGAATTGAATTTAAAATGCCAATCAAATATTCACAGGCCAAAACTTTCTTGACTGATCTCGTTTACAACCCCCCCTCCCTACCCCAACATAACGAGCTTACATGGGGTTGACAACGTTACAATATCCCACCGATTTTCCTAGGGAGCTTCCGCAAAAATAAATTAGCACAAATAGATAATTAAATACGGAAGTTCGATTCCCACTGCTCTTTAAACCCTACAAATATTTATTTCTTATATTAATTCTATCTATCTATCTATATATATATATATAAAATGTAATGTTATATTCGTAAATACAAAATGGGCAAGCCTGATCTTATCTTTTTGATTTCAAAGCGTAGGGGTGAAGGGGGGAGGCATGATACGATGAGGATAATTGTGAGACAAGATGTTGGGCGATGATTGTGGCTGTCCTGGCGAGCGTGCGTGATAGCTGTCCCACGCCTTTCCTTGAACACAAATCTGGGATAATTTAAAAATGCTTCTCTCTTGCTCGGCCGACAATTTCATGGGACCTGACCGTACGAGACTTGTTGCTCTTCTCCATGTGAACTTGAAAGCAAGTTGCCAACAAAAAAAAATAATAAAATAAAATAAATAAATATATATATATATATCTCACCACCGAATTAATAAAATTACCATTTTATCCTCACCCTTTCCTCATTTTGTTCTCTTACGCATCACTTTTTCCCTTCAGTAAAAACTCCACAATTAAACTCTTATAAATACAAAATTTATATTTTAACATGTTCAGCTTTAAACTTTATAATGATTTAATCATAATGATATATGTATATGTATAATTATTGCTCAAAGATAGACTTTCCATGGCGACAAACCTACAGGAGAGGTTCAAATGTTCACATGATTCTCACGTGAACTCGAACCCTCTCTGGTTGTTGCCATCTCTCCTGAAGTCTCAATTACCACGTTGTTCGTCTCTATCAGTGTATCTATCCCGTGGGCAGGGTTCAATCATTTGCGTCCCCTGTGTTCTACTTGGCTGGATTTCAGGGGTCCCTGGCATCAGTGTGTTCCGGATTTCGGAGAGGCCGTTCTCGGTGCAGCAGCGACAATCAAGTTTGAGAAAGACAAGTTGGGCTTCTCCAGGTTCAGGGATATGCCAAAAATAAATAAATAAATAAATCTTACCATT
Organism: Kandelia obovata; assembly: GCA_021464305.1. Classification (NCBI taxonomy): domain Eukaryota; kingdom Viridiplantae; phylum Streptophyta; class Magnoliopsida; order Malpighiales; family Rhizophoraceae; genus Kandelia; species Kandelia obovata. Next base: position 1,938,386 of record JADCRA010000363.1, read on the forward strand.
TTTTATAATTGTATCTTTAATTTTTTTATTTAAATTATATACCATTAATTTTTATTTTAAATTAGTTTTTTTAAAATATAAAATGATCAAATTTTTAATCATTTCTCTTTAATTAATCAATGTATAAGTTTTAACGATCTTACTCATTTTTTTATTAAAAAAATATTGATTTACAATAAATTTTAAAAATATAAAACTTAAATAAAAATGTGAGATAATGTAGATTAAAGTATAAAAATTCATAAAAATTTAGGGGTATATCTTATTTTTTAATATTTACTTAAATTTATTAACAGATGTTGTCCAAATCATTTTGCGCGTCAAAAGATTTTTGGTTTAAATGCATTTAACTTGCTAAAAGTTTACCTTTTGTGCATATTATTTCCTTAAAGGTTCAATTTTTTAATTATTTACAATTAAAATTAGTTGTTAAGATTTCATTAAATTCATTAACAGATTCTGTCCAAATTATTCTGCACATATTAAATATTTTCAGCAAAATTATAAACTCATTCCAATTTCATACGAGGGATTTAAGAAATACTGAAGTAGAAAATAGGGAATGAAAACGAGTTTTACAATTTTAACAGAAAGAAATTAAATAGATGCGAAACCATTCAAATAAATTTTATAATTTTAGTTATAAAAATTAAATATTTTTAAATTGACACCGTTTTAGTCCCCTTTCCCTAGTAAAATTAACATAATCTTCGCAAAACATTTTAATCATCAAAATTTTCAAAATATAAGAGTTTTGTGTTGCAAATTAAAACTTCAACGGGTTAGGATGTAAAAAAAAAAAAAAAGGTGAGCAACATTTAGCAAGGAAAAATGAAAAGTAAGTGGGCAAAAAAGTAATTAAACATCGATGCGCCTAGGGTGCTCCTAAAAGTCGAAGCGCACCATGATCATGATGGCAAACCATGTGCAGTCTACGTGGCGCATCATTCCCTACGATCCTTATCCAACCCCAAGGACGTCAAACCACACGTGGCGCATCATCAAGTAGTTCTGTCTTTGCTGTTCACGGTCAATGGCCAATCTTCCATATCATTTCCCTCCAATTTGATTCATTTTCTTCATGTTTTTCCTTTTCCCCAATTATCGTGCCAATGTTTATCCACACTAAATATTTATGCACACCTACGTTCCAATGTATCGGGTCTAGCTACAAGATTTTGCAATAAAATTACTTAAATTCTTAATTTTAAATTTTAAACTATAATAATAATAATAATAATAATAATAATAATAATAATAATAATAATAATAATATCCAACTAATTAAAACATACAAGTATTAAGCCATTTGACCCACAAAAATCCAAATCAAAGTTGAAATAAAAACTATACGTAATTCCTATACATACATATATATATGTATTGAATTATAGAAATAGGATAACTATTTCTGCTATATATTCCACGACTCATTGACATCTCTAATAGATTTAAACAAACCCTTATTGCATCCGAGAAATCCAAACGTAGGGAGCATGAAATTTAGTCGAAAAAGAAAACCCATTTTTGCCTACGACTGGAAAGCTACAAACATCCCATAAGACCTAATATTTTGAATTTCAGCCATAAATTTTATTATATGCAAAATTTTATGCGATCATTATAAAATCTGTTAATGTTAGTAGCATAGCTAAAATGAATTCTTTGGTGTGGTCATGAGACAAAGAAGTGTAGATGATAGAAAAAAAAAAGTGCTCTATTATATATATGCATGCTTTTGACATGAAATAAATTAAATTCAAATAATATAAAAAAAATAAGATGACAAATATTCAACATAACAATTGTGATTTTTTTTTTTTTTTTTTTTGTGAATTCTATATTACTCTCGTGTAAAAACTTTGCGTTTGACTGACATTTCAAAAAGATGAAAAAAAAAACGGGGGGGGGGAGATTTGCTTGGATTGGTGATGTCGGTCCCAACGTGGCAACCCATGTGGTCGGCTGAGCTGGTCACCATGTGATTACGGTTCATGCGCATATAATCTTTGTGTTTGTTTTTTCAGGTTAAGCTCTATTACGAGGACTGCACGTGCCGTCCACAGACGCTCTTAGAAATTTTTTAGTTCTCTTAACAGTCAATCATTTGTTAGACATTCATAACCATTCTCGACGAGTCAAAATTGGGAAGAAAAAAAAAAAAGGCATTCACGTGCGGGTGACAAGGTTAGCTTTTGGAACCTTAAAACTTTATTGCATATGAGCTCGAGGATTTCAATTGGGGTAGCATGTTTGGTTATGGACTTTTATCTTTCTCTTTATGCAATTTCTGCATAAATGGAGATCCCCATAATCAATATGATGCCACATGATAGTTTCATCATTTAAAATGCCAATTTTGTCCCAAAAAAAAAAGAAAGAAAAAAAGAAAAGAAAGAAGAAGCTTCACATATGTTCTATAAGATAATTAATTATCAGCTTACACTTACCTAATCATGCCATTGCTTCCAATAATGAAAGTTACATCTTTCACATAACCATTCGATGGCCATGTTTTTTAAGTACATCGAAGCCCACTTGAAGATAACTTTAGATTGCAAATCTATAAGAACCCCGACAGCTTATGATTAATGGAATATTTTAATGTTGAGACCATTAACGATCATTTGAGCATAACAAAACATTTGCTTGGTTGTAAACATTTATAGAATGATTAAACCATCCCTTACTTTGTTTGTTTTCTAGTAATTATGTCCCCTGTAGCCTTGGAACAATGGAGCTTCATTTGGCCCTGAACATGGCCTACTTGTGTGTGTGTGTGTGTGTGTGTGTGTGTAATAATTTAAATAATGATTTATTTCTTCACATTTATCGCGCAAAGCATGCAGTTATTGATAGACGGAAGAATCGTGGTGTAGAATTGTGGCGAATTGTTAAAAAGGAAAGAGATCTCTCTCTCACTTTATCTATATATAATAAAAAAAAAATAAAGAGGAGGAACCTTAGAGAAATAATGCTTTAGATCAAAAAACCTATGGCACGGTTGATAAATGATTAAACCTTAGAGAAATGGTTTAATTAATATTAACATTACTAAGTCATTGCATCTTTTGTTGGCATAATTAATGATTCATACATCTCCCTGTGGATATGGCATGCACTTTGGCTCACACAGAGGATGAAAGAATTATTGTGCTCCATAATGTAGGGTATAGCTTCTCTCTCATGTGTGTATGGCTGAAAATGATTTTTGGCCGAATTAAGTGAATTGTGTAAGTTCAAGAAATCGATTAAATTAAGTTAGTCCTTGTTAGATAAAAAAAAAAAAAAAACTAACCATCTAAAACCATGCGTTGTCTATTTACTTGATCCTCACGTTCCATTCTATCAAACTGGGAGGTTTTTGAGTTCGATGTTTGGTTGGGTAAAATTTAAGCGTAAAACAAAATATAGCACAGCATCAAATGATCAGAGCTAAGCTAGCAAAGTGAATGGAAGGAGGAAAGAGTAACGTTACGTGATAATATATATATATATATATATATATAAGTAATAAAAAGATAGCATAAAATTCTTTTTTTTATCAAGTAAAATTTAATTAATTTATTTTTTTATCATTATTATTACATTGCTACATAAATAATATTACTTAATTTTTCTTAAGAGGGCATATTTTGAAGGCAATAGGAGTTATTAACATTAATTAGATTGAAGTACTTGTAATCAAGTTATAAATTTACAAAATTAATAAAACGAAACAAGAGGCATTCGTTGATCATTGAGAGTAATTCTCAAAATGCAATAAAACTAATGACTGAGTTTCCTTTATATTTTAACAAAAAAATAAATAAATAAATAAGAAATAAGAAAAAAAAGACTTGGACTGTATGAACATTACGCCTCGTTTATGATCATTGGAACATTACTGGTTCCTATTATGGTGTAGGCAGAAAAGAAAAAGCCTCTAATTATCAAAAGACACTTTTTAAACATGAACCCTAATCCATGATAACAATTTTTTATCATGAAAATCATTTCTAAAAGACCCCGAATTTACTTTTAACGTTTTAACTTACGTTTGCATGGTAATTACAAATACACACACACACACACACACACACTCATTAACAGTTTATCAATTGGTTGTGAGTGTGCCATCATGTTTTTTTCAAAAACAATAAAAAATGAAATATGAAAAAAAGAAGAGCAGGGGGGGTTCGCCTTTAGAAGAATTGGGAGAAAGGGGAATGACCTTTGGCATTTGATAAACTGTTAATGAGTGTATCTAAAGTCACACTTATTTTTAATTACTAAATTGATTTCTTAAGACTCAAGGCATGGTTAGGTTTATATTAAACCAACAACAACAAAACCATCATTTTTATTTAGTTCAAAATTTTTTGAGACATTTTAAATTATATTATTTAAATTGATTTTTTTATTAGTTATTTTTTGTTATTAAAAAAAGTTAATGGTTACACTAATAAAACTACCATTACTAAGAATTATTATCTTTATTTTTAATATTTATAGATATGAAATATTAAATCAACAGAAATATACAAAAAAAAAATTCTTGTTCTTCTAAAAACAGCTAAATTGTTAAATTACTTTACTATTTAAAGTGTATATTGATGAGAGTAAAAACTATATTAAAAATAATGACAAATACACTTTATATATCATAATTTTTTTTATCTAATTTAATTTATAATTTATATATTTTTAACAAGAGAGACAATAAATCTAAAGAAATAATAGGTACAAAGTACATTAAACATAAGCCCCAAAGCTCACATTTTGCGAACTTCTTTCGGTGGGATAGAACTAATGAACTCGTCCCCCGCTAATAATGAAATATAAAAAATATGAATACAAATAAAATAATAATATTTCATAAATATAAATATTACTAATAAAAATAATTATTAATTATTATGATAGTTTTTTATAATTCTCTTATACTCTTTTCTTTTTATCAGAGACGTGGTTTCAATTCCAGGTTTCCAGACTGCCATTAATTTTAATTGTCCGTGGTTGCTTTTTCAGGGGTTGCATTTTGCATTTGCCAAAATGGGAAAAGCTTGAGGACAACCAAACAACAACAACAACAACAACAAAAAAACAACAAAGAAAGACATAAAAAACATGTAATCAGATACAATATTATAGGTAATGGTCACTGGTCATGCAATTGCCAAAGAAATGGGATCAATTAATGAACATTGTAATTTCCAATTTTCAAAATAAAAAAAGAAAAAAAAAACATATTTTCCTTTCCCATCACTGAATTTTATTTTAAAAGTATCCTTAATTATCTCCATGGTCTACTATCTGCAACAAATAAACGAGGATTAAGAAAGGAGAGAATAAAAAAAATAAAAAAAAAATTGGAACAAGATGGCTCAGGTAACTCACAGTCGTCTAGTGGCCCAATTCCAAGTTTCTAATAACAATTGATTGTTAAAGGTGGGTAGTCCAATCAAGAGTTTTAGGCCCAATAGAATACAGTCTATAAATTATTATTATTATTTTTTGAGTACTTTTGGAAAATAAAAAATAAAAATAAAATGCGTTCAACAAGCTGTATCGAGGCAGTAGTCACACCGAGCTTGAATTTTTTTTTTTTTTTGTCAATTGAATTGGAGAATGTCTATGTTTTTTGCCCGAAGAATCATATGGCAGAGTAATCATACTCTGAGTTTCTCCATCATAATTAAAATATTTGGACGCATTTCAATACACACAGTTTCTGCATCATCATGCTTATTTATTGTGTCATAAAAATAATTTTTGTTAAACTTGTTTTGAAATATATATACATACATATGTTAAAACAAAATACTTAATTTTAATTAGTTAATTTTATTAAAATAAACAATTATTGTTAATAAAATTATTTTTTAATATTATAAAATAAATTAAATTATTTGTTAAAATTTTGAAAATTAGATTTCATTAGATTTTATAATAATAAATTTGATCTCATGAAAATACATTTGACTTTCCTATAATTTTCTACAAGAAAATAAGTAAATAAAAGGGCTTCCCTTAAAATTTCCTAATTTTAACTTCTTCTTGTTTTTTTTTTTCCCCCTCTGATCCAAAGGGACATAATATCATTATATAGGAAAATAAAATAAACTCAAAAGAGGGGTTATAATAATAAGTAATATTTATATGATCAGTACATACAGTTTTTTTTTTTTTTTAAATTTCTTTCTTTCTTTCGGTTGTACATTGGAGACCATTATACATAGTTTGTTAAATATGCTCTATGTTTGGTGATCAAAGGAAAGTGCTGGCCCCTCCAGATTATTTTCAAAGAGTTGTTTTATTTCTCACGACAAAATCTCCTAAGTAATACCAAAATTATTAAATATATAATATACATTAATATAATAATATATTTTATTAAATACTATTTTAACATTTATCTCCTTAAACTTATTCCTATTAGTATATAACTATAAAGTTTAAAAAACACCGTAGCACTCACTCGAAAAAAAAAAAAATTAAAAATGGACATTATTTTGGGTTTTTCTGGCTTGCTTGAGTGCTCTTTGTATAGAAAATGTACCTTGTGAATCTCTGCAATAACAATGGGAATTTGAGGCCGACTTATAAAAGTAACAGTGCTGGCGTAGCCTGCTTTTCTGATGAGATGAAAGGAAAACATGGAACTTTGTGTTGATTTGGTGAAAGTAAGAAATATAATAAGAGCACTTCTTTAAAAAAAAAAAAACATTGAAAAACTTCGCCTTTCTTCCATTTTTTTTTCCCCTTTTCTTTTGATAATTTTTCGAACGTGTGACACTGTCAAAAGCTAGAGTGGGCATCAAAATTGTCAGCCAATGCAAAGCACCGGCTAAACCCATACCAGTGTAGCTCCATACAGGCCCATGTTTGCATCAAAGCAAGACCCTGGACGCGTGATATTGGGACTAGAGCGAGCAACGGAACATATCATAAAATCAACGTAACATGCACCATTCCAATTTACAGCATACTTGAAAAACATTTAAAGTAGTACCTTTGCTTGACCAGAAATCAACATTTTGACAGTAGAATGCAAATTTTCTGTGCTTTCCATTTAAGCTTGCAGCCAAAGTATGCCTTTGAACCATCAAATGGGGTCCACGAAAAAGGATTTTAAAAACCAACTCCGAGGATTAGCGGAAAAATGGTGTGAGGGATTTGTGAGTTGGAAACTTAACCAAAAGGCTTGATGCAGTATTGCTGAATGCAGATGAATGATGTTGTGACATGCAAACCTAGCAAAAAGTAAAACAAGACTTGCTTCTTGCACACAGCCTAAAATGCAGGAGCATTGCTAGTGTCCCAGAAGTTAGGAGATCCTCACATTGTCAGCACAAGGAAGAACACTGTCTGCAGAAATGCTAAACCAAACATTTCGTGCACACAAACTAAAATTAACATTGAATGAAGAGTACCAAGATCGCGAAGTGGCTTGGATGGAGTATTGTGGCAATCAAAAGTCACCCTTATTCTGCAGAAGACTACCATTTAATCCAGTACGGATAGGAAGCAAGCATGGAAACAAGTAGTACAAGCCATGGTTGTTTCTAAGACTGCAAGAACCATCCACAACACCATTCATAAATTCTAAATGGTAAACACTAATAAGACACTCTGTGTTGCAATCACACAGATCCAATTTCATCCATAGTAAAGTGCCATCCACTATTCCCAACATTCAATAGATGGCCATAAAAAGAAACGGGATTATTCAATTTTCAGAAATATATATTTTATGGGAAGAGACCAAAATAGTAATACAACAAAAGCCCAAGGCAAGTCCTGAAGGCTCTCAACCACCCCGTCAATGTCAATGAAATATTAACTAATCATGGTGAAAAACTATCTCATTTGGACTCATGTACATGAGTCTGGTTCAGATGCATCTCCAAATGTTGCACAGGACAACAGTTGGGAGACTATCTCATCTAACGCAGCAATAAGCATTCTATCCTTATCCTGGGAAATATGTTAGACGTGAATGCTTCAAGATCAAAGCATTACTATCTTTAAATGGCCTTGACACGTAAGTTTGTATGCCTCATAATTCTTATCCATCCAAGCAACACAGTTGATTTAAATAAAATTGAATAATGATACTATAAAACTGGATATCAGAAAACAACAATCCCACAGAGACTAAGGTGTTTTCTTTGGAGTTAATCTTAAACAAAGGACATAAATCTTGTTTAGAATTTCAAAGAAATTTCCCTAGTAGCATCTAGTACTTGCTCATTTAAACTCAAAGAATTCATGTTTCTCCAGATTCCGTAAGCTACTTTAGCACACACCCCTGGTTTGATAAAAATCTAAAAATATTGAAGGAAGTCAATAGTGACGAGGATTTGAAAGAAGTTTTATTGATTTGATTATTACCTAAAAGTTTCTTCTAACAGTAAACTACTTTCTGGTCCATGTACAGTAACCAACATACTTCCCTACCTTGCTGGCATGCACCTTCATCCAACATATTGGGCACCTCTACTATCTCAGCACCCCACAACTCCCAGGTGAAATGTCAATTTAGGAAGCATCTTAAATGACATCCCTATAATGCAAAGAATCTGAACCAAATGCCTAAACAAGAATCTGCACAAGAACAATGGAAACTAGACTAGCCCAATCAAGTGTCCAATCTGTGGTCTTATAGGAGGTAAATTTCTTTTTATCCCTCCCTATTCTAACAAAAAGCTAAAAAAGGACCCAGATTGACAATTACCCACATCAGGTGTCTGGTTGAAGTTGAAACGAACTGAGAATAGATCTTCCAGACGAAGGAAGCATTTGGTGCCTAGTATGAAATCATGTAAGGAATTAAGGTTCATAAACAAACTAAATAGCTTGCTGCTCTGGCCCCCACAGGAGTTGGGAAGCCTGTCAAACATAGTGCAAGATTAAATAAGAAATCAGATCCTTCTCAAACAATTACATAACACTTTGCAAAAGCATATAAACATATGACTTTGCAGTGAAAATGAATAAAAAAAAAAAAGATATTCAACCACTATTCAGCTGCTGTTTTACAGTTAAAACTACCAGAAGAATTAAAATTGACTACACTATACCCCTGCAACAACCACAAAGCTAGGAAAAATGAGACCTTGAAGAAACTACATATCAAATTTTCACCTTTCCTTCGTTTTGGACAACTTCAATCCCATTTTTACAAATCCTACAGATCACCTCAACCGAGGCCTCATTATTGCAAGGTAATCTCCAAGCCCTATAAGCTTTGCAGAAAGACCACAAATATCTGATGACCCATGTCCTCTTCTACACCAAAAATCATTACAAACTTTAAGAATTCCAAATCAACATCAACACACAACAAACACCCACAAAGCGAGAAAGTAAGACAGAGACCTTTGTATAAGGAAATACGTAAGCAGGCAGCTCTAAGAACATTCATTTCTGCAACGAACAAGAACATCATCTCAGTCACCCACAGTGAAATATCAAAAGAAATATAAAATAAAACATAAAATTTCCCTGCTAATACACAAATGTATACACATCAGACAATAGCACATGTATATAGAAGAAGAAGAAGAAGAAGAAGATGGCCCGCCCGTACCTTGACTGGATTTTCGGCAAGTCTATAATAATCAGCTGTAGTCCCCACCAACCACAACCCAGGAAAAACATTCTACCAAAAAGACAAAAAAAAAAAAAAGCACACAAACAGCACATCATAAAAATCATAACTAAGAATTCAAACCCCAGAAACTAAAAAGATAGGATCTTCTTACATCAAGGACTTTCTGTACATTCCTGGGTCGTTTCTTGGGCCGCCGTGCGGGTCTTGACCCAGTCATGACAAAAATATCCTCCTCAATCTCCTCCCTTGACAGTGCTATCCAAAACTTCCTCTTCTCCTTCTTCTCGGCGGCTTCTCCCCCGCCTACACCGCCGCCGCCGTTGTTCTCCGCCGATCCTCTCAGCCTCGTCGATTTCGGTTGAACCTGGTAACCATTGTGCTCCCTCTCTGTATGCTCATTCCCTTGCAACGTCGCCGCCGCCGCAGCCTCCTTTAAATTTCCCTTCCTTGGCCTCAGTTTCCACGGCCGAGAATTCCTTTCTTCCTCTTCTTTCCTACGCTTCTCTTCCTCGCCCTCAGAATGAGCTCCATCGTTGTTTCCGTCCAAAACCGCCGCTTGTCTCTGCCATGACTTCCCGTTGCTTTCCGCCACAACCCCCGACGCCTGCTTCTCCGGTGACGCTTTCCCCGCTTTAGGAAGAATAGTGGAACAGGAAGCAAACGACATGCGATGCACCCTGGCAGACCGGGATCCAACCCGAGGTGGAGGGAGAACAGTTGGACGGGTCAATGGTTCAGTCTCGGATTCGGTCTCGGAGTCAGGGACAGGGGAGCGGCTGCTACTGCTTCGATTTGGGTTGGTGGAACCGGCAGTGGCGGCGGCGACAGGGGTGGTTTGGCCCCATTTGAGGGAAAGAGGGAAGTTGTGAAGTGGCTGCGGCTGCGGCTTCACCGGTGCCGTTGCCATATTGATTTCGATGATAATCACACAGAGCCACGTACGGACACAGCCTCTTATGGATACGTGTACATGTGTTTGTGTGGGGCAGATGTGTAAACGTTCTGTCTTTTTGCCCTTTTTTATAATAATTTTTATGGAACAGAGAAAGAAAGCTGGAGTTTGGAGGTTGAGGGAGAGCGCAGAAGAAAGTCTCGTCCCGTGCAGCGGTAGATCGAAAGCGAAACAGAGAAGAACGAACGATGGACTGAGCGCTCGTAGTCTTAAGGCCTTTTAAAAGTATATATAATCGAGTCAATTTAGTAATTAAGAACTCGTTTAATATAACATTGTGAGTTTAAGTATATATTTAATTTATTTAGTAGTATTAATTTTATAATTTGTGCCTTAAATAAAATAATTGTGATAATAATTTATAAAATAATATTGTAATAAATAAATTTTATTATTAAAATTATTTGACAAGATAATAAAAAAAATTAGTAATTTTAAAAAATATATAATTTATTAATAAATCAAAACAAATAATTATATTTATTTATTTATTTTAGTTTTAAACATCACTTTTGTTTATTTTTCTTTCATTTAAGAAAACTTGAGCCAACCCAAACAATCAAATTAGATTGGGAATTTCGATTGACTTGATGTAATTTACAAGGATTGAAAAGTTATCTAAATATTTATACAGTAATTAATTTTTAGATTTTTAAGTTTTATTTAATACTTATCTAAATATTTGAACCATTATATTATGTAATTTATTGTCAAACATTAGTTATTCAACTCGAATTCTTGAAAGTGATGAGATTTGTGACATCATTGTGAAATAAGACTCGATGACTTTTAAATTTTACAATTCCATCCCCCCCCCCCCAACCCACTTGCCCAACGTTTCTTCTAGAATTGATATTGAAGTACTTTTTATGCAAAACTTGTTCGTGGCTTTCCAATTTGCTTATATATTCCATTCCAAGCGTAGAATTGGGCTTCCCAAGCTCGTCTCAGCTTTCATGGTGACCCCAACAAACTTTCAACCATGAGCTCGAGCCAGTCGTGTACAGGAAGCCCGTCGGGTCAAATGTGAAACCCATTGAACTCGTGGACTATATCAATTTGACATCATCATATAAAATTGTACAATGAAATCAGCACTTCTTTTTTTATTTTTTAACTTTTGATAAAAATTATGGAATATCATCTCTATTTTCTTTATTTTATAAACTAAAAACATGTGTTTCACTCCTTTCTTCTGTTGGGTGACAAATTTGAGATCTTGGGCTTGGAAGCATTTCTCTTCTGCATAAATTTCATTGCCATTGCCATGGAAAATTTTTTACCTGTAACTTCATTTCCAGCTTTCAAATTCTTCTCCTTACTTGACTCCAGGGCCGAGGAAGATCTTCTTTTTTATTATTATTATTATTATTAAGTCTAATTCATTGTAGAAATGGTAAATTATATAAATAAATATGACTTAAGTTCTTTTCCACATAGGATTTAAGTGTTACAAACCCCACCAAAAGCCTACATTGGTCCTTTTTTTTTAATGAAAATTTTTTATTATAAAGATAATCATTATTATTATTATATATAATATATATTAACTATAATTAATAATTATAATTACATATTTATAAACGTATATTCATTTGTTTCCATTTATACGTATTTTTCTAACTTTTTCTTTTTTTTTTTTTTTACGAAAAGAAGCGTGTGATAGAATACTACGGCGCCGCTATAAAAATAAAAGGCAACTATACAACGAGAACACAAGATTTTCAGTGTTTCTAAAAGAATCTGAGGAAGATACGATGGCTCACAGAGATACTTATAATATGGGCGCTGTTAGGGGCAGGGCCCCTTTGTTTCCACACCCTCGTCCTTTTTTTTTTTTTTTTCAATTATTATTTTTTTATTTAAGGTGAAAATTGAAATCTATGGCTCTCTTATCAAGGAGAACTTGTGTTTTCCAATATTTTTCTTTATTATTATATTGACATGGTTAATGTCCCTCTCCCAAAAGAAAATAAAATAAAATAAAATAGAAGCAAAATGTTGCGTGTCACCTACAAAAACCTGATGAATCAGCATAATCCATCCCATGTTTCATCAAAATTACATAGCAATAATTGTATAGAATAATCCTTTAGATCAGAGGAATACTCAAATTCTAATACGTTTTGATGCCATGACTTGAAGATGAGAAGATAAAAAAAAAAAGAAGAAAAAAAAAACTGCCATGATACCTACTGGTTTTAGCCTGAAAATTGTTAGTCCATCGTATCATGAAAACCTTACTTAGCTTGAAATAATTAAATGGTTGATTTCATCGTCTGAAAACATGGGTTATTATTAGGAAGAATATTCAGGCTAAAAACCGGTAGGTGTGGACCAATGCAATCGAAATAGAATTGGGATAGTATTACAAAGTAAAAACAATGATCAAAATGAAGGCAAAGCTTGCATTCTAGCTATTCTTGAAAAATGATGAATAATGTTACTGTGATAAGTTATGCAACAAAATTGAAATCGCAGTAACATTGTTCGTCATCTCTGGGGATTGCCAGAGGTCTTGAGATACAAATAAGAAAATTAAGATGATCAATTAGGTTTCAAAATTGGCTACACGGGTTTGGTAAAAGAGGAAATCTATTGTTTCCGTTGAGAGGGTCCCCCCCCCCTTTATATTATGTAAATCTTGTAATTCTAATTTGAAAAGATTGCAGTGTTTATGGTTAAATTTACATTAATTTGTGGGGAATGGATCTGCTCGAGAATCTTTAAGATTGACAAATATCGTCTGATTGTGATAGTGAATTGATTTTAGAAGATTGGTACAATCAATTAATAGACGATTATGACTATAATTAGGGGCGTTAGTGCACTGTATGATTCCAAAATATGGAAATAACGTTCCTGCAATTCACTAACAAGATTATATAAATACGCAGGAATTACAATATTTTCTTTTTCAGGCTAAACAATCTCTAAGGATGGCAAGAGGTCATGAGATGCAAACACATATGGTAAGATAATCAATCAGGTTTCAAAATTAACCATATGGGTTTGGTTAACAAAAAAAAAAAAAGGGATAAAATTGTTTCTTTTTAAGAGGGCGCTCCTTCCTATTGTTGGAATTGCATTAACATTGTTCATAAACTATAAGCATACAAGTTATGCCATTAGCCGCTATTTATTTTTCACCTTGCGACACAGTCTCAATTCTATTTCATTGTACTTATTAGGTTTAGCCTGAAAATTATTTATTGAGATTCTTTTTAACTCTGTGTTGTATCATGAAAACCCTCCAGACGATGTCTTGCCAGTAAAATTCGCAACCCTGCCTGGAAGCTATTTGTATTACCTGAACCTATTGAACATTAGCATAACTTCAATAAGAGCAAGATTCACTCTTCCACGCATTCAAGACTAGACAGGATGGAAAAAGTGGTTGCATGATAGATCCTGGCCTTGTGACACCAAAAAGTTTCAAAGAATAGGAAAAAGGTGCATGGGGTCTTTGACTATTCTACCAGAATTCTCCTGATTTTAATCAATTTGCTCCAATGACACAACATTTTGAAGTTATTACCTATGTTGTCGAAATTAAATAATATGTTCATCTCTTTAGTGACAGATATTTCCATGTGGGGCTAAGGAACTTGAAGGAAAGATAGCCCTGGAAGCATGATATCAGCAAAACAATGTCAGCATCTAATTTGCTATCAACAACAATTGTGTTAATGACGACAATTTGTTAATGATGTTAATTGATTCAGTTTATTTTTTTTATTTTTTTTAATAATGTCGTCATCCTGTGAATTTCAGTGATTGATATAGTATATTTTACGGTTTTTAGTTTGTTCTTCGATGTACTGCACTGTAGGATCGATGGTCACCAAATGACGATAAGATGGCCAGCTTGATTAGAAACGTAGGACAGAAAATAATGGGGGCCTTGAGGGACAGAAGAAGATGCGGAAACGCAGTCGTTTCTAAGTGTTGACGGTTTTGAGGGAGGAGGTGAGTGAAAAAACAGAACATGAACGGTCGTGTTTGCCACAAACATGAAACTCGCACAAAATAGTACTTCGTCTCCCAACGTTTGATGCATATTGACTCTGTCGTGTCCGAAGACTCCACAGCCAAAAAAACAGTTCAAGTAAGACTGAAATTAAAAAAAATAAAAATAAAATATATATAAAAAAAAAAAAGTCAAGACGCAGAATGGCAAAAGCTGCAAGGCTTCCGATCGTGGACCTGTCATCACCCGAACGCGTCTCCACGGCCTACTTAATCCGTCAGGTTCTAATTCTAAACCTCTGATCTCTGATTATGCTAATTAGAGGGGTTAAGGGAGGTTTAATTCTTTTTTTTTTTTTTTTGATAATTGGATTTTGCATTTTTAAGGCTTGTGTGGAATACGGATTCTTTTACCTTGTGAATCATGGGGTTGATGAAGAGTTGTTTGAGAGAGTTCTTGAGGAGAGCAGGCAATTTTTCTCCCTCCCTCTGGATGAGAAATTGAAATTGAGTCGCAAGGAGCACAGAGGTTACTCTCCGTTGTATGCTGAGAAGCTTGATACCTCTTCAACTTCTAAAGGTTTGTTTGCTTATATTTGGCTTTCCCACTTGCTAATTGTTCATCTTTCTTTAATTTTCTCTTTTGGTTTTCATTGAATGGGATTTGGGATGATGAATTTTGATACTACAGTTTTAAAAAATGCAAAAAGGGCTTCTTGTTTTAGCTGTCATTATGTAATGTATCACTGGACAATGGAAAAGGAGTTGAATTTGTCATTTTGATGGAGAATTAGTTTGTGATTCCGGTTTATATTCGGATTCCTACACTATTGTTTTCCATAAATTTGGAATCAGGTGATTCAAAGGAAAGCTTCTATATTGGTCCGCTGGATTCAAGTAAAAGTAACTTGAACCAATGGCCCGCACAAGGTACTGTTTCTTTGTATCTTTGTTGCACTTCAATTTCAATATGTTGCACGTACAGTGAGATGCAGAATTCATTGTGCTTTACTTTTCTTTTGGCTAGGAGATTTCAGAATTTCTTCCATCATGGAGAGACACAATGGAAACTTATTATGATAGAGTATTGTAAGTTCCAGTCCTTCATGCTGTTAACTTAGATATTGATTTTAGTTCTACATGTAGAGTCAACTCCAAAAGCTATTGCTTATGATGTTGATATTAGGTTCAGAGAAATTCCATACTAGCTGTTAGCTGTTGGTTTTGTAAGCTGAATTAATGCCATTTTGAAAGCATATGTCTATTTACTTATGTAGTGCTTTTACTACATGTTGAGTTATGAAAGACAGCTCCTATTCAAACGGGTGCTGTACATTGAAGCTATTGAAAAGGAGGAGGTTGTGGTACGGTACAGTCATGAGTGTAAATTTTATTATGAGGGGTATATTGGGGTGTTCAGGGCTTACTGTATCCTACGTATATAATGTCAAGAACACTAAAATATACCGCTTGTAATTCTGCCAGCTTTTATTGCGGTGAAAGAATATGCAGTTAGTTGACTTGTGGACATAGGCACATTGCCAAGTCACATAAATTTTGGTGTTCTTTTTTCTTTCTTTCTTCTCTAATTAATTCACCATAATTTGAAATTATTAGTTCCAAGGAAGATGCCAACACTACTGATGGCATTTCCTCTTTATCAGTGAAATGTGGTCTTTGTTTTCGAAAATTCAATTTAGAAGCATATGCTTTTTCCTCATTTTCCTGAGGAAACCTATAAAAAGTAGCTCTCTGCTTCTCTGTGCACAACTAGGCATGAATGGAATATAGTTTACTGGAAATCTTCATCCACACTCATGTCCCCCGCCAATTTCAGTTATACACAGAGTGCCTTTACATTTGAGCTTCCTAGACATGGTTATTTACTGCCTCAGATCTGCTGGGAAAAGATTGATATCTTTAATCGCTTTGGCTTTGGAAGTCGAAGAAGATTACTTTGGCAAAGTAGGAGCCTTGGACAAACCAGATGGCTTTCTTCGTCTCTTATGTTATCCAGGTATGATGACTTGATTGGCTTTACAGATTTTATGCAACAGTTGTTCTGCAACAATATAATCTGTGGTGTGGTCTCTGTCTTAGTATGGGACAAGTAGATGCACGATATGATTGAGAAAAAAGGAAAAATATTCCCAATCCTGCTGTTGCCTTTTCTTTTTCTTAAATGGGTTGTCTCCATATGTTTTCATTACAATGACCACCTGCAATCAAAGCAATTGATTCTACATTTAATCCTATTAAAGTACTGGAATTCAAACAATCTGTTTGGATTCCAAGATTCACAATATTTCCAATCTTTCCAATTAAAATTTCAGGATACTGATCTGAACCAGACCTTTTTTTGGTTTTGATTGGACAAAAAAAGGCCCAAGTCAAATGACTTTTTTTAAAGTCAATATTGGTAGAAAAAAGCCATTTAATATGATCTATAATATTATAAAAACTTCTTTTCTGAAACTGGCAATTAGTGGCAATGAGCCAGTGATCTGTTGTCACTTGCCTGTTATGTAAAGAATTAGATGGAGGGTGGACAAGCCATAAGGGATTGGGAAGCCACATGACTGGAGGGTGGATAAGGTATTGGTCATGGTGATATATATGTCAATGATGAATGGAATTTTCAGGTCAAAAAGAGGACATCCAAAACTTTTCTTTGGCTTCCCGGTGAATTTGTTGATAAAACAGATGAATGAATGGCAAGCCTATGGTCAAACTGGTTTCCAAGTTTTCTAATTGTGCTTCCTTCCACAAACATAAAAATCAAGTTTTTGTCCGATAGTTTATTTTTAATAGAATGGTTTGGGTCCTTTTTTCCACTTACAACTAAGCATAATGTGAACAACCTTAGCAAATCCCATACGCTTGCACACATATATCCAGTTTGTTCAAAGATTGGAGGGTCAGGTCTCTAAAAAAAATAGATTAGAGAGTCAGGGACATTATATATATATATATATATATGCACACACATACAAAACAGATATATCCAGTTTCTTTAAAGAGTAGGGAATCAGGGACATTTAATCATTGAGGAAATACTCACATATCATTTCTATCTCAGGTGACCTCAGGAGTTCTGGTGATGAATTTTATGGTGCTTCTGCACATTCAGATTATGGAATGATTACTCTTTTGGCAACTGATGGTGTTCCAGGACTTCAGGTATTGTTTTATTGAAATGTATCCCTCTTCTCCTAGGATATTTCAGCAGTATTTTAATTTTTTGTATTCCCCATCAGTGAAGTTTCAGTGATCATTATGATGTATGAATGCTAGTCGCACACTTTTCAGCTTAGAATGTATAATCCTTCGCCATGTTATTCTGGTCCCAACCGTAAACAGGTCTGCAGAGAAAAGTTCAAGCACCCACAGTCCTGGGAAGGTGTGTTGCACATGAAAGGGTGAGTCCTTGGTTGCAATCTTGAACTTAAATATGGAAGAAGATTGCATAAGGAGGAGGACTTCTTTCTCAGTGTCTTGAAAGTTTAAAACTAATCTGAATAACAAATATAAATGTGAACTTGAATTCCTCTTTACAGTTACACAGGAAAAGATGAGTTTCATATGATGGTCATTGAGTGATAATGGTTTTTCCAACAAAATTGAAAATTCTAACATGTGGCATTTGCTATAATGAATTATGTTGTGTGTGATGCATTCTGATGGACTGCATTTTATAAATTGTTCTTTTGATCTACAATTGTTAGACGTAGCAAAATCCAATCTAAATTAGTTTATGAGAATGATGTTACTTTATCATGTATCATCCACTTATGTCCCTCTCCAGGGCCTTCATAGTTAACATTGGAGACATGATGGAGAGGTGGACTAATGGTTTGTTCAGGTAACCTTACTCGACAACTAACTGGAAGGATGATCCACACTTTGCTTCCCCCCCCTCCCCAAAAGCCTTATAGGCATACGTCAGAATTTGTTCTGGGTGTGTTTCCTTTTTACTTGTTCCTTTTTGAGCTGTTTCATTCATTTGCAGGTCCACACTGCACCGAGTAATGCCAGCAGGACAAGAACGTTACTCTGTAATAATCAAGCTACTTATCTGTGAACTATTTGTTCTTTCCTCTGTTTGGCTTCAAATAATTTGGAGTCAGCTTCTAAACTCTTGAACTCTTTTGTTTGATCTGTGTGTATCAACAACTAAAGGACCCTCCTGGGTATTACAGCTTATAAGCAGAAAAGTACCGTGCAATAGTGTCAGTCTTTAGTGAATGTATCATGGGTAGAATATCTATGTTAAGACATTATCATATTAGAGGATCTGTTATTCATGTTATTGATAGATTTGTCACTCATAATATTGCAGGTGGCATTCTTCCTGGAACCTAATCCTGACTGCATTGTGCAATGTTTGGAAAGCTGTTGCAGTGAATCATGCCCCCCAAGGCCTGTTTAAATTACTTCTCCCTTTTTGTCTTTTTATCAGTTACTTGGATTTGCCTACCGTCCATAACTTGGTGCCTTTTTAAGGCAATTGCCTCATTTCATGGAGGAGCTGATTGGATTCCATGTTTGCACGGTGCTCATGTTTGCCTTTTTATGGCCCATGTCTGCAGATTTCCTCCTATTCGCAGCGGGGACTACCTGAAAGAGCGTCTCAGGCTTACTTATGGCTCGTGACAAGGAAAAGTCATTTTAGATACGATGGGAGAATCATTATTGCTCGGGGGGGGGGGGGGGTGTTGATGGGTTATTTCATTATTAGCACGCGGATTTAGCTTTCACGATGACACTTGGCTCCCAATGTTTTTTAATTTATATCAGGTCCTGTGTGTTTGAAACTTTTGTGCCCTTTTGCCTCCGCTTTGATGACGGACTTAGTGGGTAGGTGGTCGGTGGGTGGGGGATTTACCGATGCAATTACACATGACTAAGGCTCTGCTTGCTTGCTTGCCAGCCATTAAAAAACAGCCTTTAGTGGATTTCTGATTGAATTCACTCCTATTCAAATTGTCGAAAATTTTAAGAAGATGGACTCAAGCAATTGTTTTCTTTCTTTTTCTTGATCGAGAAATAGAAAAAAATAATAATAATAATAAAAAAAGAGATTCAATTCTCTGTCTTTTCTATTGTTTTTAGATCTTCTTCTTCTTCTTCTTTTTTTCAAAAGTAATTTGTTTTATAAAATTTAAAATTTTGTTACATTTTTTATTGCGTATTTTAAAAAAAAATGTTTTTTTTTAAATGCTTGATAGTAAACATCGAATTTAAATTGACTTAAATATTATTTTAAAAAAATTAATTTATATCGTACTCATATTTATAAAATCTTTTAGGAATACGGGAAGGAACGAGAAGAAACCAGAAGATTGCGATGGGCGAATAAAGCGGTCATTAAGCCGTAGACAAATGAATTAAAATATTTCCTATTTCGACCTTCTCCAATTGGCCAGGCCAAGCGTCATTTCTTACGTTTTGTTTTGTTTTGTTTTTTTTTAATTATTATTATTATAATAATTTTACCAGTTGTGTTCTAGTCTTATCCGCTGCATTTTTTATTTATTTTATTTTAAATTTGAATTAAACTTGGCACACACGACAGCTAGATGGTACTATAAATAAATGCCAAGGGTTTCCACAGCCTTAACAAATTACAGCTCGCTTTGCAATAATTGTGTGTATCAGCAAACTCTTTGGATCTGAAGAAGCCATGGCGGACGAGGTTATTCTGTTGGATTTCTGGGCAAGCCCATTCGGGATGAGGGTGAGAGTAGCTTTGGAGGAGAAGGGCGTAAAGTATGAGTACAAAGAACAGGACTTGAGGAACAAGAGCCCTTTGCTTCTGCAGATGAACCCGGTTCACAAGCAGATCCCGGTTCTCATCCACAATGGAAAACCGGTTTGCGAGTCACTCATTATTGTTCAGTATGTTGATGAGGTTTGGAAGGACAAGGCTCCTCTGTTGCCCTCTGATCCCTATCAGCGCGCTCAGGCCAGGTTCTGGGCTGATTTTGTTGACAAGAAGGTAAATTTTCCATTTACTGTCTTCTTAATAAGAGTTGGTGCCTTTTTTCTTTGTTTTTTTTTTGTCCGAAGTTTTTGTAAATACTGTCTTTTGGCCCTTGTTCTCCCTTCATTAGTTCATTTTCTCGCTTTGTCTTTGCAGCTTCGTTTGTTGTTTTGTGTGTCTGCGTGTGTGTGTGTGTGTGTGTGTGTGTGTGTGTGTTGGGGGAGGGGGTGTGTGTGTGTAAGAAAAACCTTCGCGAGTATAATGATCCAAAGCACGAATAAGCAGAACTGAAAATGAGCCGAGATGAGATTTGATAAATTTCATACATGTATTTAAAATTCAATAAATTTAGAATTTGATGAAACCCAAAACAACTTGGCCTTAATCTGACACAATTTTCTAGCTTTATCGTTCTTGCCTTTTCCTATCTTTCGCAAATGAAAAAGAAGGGTTAAATTTGATTTTATGTTGCAGAATTGCTTGATGTGCTTGATTGATGTAACTTTTTATATGGTGGTTTTTTTTGGGGGGGGGGAATAATATTGCAGATATATGATCTTGGAAGGAAGACATGGCAAACAAAAGGAGAAGAGCAGGAAGCGGCGAAGAAGGAACTCATAGAATGCTTTAAGTTACTGGAAAAAGAACTCGGAGACAAGCCTTACTTTGGGGGCGAGACCTTAGGCTATGTGGATGTTTCACTGGTGCCGTTCTACTCCTGGTTTTATGTGTACGAGAAGTTGGGCAATTTCAGCGTGGAGGCGGAGTGCCCGAAGCTGATGGAATGGGCTAACAGGTGCTTGCAGAAAGAGTCTGTGTCCAAGTCTCTAGTTGAAAGAGAGAAGGTGTATGGCTTTGTTCTGGAGATGAAGAAGATGCTTGGAAATTAGGTGCAAAAGGGTGTGAAATCCTATCACCCAATGTCACTACGGTTTCAGTTCTAATAAATAATAATGCTTCCCACTTCGTTGTGCATTCCGTTTGTTGCTGCTTTCATCTTTGGCTTGGATGCTTAAAAAATTATGATACATGTGGTATTGTAATGATATTTTGGGAATGACCCTTTTGACTTTTTGGTGTGGCATTGTTTGGTGAGTGTCCCCCTGTGATTGCGTTTGTCATTCAATCTTTTTATTAGAAGGATCTTACTGCCCAAAATATCGCATCTCTATTTTGTATTTGAAGGTAAGTAACAATAATTTAAATTGATGTAAAGGAAAACATATCGAGCTAAAATGATTTGTTGATATGACAATATAATAAATGAATCAATTTTTGACTTTTCATCACTTTTTATTGTGAATGAATTGTTGACTTTTCATCACTTTTTATTGTATTGTTGTGTAATTAAATTTGAAATTGAAACATAGGATGGAGGCCCGTTACCATTGCGTGTGGGTCCCCAAAGGTGGCCCCATTGCTTTGATTGTGTGACGGAGGTGACCCTGTAATCTATTTCCTAATTTTCATGGCCTGGATTTTTCTTCCATTTCCATCTTCCAGGAATATCGACCCGCGTGTCAGCTTCTGGAAGTCTCCACTGCCATTGCGAGAAAGACTCGATAAACCCGGTGAAAAGACTTGAGGATAACAGTGACCGAGAGCCAAGCTTAGCCTAGAAAGAATAACATGGTCAAAAAGTTATTCCAGATAAATAAAATTTTAAATTTAAATTATTAAAATTTTGAATACTAATCTTAACGAAGAAATATAAAATACATAATATATATATAATGTATAAGACCTTTAATAAAAAAATGGAAATTTTCAAAAGAAGAAAAAATTGCTGAATTCGCACATAAAAGAGGAATTTTTTTTTTGATAAATATTGGCAATATAAATCTTTTATTGATGAAAAAAAATTAAATTATTGTTTAGTTTTTAATTAATAAAAAAAATAAACATCAACAGGGTTGTAATTTCAACCTTTTGATTCGATTTCAATCTTATAAAATGAATGAAAAAAAAAGGGAAAAATAATGGTATTGTACATATCAGGACTTTTTTTTTCCTTTTTTTTCTTTTGGGGTTTCTAATTTGAATGGCTTACCATCAGGTCCCACGACACCCGAGCTCCATGTGCCAGCTTACTTTGTTGAACGTCAAGAATAATGGATTAATATCCAACGGAAATTAAAAATAACAGGACCAATTGTACAATAACTTTGATTGAATGTAAAATGTTATCATATAATTTTATTATACGTTCAATTAATCATATTGTACATTTAAGTTAAATGTACAATAGATCCCATCAAATGTACAACAGATGAATTATAATATGTAACAAATTATTACACAATTAGGTTATTTTCACACAATATTTAATTAATTTTATTGCAGGTGAGATATTTTTAGTGAAAATTGTAAATTTTTAATTAAAAAATAACTTTTTAATTGGCTATTGAAGCTGTCTTCTAATCAACACTTTCTTATCAATCCCAACACATTTGGATCATATTATTTGTTATGTTTATCTAATAAAAAAATAATATATTTACTTTTTTTTTTTCTCACTTGCAAGATTGGACATTGCAAAACACAAAAAGACATGGTGAAGATAATATATGATAAAACTTGGGTACCTGACCTGGTCAATGTACCCAGACATTTAAAAGTGCACTGATCCGTCACATTTCCGGTTCACACTGTTATGAAAAATGCCTTATCTTATTTTTTGTTAATTATTTATTTCTTCATATTTTTCCCCCAAAAATGTCCCAATCTATTTCAATTGTTAAAAAATGATCCGTGGAAGTGTAAATACATGCCTACTAATGTTGAACTTAACAGTAGCGTGAGTTTATAATATTGATTAAGAGTATATTTTATTTAAAAGAGTATAATAAAAAAATTAAATTTTAAGTATTAAAAACAAATAAAAAAGAGAATTTGGAGCATTTTTCTTAAAAGAAAGCATACAAATTTAGTAGATATTTTTAAGAAAACAAAAATAAAAATTAAAGAGCAATTTTTATCTTTTCCTAGAGAATATATAAAAAATTTGGGGTAACATGTTTTTTTTATTTATTAAGAAAATAAAGAGAAAAAAATGTAAGAGGTTAATTTTTTTTAAAAAAAATATTAATATTAGTTATATTAAATATTAATATAAACTCTATTTTTAAGTTTTTGTATGCTTACTTTAAAAAATATAAGTTTAGAAATTTTTGACTTGTGCAATAATAAAAATTTAAATTTATTAATATTAAAATTAAGTATTAAACATAATTTATATTTAATAATATTTAAATAATAATTTTTTTAAAAAAATTAATTAATTAAAATGACAATAACTTTCAATTTTAATATATAAATATAAAAATTTATATACTCAAGATATTTTTTTAAGGTAAAAAAAGAAAAGAAAAGAAAAGAAACATGTCATGTCCATATTACACGTTTGTCCTCCAATTTTTGATTCATTGGTCAATGGTCTTAGCTTGGAAACGATATTGAACAGTATTATCTTATCTTATCTAAGCTGAATTTATTTATTAATTCCAAAATAGACAAAACGTATTCAGGAAATTTAATAAAATTATCTAACATCCATTTAATAAATTAAAGAAAAAAAAAACATTCGGTGACAATAGTATGAAAATAATAATTTAGGCTTACATTAATATGGTATAATTCAATTAAAAAATATTATTAAATTAACAAAAAAAATAATATATAAATTGTTCTATAGACTATATACTTCTCGTTTACACACCACATGTTTACCTTACTATGAAGGGAAGTTTTTAATAAATGACGTCGTTTAATGTAATCGGCGACTTTTGTGTCATTTAATATAATCATGTATTCATAACATTTTCTTATTATTAGTAAGATTGCAAGCCCTAACATTATCCTCAATTACAAATACGTACGTAACGAGTTTGGAAGACAAGGACAGGCACCCTCTGTCTCTCTCTATCTCTGTCTTTGCCCAGACAGAGCCAAGAGGGAGCTAAAGAGAGAAAAGACGGTGAAATTGTTTGTCGGGTCGTGTAGTTCGGACCATATCAGATCGGGATAAAAAAAAAAAAAAAACATAAGTCTGATAATTCATCATCCGTCTGATCCGAACCGGAACCAGCAATGACTAGGCGGTGCTCGCATTGCAGCCAGAACGGGCACAATTCTCGGACCTGCCCGAACCGTGCGGTCAGGCTCTTCGGGGTCCGATTAACCGACGTGTCGATCCGGAAGAGCGCCAGCATGGGGAACTTGAGTGGGCCCAACGTTTCGTCTGTCGGATCCCCGGATCAAGGAGCCGCCGTGGCCGCGGCGGCCGCCACCGATGGATATGCTTCTGAGGATTTCGTTCCTGGGTCCTCTTCCAGCCGCGAGAGAAAGAAAGGTTAGAAAATCTTTTGGATTATTAAAGTTTGTATTTTGTTTGTAATCGTTGTTTTTTTTCTTTTTCCTGTCTGTTTGGTTTCCTTTTAATTCTCTGTTGCCTTATTTGATGTTCTCTCTCATTCACAATTTTTAAATTGAAATGTTGAAAGATATGAATTCTTAATTATTCTTCTGCGTGATTGAACTGGGACTATGGATTGATAGTTGTTGCTTGCTTTAACTTGGGTTTGGAGAAGAACTAGACTAGCAAAAGATTTAAGAGTGAAGCAAGCAAGTATATGATCATTTGATGTAAGTTGGGATGTTAACCCTGTATCTGAAGAAAAGTTGATAATTTGCTAATTGGGATTTGATTTGGATAGTGTTAGTTCACCATAGATGATTTATGCGGAGATGAATGGGCATGTTTTTGAGATAGTACAGAATGAAATTTTATTTTCAAGTGGAAAGTTGTTTGTTTTATAGTTACACTCACCCATCAGAATTTGCACTAGGAGTTTTTAAGGCATTTTCTTTCAATGAAGCATTGCTTTCATGCAATATTGGTTATTGTCTCCCAAATGACAGTATTCATGTAATGTGTTGTGCAAGGTGTTCCATGGACTGAAGAGGAGCATAGGATGTTTCTACTTGGTTTACAGAAGCTTGGTAAAGGTGATTGGCGTGGAATTGCACGCAATTATGTTATATCAAGGACACCTACTCAGGTGGCTAGTCATGCTCAGAAATATTTCATCCGGCAATGCAATGTGTCTAGGAGGAAAAGACGTTCTAGTCTTTTTGATATGGTAGCTGATGAAGTGAGTATCGTGCCTACATTATTCCACTCATATTTGACTGATCATACATCCATGCTCATGCAAATGTCCTCCCAGTTCACACTATGTAAAACCTAATTATCCACTGCTTTGAAATACACGCATGCATCACTTAGTCATACTTATCTTCTTGGTTGTTTGCTAAGGTAATATTTTTTAGATATTTGCATCTTCTGCTATAACTCAAAATATTAAGTGTTATGACCTTTTTCATAAAGACAGCAGGTCCATCTTCATGGTTCTTGTTGTTTTAGTGAAGATACCACCGTTTTCTTGCTGGATTATTTCATCTTTTCATTGACTTGTGAATGCAAAAAACAACGGCAACAACAGTAAAGTCTTAATCCTAAATTTAATCAGGGTTGTGAATGGAAAAGAAAAAAAAAGAAAAAAAACAGATCACTCAATCATGTCAAGGGAAGGGGTCGAATGGACTGTTTCTTTGTCTTACTTTACAACTATGTCTTATTCACTTTACAGATTTTTTTCATTTCAGTTATGTAATTGTGTGATATGTGGTTTCTTTAACTAACTATTGTGAATTTGCAGTCAGCTGATGCCCCATTGGTGTCAGAGGATTTCTTATCTGTCGATGTTTCCCAAGCTGAAAATCTAAGTGATAATCGATTACCTCCTGCTGCTCCTCCAACTCCTCTGGATGAAGAATGTGAATCAATGGATTCAACCAACTCTAATGAAGGAGAACCTGTCCCTTCACAGCCAGATAGCTCCCAGCCGTGTTATCCAGTCTTATACCCAGCTTATTTCTCACCATTCTTACCATATTCATTTCCATTTTGGTCAGGATTTAATATAGACACAACTAAGAGTGAGGTGCATGAGATTCTTAAACCGACAGCCATACACTCAAAAAGCCCAATCAATGTTGATGAGTTGGTTGGAATATCAAAACTGAGCTTATCTGAATCTATCAGGCACGCTGGCCCTTCTTCCCTTACGCTGAAGCTGCGTGAGGGCTCATCTAGACAGTCTGCTTTCCATGCCAACCCTGCATCCAACACTACAAGCATGAATTCAAGCAGTAGCCCTATCCGAGCAGTTTAAATGCACTTTTTCGGTCATTGAGGATCTTGAGATATTAGGTTAGCTCAATGCCAATGAGCTTAGCAGTTTGCAGGTTAACTTTTATACTCTATGTAAGTCTAGAAATGTGCAGAGTCTGGTTTGGATTCAATTACATATTCGTTTGTTGGAACGATCAATATAATAAGCTTTTTTATCCTCTATTTTGTTTTGCTCTTAGCTTTTTGTAGGCTACTCGTCGAAAATTGTTTGAATCTTTGATGTGTACTTTAAATTGCTCATTACTCGTTACTCGGTTGCTTCTTGCTCAATTTTTAAGTGCCGGTGAGTCAAACGCTCCCTTTTTATGGTCTGTAGAGTCATTAAGTCTTCCAAATTATCTAATTCAATTAACTTAGATTAAGATAAGATTTTGTTGCTATTGCTACTATCAGGACCAAGGATATCATCCATGACTGCCTCCTGAAGCAGGCACTCATATGCTTAGATTTGCAATTTGAAGGTGATATGGTACATGAATGTGTACCCCCGTGGTCAATAACATCCAGACTTTCGTAATAAAATGGCCCTAAGCGAACATGGTCAACGTGGGGGTGCATATTGTGACAATGGGGTTGAATGACTCTCGATGACTGGTACACACATTCGAAAATTGACATCTTTGTTTGTCGAGTTGGAGGCAGACCGCTTGTTTTGCTTATTTCCTAAGATTTCTAGTACGGTAAATGAGGCACATAATGCTGGTATATACTTGCATAACCTTATTACTTTATTATATGGTCAACTTGATATTTTATAGATGTAGATTCATATTGTACTACTATAATCCTTAGATGAACTTTCGTGATTTATTTTGTTAACTTGATTATAAATTAAAAAAAAAACTAAAAATATGCATCATTCATAATAATTCAGTGTCTACTTCAGGTAACTCATTGGGAAATAAAGTTGGTAAAATCACTTGTCACCAAGAGTTTTTGGGTAAGCAAATAATAATTGGAAAGGTCAGGCCCAAGGTCCAAGGGCCCAACTTCCAATTACCTTCACCTCCGCCGTAAAAAAAAAAAAACAAAAAAGGGAAACAAAAGCTACTCTGTTCCGCAGTTATGCCAAAACCAAGGAACACGAAAAACAACCATGAACAACAACATCCTCAAACTCTCCAAAAACACGGCCAAATCATCATGGTCCAAGAGAAACCAAAAGGCATCATCTCCTCTTAGATCTTCACTCTCCTTTACACTAATCTCTCTCTTTATACTTTTCTCCTTCCTTCTTCTCTACATTTCCTTCACTAAGCCCCCCAAATCTCTCCTACCCAATTCATCAAAACCCCAAATTTCGCGATGCAGCAGATCTCAGAGCCTATCCCCGGGAGAGAAGTTTCTGTGGTACGCGCCACACAGTGGGTTCAGCAACCAGCTGGCAGAGTTCAAGAACGGGATACTAATGGCTGGAATTCTGAACAGAACGCTGATTGTCCCTCCTGTGCTCGACCACCATGCGGTTGCGCTGGGCAGTTGTCCTAAATTCAGGGTCTCAAAGCCTAATGAGATTAGACTTGCTGTTTGGGATCACGTTATTGAGCTTATTAAGACTGGGAGGTTAGTGGGTTTTTTTTTTTTCTCTAGCAGCCGTACTGGAAATGTACTTAAAGTATCGTAGTTCTTAAGTTGAATTCTGAGGGAATTTATTTATTTTCTCTCCAATGGGTCTCTGGGATTTATCGGCTTTCTCTGGGTGTGCATAAAGTTGTGAACTTTGATTGGATTTTGAATTCACTTAGATCTCCTTTGGCTCATTCATGATTAGCAAAATGTTTTTTTTTTTTTTTCTAGATTGCTAGGCAAGTTAATTTACTGATGTCTATCGGAATGGCTACTAATTTTCGTGAGTTTGAGCTTTGTTTATATTTTATGTTCCTTTGTTTAGTGTTTTCATAGATGGGGATGATTGAGTTTTGTGGAAATCAATGCCAGTGTGCCTTTACAGCTTGGCTAATGGTTAAGTTTTTTTTTTGGTGCCTTTTATTTCAGGTATGTGTCAATGGCTGACATTGTTGATATTTCATCAGTGGTTCCTGCTTCCGTTCTAGTGATAGATTTCAGGACTTTTATGTCCCTATGGTGTGGTGTGAATATGGATTTTACTTGTGGAAATGATTTGGATTCACAGACCTCTTTGTTTGAGGATCTTAGGCAGTGTGGATTGATACTATCTGGTTTTAACGGTAATTTAGATGCATGCTTATATGTTGTAAATGAAGATTGTAGAAGAACAGTTTGGACTTACAAGAATGGTGGAGAGGATGGAGTACTAGATGCATTCCAACCTGATGAACAACTAAAAAAGAAAAAGAAAATTTCTTATGTTAGGAGACGGCGAGATGTCTATAAGGCCCTTGGGCCTGGTTCTGAAGCTGAATTGGCCACTGTTCTGGCATTTGGAACTCTTTTTACTGCCCCATATAAAGGTTCTGAGCTTTATATTGATATCCACACAGCACAACGTGATCAAAGGATACAATCCTTGATTGAGAAGAGTGAATTTCTTCCCTTTGTCCCTGAAATTACAAGTGCAGGAGAGAAGTTTGCCTTGCAGACCATAAAGGCTCCTTTCCTTTGTGCTCAGCTCAGATTGTTAGATGGGCAATTTAAGAACCACTGGAAGGCTACCTTTCTTGGCTTGAAGCAAAAATTAGAATCTTTAGGGAAGGAGGGTTCTCAACCTGTTCACATATATTTAATGACTGATCTTCCTCAAGGTAATTGGACTGGAAGCTACTTGGGGGACTTGGCTAGTGATTCAGACCATTTTAGGTTGTACTTTCTGAGTGAGGAAGATGACTTGGTGATACAAACAGGAAACAAACTTGTAGCTGCACGGCATGGCCTAAAGTTTGGATCTGTTCCAGGAAGTCTTAATGAAGTTCAGAAGAAGGTGCAGTGTTCCCATAAGAGATTGCCTGATGTACTTTTATACATAGAAGAAAGTATTTGCAGTTGTGCTTCACTTGGTTTTGTAGGGACTGCTGGGTCTACCATTGCTGCGAGTATAGAGCTTATGAGGAAATTCAGTGTATGTTCAGGTCCTTTACAAGATGCAAGATGATATTTTGTTATTCAAGCATCAGGTATATAGCCTTAGTATAAAGGTAAAGTTACTCCGACGAAACCTGAAGCAGGTGGTCACATGTTGAAGCTCTGGTGTATACCTGAAATGGGTTGCATTTTATCTCACTGTACAAGCTTGATGTTTCGGAGCTTTCAACTCCAAGGCTTCACCCAGAACATGGCTGGCTGATGGTCTTTTGTGATGCTGTTAATTCTTCGACTGTCATTGATCCAGCTCGCATTCTAGATTAGGGCCCTTTTGTTAATGAAGAAGCAACATTGAATTTCAAGATGGATCCATTGTCCCCTCCTGCACAACAGCACTGGGCACAGGTTGCGGATAAGCATAAATGTTTTTGCATTGCTCAAAAGAAACAAGCGAGAAAAAGGAGGTACTGTTAAATATTTTGATAGGATATTCTTCTACGTTGATACGTTTACAAATCAATAACAACAATAAAGTCGTAGTCTCAAATTTAATCTAGCAGTGTTATAAATCTTTTTCCCTTGATTCCTTTCTATTACGAACTTTGCTCTCTTTTTTTCACCGTTTCCCAGAATTTAAACATTTTTAGGTTCATGTTGTATATGTCCAAACCAATACAAATTTCACTTGTTTAATTTGTCTTCAATTGGAGTTAAGAACATGTTTTTTATTTATTTTTAGTTACAAATCAATCTATTCATTCTCATTTCTTATGCAGAGGCAAATGTACATTGATAAAATTGATAAGGTGAACAATACATAGTCCATATTGCGAGCGTAGCAATTGCATACGATGTAGGAGTCAACAAAGCCTTGATGGAATGTAAGACTCAACCGATTACATTTTAGTAAACATATCCTCAGCTCGTTTGTCAATAGCGTATTATGCAAGTGATTAAAATTGAAGAGTTGTTCGAGCCTGACAATATTTCTTTTAAAAATATAATTAGAACAATTTTCCAATGGCCACCACTGCGGGTTGAATGTGGATTTTGTTTTGATTTTCCTCTTTCTTTCTTATCCTCTTTTTTCTTTCCCTTTTCTGACAATTAAAAGAGTGATCTCATTAATTTGAAAAGAGTATTTTCTTTTGCACCTAAGTGGGTTTTTCCTTGCTTTAAGAGTAATCCTATTGTAGAACATTACTGGGGGGTTTTTTTTTTTTTTGGTAAGAATTTTTTGCTGTCATTGTCTGTTAAGATTCAAACTTTAATTACTGGAATTAAGACTAAGAGTCCCTCTACTTTGGTGGCATGGTACCAATATTATATGCATTTCTTTGACTCACTATTACATTACATACATTATAAGACTTATTTTGTAGGATTTAATGGTCTGCAAATTATGTTTCCTTCAATCAGTACATGCAGTAATGTCATCATTTTGACCATTCTGAGCTCCGTTAAGATCACCCCATGAATGATTCCGAAGCTTCCTCGGATCAATGCGTGCTTTATTTGTGATTGCCCCCATTCATTTAAGTACATAGGTTTTTTTCCTAAGCTACTCATTGCTTTAGAGTTTTGTTACAAATAGACGGAAACATCTAAAATAAGCTCCCACTTATTTTGGTTGGATCAAAGCAAAAATTTAATTTATGTTTACTCACTTTCTCATTATTGGTCAATGTACAGCAAGGCAACAATATTTCCACAGCATGCTATCTTTTTCACAGGTCAATATATAAAGGCAGAAAAGGAATAATCATGATTTTGAAGTTTTGGTTTTATTTTAATATATATATATATATATATCTCAAAATTCATTAATACATAACTAAGTGTTCATGCATCAACCAAGCCAATTTCTCCAATAAATCAAATATACTAGCTAATTCCTTTCTGGTTTCCTTTTTTGGAAACCCAAAAAAAAAAAGGGTCCCTTTTGTTGCTCGAGATGTTTATAAATGAAAAGTTATTAAATAATTAAGTTTATACCTCCTCTTCTATCAAACCAAATCCATTAAAATCACCATTATCATTTAACAAAAATATATAGAAAAATTACCATCACGATTTTTCATAACTTTTTTTTTTCTTTTTGAAACGTAAAAATGAAAAATAAAAAAAAAACATTAAAAATATTCATTATGGAAAGTCATTCCTTCACGCATTAATTCAATTTTCTCTAAAAAGAATATCTACCGCCAAATACATTTGCATCTAATATATGGACGGTAGGTGTCACATCTAATTAATACCCAAAATGCTTAACATATATATATATTAAAATTCATATATATGTATATTAAAATTCAAATATATATACAGTATAAGAATATTAATTATCATATTTAAGATCAGCTACTTAATTAGAAAGATCTATTATTCAATCACGAAATTCCACTACACCTGATTGTAGACTTTGTTGAAATGAAAACTCAATATCTGTAGTTTTATATAATCATTATCTTTCAAATATATTTAAACCTAACTAAATGCCAAAAATATTTGCAGAACAGAAATACAACTAAGGTCTACGTGGCGTGCGGGTGTCCAAGATGATCCAAGTATTGTAATTACACTTTTTCTTAACACGCATTGATGGGCCCATCCCTTATGATTCATTGTGCATTTCCTCGTTGAGAGCCTACCGACTTTGAAAAAGCGTTATCGGCAAAACACACGTTTTAGATGGATGATTACAAGTACTAACTTGTGGTCAATGCCCCTATCCTAATAATCTTTTTATTTAAACAGGAACATCAGCTGTCGGCGATTGGTATTGACTGTTTCGTCTTTCTTACACGAAGACATACTTGAAAGAAAGAAAGAAAGAAAGAAAAAAAACAAACAACCTCAATCTCTGCAAGAGAAAATTTTAAAACAAAAGAAAAACGAGGGAGGCTTGAATTTTTTTTATTTATTTTTTGTTCTTTCGGGGTTTCTGTTTTGTTTTGGTTTGATTTGATTGAATTGAGAAGTATGGAGGGAGGAGTGGATTATTTGGCGGATGAGCGGAACAAGGCGGAGTTCGACGTGGAGGAGATGAAGATCGTGTGGGCCGGTTCCCCTCACGCCTTCGAGGTCAACGATCGCATTGCTCGTCTCGTCGCTAGCGATCCGGTAAACTTCGCACTCTCGCATTCTTTCTGTTTGTGTCCTGAGAAAATGGCTTGAGAGAAGAGTGATTAGAGTAATTGTTGTTAATGTTGATTGTGATTTTGATGCTTAGTGTTAATGTCTTGATTCCAGGCCTTTAGAAAGGACTACAGAGCTATGGTAAGTAGGAAGGAATTGTTTAAGAATACTCTTAGGAAAGCAGCTTATGCTTGGAAACGTATCATTGAGCTTCGCTTGACGGGTAAGTCTTTTGATTTGGATTCATAATTACAGGTTTTTTTTTTTTTTTTTTTTTTGTGGGTACTGAACAAGTACTAAAATACATGTGATTCGTTGTTTTGTTGTTGCAGAGGAAGAGGCTGGTAGATTAAGGTTTTATGTGGATGAACCTGCATTTACTGATCTTCATTGGGTAAATTACTATCTATTGTTTTGCATTGTAGAGATTTTCTTATGCACTACTAGCAGATAACACTATAAGATACCACTGGAAGGGGGCGTGTTAATGTAATGTTAAGATTACTTATGACTTGGAAGTCACAATTTTGAGTTGCAAAAATAGCCTCTCTATGAAAAAGGGGTAAGGCTGCATTAATTTGACCCTTCTCTGGATCTTCAGCGTGGGAGCTGAGATGCCCTTTTATTTTTTAATTCTCTAAAAGGACTCTGTATGTCTCAATGTGCTACCAACTAATTACCTCTCTTTTTCTTCTGTTTCTCTCTTGGTGGGTTGGATAGGGAATGTTTGTGCCAGCTATTAAAGGGCAAGGCACTGACGAGCAGCAACAGAAGTGGTTGCCTTTGGCCCATAAGATGCAGATAATTGGCTGCTACGCACAGACTGAACTTGGTCATGGCTCTAATGTTCAAGGGCTTGAAACCACTGCAACATTTGACCCTGAGACGGACGAGTTTGTTATTCATAGTCCAACATTAACTTCATCGAAAGTGAGTTATTGATTCATTGATTGTGTATGTTCCACATCTTTTGTATCACATGGGATAGTTATTTATAGTGTCATACTAACCTGTTTTCACATTACTCTTCATTGTACACAACCTTGTAGTGGTGGCCAGGTGGACTGGGTAAAGCTTCCACACATGCTGTTGTTTATGCCCGGCTTATGACTGATGGTGAAGAACATGGAGTGCATGGTAACTATTAAAACAATTATTTGGAATTCTGTTACATATTTGAATTGATCTATTGAGTATTTATTTTGTTCAAATCCAATTTCAGGCTTTATTGTCCAGCTTCGGAGCTTGGATGATCACATGCCTCTTCCCGGCATAACCATTGGCGATATTGGAATGAAGTTTGGGAATGGTGCATATAACAGCATGGACAATGGTGTATTAAGATTTGACCATGTGCGAATCCCTAGGGACCAAATGTTGCAGCGGTTGGTTCTCTGTTTCACAATGTTCTTTTTTCTTTTAAAATTATCTGTTTGGTTTGGCCATATTTGGTCATCTTCAGTTGAGCCAGTGCTGGTTTAGTATTCTATTCATAGTGTAATAGTGAAATGACAATTAAGTGGTCAGAGAAATGTAGTTCAAATGCCAATTCTTCATGTTGCTTAGTCTATATGCATTATTGTTGGCATCATTGTTCTTCTTTCAAATATTACAGGGTTTTACAGGTAACAAGGAAAGGGAAATGTGTGCAATCCAATGTTCCGAGGCAGTTGATTTATGGCACCATGGTGTTTGTGCGGCAAACAATTGTAGCGGATGCGTCTTGTGCTTTGTCTAGGGCAGTTTGCATTGCTACGAGGTATAGTGCTGTCCGCAGACAATTTGGTTCACAGAATGGTGGTTTAGAGACCCAGGTATCCTTCAGAGTCTCACTTTCTTTGGTAGTGAAATTTATAATTTCTTAGCTATGTTGGTTCTTATGAATGCATTTTCAATTGCTGTGGATCACATCATTCAGCTTTATTGCTGAATTTAAGGGTAATGGATTGCTTTTAAGAACTCCTTATTGACTGTGTACTCTAGCATGATAAAAGTATCTGGATTATAATGGTTAATAAACAATTCTATATTCTATGGAAGCAAAATTTTTCTAACAAAGCTTTTGCAGATTCAGACTTGTATGATAGCATTGTGAAATTTCTGTGTTCACTGTTTGACAACTAATGTTGAAATGATTATATTTTGCCATCCTTTACGTGTTTATTTGAACATATTGAGAATTGTATATTTATATCTGTCTTGCAACTGGTCAGTCAATTGCACTTTAGCATATCAGTAGTTCTGAGGAAATGTAACTAATGGTCCAAGCTTCTAACATGTTTTAGGTGATTGATTACAAAACTCAGCAAAGTAGACTCTTCCCGCTGTTGGCTTCTGCATATGCTTTCAGATTTGTTGGTGAATGGTTGAAATGGCTTTACACGGATGTCGTCCAGAGGTTGCAAGCCAAGGATTTCTCCACATTGCCAGAGGCCCATGCATGTACTGCGGGTTTGAAGTCTTTGACGACGTCTGTCACTGCTGTATGTGACTTTTACGTATATGTTTATTTCTTTTTCTTCAAACTTGGTTGAATCTCTCGCCCTCCTCATCCCCTCTCTCCATATCTGTCTGTGATTTTGGCACAGGGAGACATTTTACGAGCCAAAATTCTATAGTGAGTTTGAGCAAGTTTAAGCTGAACCTGGCACATTACCCACTGATCTAGTTAGCCTGCCGAATTGACTATTTAGATGATTGTAATCTATTGTGATGAAACTAGAATTTTTTTTTATTTCTCCTTTTCTAATTGTGAAAAGACTGCTTTGCCTTCAGGATGCCATTGAAGAATGTAGAAAACTGTGTGGTGGTCATGGTTACCTCTGTTCCAGTGGGCTTCCTGAGTTGTTTGCTGTTTATGTCCCATCCTGTACGTATGAGGGAGACAATGTTGTGCTCCTTTTACAGGTATTTGAAACAGATCAAACTCAATTTGGTTGCAAGAATCATCCTCTTCTGCAGCTCTACATGTGCCTATCTAATACATAAACAGAGAGGCCTGGCTTTATGACTTTATTGGTTTTCTTGTCCAATGATTTGTACGAACTTGTTTTAACATGGCTAGTGTCGGCATCTTATGGAAATTAAACATTCTTGTCATGATGAAAATGCATGCACTTGGCACTACTGGGCTTATGAACAGTGTTGGAATGTCATTGTAGGGTTAAAGGGCAAATAGGAAGCTAAAATTCCATTAATTTGTACTGTAATTTGGTGAAAGTAGTCTTGGGATGTGCTTCAACAATAATAAACTGGGACATCCATATTTGCAGCTCTGTTTTTTACACATCACACATGTCAATGGTGGTGGGTTACTGGACCTATTTGGAAGTTGATTTTCTAAAACTGTAACTTTCTTCTTTAATATTTTCCTTTAGGTTGCAAGGTTTCTTGTGAAAACTCTTTCTCAGTTGCCTTCTGGAAAGAAACCTGTAGGAACAACAGCTTATTTGGGAAGAGTAGAGCATCTTCTGCAATGTCGTTGCAATGTTCAAAAGGGTAAAAATTCTCAAGTTCATCTCTCTCTCTCTCTCTTCCAAGTGCAGCTTTGAGTTGCTGTAGTATGGGTCTGAGTAATGATTTACTGAATGTTGGTAGATGGATACAAATTGAGCTTCATGATTCATAAGTACAAATGCTTAGACATGAGAATTCACTTCATCCTTATTGATTTCTGAAACTGGACTTCTTTGATGTGACCTAAAAGCATCTGTCAATGAGGCATTCCATGTGCATTAAGTCAATGATATCTGTTCTGTTTGATGCAGCGGAGGATTGGTTAAATCCTAATGTAATATTGGAGGCATTTGAAGCCAGGGCTGCTAGGATGTCTGTTGCCCGAGCTCAAAACCTTAGCAAGTTTACAAATCCTGAGGAGGGTATGTCTTCTCTTGCTAGACATTTCAGATTTCTGTTTCTTCCCTCTTATGTTTTGTCAAAATTACCAAAGATAATGAGGAGCAGTTGAAGATGTTAGAGCAGTAAAGTTGTTCAAATTTGTCTGAGGGGAAAGTAGATGTCATAATCCTTTGTTGACACATTTGTCTGCAACTTTGGCTATGCTGACTTGCTTATGACATGAGACTTTCTGCATTTTATTGCCTATGTGCTTCCCACCCAGCCGAGGCCAAAATTTTGTTTCTTGTGATCTTTTACAGTCAAAAGGTCTTGTAGTGTGCATCTCATAGTCATAGATTACTCATTTACTTGTCCTTTTGATTTTGCTTCAGGATTTTTGGAACTCTCAGCTGATCTAGCTGAAGCTGCAGTTGCTCATTGCCAATTGATTATTGTTTCCAAGTAAGCTTTTCCCTTTTCCATCTGGTTGTAATCTGAATTTTAAGTCTCAAATTTAGCAATCAATTCTTGTAGTCCAAGTTGGATGTTAGACCTGATTGATTCTTTACTGTTTTCTATATTTGTTGCACAAATTCTTAATCCAACCCTTTGTTCCAGGTTCATAGAGAAATTGCAACAAGATATACCAGGTAAAGGGTTGAAGCTACAGTTGCAGATACTGTGCAACATTTATGCTTTGCACCTTTTGCACAAACATCAGGGTGACTTCCTCGCCACTGGCTGCATTACAGCCAAACAAGCTTCACTTGCTAACGATCAGCTAAGATCTTTGTATTCCCAGGTTAGTTTCGGTGGTTTAGTTCTCTCGCTGCTTTGATCTCTCAACTGATTGGTTTTCTTTCATAAATCAGTTGCGTCCCAATGCAATTGCACTCGTAGATGCTTTTAATTACACTGATCACTTCCTCGGTTCAATTCTCGGCCGGTATGATGGAAATGTGTATCCAAAACTCTATGAAGAAGCCTGGAAGGATCCTCTGAATGATTCTGTTGTGCCTGATGGCTACCAAGAATACATACGCCCCTTGTTGAAGCAACAGCTGCGTAATTCCAGACTCTGAGGTAGAGTAAGAGGACTCTGCTGTTGCTGCTGTGGGTGCACAATGTTTCTAATAAGAACTTTTTAATAAAGTTACCTGTATCGGTGACCAACGATAAGATGAAAAGCTGAGTTTAATTATTTCATATGCCACTGTATTACCCCAATTGTCCAATTGTCAAATCTGGTTAAAATTTACTTCCATCAACGCCAACTTATGGCATCTCTTTTTCATGACGTAGTGGCTAATAATAGAAATTGTCGTGAAATTTTTTATTTTTTATCATTTCCAGTTCAGCTTTCGTACTTCTGCTTATACAATCCATCGTTTACTTAGTGATTTTTGTTTATGCTCTCAATTAATCCTATCATATTTAATTTTAAAGAAGGTCAAATCTCATTTCAATGCCTTGTTCAATACGAAAGAAGGTACGAAGATAGAAAAAAAAAAAAGACTCAAACATCTTCCAGTACAACTGTAGTGCGTAAATGCGCGTGGAAAATGAACGCAATCATAAATAGTCTTTGACCAATTATTCATAATCCGGTCTAGTGCAACTCCCCATACAAATGTATATCCCCTTCCCAACACATAACATTTCCCCAAGAGTCACAACACATCTCACAATCTGCTAATATAAATTTGTACCAAATTTCCATAAAAAACTCTATTCTAAGTAGTGGCTATTCAGTATGTAAGCCAATATTTGAAGCATGGCTGGAATTGGTAGTCTTGTTGATCTGTTGCTCTTCTACACACTGGAGAGACTCCTTTTCGATAGGATGGTAGGCTCAATGGGAAAAAGTCCCCAGAATGTCAAGAAAGCAATAGCCCTTTGGCTAATGCTTGAGGAAATCGGCCATCATGACCTTATCCGGACGATAAATTCATATGATAACACCACCATTGAAGCCTTGTTATACGAGGCATTGCAATGCTTAGAGTGCATCAAACCAGAAGCTGATGAACCAACAGATTCTGATGATGCTCCAGTCTTTCGACGCCTCTTTGAAGAGCCTATGAACCAGAGGTTCTTCTACCATAACCGAGAATTTATGCACAGGCGCTTCCTCCACATTATGGAAACAGTCTGTGATAAAATATTTGGTGAGACAAAGGCTATAGAGGTAGACGAATCCGGTTCAAGACCGGTGGTTAAAACTCTTGGAGAACTACATGTTCCAGGGTCTTCCGGTGGGGTACATGACCAAGTCAGTGAAGCATCAAGGCAGCAATTAGTCGTGTATCCTGGAGCTATTGGAAACAATCCTGGACCAACTCCTGAGGACTCCAGGACAATGTTCCTGACCTTCTCAATGGGACATCCGCTAACCCGCAATGAGATTGCCAATTTCTTTACCTCGTACGTAAACATGACTGCTTTCCATCTTTGTTTATAGTTTCACTTCACTTCTCAATACACACATTTATTTGATTGCCGATCATTTTGTAGGAAATGGGGTGCGGTAGTACAAGACGTTTTTGTTGAGCGTACTCCACCAGGACAAGACCCTTTATTTGGACGGATTGTGTTCAGTGATTCAACGGTGATACCAAAGATACTGAATGGGGGATCAAAGGCGAAATTCGTGGTGAATGGCAATCATCTGTGGACTCGAATTTACGTGTCTCGACAAAGAGGAAGAAGTTAAAGTTCATAGAACTTGTGTAACACTTGACACTAATTTGGATGGTGGCGTAGTGTAAATCTTGTGTCAGGTGTTGCTTATTCTGGAAGTGAGGGGAACAGTCCAGCCAGAGCAGGCCATGGAGTGTGGATGGCCCTATCTTCCCGTGCTGCCTTAAAATTAATAAAATGTAGGGCCTTTTGAAACGGGGCCTCTCTCTAGTTTATCTCATAGCTATTACTACCTATGTATCTTTTGTAGTACCCAAGTTTCACGGAGATGCATTTATCTTTTGTCTAATGTTCAAAGTCATCATCCAATGGAAGTCACAACCAATGATTTTTATAGTCATTTTTTTTTTTTAAAAAAATCTAATATGGATACACAACTTTACATTAACAACAAAAAATTAAGAACAAATAAATTTAAGGGACACTTGTAACCAATAATTTAAATTGATTAATTATTAAATAAGCATAAAAGAATAAAAGGAGGACCCCTTCTTTCTAATAAATTAAGTCACATGTATAATTCTTATACACATCTCATTCACACACTACTCTTCCTTACCTCATTCGCATAATCTCTTTTTACTAATTTAAATATCAGATTGTTAATATTAGACTCATGCTCTACATCCCTCACTTTCTCTTTATTTTACAAGTGCGGATCTCAATTATCATTGAATTTAATGTACACAACTTTGATGATTCTCGTCAACGAGTAAGTGATCCAAACCAATAATCGTCCTTCTCTTTTGTACTCTATATGTGCTCCCACGTGGAATTATTTTTTTCATTACTTAACACCATGAAAAGTTAGACTGATGGAGGGACTGTAATAATCACATCTAAAATTCCACGGAGGTCATCATTTTTAATACGAAACTTGGGGTTTTATTGTAAAACACTAAACAGAAGGCTGTCGTTTCTTCTTGTACTAAGTTCGGTTCTTCCTCCTATAGGGTTCTCTATTATCATATCAAATGCAGTCTTCTTGCATGCAGTTGGTTAGCAATAAGATGGTTCCAAGTGTCTGCCTCCGATCATCAGGTGTAGATGAAGACTTTGTCACATGTTGCCATTTCTCGAAACATGTTTTTTTTTTCCCCAACATGTTCCATATATACAACAAAAAATGTGGGACTATGCGAAGCATCGCATATGATTCATTAAGGTTTCCAATGATTCAAAAAGTTACGTAAACATTTCAACTTATCATTCAGTTTTCACCATTAGAAAGATTGCAGCTTCAATTTTGTCATCATAATCCTTAAGAATCTAAAATTTGGGGTAAAATTTGCAATTTGTACTCAATTAATCTCATTAATAGCAAATCTTCTTGTAAGTTAGTGTATTTTAAGAAAGTTTAACTCCTATATAAGAAAGGGAGTCTAGTTATATGTGTTTATAATATAACATCTGTCTTCATCATGCAAATATATAAAACTCAGATAAAAGTTTCACATAAATGTGAAAAAACCAAAATGTTCTTCAATAACAGTACTTTGCATGCTTATTTTCAGTAAATAAGACGTGCTTAATCTTACTTACTTTCATCGTTAGGTCCCATTTCTTTGTTTACATTTATTTATTCTTGGTTCCATGCACAATACAACTTACCAAGCATTTCCTCTTCCATGGAAAAATCAATAGACAAAAAGTGTGAGGCTCATAATTCTTCTCCTTCAAATTCCTCTCCTTCCTTTCCTCCATTCCCTTCACCTACCAAAAATTCCACAGAAACTGAGTCCAAAGAGTGCACTAAGCGAAATCAAGAAACAAAATAAGGAGAAAGATGGCCATGAATGTAACAAAAAGGTAAGGATTAGTAGAGCAAATAAAGCTAGAGAGCATCCAAACTATCTTGGGGTAAGAATGCGCCAACGGGGCAAATGGGCTAGGCACATTTTCTGCACCAGAAATGGATGCTCGAGCCCACGATGTAGCAGCTCTCACTGTCAAGGGCCCGGCAGCTTGCCCGAATGTCCCTGAACTAGCCCACGAACTTCCCCGGCGGCGAGCACGTCCCCGAAAGATATCCAAGCTGCTGCAGCACTAGCAGCTGCCTTTATATATGTATATATACTTTATATTTTATTATTTTGCCACAAGAGATCAAATTAACACCATGTAGGCTTACTTTGTTACCCTGATCTTGGGGTTAGACAAAGAGAAATAGTTTAAAACATGTCAAATTAATTGTGTCTATGTAATTAAACTAAACTAAGTCAAATTAGGTTTCCTTTTGGTTTTTTTCATAAAAGTTCAAAAAGAAAATTTTGCTATCAACATTACAAAACTTGTCAGGTGAAATATGACAAAAAGACAAGAATTAAGTTCTCGCATCTTGCAGTTCTAAAAGATTGTAGCAACATACTGTTGTTACAATTGTATGTCATATTAATTATGAATGTTTTCATACATGAGACTGTTAGCAATATTTCTTTAACATGCTGCTATATTTATCAACTTTTGGCAGAAAAAAAAAATTAATTTACTGTATAATTTTTACGATATTTCATTGAATCAAAAAAAAAAAAAAAAAACATTTGATAAGCAATGTTTTATATAGTTTCCAATCTCCCTGTGGATATAAAATATGAATGTCATTAAACATTAACTCTAGTAATAGAATTATCACGCAATGTAAAACAAAATTACTTGCGAATAAAATACTCGTCTTTTTTCAGACCAGCAATTTTTTTCAATGTTACTATAAGGCAATACAAATATATCTTTTTCTTTTTCTGATGACAGAGAATCATCTGTCATTGTTAGTATGTTTCAATTAATCAATTGTCAGTTTTTTTTTTTTTTTCTGATTCCCAAAATATCTTTAAAAAGTTACAACTGGTACCCCCCCAAAAAAAAAAATAAAAGAAATTACAAACGTACCATCTAATAATTATAATTACATATTTTGTTGGCTCGTAATGCTCCAGCATTAAAAATTGGTGTTCACCTAACATTTTCCTTGTATTTTATTGAGATTTTTCCTGACCTGCCATTTTTCTTTTGCCTGAAATGGGCAATACAAATACGCTTTGATCAACCTTCAAATTTTTCGTTTTATGATACTTTAGTTAGATGATAAATATTACAACTTATAAACCAACTTACAGGCAATATATTAAACCGACGAGTAAATAAGCAAGGGCATCTTTTTTTCTTTTTTTTCTTCTTTGTGTGAGCACAAGTCGTAAGCTTTATATTCTTTGAAAAATATTCCTTACATCATTGTCGACAAGATGAAACAGATGGTCCAAAGATTGCTGGTTTGACCAACGAATGGGCATTTCATTGGTTCATGTATGTAAGAACGACCTTGTTGGTCAGTGACCACCAAATTGTCACCTAACATTCCAACCCAACCGGCTGCCTCGGTGCTTGGAGTTGGATTGGCAATGTTGAATTAGTTAATTAGTTGGAATTCAGAACATTCCAAGGTTCCCACCAATCATGTATGGATGGAATATCGTTGCACTTGAGATTAATTCGACTCTTACTTTTTTATTTTTCTTTTCTCTCGCGTTTATTGTTGCCCTGTCAGGATATTAAATGTGCAAATTTTACATGAAAAAAAAAGCTTATAAATGAAAATTATTTATAAAATATAATATTTTAAAATTTTAAATTAAAATATAACATCAAAACCTATGAATTTATTGCTTATTAACTATAGGTAACATTGAAAAGAAGAGCGAGAATTTTAAGTTAAAATGTAATATTAAAGACTATAATTACTATTTGTATTAAAAGAAAAAGACATTACACCTTTTATAAATAAGTCGAAAAAGGTAGTAATGCATTCTAACCTAAAAGAGACTCAAAAGAAACTCAAATTCACTTCAGGGATAAATTATTAAAATATTAAGTATGTGTAAATCTTATTTAAAAGATGAAAGAATAAATTACTAATTTGTAAATAAAAAAAATTGACTCACAATATATACATATATATTACACTTTTAAACAATAGGTTCAAGTAAGAATAAGTTATTTTGAACATGATTTTACATTTTAAAAAGAAATTATTGAAATATCAAATACATCAACTTTGTATATGAAATGATACCTGAACTGAAATGTTTAAAAAATAAATATTCTTATTGAATTATGTTCTGTTTGTTTATAAAAATTATTTCCCATGAACAATTTTTTTTTTTTTTTTAACAAGCAAATGAATTAAAAGCACAGGGCCCCACTACATCATGTTTAGAATGAAGCTAAAATCTGGTCTCCTATACGTTATTTTCCGAAGGAGGCTCAACTTAACCGAATTAAAAGAAAAGCTACGTTACATGTTAGTCATGCTTTTTCTTCCTTTTTTTTTTTCCTTCTTTTTAACGAAGTTAGTCATGCTAATTGTATTAGAAAATCAGTAATCAAACACATTAGGACCCCTTTTTTTTAATCTTTTTAATTTTCCCAAATGTATTGGTCGTATGTGTTTGAGTAAGCAATAAAATTTTATATGTGGTTTGCACAGTACAAGCCAGGGAAGCATGGATCTGCACATTGTGAATGCGATTCATAAAATTGCTGCTCAAGCCACCTCGTCGAAGTGGCAAAATCATAAAAATTACTCCTTCTAGCATATAAAAGTTCTTTTATATATAGATATATAATGTGAGAATTAGAATTTGAACCATAAATTTGTAATGAAGAATTTAAATAATTATGTTACTAAATACTAACTAGTAGTGTATAGAAATCTCAAATTTGAACATAGAAGGGAGGAAGAGGATTTAAGTATGAGAGTCCCCATGTTGTGCACTGGCTTAGTGTCTTAATTTATTGGGTAAAGGAAAAAGAGATCAGCAACATAGTGGCTTTAAAGACTAAATGGTGCATTGCCACCAGTTTCCATGCCATCAAGCCTATAACTGGTAGTTGGCTTTTGTTTCTCCCTGATGCCTCCCCAAGAGGTTAGCTAGATGGTCCCACCCCACTCCCCCCTTCGATACACGTAGCCCTACATGCATTATATTCCCCATTTAGATCTTGACACCTCCCACTCTCACTTTCTCTCTCAGACAGCCTCCCTATCAGTAGCTGAACAAGTTCGAGTAGTGAACTCAAAAAGCATCCCGCCATTGAATTCTACAAAAATCGTTGAGTTTTCTCTCTCTGTCGCCCTCCCTCTTGTCCTCTCATGGCTCCAAAGAACACCGATGCATCTACTAAAAAGGGTATCAACAAAGAAGCTTGGACGACAGAGGAAGATAGAAAACTAGCCGAGTATGTTGAAGTCCATGGTGCAAAGAAATGGAGAACAATTGCTATGAAAGCAGGTTTCCTTTCATATTCTTGCTAGTTTTTTTGAGCTAGAACTTCAAGAACCCACTGCATTTTTCATGGTTTACATTGCTCTTTTCAGATCTGAATCGATGCGGCAAGAGCCGCAGGCTGAGATGGTTGAATAAAAAATAAATTAT
Source organism: Kandelia obovata (assembly GCA_021464305.1). Taxonomy (NCBI): domain Eukaryota; kingdom Viridiplantae; phylum Streptophyta; class Magnoliopsida; order Malpighiales; family Rhizophoraceae; genus Kandelia; species Kandelia obovata. Next base: position 1,983,248 of record JADCRA010000363.1, read on the forward strand.
CACTTTTTAATATTATTGATTCTCCGGCTTCATAGACTATTAGGCAACAGGCTGGTTAATTTAGTTACTAATCACTATGTTTGAATTTAATATATATGATTCATTTCATGATCTGATCCACCAAAGGACTTTTGCATGAGGACGCACGTTAAATTTCAATATACCATCCATTCCATTCCTGAGCTATATCAACCATTGGTTTCTTGACACAGTAAAACAAAAAGATGATGCTGAATTGCTATAGTTATTTGCAATCTTCTCAACTGTTGTACCGCGTTATTGATTAGGTGGTCATTGATTGCTGGGAGGCTGCCAGGGCGAACAGACAGTGAAATCAAGAACTACTGGACTTCTCATTTGAGCAAGAGAATAATAAATCCGGAGAAGAAGACAGCAGGGACTTCAACTCCCCAGCATGTCCTGCCCCAGAAGACCCAGGACATTGCTCAGGTCAAGCAAGAGGGCACTACTAATACATCTGAGAGCCTGGAGTTTAGCTTCGATCTAGATGAATTCTTTGATTTCTCCAAAGAAGGCTGCTTTGGATTGGAATGGGTAAATGAGTTCCTTGAAATTGATAATGATCAGGAGCCATGGCTAACTGAGAAGAGATGAGCGCATTGGATCCAGAAATTCTTAGTTGCAACTGGTTCACCGTGAAAGATTGTGACAAAGTTTTGCTGACGTGTTAAAGTACTATTGGTTGGTGCGTTGCCGAGCATACAGTATTTGAGATTGCTTTTATCTCGAGCTTATCGATTGACCTGGAAGTCGGCAAGCTTCAGTTTTTTGAAGAACTCAATAGCCCAACTTACAAAAAAAAAAAAAAAAAAAAAAGTTATTTACTTTCAACTTGCAACGAATAAAACAATGAACCATGGATTTCTCACATCCCATTCATTGTTTTTACTTTCCCCTACCGCTTTCATGTAAATAATATAATAAGTAAGAATTTAAATTGATAAAAAAATTATATTATTTACTTAATTAATTTCTTTTTTTAATATATATATATATATATATAATTATGTAATTTAAATTAAGTATATCTATTAATATTAAATTGATTAATACTATTTTAAAATATTTTTTTAAACTATTAATTAAACATATTATAATATCTGGGCATTGAATTTTTATTTTATGATCTTATTCCTTAAACAAATAATCCAAGTAACAAGCAATTTACCTCCTTACATAGTATCTTATGTAAGTGAGGTGAATGAACATAACATAATGTTGTTTGATAAGTTGATGTTTTCATTCAATATTTGGGTAATACAATATAATTTTTTATAAATGTTATTTTTGAAGACTTCATCATTGCTTGATGTAAAACTGAATAATCAAAGTTTCATGGTAACAAATATGCCCCATGTATAGCAATTCAACATGCATAAGGAGGCTAGCAAATAATGGCTTTAATTCTCTTAATAGAGACAATTTGTAAATAGAATTTTCCTAATGCAAGACTCCCATGACATACAAATAAAATATAACCCTTATTTCTTTCACTATTTTCAAATAATTAATAAATTCTTCCTATCTATTCAAGTACAGGGGACATGCTTAATGTGTTGATAATGTTGCTCCCTTCTCTTAATGTGAATGTTATATAATATTAAATTTTAGATTTATTCGTCTAATAATATTTAGATGATAAATTTTTTTAATAAAATATATTAAATAAAAATAAGAATAAATAAATTTGATCTTGTTTAACTCAAAATATTTTGAATCTAAAATAAAAATTATAGACACACTTGATCTGATTTTCAATTTTTTTTTTTTTAAAAGTGATAATTTTTAGAAATAAAAAAAATACATATATTAATTTTTTTTAACCATTTAACAGAAAAATTACTTTTTTTACTTCTCTCATCGGAGTATCATCCCACTAAAATGTGACACATAATGTGCACTTACGATACATTTATTTTTACGTGGCCAAGTAGTTTTTTTTTTTGTTAAAAAAATAAAATTAATTAATTATATAAATATTAAATATGATATAATCATTGCACGAAGGCGACCACCGAGCACACCCTAACCCAGCAAATGCGAAACGAGGCAGACATCAAAACTTTGCAAACGCTTCACCATCTAAAAACAAAAGTACACGTCGTGGCAGACATTCTAACCAATAAATATGCACCACGTCATCATGACTTCCACTTGTCATCCGTCCCAAAAAAAAAAAACACAACACGGGGTATGTGGATGAAATTCTCAGAAATTGAAAAGATTTGCAAATCCTCCTCTCTCGATCTCTGCTCCGATATACGGCGATTATCACTCACTCTCCGTTGTTGGCTTAGCCATGGCGGCTCCGTTTTTCTCGACTCCGTTTCAGCCGTACGTTTATCAGGTGAAGCTCTCACTGCAAGTTTATTTTTCTCGTGAATGTATATGACTGTATTCGCGACTCCAATTCGTTTGCTTGCTGAGGAAATCTAAGTGAAGATTAAAGATTAACGATGATTGAGTCGTGCTGCCTTTCCAGTCGTCAGCTCTCAATTGTTGTATGTTTATGATAATTTTAGGGTTGCAGTGTTGTTTCGAGTGCTTGATCCGTCTTTTCTTGTGTGCATTGGTTGAGATCTTGTGCTTGTTTGTTTTCTCTCTCTTTTCTTTTCTTTTCTTTTTTTTTTTTTAATTGGTGACGGTTCAATTTTGTTGGAGATGAAATTGTCTTTCCATATGCTAATTATCACCGACTTTAGGGGTTGGTTGTAATTCTGCGTGCGTGCGTGCGTGTAGTCAAGGGACGTATCGTTTTTTTGATGGAATGCGGGAAATTGTTTTGTACTGTGCGAGATCGAGATGGTGGATCGAGGGAGAATGTAGAATGATTGGAAGTGTGGAAGAAAAAGGGTGAAAAATTCACATGTGGTAAATAAACTCGGCGAACCAAAAAAAAGAAAAAGGTGTTTTTGCATGATGCAATGAAAATTCAATTTGGTTTTAGATTTGTGTAAATATAGAAAACAGATGCAGAGTACGGTAAAAAGGTGTAGTCTTTTTAGTGGAAGTAGAAGCAGCGTAATCAAAGAAACGAATGAAGGTAGCTCCGAAAATTTGGCAATTGGATTGGGACAGGAACACTTGTGAACATGTAGAGCAGGAGAATACTGTATGAAAGTAATTATTTGCCATGCAGAAACAGATGCCACATGTAGTGTTTGTGGCTTCTTCATTACTTTCAAATGATAGTTGATGCTTTTATCTCCCTCCTTGTGGCAGCCCATGATTTTTAACTGTCTAAGATGGATCCTGTGGTTTCATTGGAATGTCATATCATATGGACAAAACATAGCAAGCTCAGCCAGCTTCGGACACGTGCGTGTGTGCAGCTTGTGATGAACCCATTTGGATGGTTTTTGTATGGAATATACAATCCATTCCACTTAGTACAGAGGCACAAATTGTTGTTGGCACTGTCTTTTGGGTTCATATCTGCATATTAGATGGATGTATTGTTAGACAAAACTTTGTTGGGCATTGCAAGGTCCTATCTTTATTCTTGTATTTCCATATGCATTTAATAAGTTTTACAGTGATCATTATTTTCCATATGTAGTAAATAATCATGGATTCCCTTCTTCCCTTTTGCATGCATGTGTGCCATAACAAAGTTAGACATTTGCCACTCTTGTAATCTTGATTTGTTGTCATCTTGTTGAGCCACATCATCTTGCTTGATTAGGATCAATTGATTAGTTTCTTAAATGAATGTTAAGAAAAGTTGGCACATGAATTTCACAGGTTATATTAGGGGGATTAATGAAATTTTTTTGCATCTTAGTCATTTATTGAGCTGAATTGTGAGGATTTATTTAACCCATTTCCTTTTATCTAATGGCAATAAATTAGGTAAGAAAGGGAAAATAATATGAAATGTGTCAGTAGATGAATATGGTACTTTAACTAATGGAGGAGGAAAATGTGTAAAAAATAACATTAAGGTCAACACTCGATTGAGGGTTTTTGGAATTCACTTGAGGAGATAAAATAAGTCTCAGAAGAGAACTTTGTTTGATTGATAATTCATTGATAATAAATTGAATGCATCAATACTGTTTAAGGTTCTATTTGTGCTATTTTTTAAACTTGTCGAAGACTAAGTAATAAGGAAAATATAGTAACAAGATATTTGAAATAAAGTCACTCTCCTAATAATATTTTGTCTAAAACAAATAATTAGGCTAAAGTACCCTAAAACAAGTAAATAAACTATATAATAAGAATAACCAAAATTACAACATAAATTGTAGAACAATAAAAAATAGTCTTTTCTTGTCCTACATCATCAAACTTATCAAATGGTGACCATTGGGTCATTACTTGGTTTACCAATGACAGGGCATTTGATCTGTGATCATAGGACTAAATCTGACAAATATAAGTTGTAACTTGAGCAATGATAATGCATTGCAAGCAACTTTTGAGTTTGGAGACTTTTGTGTATTACCATGTGTTCAGATGAAGCACATGATTGATTCAGATAACTGTCATATGCGGAATAAAAGTTACTTGTTTCTTGGAAATTGGTGGTCCTGATGTAGTCACATGTTCAACTAATGGAGTCTGGTTAAGGATTGCTGAAGCTTACTGCTTTATGAGTTGCACAAGTATTTGCAAGCCCTTGCCAGAGATTTGAGAATAATTTACATGCAATATGATCTGACAAGCTATATTTATCTGTAGAGTCAGGAAGATGCCATAACAGCCTTTCAGATTTTGGGTGGTGAAGCTCAGGTTGTTCAGGTACATGCGATTGATCTGACAGTAGGCTATACCACTGTATTTTTGTTGCTCTGAATATCTTTCTTTTTTTTTGGTTTTTTGCATGTTCAGATAATGTTGAAACCACAAGAAAAGGTTATTGCAAGACCAGGTAATGTGTTTGAAACTGGTATTTATTACGCTTATCCAATCCTATGTTCATTTTGCAGCTGATTGGTATAATGCTTTGCTTATGGGTCTAAATTGTGGAAAACTTCCTTTATTTCACTGTTAAGCATGGAACTGACTTGCAAATAAACTGTAGGTTCCATTTGCTTCATGTCTGGTTCCGTTGAAATGGAGAACACCTTCATTCCTGAAAACGAAGTTGGTCTGTGGCACTGGCTTTTTGGCAAGACAGTCACCAGCATAGTTCTTTGCAATTCAGGTCCAACTGATGGATTTGTTGGAATTGCTGCACCATCTCTTGGTAGAATTCTCCCGGTTTGTTCTTCAACACATGCTAAATTCTGTGAATTATACACTATAATTGAGCTCAGGATACCAAGGTTATTATTAACACAACTAATTTTGTATTTGTTATGTGGCTGGTTTTCATTGTTTTCTAGATTGATTTGGCCATGTTTGGTGGAGAGATTTTATGCCAGGTACATCTAATTTGCAGTCTTCAATTGTTTTCCTTCAATGAGAAAGAATTTTGTGCCATTTTTAGTTATTTCTGAATTTGCAGTTCAATAAATGAGGGTATTCCGTTTGTCACACTGTTTATTGTTTGAAGTGTATACATGTAGTTTATTCCTGAGTTTATAAGCTCTTTATACACGGCTTATATTTTGTAGCCAGATGCTTTTCTTTGCTCTATCAATAATGTGAAGATCAGTAATACAGTTGATCCGAGGGCACGGAATGTCATGAATAGTGCAGAGGTGAGATAGTGCAGATTATAAGATTCCCATTCTGTGTCCCCTCCCTCCCCATTAAAGAAGAAAGGTTTCACAAGTTGTAGTTCTTATCAAATTCTTCAATTTATCTATGGGCATGTTTCTGATGGGTATTGATGCCTCTATAGGGATTTTTGAGACAGAAGATTACTGGACAAGGGCTTGCTTTTATGCTTGCTGGTGGATCTGGTATGCATCTTCTGACATCTTTCCCACAAACTCTTAATATTTCTATCAAATAATGCTCTGGAACCTTGTAGCAGGTTGTGAAATTCTTACCTTATAAGCTAGGTCATGTCTTTATACTTTATCAATGTAGGGACTTTTAAACTCTTAAACCCACTCTTAATGTGCTAGGCCCAACTAGCACGCGACAGAACAAAACTGGAAGTTAAATCCATGTATTAGGCACCACTAACATTGGGTTGAACTGATTTAAACTGAACATGTGGTAGGGGCTGAATTACTAGACGTAGACAATGGGAGGTGAACCAAGCTTTAATTCCATGCAAAATAAGTTACGGAATCTCATAGCTACTTAAAAGCTTAAGCCACTATTCCGACCTATGGATATTATTGGTTAGGTCAGGTCAGGTCTTTGTACTATATCAATGTGAGACTTTATAGGAATAGAGGGCTTTATGGCTATTTAGGTTCCTCTGAATTGGCAGGTTCTGTGCGGTAATGTTGGGTTTTTTACCTGGCCTACTTATTTATTCTTTAGCAGTGAAAAATGGAGAAAAAAGAGTCATATAGTCAAATCCCAATTGACTTCAGATCAAGGCTGAACAGAGTCCAGCACTTGACCTTTTGCTGTTGCGTCCTTTTCCCCTCACCCTGCTTTTGTTCTCCCCAAACTGGACAGTAATTCTAATTGTTTGGTTCCTTCTCCTTCTTTTATGGCTTTTCACCTTGTTGGCCAGGTCTGATTCCTGACTAATGCATTCTTTGTTCTGGATATGTTTATCCCTATACACAAGTTTTTGTTTATTTGGCCTCTCCTTTTTTGCACTAATTATTGGAATTCTGTGGTTTTCTTTTCTTCTAGTTGTACAGAAAAATCTAGAGGTGGGAGAGGTACTAGCTGTTGATGTATCTTGTATTGTGGCGCTTAACAACACAATTAATGTCCAAATTAAATACGACGTTCCTATGAGGAGGGCAGTCTTTGGGGTAAGTCAACTCCCTTTTCCCCAATGTGCCATTGACATCTCTCTGTTTTCTTTTTAATTTTTTTGTTCAAAAAATTTAAGAAAAATTGTTTTTGGATTGAAAACTTTTATTTTTCTGCCTTCATATTGTTTGGCTTTGGCTTTTGTTTCCAATATGTTAAATGCTTAAAGCTTGTTGCATAATGAAATAATATAAGCTGGTTGGGCTGGATGCTTTCCATCAATAGTTGTCCTTTTTTGGCACAATCAACTAAGATAGTCCTGGTACGTTGAAGTGAGGTTGACTGGAAGAAGGTTAGAACTGCTTACAATTAAGAATCCACCTCCTCGTGCAATTAGTCAACGGCTCAATCCATTTGTTCTTTTTGCTTCCCTTGTCTAGAAAACCACCTACCAATTGCCCCTTCCCCAAGCCCAAAAAAAAAAAAATGGCAAAAACAAAAGCAGACAGAGATAGAGAGACAGAGAAGAATGTAAGAGGAATTAAAAAAAATAAAAAATCTATAAGTACAATTGATGACATTGTTAGTTGGGGGTCCTTGTTCATGTTTTAATATCCCATGCTATGTTATTGGGTGGACAAACTTGGTACCTGTATTTGCCTCTAATCTAATCGGAAGAATCTAAATATACTTAACCATGGTTGTGGATTGTAGGGTGACAATTTAGTGACTGCTACTCTTACGGGACCTGGCATTGTATTTATCCAGAGTTTACCTTTTCAACGATTTTCTCAGCGCATTGCAAGGTGGGTAATGTTGCAGTATTTGTCTCTTTTATGTCTTCTATCTTTTCTTTTCCTACATCTACGGTTGTTCTCTCTTTCTCTCTCTCTCTCTCTCTCTCAATTGGTGGGTTTTTATTTTTATTTTTTGCCTTTACAGGGCTGTGACATCTCCAAACATGAGAGAAAATCCAAAGTTCTTTGTCCAAATAGCCATTTTCTTTTTTCTTGCATATGTTGTGATTGTATCTTCGTTAATCTTAACTGATGTATGATATTTGCTCCTACTTAGGCTTCCTTTGTTCTTCTGTTTCTATAAACCGTACATTATAGCACATCTTCAATCTCTTGTCATTAGAATTTGCTTACTGTCATTCTGATCAAAAGAAAGCAAGGGTTTTGGGTTGGCCTTCTTGAATTTGCTTACCCTTTTTTAGTTCTCTCCATTCCGTCTGAAAAATTTCTCACTTTTCAGGTTTTAAAGCAAGTTACTGATTGATTTCTTGCGTGTTGTCGTGGCAGTTGAGTGTGCATTGTAAAATTTTAGCATTTGCTTGCTCCTCACCTTGGCCTTAAAACAGATGGAAAAATAAATCATACTAAAACATCAATATGGATTTTCGCTAGATGTGCTACGCATTGAACTGGCAATTCATCATGCGATGTCAATGTGGGAACATCAAATGGAATAATGTGATAGCAAGAACTTCTCAAAATAGAAAATGAAAATGTAAGATGGGAAAATGTTTCCAGCCTTCTAATTCTTCGTCCTCAAGGCATGCCAATCCAAATTAAACAGAAGTCAAAAGTCCAACACATGAAACATTTAATGCATGTTGAAACAAAACGACAATTATTTTTTTTGCCACTAGTCAACTAAAAGAAAGAAATATATTTAATATTTTCAAATTAAAAAATATATCAAATGTATAATAATGAAATATTAAATAAGTATTTTGATAATTTTAAAAATAAAATTTAAACTATTTTCAATTAAGCTTAAACGAATCTTATTATTTTTTAAATTTAATTCATTTATTAGGTAAGTCTTGTAGTCTACTGGCAGGACACTTTGCCTCTATCTACGTAGAGCACCGTTTAGTTTCATTTATCTTTTACCTCTTTTCCTCTTAACCAATCAGTTAAAAAAAAAAAACAAACAAGCAAAGAAAGAAAAGCCAGAAAAAGGATCTCCGGCACACCCTTTTCTTGCTCTCTTGAGCCCAAACCCTAATTCTGGCTTCTTCTAGCGATGATTATTAGTTGATTTCTGTCCTGAAGTCGTCTCTATAAGGACTCGAAGATCTTCTTGCTAGGGTTTTGTGGCGTAATTTCTCTCGGTGTCCGGGGATTTGTTTGATCGAGATTGAGGAATTCTCGGCTGGCGGCATCGGCTTACCGGATCGGGTCGTGAAGATTTGGATGTTTGATCCGATTGTGTGATTTTCTTGGCTTTGAATTGAAGTATTGAGAGGGCTTTTCTTTTGGTTGCGTAGAGGAACTGCGAAGAAGGAAAAGAGGGTTTCTTCGTTAGTTGGTTTGATCTTTATTTAGTTCTTGAAGAAAATAGAGAAAAACAAAAAACAAAAAAAAAAAGAGAGGGTTCAATTTTTGTATCGTAATTTTCTTCTTTTCTTGTTTTGAATATCAGGCTTTTTTTTTGTGGTTATTTAAGAGGCCTTTGATTGATTATTATAACCCTTTTCAGGGTTTTTTTTTTTTAAAATTTCCGCTTCTCATTTTTATTGTATTTCCATTATATTAGCTGAAAAAAAAAAGGAAAAAAAGCAATGGCCGTGTACTACAAGTTTAAGAGTGCAAGAGATTATGATTCAATCCCAATGGATGGGCTCCTTATATCTGTTGGCACTTTGAAAGAAAAAATTTTTGAATCGAAGCACTTGGGCAGGGGTACAGACTTTGACCTTGTAGTCACTAATTCCCAAACTAATGAAGGTTGGTGTTGTTTTCTCTGACTCGTAGGCCTAATTGATCCATAAATCAGAGCTCCTAATTTGGGGAGGGGATAAATTGACCTTAGTCATGTTTGTGCAGGTGTTTGCTCTTAGTTTCATCTCTTAGCAGTTCATAAAACATTATAAGACTCTGAACTTGGGACTCACTTGAGCACACTTGCACTACCGGTAAAAGAAAGATGATATTTAGTCAAGTCAGCTAGCATATTGTCGGCGTGGTCAATAGAGGAACTTTTGAGGGAGAGACATCATGGTGTTGTGATTAATGGATTATTAAAATGGATAATGCTTTACATGCTAACACACCTGATGAACAGTTTACATACAAGGATTTTGCTGCTGTTGAATCTGTTCGCACAGCTGCAGCTTAATTTTATATCATTGTTGTATGATTGAGAGGTGCATTTTCAGAAGTTAGCAGTCATGGCATTACTGAAGTAGAACTCCTGCAAATTGGCTTACTTTCATCAATGAGTGATTGTGACTAACATTTACCTGGCCAGACTGACTTTCTCATTTCCAGAAAATAATAGTTTTTGCAGTGGGGAATGTATTTCAATAAAGTTTGGTTTCTAAACTATTGTCGTTGCAGTATTTTTATAGATTTTGTTTGTCTTTTTGTGGTCTCAGAATATCTTGATGAAGCAATGTTAATCCCAAAAAATACTTCTGTGTTAATTCGCCGAGTTCCAGGACGGTCTCGCATGCCCATTGTTACTGAGCAAGAGTATATCTCAAACTTTTGTACTCAATCACTTTGTTGAATTTCTTTGACTTAGGAGCATGTGTGTGCTTAGAATTAGGAAGATATATTATGATTGCATTCAACTGTGCCATCAAATTTATCAAGGGTTGTTTAGTTTATTTGTATGTTGCGCTTGACAAATTGTGAATAAGTTTCTGTCATTGTCTTAATCCTGTGGGTCATATTATAGCGGTTCCATGATGATAACTGTGGTTCTTGTGTTTATTATGGCCTCTTAATTTTTGAATCCTGAGTGCTTGGTTGAGTTTGGGTATGTTGCATTTTGTAGGCCAAAGGTAGAGAGTAAGGCAGAGAACAAGATACCAGAGAAGAGTAACTTTACTGGTCCTGATTCATCTGCAATGAAATATGTAAGCTTTTATGTTAGATTGCTTTTGTTTTATTGGACTATATTTTTGGCTGTTACCAGAGTATCCAGAGTTTTATTTTTATTGATGTACTGTGGATAATTTAACTTTATAGACTGAAGACACTGAATGGGATGAGTTTGGAAATGATCTATATGCAATTCCTGAGACATTGCCAGTTCAGTCTAGCATACCACTTCCTGATGCTCCCCCAACAAATAAAGCCGATGAAGACAGCAAGATTAAGGCTTTAATAGATACTCCAGCGTTGGACTGGCAGCGGTGAGTGGCCATTCTGTGCTGTTGTAGATGACTTAACTTTTTAATCTTCACTGTTTTTGTAAATATTTTTGTCTGCATTTTACATTTTATATTGCACTGGGATTTGCAGTTTAGGTGCTGATGCCTTTGTTCCCGGTAGGGGTTTTGGAAGGGGGATGGCAGGAAGAATGGGTGGACGTGGTTTTGGTGATTCTTTTATTCTTTTTCTCTTAATTTTTCCCAGCATTGTGATAGAGAGTGACTGGATTTTGGCCATACATTACACAAAGTCCTAATAAGAGTTAGCTATCATTCTCCATCAATTAGCACCTATTGCATTCATGTAATTTTGAATTCATTCCCCGCCAAGTGCACATGCATATATTTTCATTGACCATACCATTATTGCATTGATGCATTCCCTCTATTTGGTGGTAAGTTGAGAAATGATCTTCTTGTTGGGTTTGATTAGGGCTGGAGCGGAAGACACCTCCACAGGGTTATGTATGCCATAGATGCAAGGTGCCAGGTATGGCTATGTTCTATTACCCACTTCTTACCCTCACAAACTTAAAGAAAATGCTTCTACTAGGCTTAAAATGTTACTGAATATGTTCACTGTATGCACATCTTAAACTCAGGGCATTTTATCCAGCACTGTCCTACAAATGGTGATCCAAACTATGATATTAAGAGAGTAAAGCCTCCTATTGGTATCCCAAAGTCGATGTTAATGGCCACTCCAGATGGCTCATATGTGTTGCCCAGTGGTGCAGTTGCTGTATTGAAGCCAAATGAGTAAGCTTATCTATGTTGTCTTTAAGCAATCTTCATCTGTGTGATACTATATCTGCGTTCTTGGGCTGAAGATTAATTGTAAACTTCTATGTAGGGCTGCTTTTGAGAAAGAAATTGAAGGCCTACCTTCAACACGATCTGTTGGGGATCTTCCACCGGAACTTCACTGCCCATTGTGCAAAGAAGTTATGAAACATGCTGTTTTAACTAGCAAATGTTGTTTCAAGAGTTTCTGTGACAAGTGTGAGTTTCATGTTTTTCTTTTTAAGGTTGTGTTTGTATGTTTAGTGAAAACCATTACTTTACAATTTAAACTTCTCACAATATCAATTCGTCTTGCTTTCTTTCTCTCTCTCTAATCTAGTCGTTTTTAGTCCAACTTGATATACTTTTGCAATTTGAACTCCCTTACTATGATATTATTTTTTCTTTGTTGTAGAAATTTTGTTAGCTGCACTGCCATGAAAGAATTGCTCATCATCTTAAAATTTTAGGCATGGGCATCATTTTTTTCTTGTCTCCCGGATTTGCTGAATTTTGTAAATTATGAACTTCCATCGTGTAATGCATCTTAAAAGATCTCTTTGTCTAAGCAATTAGTTTGTAACCTTTTTGACTTCTTAATATAGGTATAAGGGACCACATCATCTCAAAATCAAAGTGTGTATGTGGGGCTACTGATATTCTTGCCGATGATCTTCTCCCCAATAAGACTCTTAGGGATGCGATTTATCGAATTTTAGATTCTGGTAACAGTAGTGCTGAAAATGCACCAAGCACCTTTCAAGTTCAAGGTTTGTTTTTTAAGATCACATGAAATTTTCATGTAAACATGAATGATGCGATGTATAATTAATTTTACTCCTGGTTTTGAATTTCAGATATGGAATCTGCTCACTTACAGCCTAAAATTCCATCACCCACACAGATTTCTGCATCAAAGGGAGAACAGAAATCATCCCCTCTTGATAAAGAAAGTCCAAATGCAAAAATGAAGGAAGCAGGAGATGATGACAAGCCTGTTATTGCTCCACAGCAAGTTCCTGAGAAAGTTAGGAGTTTTAAAGTGGCTGATATTTCTGAAGCTACATATGAACCATTGGGTGTGAGGGAGCCTGCATCACAAGGGAGTGCTCCATTAGCCAAGGAAGAAGTGCAGTGGAAGCTGGCTGCTGGTGATGCAGGCAATGATCTTTCTTTCTCAAATTCAATGTTGTCTGTTATTAACGCTTTCTTGCTTTCTTTTGGAGAGACTGTCTTGCTATAGGAATGTGTAAAAGTGGTCTAAATAATCTGATATGTGCATTCACAGGGAAGAAAAAGAAAAGGAAGAAAGTCCGCATGCCTCCTAATGGTACATCCATTGCTTTTGTTCATGTCCTATCTCTGCTGTCACTTGAAATTTGCTAAAATTCTCAGCTGTTCCACTAATTGTAGTAGTTTATTATTGCACTAATTGCAATATGTCTGTCACCATAGTTACCCAAGATTGATTATAATATGCCTGTTTTTTCATTTGATGTGCTTGTGTGTTTTCATGGTTGCTTTTTGATGTCAGTAGGATTACTAACTGTTGCAATTTTTGACAGATTTATGGAGGGCCACGCAGGATCTTGCTGCTGAGAGCTATATGATGTCTATGGGCCCCTCTACCTACAATCCTTACTGGACTGGCATGCAACCTGGGATTGATGGATTTATGTCTCCTTATTCCAGTCCCATGCCTTTTATGGGTTATGGACTAGGAGGGCCCTTGGATATTCCGTTTGGAGGCATAATGCCCCTAGACCCTTTTGGTGCACAAAGTGTCATGATGCCTGTTGTTCCACCTCAGAGGTAAGGATTTTTTTTTGGGGCAACTTTTCATGCTTTACTTTCTAAACTGAAAGGGTGTCCTAGTGTACAAAGCTCCTACATTGTGGGTATTGGGAAGGGTACACAGTCTTACCTTTGTTCTTACAAAAAGGTTGCTTCTTTGACTTGAACCTATGACCTCCATGTCACAATGGAGTAAACTTACCGGTTACCTCAAGTCTTCCCCTTCATTTCCCTGAACTAGCAAAGCTAATTAGATTACTCACCTTTTCCAGGGATCTTACTGAATTTGGAATGGGTATGCACACTGGACCTCCTGTAATGAGCAGGGAAGAATTTGAGGCTCGGAAAGCTAATGCGAGAAGGAGGCGTGAACACGAGAGAAGGGATGAAAGGTGATATACATATCTGCTTTTCTTGCGACTGCAATTTTAGGGAACTGGTGTTGCAATTTATCCATGTTGGATCTATATAATTAGGTTTTTGAATTTCTTTGAGGTGAATGATCCATTTTTCATCGTTAACAGTTTTCTGATCAATAAAGAGATTGCTGAATCATTAACATTTGTTGGCACAGGATCTATGCATAAAGCCAAGCCTTGGTTAAATTTCTTGATATGATATTGTTTGGCTCAAATTATTAATTTGTTGTGCTGAGACAATATTCCTTGGTTTGTCCCCTTCCGGGGCAAATTATGGATGTGATTGAACAATAGTAGAATAGAAATGGAGCAACTGGTACAAAGATTGCTAAGCACTTCTCTGCTCCTTGACTATAGTTGCCTTTTTTATGTCTGATATTCTATCAATTGGGACCTTCTAAATGTGATTTTCTTCCTTTTGACATTTAAACTACTGAATTCCCTTCCAATATGGGGTCTTGGACAAGAGCATTTGTTGATGCGAAGTATGTAGTGTGTTACCTTCAACTGGTTTTAGTTATAATTTGTTCTTCAGCTTCCAAATCATATTGGATTGCTTGTTTATTTCTATTTGTAATTGTATGTGACACTAATGATTAATTTTTGTCCAGGGACTGTTTGTGCATCTGTTGCTTCTTGCTTTATGCATTCTTGCAGTTTAGTTGTCATTGGAGTTACTGCTGAGATTTCTAAAACTTGGTTGACTTAGAAATGAATAATTTGCTTTCTCCTGAACAGGGAGTTCTCCACGAATCGCGATTTTGCTAGAGAAGTGAAAAGCAGTGGAGATGTTTCTCCAATGAAATCTGTATGTCTCTTTTATGATTTGAATTTCCCTTTATTATTTTCCATTTCCATGCTTAGTGCATCAAGTAACTTTTTAAGGTGTCAGGCAACAATTTGGCAAGGTAACACCCTTTATCTTCCCGTTCGAAGAAGAATGCAAAAAAATAAAAAATAAAAAACATATATATATATATATATATATATATATATATTTATTTATTTATTTTTATTTTTATTTTTTTTGCTTTTCGCCTAAGGTTATAGTGAGAATCCAAAATCTTTTACCAGACTTTTAGATGCTTTTTACTCTGGCCACATTTCTAAAAGATTTTCCTTATTTATTCGTATAATTGACATGTATATACATGGAGCTATTTATTTATCTGTTAAAAGATCTTTTAATCTGGCCACATTTCTAAAAGATTTTCCTTATTTATTTATCTAATTAACATGTATATAATTTCAAAAGAGAAGTAAACTTGGAGCTGTTTATTTATCTATTAAAATATTTTTTTAAATCTGGCCACATTTCTAAAAGATTTTCCTTATTTATTTATCTAATTAAGGTGTATATAATTTGACAAGAGAAGTAAGCTTGGAGCTATTTACGGGTATTAGAAACAGAATTTGATGCTTCTACTCTTTTTGTTGTGGGATTGGATTGGGAATTGCACTACCTTTGCCCCTCATCAATTGGTGCGGTGCTGAGAACTCGTCCACTACGACAACCTATATAATACAAGAATAAAAACTGAGTCAATTCCACCAATAGTAAAATGAAGATGTGTATAGCTCCCTCGTTCTGCCATGGCCTGCACCTGCTAGCAACCAGCTTCGACGCCTTTTTGTATTTTTGGGCTTAATGGGAGGGTTATATGGTAAAAAAGAAAACATAAAAATTGAGAGTCGAATCTCTGGTTAAGTTGAGTGTCGTTTGATGTGGGCCTTAGCCGACAATCATAGTCTACATGGAGTTCTTGGGAGGGCTTGTTCGAGCTTCCTTTCGTGCATGATCGATATTAGCAGTTTAAGAGTTTGGTAGCAGAATGATGACTTGTTGAAAGGACTGAAGTGGGCTGCCCGATATATAATTGGACCTACAACAGTGGTTTATGTTTTTACCTTTATAAGTTTTTTTTTTTTCATTATTATTATTATAAAATATATAACAATCTTTTTTTTTTTTTTTGTCTTTTCTTAGACTAAAAATGGAGCAAGAGAAGGTGGGGTCACATTTTCCGCATAGAATTTGATTATACAGATATCCACTATATTTGCTTTATTTTTATTATTATTTTTTATCTTGGAAAAACAAAGACAAGAAAAATTAATTTAATTAAACTTGGGGACGAAAAAGAAAAGCAGCCTAACTTAGCAGGAAAAAAAATTAACAGAGAGAGAGAAGGGTTTTTGACTGTGTAGATCAAAGAGTAGTGAATTTGAATAAATATCATTAATTTTTATATTATATATAAAATATTAGTGTTCTTTAAAATAATAAATACATATTATAAAAATCAATTGTGTTTATATGAATTGGCCTAAATTTTGTTTTTTAAAGAAGAACAAGCTTTGGAGAAATAGAAAAGGTTGCAAGGGGGTCAACGAGTGAATGTTTGTGTTCGAGGGGGTATGATGGTAAAAAGGAGCGACCTTGGGGACTTCAACTCTAAAGGCCAAAAAACAAAAGTGGTTTCACTATGGCCAAAACGACGTCTTTTTCTCATATTGCGGTTGAAAGTTATGGCCAAAACTGAAGAATTTTCCCAAAGTTCTAACAGTCTTTTTCTTCCCACCTTGTTGCAGAACCCTGTCATGCTACCATCGTCAAGCGGCGACCAGCACCGCCGCTACCATCGCCAGCAATCTGAGAGGTCCTCCCCTGAGCGTGCTGCCCATGATCTTGAACCACCTCCGCAACCCCTTTCTAAAAGAAAATCCGAGCACCAATATGGCAAGCATAAGGCAAGTGTGTTCTCTCCCATTAGCTTCCCAGCTGAAGAAGAACCCGCTACAAAGAAACGCAAGCCCTCTTCCTCATATGAAGCAGCTGCCAGTGGCAGTGGTCTTGTTTCATCCGCCACTCGTCTCAAGTCTTCTTCGTCGGGCAACGGCTATTACGGAGACCACAATAAACCCTCTTCTGTGAAGGCTGGGGTAGCGTATGGGACTGCGGGTGGCAGACATTTGAAGAGTTCTAGCAGTGCTGCATTGGACTACTCGTCCAGCGATGACGACAGACATTTCAAGAGAAAGCCTTCGAGGTATGAGCCGTCACCTCCGCCACCGCAAGAGTGGGAAAAGGATGTAAAGCATTTAAAACTGTCAAGGGACAGGTACCGCAAGCACCGGTAGAGGCTTGGCCATTTGCACAAAAGCCAGAAGCCAGAAGGGTTGGGGCACAGGGCGATATTTCCTATCCTTCCAAGATATTGTGATTGTGCTTTTTCTGAATATTGGGAGATTTATATTAGTAAAATAAAAGCTTCTCTCTCTCTCTCTCTCTCTCTCTTCTATTTTATTTCATTTTTCTTCGCCATGTCCGAAGTTCTTGTCCAAGGGAAGGCTCCCACACCTACGAGAGTAAACTAAGATGGTTTCAATGGCATTGAAGAGGGTCACTTTGTACCTCCATCATGTTCTGCTCCAAGAAAGGTCATGCCTCCGTTGGTGGGTGCTGCAAGACATGCACATCGAAGGCAACGACAGGCCATGGCTGGCAAGTCAATATGCTATTTGGTTAGGAAAAAGTTAGACGGAGAGGAAGTGACCCTGAGGATTGTGCAAATGAATATTATACGATATGTAATATTATAATATTAGAAAGTACATCTTACATTTGAGTGCACATTATATAATATATATATATATATATACTTATTTTATTGTATCTGTTGAAACATTATATGTTTTCTTAGAAAAAAAAAACTTTTAAGTCACTTTTAAAAAGGAAAAAAATAAAAAATTATATTAGACTACTACCACATCGTTGGTCTCCCTCTACACAAGTGGCCCTATGCCATTATTTATGTAATATAAAATATAAAAATATTGTATGAATATATATATTTTTTAATGTTTACTCAGACACATAATTTTTGTGTTTTAGCAAAATAAAAGCATTAAAAAAAATGATGGATACAAGACATACCCAAATAGTTAACAGTTCAGTCTGGCAGCCCAGCCCATTCACCAAAATGAAACGGCGTCATTTGGTATAACTTAATAAGATTGTAGGTTTAAGTTAAAATAAAAATGGACGGCCAAGATTTCGAGTGCCGGGTTTTAAAATGGAGACCATCAGCCTAGGGTTTCTCCATTGATAAAAGCAAAGTGCCTAGTAGCATAACAAGTGCTTATCTTCTTGCACCAGCCCGCGCAGCTCGCTTCCGAACCAATGGGTACTCTCTCTCTCTCTCTCTCTCTCTCTCTCTCTCTCTCTCACACACACACACACACACACACACACACACAAATTAAAATTGATGACTTAGAATTTGTTATCGTTTAAGTTAATATATAATTTTTTTTTTCTATTTTGTTATGAAACCCTGTCTATGTTCAATATTTGCTTGCATATTATTTTTGGGGGTTTTGGTAAAACAGAGATATAGCCAATGCGTTTTGAAAATGATTTAAGGAAATGGGTTGGCCTCCTTTTATTTCATTCTTTCCAGAAAATGCGTGTTTTTGAGTTCTGTCTTAGGTTGTGTTTTAATGATGTTTAAAATCATTTGATGGGTAGTTTAGTGGCTTTGTTTTAATGGGGTTTTAACTGAAAACAGGGGCTTACAAGTACATTTCTGAGCTATGGAGGAAGAAGCAATCCGATGTGATGAGGTTCTTGCAGAGGGTTAGGTGTTGGGAGTACCGTCAGCACCCTTCCATTGTTCGTGTGACCCATCCTACGCGTCCTGACAAGGCCCGCTGCCTTGGTTACAAGGCTAAGCAGGTGAGAATAAGGTTTCTTGTCAGGAAATCTAGCCTATTTGGTGGTTTATAAAATTCGTTCTTTGTGGAAAAGTCTCAACCTCAAAGGAAAATTGAGATTTTTTTATATTACATTTTTTTGGATAATTTTGAGCATGTCGAGATGCAAGGTGCATTTGACTTTACGTTTATTGACCATGTTATGACGATTCTACATTTACCAGGTTAAGTTGTTTGTTATGGGTTTTGGGGAAGGGGATTTCTAGGGAAATATGCCTGAGCTTAAAGTTGCACTAGGCAAAGAAGACCCTTTACATTGGTGCTGAATTTTGTTTCTATGATTTGATTTGTTTGGAAGAATCAAAACACATTGTCAAGTGAACGGGTATTTGGAGATAGAACAAGAAAATTTGAATGGACTCGAAAATTTGAATGGACTCATTTGCTTGGTCAATGATATCCTGTTCTCTACACATTAGGTGTCTGTCATGTTAATGTTTCAACACATTGTTGGGTTATGAGGTTCCTTTTTGTGTGTAATTCTTGCTGGTCAAGTTTGTTGTGATGCTTATTCATCTTTCGCTCTGGAAGAAGTTTACATATAGTGATTGAATGCTTCCTGAGACCAGCTAGATAAAACCAAACAGTCAATCATCTGACCAAGTTGGTTCCTTTTTATTGGACCAACTTTTGTCTCAATCCGATACATTTCATGACTTTCTTTTTCTTTCTTTTAAATTCACGTGTGATTCCATTATCAAGCTATGCTTGAGGGGGGTTTTTAACAGCTCTACTATTGTCAATGTTATTGAATTTCCTTGATGCTAAGGATTTATGCTTCATTGCATTCCCAACTGAATTTTGTTTATGATTTGATCCTCATTATCAGTATGGTGATTCTAAGTCACATTTGTTAACACATGTGCCCCTTCAGCTTGCCCATCTTTGAATGTTGTATAATGTTGTATGAGGGGTGACAATGCATAGTAATTAGTAAATGCTCACTTAATGGAACACTTTGTATGTAATGTTGTTATGCTGAGCATATTTGTTCTTATCTTGACTAGTTGAATTTGTGCAGGGTTATGTGGTTTATCGTGTCCGTGTTAGGCGTGGTGGCAGGAAGAGGCCTGTTCCCAAAGGTATTGTGTATGGTAAGCCCACAAACCAGGGTGTTACTCAACTGAAGTTTCAGAGAAGCAAGAGGTCTGTTGCAGAGGAGCGAGCTGGTCGAAAGTTGGGAGGTCTGAGGGTTCTCAATTCATACTGGATTAATGAGGTTGATGAATTTCACATACTCATTCTGCTTTTCTTTTTTTCTAGTTTTACATGCTGTTTCTACTACTTGTCTCGGTTTCATCACACTCCCTAATTTTGTTGTGGAATTTGTGTATCAAAGGACTCAACCTACAAGTACTATGAGGTTATCTTGGTTGATGTGGCTCATAATGCCATCCGGAATGACCCAAGAATCAACTGGCTGTGCAATCCAGTCCACAAGCACAGGGAACTCCGTGGCCTCACTTCTGCAGGGAAGAAATACAGAGGTCTTCGTGGAAAGGGACACTTATTCCACAAGAATCGGCCTTCTCGCAGGGCAACCTGGAAGAGAAACAATACTCTCTCCCTTCGTCGTTACCGCTGAGTTCAGTGATGCAGTTGATTTTTCTCTATCAATTACTGAGTTTTGTTTTGAAGTCGTAGTTGCTATCTTGACTTTGATATTTTGGATGTTGAGATGCATGTGCTGTGCTGTCTCCTTTGAAATGTTTACCAAGCTTAACCTGGTGTTTCAGTTTGGATTATCTTATGTCAATATGTCAGGCATGGCAATTCGAGATTTTGAGTTCTTGTCTGTTATGGTTATACCATAGCAATGTTTTTCCTCATCAAAATGCTTCTCCTTATTATTTGACCAAAGGCTTCTAAGAACCTGCCCTGCTTTGCATTGGTTTGAATTTTAGTATTTATTGCCTGGTATAACCATCTGATTTAGCAGTGTTTTTGTTGGGTGTTCTCCACTGGATTGTTTCAATAAATGAGGTGTAACACCATGTGATGAGCAAAATGACAAAAGCTAGAGCTTGGCTTGGCCGCAATTTTCAGCTTCATGTGCAGCCCGAGAAAAATTTTGGTTAAGAGAGATTATGGCTGCGTGGTTGATTGCATCAATCGTTTGAATTGCAATTGTTTCTAATCTTTCAAGCTAGTTCTGGAACAAATTTGTGCGCCATTGGTGTGGTGATACGACTGTGGATTGTGGCTGCATGGTTGATCGCATCAATCGTTTGAATTGCAATTGTTGCTGTTCTTTCAAGCAGTTCTGTTACAAAAGTGTGCGCCTTTGGTGGGTTGTGATACTGTAATTGTCACGGGCAACATTTCACATAAATTTTTGAGTTTGCGATGGTAATAAGTTACATTTAATTTCAGTACAATCGGATTTAATTTTTCAATTTTTATTACTTTTTAATACAAAGTTGCTCCACACTTCTTTAAGGATTTGTACGGAAATTTAAGTCATTTATTTTATTACTTGTATTCTTCTTTTCTAAAAAAAAAAATAATACCAATATATAAGACTTTTAGAATTATATAAATTTATAACTGTAGTCACTCTCATGCTTTCACCGTAGTAATTCTCATAAATTGTTGTAATTGATCTTGGTATGATATTAGTGCAAACTTATAGTTGTGTATCAATGTTTTTGTCAATATTGAGGTATTAATATATATCAACAATTACACTCTATTTACAACATATTATCATATTTTCAACATGTTATTAATGTGTTTTACATTCAATCAATATCCTTAACATTTATATTCTTGATTCTCACATGTAAATTTTTCACATTAGATTTTTGTAAATATATGTTGGATATATTATATTTTAGTTGAGTGCTCACATTTAACTTCTTTTACAAAAATTAATATTAGGTGTTATTAATTTTCTTATATTTTTTAAACTAATAATTTTAAGGGATTAATAAATTACCCCTAGCAAATGAAGTCAACCTTATCGTTGATAAGGTTCACAAGTAATCTTGTATCTACTTCTTGAACTATAAGAAAGTTACATCTCTCTCTTAATTATTCTTATTATTCATAAAATTCTTTCATTTCACTAGATATTTAATATGATAATTTTTCTTTCTTTGCTCTAACAACTAATTGTAGACGATCTTTTTTATTTTCTATTGAAACTTTGTCTTAATTGTTGAGCAAGCACGTCTTGTTTGTCTCCTTGAAAACTTGTCACTTGACTTTTTACGAAATGATTTCAAGAAGCTCATAAAAGATTAAATTCATATTCAACCTTTTTTGGTAGTTGTAATTAATAAACCATATTACCAATATTCTTCATAATAATAAAAGGACTGTCATACTTAAGAATCAACCCTTGATACACTGTTTTGCTATTAATCTTTGTTCATATTTATATAGTCAATTTAAGCAACTCTTTATCTCTTACTTGAAATTTTATATCACCATTTTCCTTATTAGCATAATTGTTCATGTGTTTGGTTGTATTGTTTAGGTTGTCATGAATTTTGTCTAATAGCTCTTACTTTGATCAACCATAGCAATAGACAACTGAACAGTTCTCTCCAATTCCTATTTTTGCAATTTTTTAGGAGTAAAGGGATGATGTCCTATAGTCAACTCAAAGGACTTATAACTTTCAAAATCGATAGATGCAGGTTGTAATAAAATTTTGCTGAATTCAACAACTCTAATTAAGTTCTTTAACTTACAGTCACATATTACTAAAGATATTTCTCTAACAAACTTTTGATTTACCATATTTGAATATCAATTTAAAGATGATTGATAATAAAAAACTTTAATTCAGAACCTACCATATTAAAAAGAATTGTCCATAATTTATTAGTGAAGCGAGAATATTGATCGCTCACTATATCTTTGGACAATTTAAAGTATTTCACCATATATTTGTAGATAACTCCATAACCATTTCTACTTGACAAGAGGATTAGGCTAGAATGAATACTGCATATTTCAAAAATCGATCAACCACCACTATCACAAATCTCTTGTCATCAACCTTTAGGAACTTATGAAATTCATCAAAACCAATACTTATAGTTTTGTTGGAATGAGTAATAGTTGTAGTAGTCCTACCACCTTATTTCTTTCAATTTTGTTAAGTTGACAAATGATGAATTTCTTTGCGTATGTCAGCACGTCACCTTCCATTTTTGGTTAATGATAAATACGAGACAACAAGGTTATTATTCTTTTCACACCTAAATGATCTGTCCATTAAGAGTAATGACACTTTTGTAGAATCTCTTGTCTAAGGTCTATACCACTGGGAACTAATAAATAATTGTCCTTATCATACAATAACTCATCATTAAGACAATATCATCTTATCATACTCTTATTCACTTGCTTTTAATAGTATATATCATTCAAAATTTGAGTTTTTATTTAACGCAGCAAGTTACTTTTCACTACAGTAAGAGCATCAACCACTTGTTTCACTTTTTAATGACTCAAAGTATCAACTATTTGATTGTGCCTTCATGACTTATATTCCTACACAAATTAGTACTCTGTTAAGAATTCTTGTTAGCAAACTTGCCTAGCAGACATCTTCTTATGGATTTGAAAAAATGTATTTACCATGTTTTATATGTGTACCATGAACATGGTACCTAGCAAATAAACTCGTTAAATATAAAGACAATGCACAATAATAAGTATTTCCTTTTTATGAGCAAAATACAATAGTTCAATTTCATTGAGTTTTTGGCTTTCATAGGTAATTAGATGGTCTTCTTGGAATAATACTACACTAATTGACTTGTTTAATACATCTATGATGACATCAAAGGGCAACTTAAAGTTAAACAACTGCAACACTAGCTCTAACGACATAGGCACCTTTAACTTGTTGAAGGTTGCTAACACTAAACGATCCACCTTTACGATTAATCTTTCTCAAGTAAATTGGTGAAAGGGGATACTTTCAAGTAACTTTGTACAAACTTCATTTAATAGTTAAACAACGTAAAAAAAGATCTCACCTTAGTTACTTTGATATGAGGTGGTCATTCTATAAGGGTTTGAATCTTCTCTTCATCTATTTTCACTTGCCCATTATTAATCTTATGCTTTAAGAACATTATCTCTTATCCAACAAATTCACATTTTTCCATCTTAGTATACAGTTGGTGCTCCATTAACCAAGATAACACTTTTGTGAAGATAAAGTAAGTGATCTTTACGTACTCATTATACATGATAATGTCATCAAGATATACTACCATAAATCAAATGATAAAGTCACAAAACACATTATTGATCAAATTGCAAAAAGTAACAGAGGCATTAGTCAAATAAAAAGGCTTCATTATAAATTTATAGGAGTGATAATGAGTGATGCATATAGTTTTCCTCTAATCTCCTTCTGTAATTCTGACTTGTCAATCCCCTAAGAGTAAATCCAACTTGGTGAAGTATAATACTTTTACTAGCCAATCAAATAAGTATTATATAAGGTTATATAATCCACACACATCTTAAGGAGCCATCATGCTTTTTTATAACAACATCAAGACACTATAGGGTGCCTTTAAAGGTTAAATTAGGCCTATATCTTGTAATTTTGTCAATTGCTTCCTCAATTCAAATAGTTCCATTAAACTCATGCAATAAGGGGCTTGGGCTAAAGGTTTAAAACTCAGAACCAGATCAATCTTGTGGTTAGTAACATACCGAAGATGAAGACACTTTGGTTCACAAAGTCACCAAATAATTTAACAATACCATTAGGTACCTCTATGCTTACCCCTCTTTCATTTCCATCAATGCAGCCAAGTAAATGACTTCACCCTTCTTCTAGTTATGCTATACTATATTACTAAAAATATTCTTCCCAATTTTCTACCATCATCTACTATAGAGATTATTTTGCTTGTAACATAATAAGAATAATTCTCATGCATAATCATTAGTTAACTTAAATGAGACAACAAAGTAACTTTGTCATGCATAAAGAACTTCACTTCTAATATGATATCAAAATCATATAAATGTATAATCGTAAAGTTAAAACTAATAATCTAATTTTCAATGGTTACCTTTACACCAATTTTCATGCCAAAACCCTCATAGATTATTGAATTTTTACATACATTATGTCTGATTGCGGAGATTTTTTTTGCTTAAATTACTCTCACAAAATGCAGAGGATTGACACAAAATGACCTAGTATCATTCATTACAAAGCTATTATCACCCTCCTCTACAACTATAACACTTATTTTTTTCCCTCTTCGGTCATTCCTTAATACGATGAGGGTCAATGCATATATAATAACCAAAATTAAGAGTGTTTTTAACTTACTTTCGATTGGCAATTTTGTGTTTTTCCTTACCCTTATCTTACTAATTATTCTTCCTCTTGTAGTTCTTATTCTTTTTGCCCTATTCTTTAGGTTGTTGTTATCTTTCCACATTACCATAGGAAGATTTGTTGATTTTAAAATCAACCAATTTGTTAACTATAGTTATGATAAGAGGTAAGTCTTTGATATTTTACCTTCTCAACTCGATTTATGCCTATAGTTAGAAACCTGACAAATAGTTAAAGAACTTGTGCTCATTTAACATGTTTCGTATGCCAAGTATAAAAAAACTAAACTCCTTAACATTGTCCTACACCATGTCGTTATACTTCAATTTCTATAACACTTCTCTTACAATCCATGATGTGTTGCAAGATAGAAAT
Source organism: Kandelia obovata (assembly GCA_021464305.1). Lineage (NCBI taxonomy): Eukaryota > Viridiplantae > Streptophyta > Magnoliopsida > Malpighiales > Rhizophoraceae > Kandelia > Kandelia obovata. The sequence goes on from JADCRA010000363.1 coordinate 2,008,695, forward strand.
TGATCATTTAGCTCTTTTTTCAAGTTTTTCCACATTTTTATCTGTAACTTACCCAAACTTACATTGTCATAAAGCTTAGTTCACCACTATAATTTGGTGTTCTTAGCTAGGTACATACTTGTAAGTGTCACTTTCTCCTAATGAGGCACTCGAAGAACCAATGTTAATTTTGAAATATATATACTACTTTCTTTCTTTAAAAAAAATTAGGAAATTTAATTGTTTGACAATAAAAGACATTAATATGCTTGAATGATTACACTTTATTTACACTTTTGTAAATATATGTTAGATCTAATTTACTTTAAATAAATATCACATTCAACTTATACTTTGAAAATTAGTGTAAAATACTCTCAATTTTCTTATATTTTTAAATCAATAAGTTTAATGACTGACAATAATTATCTAAATATGTTATATAAGTTAATTTTAAATAATATTTTTATCATTTTATTAGCAATCGTAACTTATGAATATTTTTAAAGATTTTTTCATGTTAAATGTCACAATGTCATGCACAACGCATATTTCTTCTTGTGCTTAAGCGAAATTTCTCTCTCTCTCTCTCTATATATATATATATATTGGGTATCCTTATTTTGGGGATTTGCTGTGCGTTAATGATAGTGATAAATGCTGAAAATTATTGTAAAGGCTGTTTTGCAAGGAAAAAGTTGGACTACCAAGTCTTGTGTTATATGGCAAACATTGGAAAGTAAGCCCCAAATTTAAATTCCCTGTTAAGATTTGTACAAATGCTTTGCCTCTGTATCCTCCATAACTTCATCCATGGTCACAAATCGACCCTTTTCAATGGACAGCTGTGCTGCTACTCCAACAGCAACTGAGATAAACCCATCTAGCAAATCCACTGCAGGAGATTTTTCACCATCATCTCGAATTGCAGACAAGAAGGTAAGATGTTCCAAATAACTAGATCCATGATGAAGTCCATCGTATCTGCAAACAAAGGGAAGAAGAAAAAGAAAGGAAAACATTCAGAAATGACGTTAAAAGATCAAAATTGCAGTGCTTCCCAGTGAAAAGGAATAAGAGTAGCACACTTTATCCTATCATCCTCAGCTTTCAACGTCACAACACCATCTCTTCCTTCTGATCGAAAACCAAACCGCACAATGTTCTCTGGAACATAGGCCTCGCCCTGTTATAAGATCACATAGCTTAAGTAAAAGAAAGTGGAAAGAGAAGGGCAACTAATGGCTGTAATCTAACCATGTGAAGCCACAAAACAAAATGTTACAGCATCTTCACATTAGAGTACAGACATTTACCTTCCCAAATTCGCCAACAACAGATATTTCTTGCTCATTTTTACTCCCTTCAGCAAACATACTAAGATCAAGCATCCCTCGTGAACCATTATTGAACTCAACTATAACATATGCATTGTCAATAATATTCGGTACCTAAGAATGAAGAAAAAACATGAATAAGAAGGTCAGGTAAATGTGAAAGAAATCATAGGACTCATCTAAGATCATAGGAATGATAGGCACAATGTCAATACGTTGTGAGAATGCTGAATCTGCTATGACTATTAGGTGTTCCAAGTGCAGGTCTAATTCTTCCCCAAACCTCATTCTGAGAGTCTCCCCAACAACTATACAATGCTGAATCTGCTAGTTGAAAAGCATAATCCTATTTCACCACAAACTGACACTGTGCATATAATTTCTATGATCTTCGATATATGAAACAGTTTATTGTCCAACGGCTGCAAAAAAGAGCTTGCCTTTCCATCATAGATTTCATCTTTGTGATTAACATCCATAGCTCCAGAAGCCATAACTCGAACAGGATTTGCACCTGCAAACAACCTTATCAGATCAAAGAAATGGCAGCACTTCTCCACCAGAGATCCCCCCGTGTTAGCATTAAACCGGTTCCAATTGTTGACCTATCACAGGTATTAGGAAGAAAATTAAAAAAAAAAAAAAAAGCCCTGGTTGGCACATGAGTAACTTTGAAAACAGAATAAACAGAGTTGCATGATTTACCTTAACCAGGAAAGGAAAGCGGTGCTCTCTTATTGCAACCATTCTGATTTTTCCAAGAGATCCACCTTTAACAATGTTAATCAGTTTGGCAACTGGTGGCATGTACCTATATTCCAACCCAACTTGGACAATCATATCTGATCTTCTTCTGGCAGCATTTACAACCTGATTATATCAGGATCACCAAATTATACGGATCAACTTGCGCTCAACCAATTATCTGAATGCGAATGACAAGTGGGAATAATCACAACAATTATCAGGGGCATACCTTCTTGCAATCCGCGACCGTTGTGCAGAGAGGCTTCTCCACAAGTACATGATGGGGTTTGGGGTGGCTAATAATGTCCATAAGGATTTGATAGTGAGTCATGTTTGGACTTGACACAACAATCACATCACAGAGCCCACTTTCCAGTAGCTCCCTGTGGCCCGAGAATACCTTAAAAGATGCAAAAAAATGTCAACATCCAATTCTTCCAGGTATTACAAGATGAGAACTCTAGTAAACGAATTCAATCCATCGACATGGCAGGTATACGAAAATCTCATACTATGATATACGAGAGAGAGAAAGAGAGAGAGAGGCAGTTAAATGCTCGCAATTTTACCTATATTTTATAAAAATGATGTTTTTAATAGAATAATCTCTGTGTTACCATCGAATAATCTTTCCATTACACTAACTCTCATTTCTCCACCTTTTATGAAAAAAAAGAAACTAATTTTTGCATCGAAACTTTTGTTCTTAAATTTTACATTTCTAAATGATCAAAAGTCCCTGTCCCCAAAAAATAAAAAACACATTAAAGCAGTTTCATGAATAAAGGCAGTAACGCAGAATCTGAGTTAGAAAGATTTTGATCGACGAAAGATCAAACCAATTAGGAAAGATAAACAAAACAAAACCCAGAAAGAAAGAAAAAAAAAAAAAAGGAGGAGGAAAAACTCCAGGCATACTTTAAGAGACAAACCAAAGGACTGTGCCAATCCAAGGGCAAGTTGTTGAGAAGGAACGTGAGGATCAGCTATGCAAACAACCGCGACTTTTTCGCTGCAAAGATGGTAGAGATTGACGAGATGTTCTCTTCCCATCATTCCGACACCAATGATTCCATAGTTCACCGTTGGATTGGTTGCCATTGTTTTCAGTGTTCTGTCTTTTTTTTTTTTTTTTTTTTCTTGGACTCTCTTCCCCACCCCGTTAATAATTCAGGTAGGCTAATATTTTGTGGGCATCACTGCATGATCCAGTGTTTACATTCTTTTTTTTTTTTTTTTTTCTGCGCTCATTTTCGCGTCCAGGTTCATTCCTGACGATCACATCCAAGTTCATTCATTTTTTTCAATTTTTTCTTTCTTTTTTTATAGCTTCCGCTTGGTCATTTAGCGAAATGCATGCTTTATTTACGTAAATGTTTGCTTATAACATGCTATCACGCAAATTTTGCATAAAAATATTGTCATGTAAATATTGAACTCCTAGCTCACAGAGTCTCTTACGATGTTGTGTAATTTTTGCTGATAAGGCTATGGAATATTACCCTACTTTTTCCACCCAACTCAACAAATAAATAAATAAATAATTAATTATATATGTATTCCATAAAAAAAAATATACAAGATTTAGGATCCATTTACAAATTATCCTAAATTGAACATTTTTTTTAAAAAAAAATTATGACCCAATTTGACTAAAATCAAAATATATTATCTCAATTAAACGAATTTTAAAAATTTAAAGCTTAAATTAATCAAAAAAATATTGACAACTTAAATTTATATTTAATTCAGTTAAAAACTCATGCCTTTGACACCAAAAAAAGAAAATCATCTACCTTAAATTTTGAGTAATAATGAATACTATTACATAAAAATTTATCTTATTTAATATAAGTATATGAAAACCAATTATCGAATTATATGACATTAGTTAGAATTGAAGATTCAATTGGACAAAATGTTTAAATATGAGAACACTCACCTATCCTCCATTATTAATATACTCCAAAATAATAATAATAATTTAGAATATTCTCATCAACTTAACATATTTTCTAACAATTCTTGCAATTAGGATTCTGAAAATTATAAGCAATCTTAAAATAACAGCAATTAAAAATTAAAATTATTTTTTTGAAATGTATGGACACGAGTTTTCTTCGTGGGCCGGGGGGGTCCTCCCTCCGAGGTTGTCTGGGATGATGCTTTTAACTTCATGGATGGATGGACAAAGCTAATCTCCATGTTCGAATGAGTCTCGGATTGTCGTCTTCCGAGACTGGTCTGACGTGTCTCATCTGCTAGGATTGGAATTCCACTACATTCAAAGTCGCCAGCTTCAACTTTACCATTGCTCCAAATGAAGAAAAAAAAATAATAAGAAAACTTCAACTTTAGTAGATTATTTTCCTTACTGAAATGGCTTGTAGAAATTTTTTAATTTAATTCACACATTTTAAATAAATTAAAATTAACTTAATGTTAATAATCTTAACTCAATCGAAATTGCCAAAAAAATTTCTTCCACGTCTTATACGTTTTATGTATATTATTATCATTGTTACATTTTTTTTACATTTTATTATACATTAATAATATTATTATATTTATTAGACATATATTAATAAGAAAATTTTAAAACTTAAAATGAAAAAAAAAATAAGTAAATATAAATAATTTTTATATTATAAATAAAATATTTATATTTTATTAAAATTTTGTATATACTGTTAATACATCGTTTCGTCTCAAAGAATCAAAACGGCGTAGTAAGACATTGCGCTCCTCCCCTACACAACTTTATCAAGTTGAAACCCTCCCAGAAAACCCTAACCGAAAAAATAGTCAATTTCTGGGTACCAAACCAAAAGTACAAAAAAAGACAAACTATGAAATTCCGATTTTCCCAAAGAGTCCACGTTTTTTATCCGTATTTACGCCTCAGCCATCACCAGCAACACCACCGATGCTTCACTTCGTTTCTGAGAAAGCTACAGACACCGTCGCCAGCACGCGCTTCTTTCAATGGCAACGGCAGTAACTCGGAAGGTCAGTTATTGAAATTTGGAACTTCGCTCTTTTGGAATTTTAGGTTCCTGAACTTTCTGTTTGGTTGCGAAGAAAATTGAGTAGAAAGTGAGGGAAAGAGCAATTTGAAAACTTAAAGAATTTCGGTTTTCTTTCTGTTCGGCGTTAAGGCCGTGTTTGCTTAGTAGCGTAAAGTGCTTCAACTAGCAGGGAGCACATTAACCATTTAATTGACTTGTGTAATTACAAAAATGATGACAGTTATCAATTCTTGAGACATTTCTCTCTGGAGAAAGTGGGCGATTTTATAAATGAAAACTCATAGAAAATTTAGTCTTTAGTTAAACATTTTGCAGCGATAAAAAAAACCAACAAAGTTTTCGCATCTTTTCTTATTGAAGAGCATCTTTTCTTATTGAAGAGCATCTTTTCTTATTGAAGAGCACCTTTTCTTATTGAAGAGCACGGGAAGTTGGTTGCTGTGCAGGTAATACTTTTCTGGTGCCTGGTGCAACTGCAGCTACTTTACTTATGCTTGCCGTTCTACATGCTCGTCGGCTTTATGATGACAAGAAGGTATAGCTTCGATTTGTTGTTTTTAAGTATACACTAGTAATAAGACCACTATTTCCTTGTTGCATTACTGATCAAGGTTTTAGCATTCTCTTCTGGGTTTTTTGGTTTGATGCATTCAGAATGTTTCTCAGTGGCACATGCATTTTTACCACTACATTTAGTGTTTGCATTTTATGTGCTGCATTGTACATTTTACTCTTCCCCATAACCCAAAGTGTGGGAGCTGTAGGTATCAGGATGCCCTTTTTCGGATTGGGAGTGCACTTATTATCTGTGTGCTGAGTAGTTTGCTCTGATTAAATATGGTTGCTAACTCCTTGTGGTTGTTATCCTTATGTGAGGCAGCTAGAAGAAGCACGGGAGAAGGGAATTGAACTTGAGTTCCAACCTGATGTGAAAGTAATGCACCTGTTGTAATATCTCAGATGTTATCTTTTCAAGCATTGACAAAACCCTACCACTTCTTTTATAAATAATGACTAACCTATTTCAGTTACTCTCATATTTCTTTTTTATGTGATCTTTCCAAAAGGCTAAATTTCTGAGGATGCTACCTTTACGTACAATTTCTAGGTTTTGGGGTTCCTTGACAAGTGTGGTGAGTGTGCTTCCTGCAAGTCTTGCAAGATGCTTAATAGTTCCTTAAATGTGGCTCTATCACAGGGGTTTGAATCCCACTCTTTACATATTTGTTTATTGTGACAACTTACTAGAGGAAATGTTATCAGGAACTTCCTGTATGGCTGCGTCCACATGTTTACAGAGCATGGGCTCGGGCGTTTCATTCAAGTATGGTCATTTTTACTGGAACTTTTAAGTTTATTATTGATTGATGTAGTCTTCCATATTGTTGCCAATTGACCTTTTGTTATAAGAACTCAAAACTATCTTCATTTCAGATTTAGAGGAGGCCAATCTGCCTCTTGAAGAATATGCTTCTTTACGGGAATTCTTTTCCCGAAGCTTGAAAGAAGGCTCCAGGCCTGTTGACCCTGATCCTCGCTGTCTGGTAACTGGTAACAAGCTTCTTATGCATCTTATTTATCAATGCCATTAAACTGGAGGTATTGCTAATCGCTTTAATACTGTGTTGCTTTACTTTAGGTGAGTCCTGTGGATGGTACTGTTTTAAGATTTGGAGAGTTGGGAGGATCAGGGGCTAGGATTGAGCAGGTCAAAGGTATTTCCTATTCTGTTTCTTCACTTCTTGGTGCTGGCTCCTTTCTTCCCATGATCACTGAAGAAAACAAGAATGAAGAAAGTAGTGAACAGAAAATCAATCTTAAGGACAAAGCTAAGAAGTCCTGGTGGAGAATTTCACTGGCTTCTCCTAAAGTCAGGGATACTGTGTCAGCACGGTAACCTTCATCCACATGATTGTCTCAATTTCCAAGTGGATCAAATCATTAATGTGGAATATGAATGTTTGCTTGGAACCACTTGTTAAAGGCCTCTCATGACTTTGTATTCCTGAGTTTTTCCTATGTCGCAATAATTTTTGTTTTGTTTGATCCAATTTATTTTGGGGTGAATGTTTCTTGGTGGATTCAAGAGGTTCAATGGAGTATGGAAATTGACAAAATTATTACAACCTAGTTTTAAATATTTGGTGCCTCAGGTGTTCTCATAAGTCCCCAAGTGTTTCTGCTACTAGGCTTACTTGTTTATGCTGCTCTTTGCTTAGGTACTATAATGCATATTACACCCACCCAATACCACTCAAAGATGTGCTTAATGATCTTAATTGCAGTCCTATGAAAGGCCTTTACTACTGTGTAATCTACTTAAGACTTGGCGACTATCATCGCATACATTCACCAGTTGATTGGAATCTTCTTGTCCGCCGGCATTTTTCAGGTAGGTTGATTTTTCTTGTATCTGCTGAAAGAACTCAAAACTTTGAACACATTGAGTGATGGTTCACCATATTTCATGTTCTTCAGATTTGACAAGCATTGTTATGATTTCATTGTGTTTCTAATTTCATATTGTTTATCTAGGGAATCTGTTTCCTGTGAATGAACGTGCTACACGAACAATCCCAAACCTTTATGTTGAGAATGAAAGGGTAATTCTGATTTTTCAGACTATTTGTTTTTGAATTTATATGCTGATGATGTAGTAGTTTTCTTTTCTTTCTTTTTTTTTCCCTTTTTTTTTTCTTTGGTCTTTTCTTGTTGTTATTGTGGATGGAAATTTCTTTCAATTAACCAGAGGAAAAATTGAAAGAAGAAAATGGGAGGAAAAAAGGAGCAAGCTAATTGTCATCAATGAATTTCTATTTTAGTCATGCAATTTATAAGCTTATTGCATTTTTTGACTTGGTATAATCAGAAGCAGATTGAACTTTACTCGACATCTGGCTAGATTTAAAAAAAAGAATATAATGCATTTTATAGGCATTCTGGTTGCATATTTTTGTTGCTTTAAAATGTAGCAATCCATGTCATTAGTTTTTTATTGTGATTGGTATAGTATTTCACTGCTTGCAGGCTTTTTCCTCTCAGTTATGTTGGCTTTCTATGTTCACTTGATTGAATAACATATATTTGCTCCACCTCCATATAAAATAATAGTGTGGCTTGCTGAATGAAAAGAAAAAGATCAATTGATGATTTGGGGTATTTTAAGTCATGTTTTAGTCTAAAAAACTGATAATTTGATATCTTGATTTGTAACAGTGTTTTGTTTAACTGTTACTTCATCTTTGCGGATGCAACTGAGTTTTTAATTTCTTTTGTTGCCAGGTTGTGCTCGAAGGACTATGGCAAGAAGGGTTTATGGCAATTGTTGCAGTTGGTGCAACAAATATTGGGTCAATTGAGGTTGCTCTTCTTTGGGTCTATTTGTTGCATTCCTATTGAAATTAGTGACTTCTCAACCACAATAAGGAAAGAAAAACAAAAGAACCTATGTGCACACAAACTTTCTTGATCAATACAAAAAAAGAATAAAGGGCAAAACACCTGTATGTGCACACAGTTGTTCTCTCTTTGCTGTGTTAATTTGTAGTTTGTATAAAACTATTGTGCAACTATGCTTTTAAAACCCACAGTAACAACTAAGGCTCTTTGTGCACAGAAATAGTCTGCATAGATAAGAAGACCAGTGACTTATGATGAGTATAGAAAGCTGAATCAACTTAGTAGAAGTCTAGTATCTTCCCATTGTATTATCTTTGTGTTGACTTCAGGCTGCACATTGACATGGCAGCTTTCCATCGAACCAGAACTTAAGACAAACCAGCCAAGGAAAAAGCTCTTGAATGCGGAGCCTTCACAAGAACGTGTTTATGAACCTGAAGGTGTTGGCAAAATGCTCAAGAAGGGGGATGAGGTTAGTGATGCATATAGATTGTTATCTTCATAAATCTGTGTTTGATTTGTTTCGGCAATGTCATATAAAGAGATTAGAAATACAGCCTTAAATGCAATCATGTTTTGGCTTTTACTTCTAACTTTTGAGATATCTTTGCCCTGGTATTTTGAACATGTAAATAATTGCTTTGATTGCATTTTCTCTGCCTTCCTGCTATTCTTTTAAATTCATGTGGATATTTTATCTAAAAAGATCAGGTGCGCCTAGAGGTTACCTTATTCTTGGAATTTTCCCAATTTGTGATGCTTTTGACATGACTGATATTTTCACGTTATAATCATTTCAGCTAGGTGCTTTCAACATGGGATCAACAGTTGTGCTGGTCTTTCAGGCTTCCACATTGAAGCAGGACAAAAATCGGGAATTGCCTTCTGAGTTCAAGTTCAGTATTAAACGTGGTGATAGAATTCGTGTTGGTGAGGCATTGGGGAGGTGGGATGGTTCGTAGGAACAAGGGTGTTGTGAATGGTAAGCAACCTTGAGACATGTATGTGCTTAAAGCTGATACAGTTAATTAGATTCATCAACTAAATGTTTATACCATCTAAGGCAGCAAACCATACTTGTACTTTCTCACTGCAATATACATTTTTTAGCTTTAACTTTTCTAATACAATGTGGATCTTGTTCATTGAGTTTTCATCCACCCACCCCTCTTTCTCCGTCCCTCCTCCTCTTTGTGCTGAGGCAAGAGTAATTGTGATTCCAAATAACATCTGGTCTCTAGCTTTTAACGCAGACAAGCAAGCGAAATTGCAGGCAATCAGATGCCTAAGAGTTGCAATTGATGCCCGAAGGCTAATAAGAGTGTCCTTGCCATTGTTGCATTATACGCTAGAGAACTTTTGGCAAATACCAGCCAAGATCATTCTTGCAGCAATTTGCCAATGAATTTTTCAGGCAGCAATAATAAGAGTGTCTACAAAGCCCTGATACTTAGCAATATCGCATGAACCAGCCCCCATGGCTGGTTGCTGGCCAATTGTTGCTCCAGACTTGTCTCACAATGCCCAAAATGAAACAAAAAATATGCTACCTACTGGTTCTAACTCTTACTTTTACCTACCATATTATTTCCACCTTAAAAATTCTCTGTCGACAATAGTAAGTGTAAACTTAGTAATAAATGAATTAGATACATGGTCTCAAGTTAAAATCTTTTTAAATACATTTCATGTTTCAAGTGAGAGTCACGGCAATATAGGTCATACTAACAATAAGGAATTTGCTTGAAAGAAATTTTCTGTCTGGTACTGAGTTCAACATTTATTCTCTCTTGTTCTCTCTCGCGAGCCCTTGAACCCTTAACCTGAGGTTCCTGGCCTCAGGCCAAACCAACAAGCAAAGGAGAGCTGGTAGAAAGTTCAACATTAAGTGATAGTAGGACATACAAAATTTCATTCATTTGTGTTGTCCAAATGCAAATTTTCTGTCTTCCAGAACAAGGGGGTTACCTAGCCCATAAAAGCTCTCAACAACTTCGTGCATTAAGTTATACAACCAATATTTTAGTTGCTTCCATGTCCAAATCACATTACAGTAATGCAAAATTGCTTGTCAGATCAAACCAGTGAAAATTCCAGCCATTGGACGAGTATTAAAGCCCTAATTCATTGAGCTACTGTGCATAATCCAAATCACTGAGCTGCGGTGGTTTCACTCACTAAGCTACCATGCATAATCCAAATCACCGATGGTAAACCAATAGTCACTCGGGCATTCTAACAATAAAACATGAGAAATAATCTATACTCAGATAAGGGCATTTTCAATATTGATGGAAAACCACACAAAAAGTATAATAATTCGAAGAAAGATAACAGAGTAAAAATCAATTCTAATACAGATAAAGAATCAAAATCAAAATCCCAGTAGAAGCAGTGGAAGATGCGCAAATTAAGTCAAGTCTATAATAAGAACCGCTTCATTCAAATAGATGATGACATTCAATGAAATCACACTCTGCATTTTGCATAGACTGGCTTGAATGAGAGTACTGCCTCAAAAGAATGATAAGATAATCTGGGATTCGATCAATTTACATCCGAATTTGCAAATCTATCAAGACATTCTTGTATCAACCATCCACAACTTATGTCTACAAGTCTCCAGCTGAAATTTCTCTATATTAAAACTTTGTTCCTGAAGATTTCAACAAAGCAGCAACAACAACAGTTACGATGAGAACAAATCGTTCCAACCCCCATTAAGCTTTGCTCGAATGGTATCAAAAGAACCTTATTACATAAACACCGATTTTTTTATTTTTTTTTAAGGCAGCAATGATGTGAATTCACATAAGGTGCAATCAAAATCCCCAGTTATACAAAACATGAGACCAGAAATGTGCCACAAACATCATTGTACTTTTTGTGGGTCCATGTGAAAAACTCGCATCTACCAAACATTTCCCGTTACAGAATTTTGACAATATATTTCTAATTCTACCATATTAGGAAAAGGAAAAAAAAACTTGAAAAAGGAGAACAGGAAAAGGCACACCTACGTCTGTTTAGAGTAAGAGGAGGAAGAAGGGACACGCTTGTTACGAAACATCATGTAACCGACGGGTAACACAACTCCGATCATCATTATCGCTGCTCCGATTACGTATCTGAACGGACTCGGTGGCTCCACTTCTATGATTCTCCGGTACTGCACACCCACCACCGCACCCGATCACAACCCCCACCAAGCGATGCTTAGAAATCTAGAAGAAGTTATTTGCATTAAGAGAAAGAGATCTGAATCTAACAAATTAGAAAGACTTACCGGCATTTTCTGCTTCCTTTTCTCACAGTAGAATCTGATCGGGTGGCCTTTTTTTCGATTTTTTCCGCTTTTTCTTTAAAATCTGAAAAATACCAAATCCCCTCCAATTCTACACTCGACCTTCTAGTTGGTGGCATGAATCTCGACTTTTTTGGTATTGGGAAAACTATGACATTTCTTACTTTATTATTTTCTTCTTGTGTTCACAACTATTGGTATTCTACAATCACACAAGATTCCTACTTTATTTTCCATCAAAGAATTTCTCATTGCATCATCACTTTACAATGATATATTTTACATGTTTCTATACATGGGGGTTGTATTTCTTTATACATTATTGAATAATGGAGCTTTTCTCACTATAAAAGGTCTATATTTTATATATATATATAACTTGGGGTAAATGTTTGTTGTCAAATGGGCTTTTTTATTTAGTTGAACTTTTTTGGCCTTATATGGAGCTTGCATTTTTTGGATAAGCAATTGGCACTTTCAACGGCTATGATTAGCTCCAGAATTCCTGGTCATTAGTATTTATTTCGTTTCCCGTATAATCCGAGCGCGGACAGAGCTCAGATGCGTCGGGATCTGCTGTGTCCGCGCAGTTCTAAACGTCGTCGTAGTGGTTGTTATGCAATCTAAGCGACGCCGTTATAGTGAACGTGTGGATATGCAATCGTATGGTATAAGTGGAAGTGAGGATCCAACTGTCTAGGGGAGACATGGGCGATTGAAAGTGGGAGGAGAGAGAAAGGGAGACATGAATCTGGTACAGAGGAGATTGTCTTCAAGCCTCCCTCAAGTCATTGGATTTACGAACAGGTCCTTCATATCCTGCAAAATTCCTGAGGAGTCCCTCGATTGTACTTCTTCTCCGTTTCTCGCGCATGGCATCCATGTTTTCCAGTGCCCAGTAAGTTTTTTTCATTGAGATTTATATTACAGAAGATGGGTCAAGAAAATAGAAATGAGTGGTTAAAGAAATGCTAGTTTTTGTTTTTGTTTTTTTTTTTCCCTTTCCTTTTGGGGTGGGTGATTAGGATGCTGTTGGTATTGTTGCAAAGCTGTCAGATTGCATTGCTTCCAGAGGTGGCAACATTCTTGGGGCTGATGTTTTTGTGCCTGAAAACAAGAATGTCTTCTATTCAAGAAGGTATAGACACCACTTTCATGTCATATATAATATAATTCTTCTTTTTTTTTTCTCATATTATTAGCGAATAATTAGCAATAACTTTGACACTACTGTTGTTGACGAATCTTAATAGTAATAAAATTGCTCAACTGAAAGCCACATGTTGAAAACCACCCTCACAAGATACACAATTAAGTGAGATCCTCAAGTTCTTATATAATATAACACATCTAGTTCTAATAATTATTGGAAAACATATTAAATTGAACTCAACTAGCTAATTTCTACTAGACTATTGACTTTCAGTCTACGCATATGCTGGGAAATTGAGACACATGCATATATGCATTGCATATACTTTGTTTTTGGCTTTTTCCTCTTTCTCCGTTTGAGGGTGGGTGGATATCTAGTTCCTTAGTATTTTGAGACCATGGCCTGACTGTGCCTTTTGCTGATGTTACTCTGTAATTAAATAATAGAGCTGGATTCTTGGGGATGAAATTTGTGACAGAATTTATTTGGTTTTGACACTCTCTAGCAACCAATCATTTATTGCATAAAAATTTGCTATCATCTTTGATTATTTCAAGAGTTCTAATGGGTTCTGGATTCAATAAATAGTGTTTCTGATATCCAACTGAGTTTGAGAGTTTAGAGCAAAATTATGGTGTTCGATTTTTGTGCAATGGAGCAGTGAGTTTACTTTTGATCCTGCGAAATGGCCACGAGCACAAATTGATGAGGACTTTCTCAAGCTCTCAAATATGTTCAATGCAACTAAGTCCGTTGTCAGGGTGCCTGTTCTAGACCCCAAATTCAAGATTGCTATTCTGGCTTCAAAGCAGGTGCATTTTTCATTTTTCAAATCAGGTGTTTTGGATGTTGTCTATTATGTTTATTGCTGCTTCTGTCTTGCTGCAGGAACATTGCCTGATTGATTTATTACATGGATGGCAAGATGGAAGGCTTCCAGTTGATATAACTTGTGTGATAAGGTTGACTTTTTAGGATACCACTTAGTAGAATTTAATTGGTTTTACAAGTTCTTATAATGGTTCTTTCTGAATTTCATTACAGTAATCATGATAGAGGGCCAAACACTCATGTGATTCGCTTTCTTGAAAGGACTGGTATTCCTTATCATTATTTGCGCCCAACCAAAGAGAATAAAAGAGAAGAAGAGATATTGAACTTGGTTCAGCATACTGATTTTTTAGTACTTGCCAGGTACATGCAGGTAATTCTGAGGGTGAGGTAAAAGTTCCTGGGCGATTTATTTCTTTTGATTATTAAATGAAAACTAAGTTGGTGGTAAAATTATATGGTTTGTCGATGAAAGAAACTAGCTTCACATGTTTCTTTATCCCTGCAAGTCCATGGCTACACATACAAAAGCTGTGATGGCGCACAAGTTTGTTTTCCATAGGAAAGATATCAGCATTTACAACTTTCTTTTTCTGGCTCTAAAATGCAGATATTGTCCAGTAGCTTTTTGCAAGAGTATGGGAAAGATATAATAAACATTCACCATGGCCTTTTGCCATCGTTTAAGGGTGGGCGTCCAGCAAAGCAGGTTTATTTTTCCAGCTTATTTATGTGACATAGAATTTACCGTCTTATTATCTTTTTAGCCATCTCGCCCGATTATGCCCAATATCCATGCATTATGTAATTTGCTGACAGCATTGGCAGGCTTTTGAAGCAGGTGTTAAATTAATTGGTGCAACAAGTCACTTTGTTTCCGAGGAACTTGATGCAGGGCCTATTATTGAACAGATGGTAACCATTCTAGCTATCTTGTTAACATTCTATTTTTTATTTCAGCATGTTTTCTTAAACTCAACTGTGATGAATATGCTGTAGCCAGTGCTAGTTGCACGTTGCACCTATCATTTTGATGATCACAGCTTCAAGCTGAAAAGTGAAGACATGTTGCTTAGGTTAGGCTTGCAGTTGCTTGAGTTGATAACTTCAAAAATCTCCTCTTCAGAATGCAGAGCTAGCTTGCAACTGATGATGTAGATATGATTTTCATGTTTGATCATAACTTTGACAAAATACTGTGGTTATTAACTCCAACGCGGAACTGTGACTTGGTTGGTCTACGTGCATTGGACCAGTTTAGTAGATTTTAGAACTGAATTGATGAAAATGGGGTAATTGCGACTTACAAGCAAGTGTCTTGTACTTCTAGTGTTATGACCACATGTTCTTTTCCACCATTTAATCAGCATCTTATACTTTGGAACTTCCCTTCAAAATCAATTTGTCACATTTGTGTCTAGTGCTTAGGCTGTAATTTATCTTCTGAATTTTAGATTACTCATGGTTGATAACCTTCAACTTGCAAAATTTAATTTGCTTGTGTATGTTTTACAGGTAGAAAGAGTGTCCCATAGAGATAACTTGCGGAGTTTTGTACATAAATCCGAGAACCTTGAGAAACAATGCCTTGCAAAAGCCATGAAGTCATACTGTGAATTGCGTGTGTTTCCTTACGAGAATAACCGAACCGTGGTATTTTGATCAATGATCATTTAAATTTGTCAATCAAAATCCCACCATTTGACACAAACATGTTCATGCCTCTTTTGCAGCAAAAGTTGAGATTATTGGACTATCTTTGGAGTTGATATGGTTGATGAAACTCATCTTTTATTCCTTTATGGTGCAATTAGCCCGAGAGTTGAATGAAAGCATATTTTTTCCCATATCTAAATTTAAAAAAAAAAAAAAAGATGTGGGACAAGATGCATATGGCGGATAAGATTATATAATCTGATCTCATTGTATTCCGATTCCATAAACAACAATGAGATGAGACTAGCCGATTTTATACTATTATTACAAGCACAAGTCAAAGGTTCAATGCTAAAATTATGAATTTAAAATTGAAGTTTTGGTTCTTAATGCAAACAATTAAGGGTTTAATAAAGCGTTGTTTCTTATATTGAGTTAAATTTTTAAAAAATTACTGTTGAATTATTATTATTATTATTTTAAAATTTTAGACACACTTTTGAAAAAATTAATTATTTTATTAAAATTTGGACATCAATTAAATAATTTATTTATTAATATTTACAATATAAAATATTTTTTTAATTTAACTTAATTTTTAAGTAAATTAAATTAACTTAATGTTAAATATTTAAAAAAATGAGATTTAATGAAAATCAAAAAATAAATTTAAGGTAGTTTTAAATTATATTTATAATATTTTTTTTAAAAAAAAATAACAAATAAAATAAATACATGATGAGAAAATCATAATTTGAAATTTGATAGTAATATATTCATAAATAAGTACAAAATTAATATATTTAACTTTAAAATTAATCATTTAAATGTAATTGTTACGAAAATGGTGAAGGTCAAAGTGCTGTAGCACGTAAAAGTAATTTTCTTAGTTTTATATTTGAATTAGATTTATCTTATAATTAATTAATAAAAAAAATATTGATAGAATAACTTGAAATTTGATAGTAATATATTTATAAATAAGTATAAAATTAATATATTTAACTTTAAAATTAATCATTTAAGTGTAATTGTTACCACAATGGTGAAGGTCAAAGTGGTGTAGCATGTAAAAGTAATTTTCTTGATTTTATATTTGAGTTAGATTTATCTTATAATTAATTAATAAAAAAAATATTGATAGAATAACTTGAAATTTGATAGTAATATATTCATAAATAAGTACAAAATTAATATATTTAACTTTAAAATTAATCATTTAAGTGTAATTGTTACGGTAATGGTGAAGGTCAAAGTGGTGTAGCATGTAAAAGTAATTTTCTTGGTTTTATATTTGAATTATATTTATCTTATAATTAATTAATAAAAAAATATTGATAGAATTTAAAATTTTGAACTATGTTTAGGTAGAATAATGACTTAAATTTTTAAGAAAATACTTTTTAACTATTTTGTTTTTAAGTATTGGACACATTTTTGAAAAATCTAATATTTACATTAAAAATAAATATCAATTATATCATCTATATGTCAATATTTATGATATAAAATTTATAAAAAATAATTTAATTTTAAGTAAATCAAGTTAACTTAACTTTAAATATAAGTGAAAATAAAAATAAAAAATTAAAGGAGTTTAAATTGTAATAAAAAAAAAGTAAATTTGTGTAATTTAAAAGTATGTATATAATATCTTTTAAAAAAAATAAATATAATTTAAACTTGATTGTAGCCCGTTTATAAATAAATACAAAATCTAACTTTGAAAATCATCATCATTCGAATGTAAAAGATACAGTGGTGAAAGAATTGCTTTTGTCAAAAACGTTTTGTGCATTAGGATGTCTTTTCTTACTTCAAATGGCAAATGCACGTTCTAATTATGCAAACATATAGTATATTTAAGACAAAAATGAAACCTTGCTTCTTTCTTTTTTTTTTTTTTTTTTTTTTTGGTGCTGTGTGTGTGTGTGTGTGTCTTCTTAGATATGTTGTCACAAAGAAACAATGAAGCCATCACTTACAGTAGGCGACAGCCGATCCAACACCAGCAACCACGAAAATGAAGCCATCACCATCCTTGCTAGCTACTTAATTAGACTAATCGATCCAAGATAAGCTGGCTTAATTAGCTCAATTGCTTAAGTTGACCACTGTGTTTACTATGCATCATCTTTGTGCATGCTTTTGAGGGTCTAAATAAATAGTGGTTACGCGCTAGTTGATTTTGCAAGTTGCAGCAATGATCACAGCCGGCACCACCGATCGCAGGACCTAAGCGATTACGAGGGCAACACATCAGTGGGTGCTGCATTGGCGGGGAGTTGACAAAAGGAAACTTCATGATTGGGTGACAACAACCCCGCCCCCCCTTCCTTTTCTCAAATTTGAAAATTTTTTAGATGTTTGCATGTCCTCCCCCCTCCCCACCAAAAGAAGAAGAAGAAAAAAAGAACACTCCAAAATCAAAAGTTAAATTATAATTGAAATCATCACCAAACCGGATCGAAATTAAAATTAATAGTCAAACTAGAAACTAGACTAACTTCTGGCAAGAGTCAGGTCTAGGTTCAGGCGATGGCTATTTAGAAACTATCATTTCACATTATGCCATAAAGTTTCAGTTATTAGTCTAAGATTACATGGTAATTATCAGCTAAACTAAACTGACCTTAAACACACCACTCACTTCATAGTTTTTCTCTTCTTGAAATTAGACATCTCTGTCTGTGTTTTTCTCATGCTTATTGTGATGTGCTCGCATTCAGCGTTGATGGGTATGATGGGTTAACAATTTGTTCTTTGTTTAGTCGAAAGGTATCATTTGGCAGCCCGCCAGCCCCATGAAATGAAAGATTTTACAATTAAAGTGTTTGGGACAATAACAATCAAGTAGAGTTAACAAATTCTAATCCTTTTTTATTTATTTATTTATTTTACACAACAACAGTATTTGCTTCATTTCCCAATCTCATAAAAGCCACTTAAGATAAACTCCAGGTTTGGATTTCATGTTCTTAATAGAAATTAGGGGGATGGACTTTGCATAACTAAGCCAATAGAACGCTCATAGGAAACGAAAATTCACTGGATCAATTAAAAAAAATAATTAATTAATAACATTTTCATAGTCGCATATGAATTAATGATTAATCAGGATTATTACCATTTGTTTCATTCGTATTTTGCCCCAGTGCTGATGAATAGAACATCTCATATACAAATTCTCGATTGAAATAATTAAATAAATCGTGTGGTAAAATAAATGGAATTCATTCAGTTCTTCCAGATCAGAAATTGATGAACAATTTGTAAAGAAAAGGTTTTAGAATTTCTTGAATTGTTCATGATTACACGGAGAACAGATTCTGTCTCTTATACACATCTAGATGTGTATAAGAGACAGGAATTAATGATTAATCAGGATTATTACCATTTGTTTCATTCGTATTTTGCCCCAGTGCTGATGAATAGAACATCTCATATACAACTGTCTCTTATACACATCTAGATGTGTATAAGAGACAGTTGTATATGAGATGTTCTATTCATCAGCACTGGGGCAAAATACGAATGAAACAAATGGTAATAATCCTGATTAATCATTAATTCCTGTCTCTTATACACATCTAGATGTGTATAAGAGACAGGATTATATTCTTTCGGATCAGAATTTAATGAATAAATTGTAAAGAAAAGGTTTTAGAATTTTTTGAATTATGACATCCAAAACATTACTTAGCATTCCAATGAAGTCATCAACACCTAACAACAAAGCTATTAATGAAAAGAAAAATATTTATTTTTGTTTCATTACTCACGGTCTAATGAACTTTGTAGCTGGCATAATTAACAGGAAAAAAAAAATTCTCGATTGATTTTTTTTTTTTTAGTTCATTGGAAAGTAGCTTCTCTATTTACTTGTCCATTATAACAGCGGAGAAGGACAATTATTGTTTGTGCATTCAGTTGCTACGGGGAGCTATGCAGACCTATGGAATGGCAGATGGCTTTGGCAACTACCTGATCTAGAGACCTATATATACAGGTGCCTTGTAAGTGAAGCTTGCAGGAAAAAAGAAAAAAAAAAACAAGAAAAAGAAGAAGAAGAAGCTTGCATGCATTTAGTTTATAGATTTTCTGGATATATAAGTTAAGTTTTTTGAAAAGAATATTTGCAGATAGAAGAGGTAATAATGGTGAGTGTAAAACAATGTTCCATGGAATATGTAGCATTTGTGCACATCATGTCATTTAAATTCCTCCTTTTAAGCCACATGTGGGCGATGGTTGCAATCACTTGGCCTATAAGCTACAAGGCATTAATGGAGGGAACGCAAGGCATTCGGGCAACACAGCCCTGAACATCTTCTATTAGGTTGTTCTCACTTTTAATATATTTAACCGTTTAAGCTTGACTGCGTCCATGGCTATACTTAATATGGCAGAAACGGCTTGGCATGCAGCCTGGAGGGCGGAGGCCATCCAGAGAATTTATAAAATATGGACGATGGGTAGCTCTTAAAGAAGAAGAAAAGAAAAGAAGGCAATGCCCTGTGATATTGGGCATTGACTTGTATTCACATCACTGCGGAGCGAAGTGAAATATATTTGGGGTATATATTATTTAAACAGGTGGATGGACATTTTTTATGCAAGCTTTAATGTCTATAATTACATTGAAAATTGAAACTATAAGGTTTGTATCTCTTAGCAACTCATCCTACAGCCATTATCCGCCGGGTTCGATTTTGAAGCTTGGTTCTGACCCAAAAAACCAAAAAAAAAAAAAAAAAAAAAAAAAAAAAAAAAAAAAAAAAAAAAAAAAAAAAACAGAAAAGAAAAAAAGGTCAAATTGAGATGTGGTATCATGGTTTTTGGAATTTCAATATAGGCAACTTAAATACGATTACCAACGTGGGAGTCAACCCTTTTTTTCATATATGTTAGAGGGCTTAAAGCCCAATGCTGAGTTACTATCTCAGTACTCCTCGAAGCCAATTTATCCCTATGACATCTGCTTGAAGTACAAGCACCATCTCTCGTGGGGTAGGGTAAAATGATGGTAACCGAGTTCAAGTTGAAGGCTGTAGTTTGCTAGCCAATCTGCTGATTGGTTTGCTTCTTCGTATACATGTGATATATCAACTTTTCAATCATGATCTAACAATTCTCGACACGGTCTCAAAAGAGGGAGATTACGAATGCCAATTTGAAGATGGCGAGTTAGGCAGTCTAACTTCTAACCTTTTAAAATACGCTAATTCGGAATAACAAGAGCAAAGGCAAAGCTCTTGGGAAACGTTGAGATTCTAAATCTCATCTGCTTTAAATTCTCACAAAAATGAGGATTTAGCTCCGACATGAAACAACTATGAAATAATTTCCCTAACCAGCACTCATTTCTTTGTTTGATTTTCGATTTTGAGCGGCTACTTCTAAAAGTTACAATTTCATTTTGATCTGACCAAACTTTGACTCAGCTCAGATTGATTGTTGGGACGAGTTTTGAATTCAAAATGGAGAACCAAAAAAAGGAACTCATCTAATTGCAGTAAAGGACTGAAGCATGGGATTCAAGTTTCAATAGGGTGTGTGTACGTTTGTTGATGGAAATGGAACTCATGAATATGACAAGACATGCTGTCAAAAATGCATTTTGAGATTGCATTTGTGGGAAGTATTAGGTAGGTATTGGAGGAGGGGAGAGTAAGATTATGAGGAGAGTCTTAAAACTGCTAGACATGAACATCATAACCTGGATCCTTTCTTAGGTTTTTTTTCCCCGACAAGCATAACATACTGCAATAGTTGGTGGAGTTATTGACGTGAAATAACCTTAATTGGGAAAATGAATCTTGACAAACACCAGTTTGAGAAATTATTAAAAAAAAAATAAAAAAAATAGTATTTTCAATCTGGACAAGAATCAGAAGTATGCAAATTTACTTTTTTTTTTTAATAACCCAAAAAAAAGAAAAAAAAACTTTTCTCAAACTCAAATATATATCTTTCATGTCACGATAAAGTAATTTTACATTAATTTTCGTCTTTCTAATTATGCACAAATTATTCTACCATAAGAAAAATTGTGGACAAATTATTTATGATTGCAACAACTGCCAGCAAGGGTCATTTCAAGATATCTACTCTTCAGTTTTCACCTCTCCCTTACAAAGATCAAATATTTAGCTTGGAGAAAGAAAAGGGTATGTGTAATTGTGTGTGAGAGAGGCAGAGGTAGAGGGGTTGATCAGATGAAATAAATAATAGCATTGAATGCAGCCAACAACCAAAAGATGACCATCATGAATTCTCTAGCAGTGGCAGCAGCAGCAGCAAACATGTTCCAAATTCTACCTGGTAATTGTGGGGAATAGACTACTACTACTACTACTACTACTACTATATATATATATATATTGCCCTTTACAAAGCACTACCATCTCCAAAATAAATGTGCAAGTGGAATCTCTTCCTGACAATCATAACATTTCCATTCCTTGTTTCTATTAAAAACTTGATCTTTTTTACCGCTTTGTACTAATGTGATATGTTTTGGTTCATCTTATAGTTAGAGAATGTAAGATTTTTTGATATACGGAGAAATGGATAGTTCCAACATAGATGATGGCAAGGATGCTACTCAGAAGAGAGAAAATGGAAATTCTAGATCACGTCCACACGTTCATTCCCAGCACAGACGTTCGAAAAGGTATAATGGGTTGAATCTGTTTTAAGGCCTTTCTTGGTAACAATTTTCACTGTCATTTGAGATTCTTTTTTTTTTCCCTTTTTCATTTGGGTATCTTCAGACATAATCATGTTAATTCTTGCACTGGCATTTTTCCTTGAGATCTTTGTAATTTTATTTTTTTGATTCCTCCTCTATTAAAGGAGTAATGACATATATAATGTCCATTAAGAATGAAAATTATGGGATGGAAATTTTTATAAAAGCTTCATATTTATGTAGTCTGACGACAAAAGATTTATGTTGCCAACCCCAAGCTTTGTTGTTGTAACGCAAGATTTCTATGTGGCTGCAATAGTCTGTGCTTCAATATGGGTCCATGAGGAGTCATAATAATCTGCATTTTGCCCGAAGGATTGAGCTTATTTTAATAACCAGATTAATCCAAGCCATTTTCAACCCTTGGCTTCTCATTGCAGTGCATCTGAGAGGAATTTGGATGTTTCAAGAGGTGGAGTTTTGCGTTCTTTGAAGAGTGGCAAGAACGAAACACATGTGAGACTGCAAGTTTTCATCAATGTCCATCTGTATTGACCTTCATGTTTAACATTTTTTTTTTTTTTCATCAGTATTCATAAAGAATGTGCTTTACAATGACATTGAAGACCACCTGTTATTTTCCTTTGAACTGAACAGATGTCCCCTCTGTCATCAAGGGCTTTGGAGAGGCAAGGTCCTTCCCATGACTACCCTACTTGTATCAACAAAAATGCTTCATCCAGCCATCGGGCCTCCTTGGAGAAGGATGTAAGAACTGGAATTATATGCTTGTTTCCTATGCATAAAAATGCAAGATGGAATTTTATTTTATCCACAAATTAACTTGCAGATTGAGCAGCTGCAGTTGCGCTTACAGCAAGAGAAGTCTATGCGCACGATGCTTGAAACAGCAATGGGCCGTATTTCAAGTACTTTGTCCCCTGGACATAGGCATTTTTCTAGTCAGGTACTTTTGATTTTGGATGAGTGCGTACACAGAATTCTGTCTGGAGTAACTTTTAAATTAATTATTTGTTGTCCGGTAAGAAACTCCCCGTGAATCCTTATATTCATATTTCCTCCTGAAATCTTTTTCCTTTTGAACCCACGCTGGTATCTCAATTGTTGGACCTGGGGTTGCTCCAGCCTAACTGAGCCAAAAATTTGCATTGTGTATGATTTATGAATAGACATCGAGGTCGTACCACTTGGAAAGGTGTTTTGCTTTTGTTACAAATGCCCTCATTTCATTCTTATAGTGATGACAAATCCTTCATATATGTTTCCGATTGATTTACTAAATAATGTGAAAATCTTCATCCTATACATCAGCCATCATAACACTTGTTTAGGAACTCTATCATATGTTTTTTTAGATTAATCAAAAACTGTTTTGGTTGAATGATAGAACCCAAATGATGGCGGATAATTTCATTTGGTCTCCAATAAGGTCTCCACTGGTATCATATGAATGCGGTTAGCCATTCCCCTCACATCTGGAAATGCAAGTGAACATTTTACTCAATTAGTTTGAGTTGCTTTGAGCATCCTGGACAGTGTGGGTCTAAAAACAAACAAATTGTCATCTACTTGCCAAAACTCAATCGGCTGTATCTGCATATTGAGATTTTCTTTTGTTGTTGCATCATATTTCATATGATCTTTGACACGGTGACTTTAAAGTAACCTGGAAATTGTTGGCCAATGTCAGACAAAGGAGTTAATTGCAGAGATTGAATTACTGGAAGAAGAGGTTGCAAACCGTGAGCAACAAGTGCTATCCCTCTACAGGAATATTTTTGAACAATGTGTTAGTCGGGTACCTTCTGAGCATAATTCAAGCGTGGCTTCTCCTGCACATGCAAAGCATGCATCCAGAAAACATCCCAGTATTATTTCAAGTGCATTCTGCTCCTCCAAAAAATTTCCTTTGCGACGTCCTCTCCAAGGTCTAGTTTCCACAAGTGAATCAGGAAAAAGAAACTCCAAGGCTATTGATGTTTCATTGTTCAGTGCCAAAAGCGAAAGTCATCTTGAGAAGACTGGTTCTGACCAGGTCAAGGTAGGATGGATACATATTCTTGATGATTTGTGCCTTTCAAACCATTTCTAACATTTTATCTAATGAATAAAATTTATTAAAAAAGTAAAGAAATAAATATGTGAAATCCTAGCAGGCCTCCGCTGTTAGCATTCAAGGGGGAATCTAAATCGACTTGTCTTTTGAGGTCTAGGGGATCCTGATCAGGATTTACTGCAATGTACTTTGGGTATCTGTCTAAGCACCATAGAATGTTCTACTAGCATTATGTTGATCTCTAAAAATTAGGTTCTTGCTGCAAAAATGCTAGTCCTTGGCATTGATGCACTGCTATTGAAGGCGAGTGTGAAGAGAGTAAGATGACAATGAACTATAGGGTTCTCTATACAGCGATACTTATAGACCACCAATAAAGGAACACTCACAAAGAAGCCGAATCCTTCGCTTTTTACTATGTTGGGTTCCTCTGGTGGACTTGTTGGATTTAGAAACAACTTAGTAAAGGCCAAGAGGGAAACAAAGGTGGATTGGCTTAGGAGTTATGGCATGAGTTTGGTTACTTCAAGAAGAGCTTGACCGGAATGGATCTTCAATTTTGCACCTCAGAGTGCTGCCGTGCCTTCATTCTGCACACCCTTTCAACTAGAAACTGATGATAGGGGAACAGTTGGAAAGGCACATCCATGAGAACATGTGACGAAATAATAGAAGCTATATTCGAAAAATAGATATGTTTGCAGGATTTAGACATGCAGGGTTCTTTTATCAGAATTGGCCACTGGCCAGCCAGTGGTGAAGGATAGACTTTTGAAATGGACCTTACTTTCCGTAAGGCATTTTCCAAGAAGCAGCATTAGTGATTGATGCCTATCATGCATGCACGGGGGAGGTGAGGGACCTTCCCTCCAATGTCATCAGAAAAATTGAACAAGAGGATTATGTAATATTGTTGAAGCATGCCTTTACGCTCTTCTCATGCTATAACATCTATATATAATCAAGATTACTAGATATGTATATGTGTGTCCGCGAGCATATGCAAGCTTGTCTTTTGTGCTTCAGGTTTCTTTGTTGTTATATATGCCATGTGAATTTTCTAAACCTTCGGGCATTGCAATTTTGTAGTTTCAGGAATCAGTGCTAGCCACAAAGAAAGCTTCTATGCTGCGTACTTTGAAAGATCACCTCCACCAGTGTCCCAGCAAGCTGTCAGAGGAGATGGTCAGGTGTATGGCTGCTGTATATCGTTGGCTTTGTAGTGCGGCATCTGCAAACCCTGGGAAACACAGGTCACCCTTGTTGTCAAGGTCATCCACCAATGTTATACGCCCGCGATGTGGAATTGGAGAGAACCGAGATTGGTCTTGCAAGTCCATGGTAGAAATATCATGGATATCAACAGATAAAAGCCAGTTCTCTCGGGCCTCTTATGCCATCAACAATTACAGGTGAATATTATGCAAGAGGGAGAAATAAAAATTTAAATAAAAAAAAAAACAAGGAAAGAAAGGGAGTTTTAGATTGTCCTTTGGAGAAGCTAGGGCGTCCATCAGAGTTTGGGTTTGAGGGAAAAGGCTGAACTGTTTTAAGCATTATGTACATCATATTTCTTCTCAAAGACTACTAAATTTTAAAAAGGATTCCTTGTTCATATTCAGTGCATTGTTGAAAATTTTTGGTCATAGGTCATGCATATTGCATATGTATAGCATATTTCAATGGCAGTGCTTTTCTGGGAGCAGAATCCATTTCTGTAAAGAAGATTATAGAGAGGATTTTAGTGCAGCTTGATCTGCTAAGATTGATCTGTATATATGTTAAATAGATGACCTAATCTCAGTTTTGGCAGAAAGGATTGTTATGTTATGTGTACCAATCTACTCCATGGATAATCGCAAGAACCAACCCACCTGCATTAACATTCTTAGTTGAGGACATGGTCAATAGTTCAACAAATGCCTCGTACCAATTTGTGCTAAATAACGAGTCTTGATATGTGCACCGTGTCTGCGTTAGTATCTTTTTGTCCTTTCTACAGGCAGTTTTACTTGCTTAACGTACATTAATTCGTTTGAATTTCAGAGTTCTTGTGGAGCAACTGGAAAGGGTGGCTGTGAGTCAGATGGAAAACAATGCCCGGACTGCATTTTGGATTAACGTGTACAATGCCCTTGTTATGCATGTAATCTCATGACAGTTATTGGACTTTCCGACTCTAATTTGGTTATCTGTATAACTTGTTCTTTTGTCTTTTTTTAGGCATATTTAGCATATGGAATTCCCCAGAGCTCTTTGAGGAGGTTAGCCTTGTTTCACAAGGTAGTGGACTTCAAACTGGTCAATTGCTAAAGCATACACACACATGTGCACACAAATTCAGGCAGATGGTCAAACGGAAATGCTATGGCAAAACTGCACACTAGCATGGTTTGAGCTTCCTATAGAAACCTAGTGCATGTTATCTGTTGCTCAGCTTTCTCAAATTTCTTTTGAGCTTTTGAAAAGGCGATTACCAGTAGCAGCATTAGCAGTGAAGAAGTATCATGACATTTTATCGCACACCACTTAAATTTTCTTTACCCTTTCATGCTAAACCTTTTGATGCTAGAAATAGAGGATTGGTACTTCAAGCTCTGTCATTGTTATGCTTTCTTCATGTCGCCTTTTTCTCTCGGATTTCTTTTTATGCATCCAATGAGCCAAGAAATTTATAGACCTCTCTATCTAGTGTAGGCTGCATACAACATCGGTGGCCATATAATAAGTGCAAATGCCATAGAGCAGTCTATATTTTGCCTCCGGACACCACGAGTTGGAAGGGTACGTACGTCGCTCTCATTGTCTAAGGAAAAAAGTGGCATTAACGAATCTAACATCACCTAGAGAATGCTCAATGGTGGAATATAACTCATTCCTTCAGCTCATTTTCCAGCCTTTGCTATCCCATCTTATATAAATTTTTGCATGACTTACCATGTTGGTTTGTGAAGATACTATAGAATGGTTATTATCAAGCTTTAGTAATGCCGCTAATATTGCTTCTCCCCCTCCACATTGCATAGAGGGAGCCAAGGTCATTGCAGTTGTTAATCAATGCTGGGTCTTTATAAGCCATTCGTCCATAAAGAAATTGATATAACTTTAGAGACTTCAGTGCAAAGCACATTTCATTGAGACAAATTCATACCACTTTCTCCCACAACTGAATCAATAAATACTTACTCATTATCACCATCTGTGTGATGAATGAGAGCAACTTTGGCCTCAGCTCTTCTTCCACAGACACAAATTGGTTATTCAAACCAACGGAGAAAAACTCATCATTTATGTCTGGTTTGATAGGTTGTAATGGTATAGATACAGCTAACTACTAGTTTTACTATGTTAAGCCTTCTAATCACTCTTTGTTCACTATCAATTCTAAGCTTTACTTTCTGCGAACTCAAATTTCTTGACCATATGTCTTCTTTTGATGAAGGAAATGAAATTTGATGATTTCTACTTTTTATGTTTACCTGCTTCTTTGCAATTTACAGTGGCTTGAGGCCATCCTTTCCACTGCCTTGTGGAAAAAATCTGGCGAAGAAAGGCAACTAATTGTCTCCAAATTTGGTCTTTCAAATGTACAACCTCTGGTCTGCTTTGCCCTTTGTACTGGCAATGTTTCTGATCCAGATGTAACTCCTTGCCCCGTAACTCTTTCTTTTACATAAGAATGCTCGGACAACACATTGATAAAACCTTTCCAAGTTTGTAAACTGGCTGATGGTGCAAATTTGTTCACAGATTGATGCCAATTATAAGTATTTTTAGTGCATAGAACAGATTTAATGTATGATAAGCATCATTTAATTTGGGGTTTGAGACTATTTATTGATTTTGCGTTCTTGGAGCTACTGCTACAGCATGAAGGACAGATGCAGTTTAATAATGCCATGATTAGTTCAGAGTCTCCCCTAGAACCCTTAAAAAATGAGATGAAAAGACAAAGGCAAAACATGGTGCTTATGTCTGGTGTCCAGTTTAACATTATCTATGTAGAAACTCTTACCTGGCTGTTGCTGTTGCTTCAAGTGATTGAGAGCTTTCTTGTTTCATAATTTGTTAGCTAAAAGTATACTCAGCATCAAGTCTTCAAGAAGAACTGGCAGCTGCAAAAAGTGAATTTCTTCAAGCAAATGTAATTGTGAAGAAGTCAAGGAAAGTGTTTTTACCGAGGGTGCTTGAACGATATGCAAAGGAGGCCTCTGTTAGCTACGATGATCTTCTAAAGTGGATCATGGAAAACGTGGATAAGAAGCTTCATGACTCTATACAGAAATGCATTGATGGTAAATCAAACAAAAGGGCATCTCAGGTCACAGAGTGGCTACCTTACAGTTCCAAGTTCCGGTATGTTTTTGCAAAGGACCTATCAGAGAGACATTGGTTGGTATGAGTTACTTTTACTCGTTACTCGAAAAAGATTGCCAATAGCATTGTCTCATCCACAATGCCTTGACAGGCTCTGGGAGCAGCTGCATGAAGCAATGATAACTCGATTGATATTGACATTTATTGTATATTTCATCTTTGGTTATCTCCATTCCTCTTTGTAGGCATTGAATCCAGAGCCTTACCATTGCAATGTACATTTATACCTTTGACATGTTCACATTAATGAGCTCCGTGTCAGGAGTTGAAGTTAAAAGGACACAGCTGGGATGAGCTCTTGACACTTTGAAAAAATGGCATGTCACCTAATTACATGATGATAATGTTAGACAGCCGAGTCTTGATTGCTTATGCATGTAAGTGTCAACTGAACATTTATTTTGAATAACTTTCCATCTTAAACATTGTTGGCTGTGCGATGGCTCCAAGCCATTGACATGTTTTAGGGTTCTAATCCTGCCACTTGTAGTGTTCAGAATACATTGTCTGACAGGAGGAGTCTCTCCATTTCCAACGTTCAGCCCTTGTCTTTGTTTGGACTGAACTATATAAGTACCCAGATGGTAGAACTTTTTATAACACTGTTAAGGATATATTAGACGAGAAAGATATTACTGATATTATTTGTAACTGAATTTTATTCCTTAAAACATTAATTTTATTAAGTAATAATAGATATCTTAACATTACTCATTTTATTCATTATTGCCACTTGCAAATTGCGGACTATATATATATATATATATAATTAGACACACCAATAACGCAAAGAATAATAATTATTAAAAATTTATCTATGCTAATTTATAATAAAAATTTATGTGAATTTTTTCGTAGAATAATATAAAATATATTTAATTATAAGTTTAATTATTAAAATTAAATTTATAATATTTATACAATAATATTATAAATAATAAAATTTTTAATGAAATAATGAAAAATTTATTTTTTAAATTATTTATAATATTTATGCACAAATCTCTAAAATCAAGTAGTAATTTTTTTTATTATTTATTATAAAAATACATATAAGATAATTATTTATTTTATTTGTTTTTCTATCAAAATAAATTTCTTTAATGTAAAATTATATATAAAATAATTATTTATTAATTTTTAATATTTAAACTAATAGTTATATAATTTTACAATTAAATGAATTCAAATTCAAGGAATATAAGTTTTTGTTTTTATTTTAAAAACTCCAACCATATATAACTTTAATTTTAATTAAACGAAAAAAAAATTCATTCAAAAAAAAATTATAACTTATTCAAAAAAATTAAATTAAATTTATGAGACCTAAACCGTCGAAATTTAATTCTCCCTTAAAGTCAATATACCTCCTTTACCATAAATAAATAACTTTATGGTTCAGTCTTTAGAGTTACGCAATGACAACTCTCTTCAAGTCAATATATCCCATCAAATTGCAAGTTGTACCCATATTTAAATTTAAAAGAGAGAGAGAAAAAAAAAACATTGAACTTCTAGAAACTTATGTTAATGGGCAGCCATTTTTTTTTTTTGTTGTTGTTTTTTAATCATTTTAGGGCTATAATATCAAACTCGTTCATTTTCACATGTTTTAAGAAACGATCTTTAACATCACTCAATCAAAAATCCGATTGGTTTAAAAATATATAACTGAAGAATCTGAATTGGGGGATATCAAAAGTCGATTGTTTCTAAAGCAATCTGTCCAATTTAGTTTCCAATCCCCTCTGACCCAATCCAACCTAACCGGTCTTCGAGAAAATAACTTAAAAAGACCCTTTTCCAAATTCTAAAGAGTTAAAAAGCCTCCTGCCCATTTTCTTAGTTCTCCGATCTTCCTCTCACAGCACCCTTTTCTTACCAATCTAACGGATAGAAATACTACTGTCACATGTCATCTCTGACAGTGAAGTTACGGAGAAATTTCACATCGGACGTGCGAACGCATCCCACGTGTCACATTCCCTTGAGTTATCATGACTATTTACGGATGTCCCTTTGGTGTTTTTTATTTTTATTTTTTAAATTCGATCACTAGCACTCGTTTTCTTTCTCGTACGAAACAGAGCGTATTTTGCAATTCCCCAGCAAGGAAAGCCACTTACAAAAAGGTCCTTTTTCTCGGTGCGATTGACCGGAACCCTAACTCGATTTGTCGGCGAATTCAAGATTCCAGTGAGTAAGCAGTCTCCGGCTGGCAGCAATTCTTGTTTGTTTGGTGTCTTAGTTTCACTCGATAAGGTTCTTCTGTTAGTTGAGGCGTGTGCAGGATTGAGAGAAGTTGCTAAATTTTTTAAAGTTTTGTTTGTTTGTTTTTTTTTTTTTTTTTGAAGCAGTAGATGAGCGTACGATTGGGGAAGAGTTGAGGATCGAACGGTTTGATTTTCTTCGCCGGATGGAGGGAGGTAGCGTCTCTAGACTTAGTTGTTCTGGTACTGTTCATTTCCTACTTTTCTTTCTCAATAGAAAAGCAAATAAGGTTAGGGAGGCCTTTTCTTTTTTTTTTTCTGTCTTGTGCGTTTCTTTTGTTTGTGCGTGTGTTTTGGCTAACAAGTTGAAGGAGCAAAAACAGAGTCGTTATATGGCTTTTTGATTGAAATAGTGAGTCGAAGGTGTAATAATTTGTTCATTTTTTTTGCATTTTCCGAGTAATTGGATGCTAGAGCTGCCTAAGAGGCCCGCCTTTTAATGGCAGAAACCGATAAATGGTTAAACGAGCTTGAACTAGGGTTTTTGTATGTACAAATGTTACGGCACCTGGTGTTACTCCTGAATAATTAAGCGTGTAAAGTGAAGCCGATTTTTGGATTGATTCAAAATGTGCTGATGAATTTTTAATGGTGTTCTGGTAGCAGTGTTGCTGACCAGAGCAGTAATGATGCAAGGCAATTACCTGGGTTTAACTTAACAGTTCACCATTTGCCTTTCTGACAATACTGGAATCAAGTGGCGTTTTTCTTTGCCTTGCTAGACCACTGATTGAACTCAAATGGTGATATCTATGGACTAAGTGTAAGGCTTGACCTATTTGTTGTCCTTCAATTAGTGACTGTCTAATTTCCTGAATTAGCAAATGCAACATGGGTTTCTGGTTTTCATTTTCTTCTCTGGGTCGTTTTTACCAACACTAGCCCACTCCACTAGCAGATTGCCTACAATGATACTGGTTTTTTTTTATCTCTTGCTGATATCTTTTGTGATTAAGTGGCACTTCTGCATGAGGTAATCCAAATATTCATCTTGAGGTCTTGAATTTTACAACCTGTTTTGCAAAAATCTTGGGAAAAGAGAAATTTATTCAAATGATTTGTTTCCTTTATGTGCCTACATGGTTCTCTTGAAGAAAACTTAATTTTATTGTGAAATTTGAATTTTTTTAGTATCAAAGGTTACCACCCTCTTCATTGGAACCCAAATTTCCCCTTTCCTATGAGAAATTTTTGTGTTAGGAAAGAAATCTTTTCTTGATATTTTTTGGTAGTTAATGTATAGAAGCAAAATATTTGTCTATTTTTAGCATTCTGTTTAATTGGTTCGCAGGCCATGATTTATTAAAATGGCGTTCTGATAGGTTTTGACTTGTACATCACGATTAATAATCAAGGTAGCAATATTATTGCTGATTTCCCTGGAGATGTGTTTCTTGACTCCTTACGATGATACTGATGAAGAATACCACTTATTTGATTGTATTCACTTGAGGACACATAGAGCTCTAACAATGCCATTTCCTGGTGAACTGTTGCTTATTATCCTTGTGTGATTACTGTTTAGCACTATTGCTATTTATGTTGCTTATTGCTAGAATTTCTGATGTCTACACTAGTATTTACTTAAGGGGAAGAAAGATTACCAGAATCAATCTAAATTCTGTGAGGTATAAATTTCTAGCTTATTGATCATCTTAGCCGGTTGCGAAAGTGAATTGGCCCCTGCCAGTGGAACAATAAAAATCAGGAATTGGATTTGTAATCAGCCTGGATTGATTTGGTTGAACAGATTCTCTTGAAATTTGATAGGCTAAACCCAATTAGAAACCTAATTGTCCAGTTGGGTCCACCAGTTCAATTTGTATGTTATTATTATAAAAGGACAGTCAAAATCATAAGTCTCTGTTTTAGCAATGCCTTCATCACTTTTTCTTATTATGTTCTACTTTGTTGATGCCAACCTTAGGCCCAAGTATTTGTCACCTAACTGTAGTTGTTGACTCTTGACTCTTGACCCTTGACCCTTGACCCTTGAAACATTCCCTTCTTTATTCCATCAATGGGGCCATTTTGGAAAATACTGGTCATGTTGTTGATGTACCTTATTGTGATTTATGTCAAAGTTTGCATACCTGCTTTGTCACTGTTTTATCATATTTGTTGCTTCCATGGTCTAAAGCAGGATATTTATTATATTTAGAATATGTGATTTTTCTTAACATTTGTCTAATTGATTGCTTTGTGAGTCTCCTCCGTCCCTCCCTTCTTCTCTCTCATCCATTTGTGCTGCAGGCATACACCCATGGCTTATGATGACAAAGATTTTCAGAGCCAGAATCTTCATTTAGCTGGTGAAGGGAACAACAAATTTCCTCCTCCTTTCCGGTCATTTGCGCTTCCCAAGTTTGATTTTGACAACGGTCTTCATGGATGTTTAAGGTTTGATAGCTTGGTGGAAACTGAGGTTTTTCTTGGCATTGAGAACAACGAAGATAATCAGTGGATTGATGAATACTCCCAAGGACATAGTGGGATACATTTTAGTTCAGGTGAAGTAGAGTCTTGCTCTATTTTAAGACGCAACAATGTTTGGTCAGAGGCGACTTCCTCAGAATCTGTTGAGATGATGTTGAAATCTGTTGGTCAGGAAGAAATTGTCCCTGTACAAACTGATAATAAGGAATCAGATGCCTGTGATGAATTGGCTTGTATAATAAAACCAATGGAGCCCAGTTTGAACCAGGATAATGGTACACCATCAAGAATGGATGATCTGTCAGTTTCAGGTTTACAGCCTACATTACCTCCTGTTGATGTTCTGGATGGTGTGTGTCTTTTAGATGATGTGGAAGGGCTGCAGCCTCAGGTTGATAACACTTCACAAATTCGTGAGGGTGATGCATCTGTTGGCAGGGGTTTAGATGACCTTAGTTCCATTAGTGTAGAGGACTGCTTAACTAATGCAGAACAGAGCTTGACGAAAGATAGTATGCATAATGATATTAATCAAAGGGAAGGTGATATTGCCATAAGTGAATCTTTGGATGACAGGACAGAAAATACTTCTCTAAAAACACAGGCTGTTCATGCAATTTACTCTTCACACAATGCAACTGCAGGCAGTCATGTGTTGAATAATGAAGATGAAATTAATGATGCAAGGGGGACTGCCGAGCCAAAAACTCACATATTGGAAACTATCAAGGATGATGTATCAAGCCAAGAATTTCAAAGGGGCAATCAGGTTCCAGATGCAAACCTGCTCAAAGGTGCTGCTTCTGACTTGGATGAAACTAGTAGGATTGAAACTAATGTGAGTGATGTGGAGGGAACTTCTTACATAATGGCTAAGGGGGACTCGGGCTTATCGGACAACTTAGTGATTGGTGACCCTCTTGGAAGAAATGCACATGAAGGAGAACGGATGGGTATTAGAGGCAATACTCTGTCTGAGAGCTATGAGGTTCATGACACAAGTGGTTCCTCAATGGATACCAAGAACTTAGTCAGTGACATTGTGGCATCTCCATTGTCAACAGAAGACAGAGAAGCTTTGAAAATTAGAGTTGATGATAGCAACAATGGCTGTGCTGGTGGTACTTCGAGCTTAATAGTGGTTTCTTCTTCTGCAGAACTCTTGAGTGAAATGCATGCAGAGGGCCATGTTTCATCCACCACATTGGCAAAATCTACACAAAAATGTGAAAGAAGTATTGATTCTGAGCAGGATGATGTACATAAATGTCACCAAGTTCTTTCTGTTAAAGAAAAGGAAAGTACAGAGTTGTGCCCAGACGACGGTAATATGACTTCCGATGGTGGTGATGTGGAAAAAAAGTTGATAGAGTTGGAGTTGCAATCTGATACTGCTGCTGGAAATGAAAAAGGTACATGCTGTTCTCTGTCAAAGTAGAATCCTCAATTGTAAAGATTCTTACTATTTCCAAGTTTTATATCTTTTGATGTATCCTGTTTGCTAACAATTTCCGTAGATACTGTGGCTGATTTTGCTTTTCCTGCTGGGGCTGGTGTCACCCTAGGTGCAGCTGTTGATCATGGAGTTGTAATTTCACCTAGACCTTTGGTGCAATTAGCTCATTCAGAGAAAGGCAAAGATAATGAGGGCACGATTTCTTTGGAAGCAAGCATCTTGGATCTGAAGAAATCTACTCAACTGGGAAGTGGACTAGATCCTGCCTTTGAATCTGAGAAAGTTCTTGCAGGACAGATTATATGTGAATCAGCTTATCAGTCTCTGTTAATGCCGGATGGTTGTAAAACAGAAAGCCATGATAAAGCTCAAACAGCATTGCATAACAAGGACAGCCAAGAGAGCACTGAGGAGATAAGAGAGTCTCCAGCTTTTAATGATTTGACTGCAAACAAGAATGATGCTGTCACATCACTAGTAAAAGACATTGATGAAAAGGAATCTTCAAAAATTTCAGGTTAGCAATTGTTACCTCTGCAACAAGTGTATTGACTATTTGACTTTTTGTTTGTTTCAGAATATACTATATATAACTAATAGCATCTGGGATTCCAGCTTTTGATGCTTATTTGAATATTTGTATGCTATCATGGCAGTATCCTGCACTCTAACCTGCATGACACCTTATTTTCTTTGAACTGATCCAGACCAGTTTTTTGGGTTTAATTTCCTGTTATTTTATACATTTTGGTTGTGGCTTGCAGCTATTTATTTCCTTTATGTTAGTCTCATTGTCCTAATATATGTAATTGCAATGTTGCTTGATGGTTTCAGAATTTTCAAAGTACATGAGATTCTAGTCAAATGTTTGTGGGGCTAGCTGGAATCTTTGTCTTTTTGTTATCTACTTATTTTTTAATAAATGCAGAACTAACTGTGAACAATGATGGGATACCTGGGACCGAGCCTTCAGCTATTGAGGACTCTGGCCAGGGTACTAATCAAAAACACCAAGTGGAAAATGAAGCTGCCACAGTGTCTGGAGATACAAGCAAGCAGATTGCTGTTCCAGGTGTAAAGTGTGAGCACTTTACTTATATTGTTCATGACATAGACTTTAACCTCTGCTTGGCTGGCTAATTGGCAAACCTATCGTGACATAGAAACTCGTAAGTTCGTTAGTCTTGCCAGTACAGAATTTTAAGCCCTTTTGTTTTTTATTTGCATTTGAAGGTGGAGGAACTGGTACTAGTCAAGATAGGCCAGTTGGTGTCTCTCCTATGGTCATCAGAACTACTGAACTTGCACATGACGGAAGTAACAAAGGGGAAGTGAAAGCAGCGTCTGAGGTTACTGATGTTGGTGCTAGCAAAGTTTTGTCTGCTCCAGGGGATCCAAAACTAGATGGTTCCACCAGAGACAAGAAGAGTTTTACCTTTGATATCAGTCCCATGGCAGATGAGTCACGGACTGCACCTGGAAAGACTGGGAAGCCTGTTTCCACTGCACAAGCCAGTAAAGTGTTCCCGGTAGATTTTCTGTTTCACAAATTATATCACTACTTTTGTGCTCTGAAATTAAGATACTTGTAGTGTCCAATTATTTACAAAGTTATAGGTATCTTTTTGGAAAATTTTCATGGGTAAAGCTCAAAATGCTGAAAACTGTAGGAGTACCTGTTTTCTAAACCTCTGTTAATATGGCCAGCTTCAAGACTTTGAAGCCACTTTTTGTAGTTATCCAGCTATTCTATTTAAAAAATTGGAAAAGGTGAACCAGTGTTTTTTATTTTTCCAAAATTGAACAGAAAATTCTTCCTCATTTTATCTTCCAGCTTCTAAAAATTGATTTATGTTTCAACAGTTGAACATATTTTCAACATTTCCCACATAGAATAAATTGGAAAATGGAAATGAAAAATGGAGCTGAAATATGGAAATTTTTTTTATTTTCAAAAGAAAATGCAGCTTTTCATTTTGTAGATAATCTGTTTGTTGGAAAGTAGTAGTAATTTTATGTGTTGCAGTAAACAATGATAATCCTTATGAGATTTTCATTTTTGTTTCTAAAGACACTGGATGCATCCCCTTCAACTTCTGGCATGGG
Organism: Kandelia obovata; assembly: GCA_021464305.1. Taxonomy (NCBI): domain Eukaryota; kingdom Viridiplantae; phylum Streptophyta; class Magnoliopsida; order Malpighiales; family Rhizophoraceae; genus Kandelia; species Kandelia obovata. Next base: position 2,045,546 of record JADCRA010000363.1, read on the forward strand.
CCAAGTGGAGACCAAGGTTGCTGAAGAACCTTCTCATGGAATTACAAAGGTATCGGATAGAGCCACTGTGCGAAGTGGTTCTAATAGTAATACCGAGAAGAAATCAAGGCGGTCATCTGGTAAAGCAACAGCAAAAGAATCTTCTAAAAAGGGGAATTCGGTTAAAGAAACAGCTTCTCTGAAATTAGAAAGAGGGGAAAGAGTGACCAACGTCTCTCTGGGCCCAGCTGGGAGTTCCCAACCTGTGCAGCCCACAGAAGTGCAGCGTTTTGGGCATGTGAATTCCAGTGGTATCAAACCATTTGTTCTTGCTGCATCCACATCTAGTCTGCCAGATTTAAATTTTTCAGCATCTTCATCAGCAATGTTTCAACAACCTTTCACAGACCTACAGCAAGTGCAATTGCGTGCTCAGATCTTTGTTTATGGGGCTCTGATGTGGGTTCTGCCCTAGAATGCCTTTTGTATATTTCTTTTATGCACAAAATCAAAAGAGTGTCGCATTAACCAATGGTGATCTTTTATGTCTAACTTTTATTTGTGATTCTAATCCTTCTTGCAGTCAAGGGACAGTACCTGACGAAGCATACATGATATCGGCATTTGGAGGACCTGGTTAGTGTTCCTTTTTCCTTTTTTTGTGTTGCCTGTTGTCATTAGCACTGAAGTATATCTTCATGTTTTGACATCATGTGCTTGTAGATGGTGGTAGGAGCATTTGGGAGAATGCCTGGCGTTCATGCATAGAGAGGCTTCATGGCCAAAAATCTCTTCTAGTCACACCAGAAACCCCTTTGCAGTCACGCTCAGGTATTCCTCTGATTTTCAGAATTTTTTATTTTTATTTTTTGTTGGTTGAGTTGCTAAGTATATCAGATTTGACAACCAGCAGGTGCTAGAGCCCCTGAACAAGCAAGTAAACAAGGTGCACTCCTCAGCAAAGCAGTCTCCCCACCTATTGGTCGAGTTAGCAGCAAGGGTACACCAACAATCATAAACCCTGTTGTACCCCTTTCTTCCCCACTTTGGAATTTACCAACACCTTCTGCTGACATCTTGCAATCAAGTGGCTTGCCAAGGGGTCCGCTTATGGACTATCAGCGTGCACTTTCTCCTCTGCCTTCCTACCAAACTCCACCTGTAAGGAACTCTGTGGCACATAACCCTTCTTGGATATCTCAGGCCCCATTTTGTGGTCCCTGGGCTGCTTGTTCACAAAATTCTGCACTTGATGCAAGTGGTCGTCTCTCTGTGCAATTGCCTAATACAGATACTGTTCATTTGACACCTGTAAAGGAATCGTGTCTGCCACATTCCTCTGGTGTGAAGCATGTTACTGCATTGCAGTCTGGGGCTTCTGGTGTTTTTGCTGGGATATCTCTTGCGCCTGATGTTCAAAAGGTGACAACAGCATCTGATCAACCCTCTTCTGTTCTCAAGCCTAGAAAAAGGAAAAAGACTTCACTTCCTGGGAGTCCTGGCCAGAATGCTCTGCATCTTCAACCTCCTGTGGATGTGGGATCTGCTTCTGCAGCTGGAAGTAATTTGTCTGCTTCTGTTGCCATCAGCACTCCTGTTAGCTTTCTTACTAAAACCCCTACTGAGAAAGTCATCTCATCTTTGTCCACTATAACCGATGATCTTGGCAAGGGAGACCAGCATGCAGGGGGAAGGGCTAATTTATCAGAGGAGACGCTTGCTAAAGTAAAAGAGGCCAGGGTGCAGGCGGTGGAGGCTGCTGCTTTTGCAGCTTCTGCTGTTGGTCACAGTCAGGAGCTGTGGAATCACTTGGATGAACAGACAAAATCTGGCCTTTTGCCAGATATTGAAAACAAACTGGCATCTGCAGCCGTTGCAGTAGCTGCTGCAGCCACCGTTGCAAAGGCAGCAGCTGCTGCTGCCAATGTTGCATCAAATGCTGCATTGCAAGCAAAACTAGTGGCTGATGAAGCAATCAGTTCTGGTGCTTACAGTATTCCTGGTCAAAACTATTCAATTTCATTTTCAGATGGCGCAAAGAATTTGGGAAAGGCTACCCCTGCTTCCATTTTGAAGGGTGATGATGGAACAAGCAATTCTAGTTCAGTCATTCTTGCTGCAAGGGAGGCTGCTATGAGAAGGGTTGAAGCCGTTTCAGCTGCATCAAAACAAGCTGAAAATATGGATGCTATTGTGAAAGCTGCTGAGCTGGCTGCTGAGGCTGTGTCTCAAGCTGGAAAAATAGTTGCTATGGGTGACCGTTTGTCATTGAATGAGGTTGTACCAACTGCTCCAGGATGTAATCCAAAAGTAACTTCTGAACTGTTTCCTAGATCTAATGATGTTGGCAGAGAAAATTTAAATATAAGTAGAGCTGGAGGAGGTCTGGATTTTTCTTCCAGGCAGGATCCATCAAAAAAGGAAGTACACAGTACAAATTCTGTGAGGTCACCTCCAAGAGAGACACCCTGTGAGGATGATGTGAGATTGGTAGATGTCATCTTAGGTTCTGGCACGGCCAGTGCAAAGGACAGTAGAGGACAAAAGGGCAGGAAAGGTTCTGATTTGGCTAAGACCATTGGGGTGGTTCCTGAAGCTGAGAATGGTCTGAGATCTTCCTCCTCTCCTCGAAATGAATATGGAAAGGCTGAAGAGACTGTTAAAGGAAATAGCATCAAGGAGGGTTCCCATGTTGAGGTTTGGGAGTTTCAACATTAACTTTTCATTACTGAAGTTTGAAGCAAAAGCTGTGAATGCTTCTTCTCGTCTTTCAAAATATTGTACTCTAAGATGGATGTTAACATCCAGTAGTATGTGAAAACTCTGTTTTTTTGTGTCTTTTTTTTTCTCATTTTCCTGTTCTCCATTGCTGTCCTGTTGTAATGATGTGTTCTTCCTAGGTTTTCAAAAATGGGAATGGATTCAAATCTGCATGGTTCTTGGCCAATGTCTTGAGCATGAAGGATGGGAAAGCTTATGTCGCTTATGATGAACTTACAACTGGTGAAGGTAAGCTATGTTTTGAGAATGGAATGAATGTTGATACCATCGAACTCAGAAGACGTGGAAAACACTTGCATTCCTTTCTTTACTTACTGGTCCTAAACAAATGTGTAATGGCTTGAGGGATGCTATAGATAGGCGGGCATTGTCCTTAGGAGAAAATCTCCATTTTGACATTTGTTTCTGAATGTGATGCTGAAGAATGAGTTGCTCATTGGGTAGGTGCAGAGCTATAATTATTTATCTGTTTGTCAAAGTCTTGTCTTTGTGGAGTAAAGATGGTTTCTGTAATGGGGGCAGAAGGATCCAGGATATTTGAGCAGATAACTTGGTGGGATAAAGATGTATCTGTAATGAAGTTAATAGGAGATCATGATATTTTAGCAGTTAATTGAGGGTCAATTTGATGCAGCAGACTGAATGTTTGTACTTCTCATACTCAACATCAGTCGGCTAGCCTGCATATTCCTTTAATTTGCTTAATCATAGATTTCATGTGCTGTTAATATGCTTTATCTTGTGTCTTTGGGATGATCTCCTTATTGGTTGTACTACATCAAGAATAAAATGGAAATGTGCCTTTTTCATTTACTGTAGTTTGTTATATATGTAATTGTTTTTGGCAGGCATGGAGAAGCTAAAGGAGTGGGTGGTACTGAGTAGTGAAGGGGATGTGGCACCCAAAATTCGCATTGCTCGACTGGTTGCTGCAGTGCCATTTGAAGGAACAAGGAAGAGACGCAGAGCTGCCATGGGGGACCATACTTGGTCTGTTGGTGATAGGGTTGATGCATGGATACAAGATAGGTATGCATAATCCTATGATCTAGTTTTGATGCTCCATTTGGCATGAGATGGGAAATGAATAGCATTGACAGACTGCTTATAATAAGATAAAAGCTATTAGAGGTCATAACTGGATGCCATTCTGTAATTACCTGGAAACAATTTTTCAAATCCTATGATTTCTAAATCATATATGACTACATTAATTTTTCAAGAGATTTCTAATTAAAATGAATTCTACATCCTAATTTTTGTCTGTACGAGTGCAGTGGGAATGGACTTTCCAAAAAGCCAGCCCCAGGCTGGAGTAAGCATAGGTCTTATTTCTATTTTGTTTATAGCTTTGAACAACGAAAGACTGGCCTGGGCATTACCATTCACCTGGTTTCTCACTAGGAAGCAAGAAAGGTAGGAATTACACTTATTATACCTACCAGGGCAATAACTTATATTCCAGCAAGGCATGATTAGAAAGAGGGTAACTTACTAGATCTTCCTTGAAATCAAGCTGTTCTCCCAAGGGAATGTCAATTCCTTCACACACAGAGACAGAGACATAGATATATATGTTCTTACCTTGATGTTTGCGGCTGAAATTGGTTAAAAGGCATCGATTTTTTCAAGAAAAGATGGCACTGGAGCTATGTAGCGAAATTAGTTACAGATATTTTTTTAACTGGTTATGGTGTTTGAGTTAACTAAAGCATCACACCATATATTCATTCTTGGCTTGGTAAGATGTTTTTGGTGGAGAGCATGCTAAACAGAAAATATAATTCTTTGAAATCTTGGGAGGATATCTCTGTTATTTTATGTAAGTGCATGGTGTGCTGGTACTGGATATAATTGTATGCTGAGCTAACATGCTCAATATGTTCAGTTAAAATATTGTCTTAAGATTCTGTATTTAATGCAAATAAGGAGCTTATTATTGATGGCATTTGTCCTCAATCTTGTTGATGAAGCTTTTCTTTTCTATGTTGATCTGTGTTTTGAGAAGTTTCTCGGCATCTGTGTCCTGCTTGTTTTTGTTTGTTTTCCAGCTGGTGGGAAGGAGTTATCACTGAAAAGAGCAAGAAAGATGAGACTATGATAACTGTCCACTTTCCAGGTATGCTTGACAGATGATTTAGCCTATTGACAACCAGGTTTGTAAGGCTTGTTTCACAAATTTGAATCCTGCCATTTTTCTTGCAGCTCAAGGGGAAACATCTGTAGTTAGAGCATGGCATCTTAGATCCTCCCTTGTGTGGAAAGATGGGGAATGGATTCAATGGACAAGTTCCAGAGAGAGTATTCACACTACCCATGAGGTGCTTGCTTCCTTTCTTCAGCTCTCCCCCCCCCCCTCCATTAATCTGATTCCAGGATATTGAATTTTCCTTGTTTACCATGGCACCAACTTTTAAAATTGATGTCCAGGGTGATACACCACAAGAGAAGAGACCAAGGTTGCGAAGCCCTGCAGTGGAGGCCAAGGGGAAGGATAAAATGCCAAAAAGTGTTGATGCCGTGGAACCTGATAAACTTAATGAACCAACATTGCTTGCAATAGCTGCTGATGAAAAGTTATTCAATATTGGAAAGAGCACCAGAGATGAGAGTAAACCTGATAGACTCAGGATGACACGAACTGGGCTTCCGAGGGAAGGATCCAGAGTAATTTTTGGTGTACCTAAACCTGGAAAGAAAAGAAAATTCATGGAAGTAAGCAAGCATTATATTGCAGATCGAAGAGGTAAAACTAATGAAGCAAAGGACCCTGCTAAGCTTGCTAAATATACAATGCCTCAAGTATCAGGAACTCGGGGATGGAAAAGTACTTTGAAAGCTGAATCAAATGAAAAACAAGCCATATCTAAGCCTAGGGTTGTCAAGTCGGGAAAACAGCAAAATATTGCAGGTAGATCAATTCCTCGGAAGAACTTATTAAGTGCTGGAAATTCTGCTGGTACTGAAGTGGCTAATACAGACCATACTTCAAAGACCAAGGATTCTGTGAGCCATGCTGAAGACACATTGGAGAAACATAACTTGACAGAATTCCAATCCTTTTCCAGCTCAGAGGGAGGAGCAGAGGGCCCTGTCTTATTTTCTTCATTGTCTCTTCCATCAGATTCTCTTTCATCTAAGAAAGTATCATCAAATACTAAAGCTGAACGGGTAAGTAAAGGAAAACTTGCACCTGCCGGTGGCAAGTTGGGTAAAATTGAGGAGGGCAAAGTTTTCGGAGGAAATTCTGCAAAATCAACCTCTGATGTTGTGGAGCCCCGTAGGTCTACCCGCAGAATTCAACCAACTTCAAGAGTAAGATTGAGCATAGATTGTACATAAAGTAAAATTGAAATTTTCTTTTTGAACCCATAATTTATATTACTAGAATTCATTTCTAAGAATCAATTTTTCATGCGGCCATTGTTTTTTTTTTCCTCAGCCCTCACACATCATCATCTACCCTTGTTTTCCTATTGGCCATCTGCTGTTTGGATGATTTCCCTTGACTTTTTCTAGTCTAGTTCTCCATTAATGTTTGTGCGTTCTAAGCATCTGGCTCTTTTGTCTTTTTTTCTTAACACACAGGTGGGGAGGGGGGGTTTGTAGTGTTTTGGGAAGGGGATACCTTCTTTTTGTTCTTTTTTTGGAGAATAATAATTAGTTTATTTCCAAAAGTTGTTCACAACATTCAAGTTCTTCATGATCTTCACAATGCTGTGGTTCCAGTTAAATTAGTGTTGGCTTTTTACTCTCAAATATATAATTTTTTGTTCTCTGGTATGGTACTAGGTTGTACATGCCCTTAAATTTTGAATTTACTACCCTCTTAAGAGTTTTATTCTTGTTGTGTACAGCTGTTAGAAGGGCTACAAAGTTCATTGATGGTCTCAAAAGTTCCATCTGTGTCTCATGACAAAACTCACAAAAGTAGGAGTGGTTCTAGAGGTAATGTTGGCAGTTCTCAAAATTCACCTAATATTTTCATAATTGATAGTGCTTACTTGTCTGGCCTTTGTGAACATGTTTGTTCTTGAGCATTCGTAAACTGTTTGATTACAGCAGGGAATAAGCATGAATGAAATGAGATATTGCAATGATGGGTTATCCAGTAGAAACAAGCACGATGATCATTGGAAGATGCCACAGCTGAGTAGTTTTTGTGTATATTTATGATGGGGGAGATAGCTAGGAATGAAAATTCTTGTGAACATGGATTTAATTATGAGATGTAGCTGATATATGTTCATACCAATTGTAGTTGATCGACAGTTACAACTTGATCTCCTAGGCTTCGGCCATAATAGGTTGTATATTGAAATTCTCCATGTAGCTAGGTTTTAAATTCCCCAGGCTTTGTGGCTGTCACCAGTCTTGCGTACACCTTTTCATTTTCATTTCTAAATTGGCATTGTTAACGAGGAGCCACTTTAACATCAATAAGCTTCCTCTTGGTTCAGGCACTTCGGTAGCTATTTTGAGTTTGTGGCATTGGTATGATCTCTTGAAATAGCAGTGTTTGCCAATAGCAACAAGCAAATTGGACTTGTATAAAATCCCACTAAATCCTATGATGCCTATAGATTGTATTGTCTGGGAATCATTTTTACTCCAAGTTCAATGAGTACACGTCGCTTTTTAGTTCCAAGATGTTCAGGCATTTTCAGAACCTGGAACGACTATTCAGATTGTATGTGATTCGAAGCTTGAATTTGCAGAAAAAGTAGAAACTTTGACTTAATTTAAGTGGCAACTACAATACTTCCACTTTGATTTTCATATCTACAAACAAGTAGACTTAAGAACAATTTATGAACAATTGCAACTCATTGAAGTTCCCATTCGCCTCCATCATTAAACGAAAAAGAAGAAAGAAAGAAAGAAGAGGTCTCCTTGTCCCGTACATAGATCCCATTTGGCCGACAATCCAAGCTGAGACAATGAACTATGATACTACAATGAGAAACAGGCATCTGTTTGAATGCCTGGTGGGAAGGGGAATTATGTGGGAGCATCAGAAGTCTGTTATATTTGCAGAGTTAAAATCACCAGATAATGGTTATATCGGTAGTAACTTCTGCACTTCACTTCATGCATACCCAGCCATCTCAATTATTTTGCCCCTTCAGTCTGGAAAAAATTCATCCTCGTCAGAGTCTTTTAAATATACTGGATTTCGTGCAACTCTGTTCAATTCATCAATGCTTTTCTCGCTGAGACTTTCTGCAAAATACTTATATTGACCTTTTGCCTTGGAGTTCTGCAACGTGAACTCTGTTTCCTTGCCAGTTGCTTCATTACTGAATGGTTTCTCGCATATGCAAGTGGATGGATATTCATGAAACTCACCTCGACCAGGTCTCACTTCATCTGGCTCACCCATAAATCCCCTCTGGAATGCTTTCACCCTCTTGGAAAAAGTGTTCCAATCCATTTTGTCCCTTGCCATAAAAAGCGAAGTGAGCTTTTTGGCATTTGGTCTGATGGTCCTCTTATGCCCTGTGTACCTCCTTTGGGCATTATGTGGAAACAGAAGATAAAATAAAGCATGTTATGATTACCACATGAAGAACATTGGATTTCATTATTCAAGCATGTTGCTTATTAATTTAAAAAAAAAAATCACGTTCTCACCTTCGGCCAGCAAGAATCTTGGCCATGTTTCCATTGTTGTTTGTGACAAAGACATCACTCTCGTCACAGACAATGTAGTCAATGGCTGCTAGACGGGAGGAGAATGGAAGAAATGGTTTTAGTTCTTGATTAGCAAGCATCTCCTTTGTGTAAAAATTTGGAAAGAGTTCCCTGAGGGGTTGCAAAGTCGCTTCTCCACCATATATTTCTCCAGATGCAACATAAAGGTATGTGTCATTGGCAAAACCCAGGGCACGCAACATCAATCCCACTTCGTGAGGAGTAAGTGGACACTTCCCTCTTGCTCGCTCTCCCTCAGCACTTAAATCCTGACACATGAAAAGGAAGTACATAATATCTGTTATATCATATCAATAAAAGAATTATCTGAAGTCATCGTAAGAGGTATAATTGCAGTTTCTATAGGTAGTTGCAAATTAATTGCAACTAGTGACAAACAAAACAAACAGATTGCATATTTTATCAAGAGTTCTGATATACATAAAATTAATTTTGACTACAAAGGGAGTCAAAGCTTAGCAGCAATCTCACAGGTAATGTCTCCCATCTTTTTCTTATTTCAGCTAGCTCGAGTCTCTCTTTTTCACCTCCACCAAAGTAACAGCCAGAAAATGCTAGCATATCAGGTTCAAACCTGAAATTGAAAGATGGCCGTCCACATTTACACAGAATAGGAGCAATAAATTCAAATGCATGGCTCCAGATGCAGACAGCAAAAATTTCTAACAGAACCTTTGTCCAAAGAGAATAGCAATGAACTTAAGCGCTTGATAAGTTATAGTGGATTGGGAGACTTGATTAAATTTAAGCAATATGGCTATTAAACAAAAGGAGATTACTGGATAGTCTGCTCACTGAACACATATTCAGCGGCATAATTGTGATGCAATCAATAAATGCTGAGAGAATGCAAGAGAAATTGGAAGGGGTTGTCCATGTTCTCATCAGTAGCTTCTCAAGTCATCTTTGGAAATCAGAACTAGATGCAACAAAATAGGAATATATTTATGATCAAATATATAGGGGCAAAGCTATCCTGCAGGTTGGTGAGCCAATGCCAAATGGAACTTGAACCTCAAACCTACATATTGGGATCCACCACTCATCCTTCAAACTACAACTGTTGTATTTCACACAACAATGTTGTTGAAAGTGTCCTCTTCCCTTGTCTTCTTTCCCTTCTTTTGAGTTTTGGTGTACTTCATAGTGACTGGAAGGTCACAAGTTCTTGTCATACAAACAGCATCTAACCTTTTCCTAGAACCCCAAGTGTGGGAGCCTCATGCACTAGAATGCCCTTTTTTTCCTTATTTCTCCTCTCTGTGCCCTCACCACACCTACAGTTTCTTAATTAAAGACTGGCATTTTTTTACATACCAACAGAATTTTCAAAAAAATCATTCAGGAGTTGAGAACCATGGACAGACCTCAAGTGAATTGCAATAAAGTGTTTGGCCATCGTCCGCATCTTCATGACAAGACTTTGACCAATGTCTTGTATTGGTTTAGTAAATCTTAATGCATGATAGTTAACTCGACAGCGCAACCTCTGTAGCTCTTCATCAATGTCATTTGCAAGCCTATAATCAAACTTTGTTAATTGCACAACCTGCAAAATTCCATAGTTAATTTCCCAATAGCAAGCAACCAACAAATCAATCAAATTCCATTGGTTATGGATGCAGTTGTTGAGAATAGGAATAAAGTTATCACTCTCACTTCTTAAGGTTGTCGCTAACATGACATGTAGGGAATGTGAACAGAAAATCACAATTTCAAAGGATTTCGGTTATCGGATTTGAGCAGGAGTGGTCAGGAAAAACAAAGGGATGGGAACCAGAGACCATTCACAACCTCAGCCCCACATTCCTAGTAAATAGATGATGCATGGGAACTCTACACTTGTGAAGAATGAGCTCCATTTTCATAAATCCAACGAAACAACCCAACGGTGGGTACTAGCATTCTCTATTAACAGAAGACTATCAAATGAGAAGAAAAGTGTTTACAAGTTAAGCAAGACGCCTTACACGTCTCCTTATTAGTATTGGCAGAACTTGATCCAAATAATATTCAGGAGGTGACTTCCTTGGAACTCGCATAGTGTATGGAGGCTTTTCCATTGATCGCATGACTTTGTCAGGAACTCTTTTGACAATTGTCACATCTTTTGCAAGGTAAGAAATGAACCAACCAACATCAAAAATGTTGACAAAGTCACTGCACATAAAGAAATGTTTTAACAAGACATTTCTTGCAATGTTGACCAAGTAATGAAATTGTGAAGAGGGAATTCCATGAATTCCTAAATAAAATGATTGCTTCTAATGAATCAAAAATATTTCAATCCAACTTACCTATCATCTTTCCAATATGAATGACGATCTAACTCTGGTACAACCAGTGTGGCATTAAGAATCCGTGCAACAACTACAGCATCAGTTATCTGAAAGCAACATCTAACTGTTGGTTTCAAACAAAAAGAGGGGTCTCCACTTTTTGGTGAAGAAGAACAAGTAATTTATGAGAAGACAATAACTCATCAAACTCAATGAACCTTCAGCAGTTTAACCAACTAAGACAAACTTAATTGGTCCAGACAAACAAAACATGCACATGCCATATACTAAATGCAACCAACAGGTTCAAAACTTTCGCTTACTCCAGTCCTTTCTTGGTTGAGACCTCCACTTGCTGCAATAAGCAAATACCCATTTGATAACCGTTCACGTATGGCAGCTAGATAAAAAGATAGGCCAAGTTAGGAAGTTCAATCCATTTAGATTGTAACATCTTGTTGTAAGTCAGAAGAAAATAGGATTTAATAAGAAGAAGAATATGCAGTTCCAATACTAAAATGATAAATTTTGCTTTCTTAAACTAAAACCAATAATGCAAGATGGGAGAAATTCAATCCTGAAAAAGAAGTTTTGATAAGCCAATTTGATTTTAAAAATTAAAAAAAAAAAAAGAAAGAAAGAAAAGAAAGACTTTCTAAGATCTAAACTGAAGCAGCAGCATCTAATCTGACACAAAACTGGTATCCTAATATGTGACCATGGTATTGCAGATACAGTCAACTGGTCACAACAACACAAGTGCAGACTCTTTTTTTTTTTTTTTTTTGGGACTAAATCCTCATAACACAAGTACATATATCCACCATAAGAACAATTCCAAAAGAGCCCTTTTACGAGTCCAAGAAAATTGCATAATGTGACGCACATAATAAACACTAATGCTGAACTCTGATGTTCTATCTCACAGCATAAGCATAAGCAGCCACATTACTGCAGATTAAAAGAACAAAATTAATAACGAAGAAAATTTCACTTACGAGCAAAATCCCGGCCTCTTTCACTGCAAGCATAGAACAATTTCGAGTATTTAGATTTCCAAATATCAATCGGTTGACGCCGGCTTCCTTCCTACAAATGTTTCCACCAGAGTATCACAAACACAAGTTGAAAACAACGTTAAAAAAATATGCACAAGAAATGTTATCTAAAACATTAAAGACAGGAACTTTAAAATTGTTACATTTCGAATCAAAAACGGAATGTCGGTTCTCAGACAAAACGAGAACTGATTGAACTTCCAGAAGCTTCTAGACATTTACCAGTTTGGAATAGATAGTGCGCTTGACCAATCGCTGAGAATACCACTCGAGATCGGAGGCCACGTGTCCCGTAAAGAGCGAAATCAAGCCTAGACCGAACAGCATCAGCCCGCAAACCACCGTCCATGGCACTTTCCGGCGCTGCTGCGTGGCAGAGGATCTCCACCTCATCCACCACTCACTGTAGTGGTGGTGGTGCTTACCGGTTCCGTGGCCGCCGCCGTTCTGTTGCTGTAACAGCGCCAGGTTCGCCGGCGCCACTCTAAATACCCAGGCCTTGGCCATTCCTATTTAAGTTCCTGCCCCTAGTTCCATCCTCTATTTACTCAAAATGCCACTAACCACCGCCACTCCATTGCCAGGCCGCATTGGCATAGAGAGATGAAAAGACAAAAGGAAAACAGGAAAAGTCTCCAAACAACGGGGTGTGGAAAGCAGTGAAACAGAGACTCTGCCCAGATGGTATTTATGTAATAATCAAAGCGATTTTGTGAACCTGTAAACCCTAAAATTGGACCTTTCTCTTCTGTTATCACTGCTCTCTCTCTCTCTCTCACACACACTCACGCACGCACAGCCTTTTCCTGAAAACCTTGGAGCTTGGAGGCAAGGTTTTCTAGTGTGAGTGTGTGAAACTGTAAATTCAATACAAAAGTGAACTTAAGTTTTTTTTTTTTAATTATTATTTTTATTGAGTTAAGTTGATTTTTTATTTTATTTTTTTTATTTTTAACAGAAAATAAATAAATAAATAATCAAAGAGAGAGAAAAGAGTGACGCAGTGATCAAATAATCTAACCTCAAAATTTAAACAAAGAAATGATTTTTTAAAAATTTAAAATAATTTAATTTTTTCAATATAATTAAAATAATATTTTTATAATTATTTTAATTTTTTTATAAACACTCACACAATATATTAATTTTTGTTAAATTTAAATATTAATATATTATTTTAAAATTTTAAAAATATAAAATATAACTTATTATTTCATTTTAAATATGACATATAAGTTATAAATTTCTCTAAATTTTACCTTTACCTACCTTATACTAAGAGGCAACGAATGGGACAATGAGGTCAAATTTTAATATTATTATTTTATAATTTTAAATTATTTTGAGTTATAAATATTTTATATTTTAAATTTATTAAATTTTAATATTTTATATAGTTTGAAAGAGGGGGGCTGTGATTCTCTCCCGTTGTTTAGGAACAGGGAATAACGAACGAAACGGTGGTGGCTGGCAGTGAGGACTCCGTTTATGAAAATATCAAGAACGAGTTAGGGCATAAATGGAAGTCCAGAAAGACAAGTAGCTGGAGTTATTACCGGATCTGTCGTAGGCTGCCCGTCAAGGGAAGGTACGAACGACAGCGAGACACACACTGTCGGGGCGTTTAATAAAAAGAAGCATAAAGGAAAGCTCGTTTCATTTCCCTTTTCTTTCTTTCCAATTCAGAGATAAAACAGCTTCTTCTTCTTTTCTTTTTTCTTTTTTAACCAAATTGGGGAAGTGTAATATTTGTTTCAAAAGCCTAAAATGATAATTAATTCCTAAAATATCATCCTTTTTCATCTAGTAAATCATATCTTAAATTATGTGTAATAAAAAAAATTTGAGAAAAAAAAATCCCATCTTTTTAATTACATTAAATTGAATTATATGTTATCCAATGTATTATCATGTTTTAAGTAAGACTTGTAAAAAAAAAGTGCAATAAAGATTAAATTTCATTATATTGAATTTTGCATAACCGATATTTTATTAATTATATTTAGGATGAATGAGTTTTCTGAGCTATTGGGGGGGAGGGGGGGAAAAAGACAAAAGAGTGGGACACGTTGTCAGCAAGGTGGGCAGGCACTTAGTAGTCTAAGTCAATTCAACGTTGCCGAATCTTCAAGTCGATTATTAAGAAGTTTTCTTTTGTCTCCACCCTGTACTGTTGTTCTCACACCACACCCTCCATTGGGCAAGAAAGAATGGTCCTAGATTTTTTCATCCTCTACGGCAAGAATGGTACACCGTTAGATGCTGAGTTATTTCCAAACTATTAATTGACGTTTTCAATAAAGGCTGTGGATCACATCTGATTTAAGGAATGCTCCAAATAGAAACCCTTGGGCGCTGGCAGTGCCCAATTGAGGGTCTGAAGATTTAGGTCTTCCTTCTCATTATCAATTGGGCGACTAACTCCACTGATATATTACCATGCCTGACTACAAGACATAAAAAGAAAAAAAAAAAGTATATTATAATGTATTAGAAATTTCTTGGGGTGCATAATTTCATTCAACAGCTTATATATATTAAATTTTTAAAATTTAATAAATATTTTATCAAATTACACTACATTATCACCAAAATTTTTCCCAAAAAAAAAAAAAAAAGCAGGAGATATCATATTGCTCTTCATTAACATTTATGATGATGATAATAATAATACATTATTTTACTAATTGTGTTAAGGTGCCTGTTTAACATTTACTGGGTCTGAGATTAGCCAGTCATAGAAAGAAAAGCTAGCCTGGGGAAGTTTTCAACTATAGAAATGTAGGAACGCACGATAGTGGTCCAAATATAACAAAAGCAGGGACCGTCCAATGTGGTTTTTAGGCCTTGTCAAAAGTGTTTTCTTTTTATTTTATAAAAAAAAAAAAATTACTTAGGAGTGAAACATAGACCCACATGGTGATAACATCTAAGTTACAAAAGACACTATAAGCAGTGGCAGATAATTAGTGGAAGTAGACTGTTTGCAAAATGATGTCTTATGACTAAAGGGATTTAATCATTGTCAGAGGCCACATTAATCGATTTTCTGTTCATGTTTTCCATTTGGTTGACTTTTTTTTTTTTGCCCCATTGTTACATTTAAATTCCTTCCTTTTTCCCAAAATAAAAATAATTCTGATACTTAAAAAATGTCATATGTATGTATGTATGTATGTATGTATTTTAATCTAAAGACTCAACCAGAAAAACCATTGATGAATAAAAGGCACGCAAGTTTATCTTCTAGCAGACATGCCATCTTATATAGGAATAATTAGAACTTCAAATTTTATGAATATAAAAATTTTAATCTGCAGTTTCTTACATTTGGATCATTTGGGAACTTTCAGGCATGTGTTGCAACCTTATATGGGAAATTCTATGCTTATCTCAAAGCCAGCTTACACACTTGATGATGATTAATAATACTTTATTTTTGCTATTCAAATAATTTAAAAAAAAAAAAAACAAAAGGGTTCATCAGTAATTTTGGAAATTTTATATGCTGTATCTGGGATAGTATAAATAAAGCCGAGTGAATAAAACTATAAGCGCAATTTTTAAGGATCGTATGCAAGAAAAAGGTTGACAAAAACGAAAGAGCAAACACCAGCAATGGTCAAAATATGCATACATCATTTTCCAAAAAGCGAAAGGTCATCATGATGGAATTGATTATGTAGGGCAAATTTCTCTCTCTCTCTCTCTCTCTCTCTCTCTATATATATATATATATATATATATATATATATATATATATATATATGGCTTGGTGGGTCTAAAGGGGAATCGTTAACTAATCCTTCAACATCCTCTTTTTATATGCTTCTTTTAATAGATGGTTTGTCAAATTTCAGCATTTAAGAAAATGATTTCCCAATAGAGAAATAAATTGATGAAATTTAGATAAATGTGAATGTTCAAATTTTCAGTCAAAAATACTTAAAAATTAATCTCTGCCGCTCCAAATGCAAATATTTGGAATATTATAAATTATATAATTCACAAACGAGAGAAGTTCTCTCGTAATAAATATGGTGCAAGAACAATTTAATGCCAAAATAGAAAACAAGCGTTCAATGCGCTTCATGTAACTTTATTTTAGGGACCAGACTTCAATGATTCTACTTTTTTTTTGAAAAAAAAAAAAGAAAAAAGAAAATTTCTTCACCATTTTTCGGGTGGAACATTATTGGCGCTTTCTTTGCATTTAATTTAAGATCCGATTGACATTTTGTTTGCATAGACAGCATTTTAATTATTCTTTAGGGACCCACAAGTGATTAAGAAGTTAAATTTATATTTTTGTAGTTGTGAATTCTAATTTTGAGAAAAATATACGAGTTTTATGGAAATAAAAAATATTTTTATTGTATAATTTAATTAAATTATATTTTTAATAGAAAGAAATAAAAATAAATAAAAAGAAGGTTATGGAGAGACAAAAAGCCCAAAAAAAGTAATACCCATGAACCATCTGACCCAAAAGTGGAACTCCAAGCACCCCTCTGCTTTTGGAAAACGCTTGATCTTTGGAACTTTTGAGTTCTGGAGTAGACCAACGCAGTAAAATTTTTGTTTCAAATGGGTCAAGTTAGGAGAACTTCATAAAAACTCGACCTATAATGGGCCCAACTAGGCTTGTTACTTTAGGGTTAAACTTAAAAAAATAAAATTAAATAATATATATATATATATATAGAGAGAGAGAGAGAGAGAGAGATTTAAAGAGCTTATTTGTTGTCATGTTAAAAATTATGAATTTAAATTTTAAATTTATCCTTCTAATAATACATAATTTCTTAAGGAAAAACTGTTTGTTCTCTGTGGCAGGCCCCTTCTCTTGAACAGCTGAACTAAAGCAGCGAGCCACAGCTTTTTATTAACTTTGTACTTGTAACATCATTTAGTAGTCTCCGGTACGGCCCTTTAAGATTTTGCCCAATTAGCTTGTCCATAAAGGGTTCCTTCAATGAGTTCACTTCCCATTTTAAGTATCCTCCTAATTAGTGCATCTGCTGCACTAAAGTTCACTTCAGGAATATCGAATTTTTCTCTTGCTTTTTTTTTTTTTTTTTCTGTTAGCAAAATCATACCATGAACTTTAGGATTAAAACTCTAGTTTTGACTAATAAATATAAATATAAATATATATATATATACTATTGTCAATGAAAGAAATGCCTAATTGAAGTGTTTTTTTTTTCTTGGACCTTCAACATAATTGTAATTTAAATATATAATATATATTTAAACATAATTTAAGAATTTAAATTAAATAATTTCTTAATGTAGTATTTATTAATTACTTATTTTAATTGAATAAACTTGTAGGTGAGAGATACGTTAGAATTTAATATCTAATCGAATATAAAGCTTTATTCAACAACTTTTTGGATTCATTGGTTTCTTAATGGGAGGTGTTAGATCACCTTATCTGTGATATAGTCGTGTAGTCAGGTTTCATGACGTTCATATTTTTAACATAATAACTATGAGCTTCCAATAATAAATCATCTCATCTGATGTGTTTCAGCATTTGAGCTACCTACTAGCGTTTTTCTATATTTCAGGTATGATGGTTCACCTTCCTTGGACCTTGCAGCTCCAATTGTTAGACTATTTTCTTTTGTTTAAGAACTTTCTTTTTTTTTTTTTTTTTCTCGGGGGTCATCAGTGCTTGGCGCAAAACACAAGACGGGAACATCAAATAATGTATAAATAAATATATGAGGGTTATATTGTAGAAAATACATGCAACTAGAATACCTAACGAGAAAAAATGATGCTAAATGTGCTAGTTGGTTCAACAGCCCTCTGCTTCCTGTTTATATTAACATGGAAAAAAAAACAATAAATCTGTATTTCAAGTTAAAAATAATAACAACCTCTCCACTGTTATTGGTTCCTGGAAGAGTTGATATCTCCATTACCTAAACCCTTTCTTATGCTGCCTTTGGACGAGCCTCATGATCAGCTTCCTTAAACCCTTTTTTCCTTTCCTTTTTTTGTTTTTTTTGTATTTTCATAAAATAGTATTATAAGTGATTTTTTTTTCTCATATTTTACATTTATACTAGGTTCATTCGATGGTCTAGTGCAAAGTAAATTGTATATGTTCATCAAAACTAGTAAAATTCACAGAAAAAAAAAATCCCTTTTATCTGATGATCCAAAAATTCAAACTTTAATCTACAAAATGTGAAACGCATCCATTTTAATTTACCAACTACATCACATAGGCTTGTTTTATCAGACAAGCATTTGATTCACGTTGTCCAAGGAGGGAATTTAGACTTCATGTCCATGCCGCCATTTTCTGAACATTCGAAAGAAACGAGGTTAATTTCTTTTGATTTTCATTGTTATTGCCCAGTCCAAGAGAATACGTTTGGTAACTTGAGGAATATTTAGAAATGCTTTGTGTCGATAAAACCAACAACTACTTGTCCATCCCTTTCATTAGACATTAAAGTCCACGTTACTTTGTAACATAAAAAAATAAAATAGATGGGTGGGGACAAATGGATGAGATCTCCGTCACAATGAATTGGTGGCGTGGCTACTGTGTGAGACTTGCTTTTTTTCTTTTTTTCTTTTTTTGAAAAAATGTAACGGGGTCCGTAGCATAAATGTGACTATTGAAAGAGACCAACAGAGAAAGCCGACAAGGAGGGGTGACAAGTGAGAAGTGATTCATAATTGGACTCGTAGCACTCTTGGGGTCACTTTGGATATAACTTCACTGTGCCTTGAAAGCGGAACCACAAAGGACTTAGACCTTAACCGTCCTTGTTACGCGCACATCATCAAAGTTATTAAAATGAGCCGTCAATGGTCTCTCCCATAATGAAAATTCACAATGCACTTCCTGTTGAAATATAGGTCTGTTGTTAAATAAGACTTAAGTGAAAAAGAGTGATAAATTAATGATTTAAAGTTATAAATTAAAATATGTTATCAAAATTTACAAATTTATTATACGATTCACATGCCTATTAGCCAGAATCCCACCAAAATTCTCTTCAAAAACAAAAAATTTTCTTGTTCTTGGCATTGTAAGACGCCTTGGAAGCATATCCAAACTAGGTGCCATCAGAGCGCAACGAATCCGATATTAGGCTTGACGATTTTAACGAGAATCCAAATTTTGAGTTAATAAATTTAATAATGCAAGGTTTATGCATTGCAATTATCAACACAAAAAAAAAAAAAAAAAAAAAGAAGGTTTAAGGTTTCTGACAATTGCATTATTTACATAATGGAGATAAAAAAGATTGAGGAGATTGTCGTGTACAACAAACCGAGGCACAAGACAAAGGCTTCGCGGAGAGTGGTCTCAGGGAAAAACTGTACAATATTATTACCCAATGTGGTCAACGGAAACCTAGAACTTCAACTAAATACCAACAAATCAAACTGTCACGCTTTTCATAGCAATATATATATATATATATATATTATGAGCTCTATATTAGGTGGAGGCAGACTTTTCTTGGCACGCCAGTGATAATATTATAAATATAATAATCAATTATATGTTTGTAATTATCATGGCTCCTTTTGTCGACTTGCTTGCGAAAATTCTACTTCTTTTATGTGTGGAATATTACTTGTGACATATCCCTTTTGTTTTCTTCTATAAACAAAGAGGCATGGCGGGAGATTTTATGCCCAACTCGCCTATTAATTAACAGGCCAAAATCAGCCATAAGTCCAGTTATGACTGTTGCTCTCAGAGGCAAGGCAGAAGAATTCTAATTGGAAATTGCTCCCTCTCTCTCTCTCTCTCTCTTTGGTGGAAGAGAAATCAACACTCCTCCTATTACAGAACAATATAATATTCCCCCACGTTTCCAAAGAAGATTTAATTCTCAAATAATTTATTCACTGTTTAGCTACTATATGAACTCATTTTCCCAAGTTGCTCTTTGAGGCGATGAGAGGCCTCCGCTCCCACTTTCTTCCCACTCTTTTTTGATCTCCATCCAATATTAAATTGAAACAAGCTTTGTTCTGGTTTTTGGGAAAATATACCTTGTACGTACAAGACAATCTAGAATTATTGTAAGTGATTCGGATTCATACAGAGTTGCTTGCCTGCCATAACACCCATCAAAGTCAGAATCTCAGAAGAAAAGGCAGGCACGGCAGAATCTTCCTAACTTTCTCCTGATTAGCTCTTACGTGTACGAAACCACACTTTTTTTTTTTTTTAACCTTAAATTCAATTATGACCATTGTAATAACATCGCTTTGTCTGAAATTCTAAAGGGCTCGAATCCCAAAGTAACTAACAACGTCGTAAACATGGGTACTATGCTTCAGTTATTCGGTTATTTCAGTTTCCTCTTCTTTTTCTTTCTCTGCCTTTCCCGCCCTTCCTTTCCAGCCAGAACCACGCCGGACACGATGACTGTATCAACGGCCGATGCCCCGGACGCCACGTGGCTCGACTTCACCCGTTTCCTGGACGCAGGGGTAGGCAGCCACGTCACCGGCATGTCGGAGCTCAAGAAGTACTTCAACCGGTTCGGTTATCTCAGAGTCGTGGACTCCGGCAACCTGACCGACTTCTTCGACGCCGATTTCCGATCCGCCGTGGTTGCCTACCAAACGAACTTCGGCCTACCGGCTACCGGCAGGCTCGACTCCGATACCATGTCGCTGATCATGTCGCCGAGATGCGGTGTCAGCGATGTATCACGGGCTCTGCATGCGACCAGACACTTCGCGTACTTCTACGGCAGGCCCCGGTGGGACCGGGAATCGCCGATGGTACTCAAGTATGCGTTTTCAGCTAATAACATGATTGATTACATAAGTTTAGACGACATAAAGGCGGTGTTCAAGCGGGCGTTTTCCCGATGGGCGGCGGCGATTCCGGTGGACTTCACGGAAACCGAGGACTACAAATCAGCGGATGTCAAAATTGGGTTTTATCACCATGATCACGGCGACGGCCAGCCGTTTGATGGGGTGTTGGGGATACTGGGGCATGCATTTTCGCCGGAGAGTGGGCGGCTCCACCTGGATGCAGCTGAGACGTGGGCCGTTGATTTTGGGACTGTTAAATCAAATGTGGCCATTGATTTGGAATCGGTGGCTACCCACGAGATTGGGCATGTGCTTGGGCTAGCACACTCTTCGATAAAGGAAGCGGTGATGTATCCGAGTCTAAATACAAGGACAAAGAAGGTTGACCTCAAGATTGATGATGTGAAGGGCGTCCAAGCTCTTTATGGGTCAAACCCACATTTCAAGTTAACCTCTTCGATGGAGTATGAAAATGCTTCTAACATGGGGATTGGTCTAAAGTGCAGAACATCGGAGTGGACCATTTCTCTGTTGTTGCTGGCGGCTGTTTTCATGATACTGTTTATGGGTTCATGACAACAAAATGTTTGTCGTCTGTCAAATTTCATTTTCTTTTTTCTTTGGTTTTATTTTTCATCATTTATTTGAAGGTCAAGAGAAGAATTTATTCACATTCAATCAAAGGAAGAACACATAATTCTTTGGAATTTCAGAGTTTCTTTTTTTTTTCTTTTCTTTTTTTTCTTTTTTTTTTTTTGTGGAGATGGAATCACTATTGGTTTAGTAGGTTGATCCATAATGGAAAAATTTATGATGAAGGACTTTTGATTTAATTTTTCCATGTTATTTTCCTAATTGAACATGTTTAACAGGAGGCCATTTTGGCATTGTTAATCGATATTCAATTCCAGACAACCAACGAAGTTAGCCTAGTTGGCTATAAAAGCAAATACTCTTGGGAGGAGGTTAGGGTCCAAATCTGTCTCCATCAAATTTTAACAAAGCATAGCCTTCAATTCCCATGTACCCCCCCCCTCTCAAAAAAAAAAAAAAAAAAAAAAGGATATTCAAGAATAAGTTGTGAAAGCAAAAAAAGGTTTGTTCCTTTATCCTAATCTCCTCCAATTAGACCTTAGTTCTCTACTTAGTTACTAATCAGCATACCATGTTATAGGAAAAAAATTGAAGAAGGGTCAACCCTGACCAAAATTCAGACAACACTATGCTTCCAAAGAATATGCCCGCACTCACAACAAGAAAGGCACAAAGGCATCACTTGTGCTATTAAGGACAGTAGTAGCGGTCCAAATTGCAAACAAACAACAAAGAAAGATTGAGTTTGGAAATGAATTAGATAATGATGTGATTAGAAGGATAATCATAATGAGTTGTATGTGTAAGTTACAGAGGCTTAGCACATTTATCCAAGAAAAATAGCATTTTCTTATACCAAACCGAAGGGAAAAGAGTCCAAAACGTGATTGGGCCGGAATGAAAGCCCATTAATAACCCACAAGAATTATTCTTAACAAACATGTCTGAATTCCCGAGTTCCACGGCCTGAGTACAGGGATACCAATGTCTTCAATCAAAACCGAAAGGGTGTGGATTTTGACTCCCAAGCCCTGATTAGATGTGTGGACTCCAGAAAGATTTCATGAAGAATCGCCATTGAGCATACTCATGTAATTAGTACTTGTTCAGTTTAATCAATTAAGGTTTTGCCACTTACTTCCCGTCTTCATGTCCTCTTTATGGTATTAATTAACGTCCAAAGTCATCATTAAACAAAATTAAGTTGCTTTTGAATCATTGCATTTTTTTGTTTACTATAGTGAATAAGGCAGGATAAAAAGAGTTTATAAATGATTTTTATTTATATATTACTTACTTTTTCTTTCTATCATCTATGTATTGTTTACTTATTTATAGTATCGCTGAACACATGCTCATTTCTTTACGAGACAACAAGTATAAAAAAAATATGCACATTTTTATTTGTTGCTCAACTCACTTCTTTATGAAATGGTAGCCATAAGAAACATTCATTATTCTTATTTATTTTTTGTATTATCAAATCATAGGCTTTAATACTATTTGTTAGTGCAATAGACTATAACATTTCAATCCAAAACCTTAAAACTTAGTTTTTTCAGTTATTCTTAGTTACATATTACTTACTTTTCTTTTTCTTTTTTTTTTTTGATTTGAAATTTGTTAACTACAAAATTCATATATTTATGTTTTAAAATTTTAATAATTTTACAAGTTATTTTTAATAAAATATTAATTATATATATATATATATATATATATATATATATATATATATATAATTAATCACATATTGGCGCTCAAAATCTATTAAAATACTTTCATTAGACTCTCTTAATTCTGTGTTTAAGTTTGAGTGGCACTTTCAACCGCAAAATCACCACCAGATAGTCACCAACTGGGCTGAAGCAAACATAACCTAAATGGGTCTGCAATACAGATAATTGGGCTTCTGACCTTCTTCTAACCCAACCCAACGAAACCCAAACCGTCCGACCACCGAACCAGACCCGTGTGACCTCACATTCGTGTCCGATTGATCCGCTAAAACCCTAAACCCCTCCCTCTGTCACGGCTCTGATTATCTTTCTTCACACCATTTTGTGCCAAATTAATGGCATCCTCTTGCAATCGATTCGTTTCCAAGTCATCTCTATCGTCCATCAAATCCGCTATCAGATCCTACGTTCCAAAATCCCCCACCGCCAGATCTTCTCCTCTCCCATCCAAAGCCTCCTCTTCTACTCGCCGGCCGTTTTCCTCCTTCTCCAGGTACACGCAAATCCGCATAAGTCATGCCTGATGATGAATTGCTTGTGTAATTTGCGATTTTTTTAATGTGGGGTTTCGTTTTCTAAGGGCTCCGCAGGAGCTGGGATGCTTGCAGTCGCTGTTGCCGCTTCATAGTGCGGTGGCGGCGGCGAGGATGACGTCATGCTTGAGCACGACATCGAGGAGTTGCGGAGCGCTCTCACAGGGTACACTCTGCTGCACCTCTCCAGGCCCCTAATAAGCTTTTATTAGTTTTGAGTGTGAGTATTTGAATGGCTTTTCTCTTCTTCTGTTATAAAGTAATTGATCTCTCTTTTGATCCTTTGAAATTTGGATGATTTATTGATATATATATATATATATTAGTGTTTGAGACTATAACACTGTAAATTGAATTCTTTCCCTCATGTCAGAGGGACGATCCTTATTAACACTCGACCAAAGTGCCAGTTGGTTGAAATGATGTTAGATTGACTGTGTTGTTTACTTATAAATTTTAAGTGAGCTGTGACTAGTCCGGAAAAATGCTTATATTGAAACTGATGGTTTTGAGTTTTTCTTTTTTCTCTACTTCTGAGGTTTGCAAATGGTTACACATATTTAGATTCTTTATTGGATTACAAGATAGGTCACATTGATTTCCCTTCTTGTTCTTAGACACGCTTTGAGCTCAAGTGTCTAAACCTCAAACCTGAAACTTTAGTTTTATGATATGTATGTGTAATACTATATTGATGCACAAAAAGAAGTTTTAGTTAAAGCTACGAATGCAGTTTTAATCAGTGTGTGGATATCTAAAGCCAAGTGTTAGGATGATCCCATTGTCATCCCATGTTTTTTTTTCTTCGTATTTGTTTGAGCTTTTTGGGTTCACACTCTATTTGCAAACTCACGTTCCATGGTTTAAAATGAAATGAATAAGTTCATAAAAAAAAAATGGGAACACTAGTCGGTTGAGAATTACTTGATGGGGTTCAACGCCTCTGGCTGGAATATTTGGTTTGTGCAGGCACATAAGTTCAAAATAAATTAACTTGTTAGCTGAAAAATATTGTGCACCATGTCATTGTCAAGTATGAACTTAGAGCTTCTCTAGCAATCTTATAGATGTCTAATTATATCAGAATGGAGGCATTTTTTTTTTCTCACCAAATTTCCCTAATTTTTAGTGCACGTCATTCCATTCTTCTCACAGAAATTTGTTGGGGAGTCATTATCATGGCCTTTAGAAGACATATATGAGGGATTCTCATTTTTACTATGGAACTTTGTTATTTTTTATCTCATGCCAATGTGTTTTCCAAAGTCTTGATAATAAATGCTTCTGTTCCTTTGAGGAACCTGTTTACTATATTAAAATTTGGACAGTAGTTTAGATTTCTGAGTTAACTTGTATGATTCTTTGATGCCACATGGTATAAGAAAAAAAAAAATCTGATTCTGTGTGAAATTAGAAGATATGTGGCTTGGGCGATTCATCTTGATATAAGAAAGTATAGTCGCTGGCATTTCTATTTGGGAGAGTAGCCTAAAGTTGATTTATGCAAGTTATATGAAAAGTTCAAAAAGAAAGGAAAAGGGACTCTCTGTGTCTGAAAAGCTTCTATGAGGTCATTCTCATGGGCACTGTACTAAATTATCCTCACTACAGTAGAATTTTGCATACTTGATAGAATGTCATTTTGTCTGCTGGCATAAGACGAGCATTAGCATTTCTGTTACAGTGGATGTCTTTTCTGTTCTTGACCAACTGAAGATACTTTCTTGCCAAATGGGTTTCTTTCTTTTCCTTGAATTACTGCTGCATTTGTGGTAATTCACAGTGAATGCTATCTATAGTCTAATACATTGGCATTGATAAAGCATGGGTTTGATTCTGATTGAATTGGTTGAGATATATGTCATAACTTCAAGGACAGCACAAGACAAATTTAGGCAGCACATCAACTCTTTTGTTCTCAAACTAAAGATATCTTTTGTGCATCAAATGACGTATTTATGAGTAATTGAGCATACTATGGTAACTTGGCTGCTCCTTTTTCCAGATGGAGTTGATGGTACGTGACATGTGTGCTGTTTTTGGAGGTGTATCCTGTTCTTCAACCATACATTATGTGATGGAACAATGTGGAAAATGACCTTAGATTACATTTATCTGGTGACTATTAATTGTGTACATGTTTCTGGTGATTTCAACCCATTGTTTGAAAAACAGTGGCATGATCTTTGGAAAACAGCTTTCTAGTGGATTAAATTTATTGGCAATATTTAGGATCCCACATATGCAAGGGATGCGGTATGAGGATTGTCGGTTGTTTTTGCTAGAATGCTATTACCTGCATCTTAAATATTTCTCTACTTTAATAGGGTGCTTTCTCCACATTGGTTTCTTATTCTGATATTTGGGGTTTTTTAGAGCTTGGTCTTTGGGTTCCAAGATGACTTGTTGGACGATTTCACGATTGGAGAAGCAAGGCCTTCTAGGATTTGACATATTACAAGAGTTTGACAATTAATGAATACTGCTTGGATATCTGCAGCGAAACTGGCTTCTATTAGTCCTTAGCTGTGAGGGGAGGTCATTTCTGAGATGTAAGAAACAACTATTTTGTTTAATAATGACAGTATATCTTCAGTGGGCTAAAGTGATTACTGCATTATTTCTAGCAGTAACCTTTTTTAGGCTGTCTCATTTTCAGCTGGTTTAAAATACATATATAAAGAATAACTCTTATATATATATACATATATTGGAATTTACTTTAAGATGATTTTGTTAAGGAAATGCATTTCTACCATCTCTGTGTTGCAAATTTGCTTAGATGCCTTCTGTAGTGGCACCTCACTATTTGACCATGCACCTGGTAACTTCATAAAGGACACTATCGCAATTTAGATTGTTAACCATTTTCGGTAATTGCTAGATAGAATTTATGACTCAATTATTATTTACCAAATTTATTTTCGTTATTTTAAAATTAAAATTGATCAGATCAAGGTTCCGTTTTCTGAATTCCTCCTTTTAAAATTTTACATTGAATAGAAAAATATGTCTTGAATAATCTTATAAATTACGCATTTCAATATATTATTTTTTAAAAAATTTATAAATGTGTACGCTAAATAGACTATCTTTTAAGGCGAGAGAAGAGAGAGTCTTAAAAAGTTCTATAAAAACGTAAACTGCCGTACATGCCTTTTAAAGAAACATAGGGACAGAGCTCTGCTTTTGAAAAAAAGGGGTAACGGCGACAGAGCTCTCCATTTGAAGCAATGTCATCAATTTAGGAAACTTGTTCCCATAGCCTATCACATGTTTGCTGCAATTCTTTTGGTCGCTTGATCATTTTGACAGGAGATATTCACTATTTTTCTAAAAAAAAAATATTAAGAAATTTGATTATTTAGAAAAATAATATCACTCTAACAGCCAACAACATCATGCTAATGATCCCCAACAAACATCTTTCCCTTTTTAAGGCCAATACCTTTACTTTATATATTATAATACAATACACGTTCTTGATTATATCTTATTTAGATATTTACGTCCAATTTTTATGGAATAATTGATGTAAAATGTTACCATTTTATTTACATTTTTAATTCAAGAAATCTAAAAAAGTAACAAAAATCTAACGTCAATTGCATTTTTATTTTGAATATTTTGTATATGAATCTTATTAGATAAATATAGAATTAATAGGTAAAATAAAGACAACATAAAAGTTAAATTATTAATTATATATACAAGAAATCAGTGATCATAATTATTTACTATAATTAATAATTCAAATCTCATATTGTCCCCTTTAGGTTACCATTTTGGTAGGTTTCAATGGTGACGTTAACGGAGGATTGAGGGACAAGCAATTCCGCGAAAAGGTGCTGTAACGTGGTGTTGAAAGTTGAAACTGAACACCAATAAAAAGGCTCTTAAACATAATATTGTCCTACCATAGCATTCACCTTTGAAAAAAAAAAAAAAAAGAGTAAAACGGAAAAGACTCCGTCAGAGGGACGGCCCGAGGTCTTGATGAAGAGAAATGGAGAAAGCTCGAAGGATAGAGACAGAGAAGCTAAAAGATAGCTAGATACGATAGGATTAGGATTACATCATTTCTTAGTATTTTACCATAATGTTTTACCTGCATTGCATTTGACTTAAAAAAACAAAGAAAGAAGTTAGCAAAAAAAATAAATAAATAACAAAAAAAGATAAATTAAATATCCCCGGAAGAGCCGGGGCATAAGACTGGTAGAGAAGCCTCAATAATGTTAGCTAAAACAGGTACTTTTGAGAAGAAATGGTTAGATTTTAGAGACAGCCACTAATACACCTAACATCAAAAAGGAAAAAGAAAAAACAAAATTGAGAGAGAGCAAACAGGTGGTCCTTTTTTTTTTTTTTTTTTTTTTTTTGGGGTTGTCTCTCTTTTCTGTTTTCTTGTTCTTCCAGCCAATCTCTAGGGATATGGCTGGAATTTCCTTTTGCATAAAAAGCAAAGAGAGGTTAGCAGAGGGCACAGAAAGAGAAAAAAGATAAGAGATTGTGGAGCTTTTTCCAAACCAGAGAACATGGTTTTGGAGGCAATTTAAGAAAGGAGAAAAAAAGATGCTAATCTAGCAACCCCCACCTGGGCATTTTGTTTGGAGGAGAAAAATATTAGCCATAGCCATAGCCATCTCATTATATCTTCTTTTTTCTGTTTTTCTTGAGGGAGATAATTGAGAATGGCTTGGTACAAGAAGAAAGAGGTACTTGAAGATTTTGCAATTATTGGGGGCTTGATAGGTGTGCAATTTGTGTATGCAGTCAACTCTGTGCTATTGAGTTATCTCATGTCTCTTGGCCTGTCTCCATTAACCATTGTTATCCTCTCTACTTTTGCCACCTTCCTCATCATCTCTCCTGTTGCTGTTTATTTTGAAAGGTCTCTCTCTCTCTCTCTCTCTCTCTCTCTCTCTCTCTCTCTCTCTCTCTCCTGGGTGGTGGTTTTTGATTGTTGAATGTTATGGTGTCATTGCAGGAGCAGATGGCCCAAGCAAATCACTTTGAAGTTGGCGATTCAGCTTGTTTTGATCTCTTTTGCAGGGTAAGGACAGTTTCACTTGAATACCTTAATATTTTGAACCCATATATTATTTCAATCAGACTTTTCTTAACATATTAATCCTAAAACAACATCAAATTGGCAAATTTGTGAAAATTTTAGTCTAAAGAAAACGGCGATCACATTGATTAGACTAAAATTAGTTAGACTTATTAAACGGATGCGTAGTGGTGCTCTATTGATTATTGGTTGTGTACTCAGTAAGCAACCCCCTGATTTCTGCATCCGATGAAGTTGTTGCTGTGAAAAAATGTCACGCAATTTTTAGTGTATTCGGAAAAGTGAAAAAGGAATATTTACACAGACGGGTCAATTTGATGCATCACAAACTCGAGTTTATGTATTGATATTGGTTGGCCCTTTGGAACGCGTGCTGAGTTAAGGGAGTTGCTGATTTATGCGATAATTGCAGAGAACTTTGTTATTTTTATCGTGCATTAGAGTGAAAAAGAAATGATGGCTAAAAGCCATGGAAGAAGTTTGGCTTTTCAATTTGTCAGTCCACTTTTTTAAAGGGTTTGAGTAGCGTCCACTGGAACCATGGCGTGGAAGGGTGGACAAGTCACTGTCAACTTTGTTTTTATTTAAACTGGAGTTTATTTGAGGACCCCTCTATTAAATTCTCGTGTCTCGCACAATTACAATTCCAATTCAGTGGTGCCTGACAGCTCCCACTCTTAAATGTGGCAAGTCTAATTCACCAACTGTCCAAGAGTAATTTGGTATGTGTGAAGAGAGAAAGTTGGATTTGAGTCTCCATCATTTATTTTTCTCTTTTCTTTATGCTTTTTTTTTATAATTTTTTTATGTATGTGTGACCCTGCATTCAGACCAAAAAGAAAAAAGAAAGAAAGAAAGAAAAGGGTGTCAAGATTATGGCTATTGATTTTAATTGAAGAACAAAACTTGGGGTTAATCTGTGTGAAAAACTAAATCATGTTGACAGTAATTTGTGGGGGAACTCATTACAGGTAGCATAGTTATGATTCCAAATACTTAGTGGGCCAAGACTTAATAAAAATTCTTAAAATTAAGGCTCTTTGTTTTTCTCCCATTTTACTAGATCTTTTATGGGGTTATGCTCCAATTATATGTTTTACATGCAAAAATGTGCACATTTTCTTTTGATTCTAAATTGTGTGAATTAAACAAGATGTGATGATGACCTTGGCACATAGACCAAGTTATGAACAAATATTTCCAGGAAAATATGAAAAACATACTAATCATGTATAAAAAGGATGCGCAAATGCATTGACCGGTCATTTAGCTAAACAATCCATTCTCATAATTTATAGTGAAGCACAAAATCGAGTGTATACACATCTGCAGGCAGTAAGATACAAAGTCGGTATCCAAGCCTGAGATTAAAGGTGACATATAGGTGGGTCGGATTGTTTTGGTTCTTGAGTCAATCAGGTTTCAGATATATATATATATATACTGTCTCTTATACACATCTAGATGTGTATAAGAGACAGATATATATTAGATTATAAGTTTTTCAAGTTTTGGGTTCTGAGTTATAAGATTTTTTTAATCATTTCAAGTTCTAAGTTTTTTCTCGTCGTGGTTATTTGTTTACCTTGTGGTGGCTTCTGTTCCTGTCTCTTATACACATCTAGATGTGTATAAGAGACAGGCCTAACCTTGCTCCAGGGCTGATATTTCTTATTGCTTGGACATTAAGGTCTGTCTCTTATACACATCTAGATGTGTATAAGAGACAGCTATTGATTATTGGTTGTGTACTCAGTAAGCAACCCCCTGATTTCTGCATCCGATGAAGTTGTTGCTGTGAAAAAATGTCACGCAATTTTTAGTGTATTCGGAAAAGTGAAAAAGGAATATTTACACAGACGGGTCAATTTGATGCATCACAAACTCGAGTTTATGTATTGATATTTGTTGGCCCTTTGGAACGCGTGCCTGTCTCTTATACACATCTAGATGTGTATAAGAGACAGTATATATATATATTAGATTATAAGTTTTTCAAGTTTTGGGTTCTGAGTTATAAGATTTTTTAAATCATTTCAAGTTCTAAGTTTTTTCTAGTTGTGGTTATTTGTTTACCTTGTGGTGGCTTCTGTTCCAACTTTGTGGCTTTTCCATTTTCCCCTTCAGGGTAACTCTGTTTCAATCTTTATTTCTGAAAGGGATTGAGCTCACTTCCCCGGCACTGGCAACAGCAATGCCTAACCTTGCTCCAGGGCTGATATTTCTTATTGCTTGGACATTAAGGTACGTCGAACCTCCAGAGTAACATTAATTGATATCATGGTCTTATAGTACAGTGTTCTGTGTTGTAAATGCTGCTACATATTCTGACCCTGTTTGAGTACTCGTATGCAGGTTGGAGAAAGTCAACTTAGGTTGCATATACAGCAAAGTGAAGATAGTAGGCACGTTGTTATGCGTTGTGGGTGCCCTCACAATGAGCTTAATGCACAGCACTACATCAGCCCAAGAGGCCTCCTCCTTGCGGGTTACCGGACCGAATGCAGTCTTTGATAAAGACAAAATTATTGGTTGCTTATATCTCCTTGCAGCTGTCTTTTTTCTATCAGGCAACGTTGTGTTGCAGGTAATTTTGTGGCACAATTGAAAAGATTATTGAAAAATTTGCTTCGTTTTCTTATTTTTAACTGATGGCTGAAATCTACGTGTGTTACAGGCTACAACTTTGGGTGATTTTCCTGCACCAATATCCTTGTGTGCAATAACATCCTTAATAGGCGTGATTATCACCGCAATAGTGCAAATGATCCAAGATCGCAGCTTTGAAGTTGATTGGCCTCTAGTGCGTGTTGGCGACCTCGTTGTCTATTCGTTACTGGTAATTTCAATTCTTGCCCTTTACCATAGAGCACTTATGGACCATACAGGAGCTACTGAAGTTTACCGCTGCTGATGAAACTTGAATTGACCAGGGAGGTGCTGTGGGTGGAGCATGTGTAAGTTTCAATGGATGGGCACTGAAGAAGAGAGGTCCAGTACTTGTGTCCATGTTTAGCCCCATTGGCACGGTTGTCTCTGTCGTCCTCTCAGTGATTACACTAGGAGATTCATTTGAGATAGGAAGGTATAAACTCTCATGAGACCAACTAAATGCGCATATCAATTTGGCAATATTTTTGTTCCAACATCTTAGAATAATTATCCTGCTCTTGCCATTGCAGTCTAGCTGGTATGTTCATCATGTTTACTGGTCTCTACTTCGTCCTATGGGCTAAAGGTAAAGAAGGTTACGCCCATGATGACACCGGAGGAAGTGAGTTCGACACGAAGAAGCCTCTCCTAAGTTAGTAGTGTAGTCATATTCATGTAAATTAATGGTAACTCTATTCCATGACTATTAAGCTTCTTATACCAGAAGGAAAAAAGAAAAAAAAAAAGGCCTAGTTGAAAAGGGCCTGAATTGTGATGTTCGGTTGTAAAATGACTCGTTTTCATTTCCCATGTAAATAAGATGCATTAACATGCATATCAGGATGGTTGAATGTAAATGGGATAACGGAGCAATATTCAAGTGTGCTCAAATGTAACTGTCTTCTGAAATTTCAGCTATTTCCAGAAGCATAGCACGATCATGCAAGTAAAATGCTGACTTCATTTCGGCAGCAAGGGTGGCTTAAGCTGGTTTCTGATACTGCGTTTGGACATCTCCAGCTACATCTTATGATTAACCAAACATACATGAATTGGCTGGTGGATGAAGCTGAACCCTCCCCCCCCCCCGCGGGCGGATATTAAGGAACTCCCTTGATACTAAGGAAGTAACAGAATGGCCGTCTGGTATAAAATTGATTAATGCTAACTAAATTACAAAACTTCTTACAAGTAGTCACCAAATCTTTACCACTTGTGTGTTCTTTTTTTTTCATTTTGTTTTTTTTCCCCTCTTTTCAGAAAAACAAAGTAAAAAAAGGTGTTTCCTGGCGCATGCAAGCTCTCGCGCTGTAGGGTTTAAAAAGAATCGTATGTATTTTTATGGTCAACATTGAATATCAATTCAGAGAAATATTTTGAGAAGTAATATCGGCTAACAACAAAAGAGATTTAACCCATACTTGCAATTTGGAATCTGGTTACTTGGTGAAAATGTCAAGAGCTGACATGCTGTTTTGCTCATGATGAATTGATTCCAGCCCAGCTAGATAGGCGATTTATTTGAGCTATTTGGTCCAATGGGTCGTCAATGTTTCGATCAAAAATTAATTCGTCACTTTTCTTGACCTATTTGGGCATTTCAATGGCCCAGGCAATGTGGGGCACAAAAGTTGACAAAGAACTGTTTACCATACACTTGGCTCCATGTAACCTTTGACCTTCGCCTGTACGTTTTTCTCGTAACAAAATAACTATTATAAGCACGTTTTTGTCTTTTTTTTTTACTCATCTATCAATTCTATTATTTTCTATAGTAACTGTTTTTTTTTCTTTTTGACAAAAAAAAAAAAGCTTAATATAAATTGTACAAACTAATGATATTCCGACAAACAAAGAGCTTGAGGTGTAATGTGACGCATGTGGCGTCAATTCAACCCTGGAAATTTTTTAAATTTATTAAAAAATTTATTAGATCGTAAATTATACAATAAATAAACTATTTATTCTCATAAATTTTATTTTTAACTCATTTTAAAATTAAGAATTTAAAACTTTTAATGACTAAAATATTTATCCGTCTCAAATCTCACCTTCACTTCGTATTCTTTGCTTGCATATTGCTTGCAAATGCAACTGAATGATGTGGTTCAGTCAGTTCCATGCCCTGTTAGCAGGTTTGTAATTTTGGCTTCCACTGCTTTTTCAGTCCAATCCCCCTGGTTTGGTGGTTGCCATCCTTGCATTTGCAATTGTGTCCCTAATTGCCATCTCCATGGAACCACTTTCATTATTGCTTTGGGCTTCCTTTCTTCTTGTAGGCATATCATTTGCATCAATTTTGTGCTATTGGGGTTGGGACCAACCACATTTTTTACGCACCCTTTTTTGTCTGTTTCTGTTTCTTTTTTTCCATATCTCTCTCTGACAATTGGTCGGGCAAAGTTGTCAAAGAAGGATGATAAAAACAACTTCCCACTTTTAAACATTTTTTTTTTTACTTACTTTAATCCCTTCCAATAGTAGAAGTCAACGTCACCGGAGATTAATATTTTAGTTGTAGATTTTATCATATTCATCGTATATTCTAATTTATTAACGGTATATTCTATCTTATTTATTTTGAATTTAAAAGAAAAATTGTGTGGCACTATCACGTCAGCCTCATCCCTTTTTTGCAATCCATATATGAGATTTGACTTAAAATTAAATTGCGTTTTACAAAATTTGGCCCTTAGTGGTCATCGCATCATAACTGATTTAGTCTATTAACATAGAATATGAACATAAAAAAAAAAAAAAAAAAAAAAAGGGCAGAATATTTCAAGGATCCAAGCAATTAGCCGATGACCTAATGTTGCCAGGACGTAATGAATTGATAGTGTAATGTCAGTGAGAGAATATTTCAAGGATCCAAGCCACTAAATGATAATAAAACTTCTAAGAAAATAATCAAATTTAATTTCATGGCTGCTGAGTTGAATGCAAGTGTTTGGTTTTCTTGATGATGAACGTTAAAAGGACACTCTCCTGGAGCCCATTTCCAGTCCTAGTAGAGATATGCTTTTAATGAAACTAGTGGAATGCATGGGCTTCTCCTGTTAATGGGCAGATCGATATGCCCTGGAATGTTTTTAGACACAGTTCACTTTGTGTTATTATGTTCTATAACTGTTGGATGCCCTTGGTTTAAAAAATGAAAAAAAAAATAAATAAAAGAAAAAAAATACATTTATCATCTTCTTCAATGATTATAAACGGACGAAATAAATTTACTTTTTTTTTAGTTTATTTATTATCCATTTATTAGATATCTCCCTCACTATTAAAACAGAGTTGCTTAGGGTGTATCTAGAAATTATAGTCCCCACAAATAAAAGCGTAAATTACAATTTCTCTAACTACCAGGTGACACTGGTCTGTTGTACATAAAACACAACACACGAAGAAGCATTGAGGAAAGCAGCTCAAAAACTCGGCAACAGGGAGGCATCTCCCACCTGCCGAATGGAATGGAAGCCACATGCCTCGTGTAATCCCAAATCAAGAATCCACTGTGGGTACCACGCACACAGTGTAGTAGTGGCATGGAAATGTGCTGTGTGACTGAGAATTGGCTCGTTCTGTGCTCGCGGTGGATTGGACGCTTTCAGAAGAATGTTTATACAGTATATCATTATAATTATTAATTATGTATTCAAATATTTTGTTAATATATAATTATAATTAATAATAAAATCATAAATATATGTATTTAACAGTTATAATAATACAATCTCGAACCTCATCTTGAAACAAAAAAAAAAAAAAAAAATTGATAGAATGAATGTAATGAAAATATTCTCTATTTGTTGGCCTTGGACGAGCTGGTTTAGTGAAGGCGAAGCTGGCTGCTGTGCAAAATGTTCACGGGCTTAATTACATAATTATTATCTAATGTGATGCCTATGTGCATTTTGCTCAGAACCCACAAAAATGCAAATGCATGCTTTGTTAGTAGATCAATCCTTTTTTAAAAAAAAAAATGCAGAAATTATGCCATTTTGAATACAAATTGTAGCCATAAAGTCCTAAGTCCAAGGGTTGACCCGGTTGACAATGGGCACATTTCTTTTATCATAATGATTCACGTTCAATTATAAGGTTAGACTATAAAAAGCAATTCTTATAAATATCTTTAAGGGTTGGAAATATGGACCCCTTACCATTGGAATAGAAAAGAAGCAATGCATTTAATTTGATTGGTAACATCACATTAGTGCCGTATGAAGAAAATAGAGAGAGAAAGAGAAGAGAAAGTCAACTTTTTAAGGACTTTGTGCCCGAACGCATTAGGGCATCCTCATTTCGCTCCCACCTAGCCTAAGCACTAGCTATGTGTTTCTTCTTGTTCTTGCTATCTTGTATATATTTTAGTGCATTAGATTTGATTTGCTATAGTTTAATTCTCTCAGAATATCACATCCATCTAAATTGGGAATAAAAATCTGGACTCCTTTTCTAGTCAAAATCTAACATATTAGTCCTAACTGCAGTACTGAGATTGGACTTACTTGCAAACATGGGCATAAACGGGAAGAAAAATCTTTTTTTTTTAAAAAAAAAAATTATTAGTAATTATACACAAGAGAATAGTTCTATGAATTATATATATATATATATATATATATATATATATATATATATATATTAAGATTAGAATTTCAAATTGTAAAAATAAATATATAAATTCTAAATTATTTAAAAAAAAAAATTGATAGGACGAGAAAGAAATGTTCTAAGTGATAAATAGTTATTCAAAATAATCAATTCAAGGAGATTGGCATGAGAAAGTTTACCTCTGGGCCCAGAGAGAATCCGCTTCATGTTTTCAAAAATTGAAGCCATGTTTCATGATCAATCAATTTAATCTTGGGAAAAAAAAAAAAAAGAATGATGGTGGTGGCAATTGAGGGTCACTATGCCCACCCATAATATATAATATGAAAATAAGCCTAACAAGAAAGAAAGAAAAGAAAAGAAAAAAAGAAAGAAAGAAAGAAAGAAAAAAAAAAATATATATATATATATATAAGGACTGGTCAAGTATATTGAATTTGCCTATTTGGCATATATGGACTACAGAAACTAAAAAGTGGCCAAAAAAGAAAAAGCTTATTAACGAAATGGACAAGGTTGGCATGTTACCTGTTCCCTCTTCCTCCATTCAGCCTCGCACATCTTGAAAATTTTATTTTTTTTCATATTCTAAAACTATCTATCCATTAACTTTTTTTTATCCAGAGTTGCAATTGTTTCAAAGTAAAATTATTCTACTTTGTCTTACTATAATAAATTCGAATTATAAAAATAATTTATAAAATAGGGGTATGACTATTTTCATTTAATTTGTTTTTAAAATTTATACTATAAAATTATATATATATTTGGGTTGTGGTGTGACGTTTGTTGGAGAAATGCCTGTCACCTACTCCTTTAAAGTTCGCAGTATCTCCACACTTCCTTAGAAAGAGAGAGCGACGGAGTTGAATAAAA
This sequence comes from Kandelia obovata, assembly GCA_021464305.1. Lineage (NCBI taxonomy): Eukaryota > Viridiplantae > Streptophyta > Magnoliopsida > Malpighiales > Rhizophoraceae > Kandelia > Kandelia obovata. The sequence goes on from JADCRA010000363.1 coordinate 2,082,263, forward strand.
GAGAAAAGCTTTGATCTTTGCTTGCTTTGCTTTTAATGGCGAAGTTCAAATGCCAACTCTGCAATCAAATCTTTGCCAATGGCAAAGCATTTGTTGTTCACATGAACGCCCACCATGCCAGCCCTTCACATCCTCCAAAGCCGCCGATTCGGAAACAGAAAATTGGCTTTGACGTTGCCGAGTCATCGTCGTCATCGCCTTCTTCTTCTTCTTCTGTGGAAGAAGAAGAAGAAGAAAACAACAAGCAAATCAATAACAGGGAAGTTGAGGAGAAAGCTTTTGTTTATGGGCTGCGGGAAAATCCCAAGAAGAGTGTCAAGATTGCAGATCCTGACTTCTCATTTGCTGTTGATGAGCGCAAAACTAACGAAAGCGAGAGCGAATTAAGAAACCCAACAGGGGTTCGATCTAAGCGGGCAAGAAAATTGAGTTTGGGGAACGATCGGGAGCATAAATTCGACATCGAGAAAGTAAAGCCAGAGAACAATCTTTGTTCGGTCAAGTCGCCGGCAGACGAGCAAGAACGGCGGATGTCGCTTCCCGGCGCTACTCCCGAAGTTTTAGAAGCAGGCGCAACACTAATGATGATGCGCAGGGATGTTTGGCGGAAAAAGAATGAAGAGCGAGGTCAAGAACAGAGTAAAGATAGGGAAAGATCAGTTGAGTCCAGCAAGAAAGGCGTGAAATTTCTATGCGAGAGATGTAGAAAACAGTTTCAATCTCCACGGGCATTGGCAGGACACAAGAAAAGCTGTTCTATGAAGGGCTTGGAAGCAAGAAACGCCGGAAAATGTAAAAAAGATGATGCTGACAAGAAAACTACGTTTGAGTGCCCCTACTGTCCCAGAGTATTTGGTTCTGGCCAAGCTCTTGGTGGACATAAGAGATCGCATCTTGTGAATTCTCCAAAAACTGATTCTTCTGCTGTCACCGAAAATTCTCCTAAACGTGGGACCAACGCGACCATAGACCTTAATTTGCCTGCTCCGACGGAGGATGATGAGCTTAATGTGTTCTCTGATGATTGATTCATGGACCCAAAGTCCAATATTGTGAGATCTCGAGAACTATTTTGTTTCATTCATTTGGCTCAAATGGGTTATATTTGTTGTAGCTAGAACCAAGTTAACACTGCTCTAACTTTTGTTGGAAATTCTGGTTCATTGGGCTGACCATACTTCAGTTCCATGAATTCTTCGCTAGTGGTTTTCTCTCACAGATAGTTCATCTCAGGTTACCGTGGGCATAGCAATGCTAATTTTGTATCAAAATTCCTTTTTTTTTTCTTTATTTGTTTTGTCATTTTGCCCGATTCATTTAATGCTAAAATTTGATTGCTGCAACCTTACACAACTTTCCTTTTGCTTGCTTGTTTGGTTAGTGATTCTTCACAAGTTCGTGGCAGTAAATTTAAAATGATGCTTCTTGCTCTTATGAATTGCAGCGAACCAAACTGTACCGATTAGAATGGTATAATTCGGTTCAATTTCATCTCTTATGTGCCCCATTTGGGTGTTGAAAAGAGCTTGCAGTTTGGTTGAATACACAAGGGGCTACTCGGTCGTGTGGACCCTGGAACCAAGTCCCTGCAAAGATCCAAAAAGCTTGCAGATTCTGTTAGCATGTCCTGCTCCATCTTCCAGCTGTTCCTGTGAAAAAGCCATTGATTCTGCTCTGCGCGTATCATTATAACTGCTACTTGATTTACAGTTTTCCTCCATGATAATTTTAGTTATTATTTCTCGTCGTGGGATTGTCCAGTTGGACGATTCTCTCTCATTGACTCTTCTTTTATTCTCTGATTTTGTTTATAATTTTGGCTTCCATTTCTATGACCAATGATTTAAGGATGGAGCAGAAACCTAGGAGTGTAAACCTGAAAAGACCATATCGGCCTTCATTGGCTGTAGAGCATATTTTACTTTTCTCCACTTCCTTCGTCTTGGGCATTTTAAGTGCTATTTGCCTTGAAGTTAACGAAAAATGGGGGTCCAAGGAGTTGCCACCCTTTTATATATATATATATATATATATATATATATTTTAAGAAAATAAAATTTACAATAACATCTTGTTTAACTTTTATTATAAAATTTTTTATTTTTTCAATATTATTAAATTAAAATAAATATTTCTTATGTTTAGATTCAGTATTTTATTATTAATAAGTTTAAAATTTAATATTATACTTGGACATAAATATCATATTTTTAAAGATAATTATGAAAAATTCTAACTCAAATTAATGTAAAAAATATATATTATATATATAATTATCAATTAAACTATTACTTTAAGTATCATGTTATTTTAAATTTTGGTTTAAATACTTTTAGTTGACATAATAATAACAATGCTTATAATAGCATTTAGTGTAATGAAATTTTAGTCAATTTGAGTTGCTCTCTCTTGTTTTATTAGAATTCAGGTCAAAATTGTAGGTTGAAAAGGTTTATCAACATACTGTACACACATATCTGTTGATATTTCTCCTTTTTCAGATCTTAAGAATCATGGTTTATATAGAACACCATGTTGGAAAACAATTGTATAGGCTGCATAATTTTGGATTGAATGTTTGGTTGGACCCGAGATGTTAAGGGACAAAATCAATCTTGCAAAATAGGCTGTCTTCTTCCCTAATTCTTCCGTTGAATCTTCAATACTATTTAATGCTAAGATTGGCCACATTATCATCACAAAATTCCTAATATGTCCAAATATTTTCTCCTTTGAAAAAGCCAAATTTACTGCACATTTTTTGCTCCTAAAATGCACCTTCATTCATACAGTTCCTGTACAACAGGAGGTACACAAGCAATACTAGCAAGCAAAAAAAAAAAAAAAAAGGGCCATTTTATTTGTTCATGATCTTTCCAATTTATAGTTGATGGGTTCTTTGAGAACATTCCACTTTTTTTTTTTTTTTTTTAAGTTCATGTGTAGCTAAAAATAATCGTTACTAAATGACAAATGCAGGTAGTACCACTTAATTTCAGATTTTTTTATCGAATAAGAAAGAATACAAAGAAAATGAACTAAAAAAAAAAATTTAATAACACAAAAAATAGAATATCCAAAATGGTCATTTTACTATTCTAACAACAATTGATATTAACTAAACACTATAATTACATTTTATTTATTAGCAAAAATAATCAGTAACATTAATTAGTAGTTAGTAACAATAACAAGAAGCAAACCAAACAAACACTTAGGCTAATAAGAAACAATATACCAAAAAAAAAAAAAAAACACATAATCGTAAGTGTGACCAAAATGAAAATATTTAAATGAATTTATTTCAAAGAACAAAAAGTTGAGAATGTTCATAATGAAGTGGGTATAACTTTGGTTGAAGGTAAATTGAAGAGGTGGCATTTGCGTTATTGCCTCTCTTTGGGATGCGTCCGTATCATTTTGCCTTTTGTGCACATTGGAACATACCCAACAGGAAATTTTGTTACCTTAGAACTTTTTTGACTTTCCAGCATTGGGCATCCTGAACTTGGTGATTGAACTCTACTGCTGTAAAGATATTGTCTAAAGATGTTCAGTTCAGATGTAAAGATGGTCCAGTAGAAAAAGGAAAAAAAAAAAGTGATCAAATTTAAGTAAATAGCAAAGGAAATTCAGAAAGAAAAAAAAAAAGAAGAAGAAGAAAAGAAAAGGTGACCCAAGTTGGCTTACAAATTTTTTATTACTGTTCTCCCAGTCCTGTCTACAACTCTTGGAAACGTATCACCATATGTGAAGAAATATCCATTTGGGAAAAGGGCAGAAGAGCCAATCAATTTAGCTTTGCAGGTGGGAAAAATTAAGAACAGAGTCAGAAGGGACTGGCAGTTCCCATGCTCAGAAATGGACCTGGGTGTCATTGTGTCTCATGCTACAAAAGAAGCATATTATATTTGCAAAAAGAAAAGAATAATAAAACAAAGGAGCAGAGCTCTGGAGAAAGCATTCTTAAACCCAAAAGTAAAAAGGTGCAAGCTTTTTTTGTCTGGCCTGCGATTGCACCGAATTTTAGTCATGCCCACGTTTGACTGTCATGTACATGCTGTAAGTACAATTTGTTGCCCAATAGTAATAGTTTCAGAGATGATTCAATCACACATGATTATATCTTTAAAAAAAAAAAAAAGGAATTTTTGTTTTTCTTAACAAAAATAATAAAACAGTATTGTGTTGTTAAAAAAAAAAAAAGAAGAGTAGTTAGCCTGGGTCCGTAATGGCAATTGAAACTTCGGAAATGATAACTGAAAAATAATATAAACAAATAAACTTCGGAAATGATGAAGAGACTGAGAAACCAGCCACCGAACTCTTGAGTGACGTTACTATGAAGTTAGAATAATGCTATCTGTGCATAAATTTTGCTAATCTCTCTCTCTGTCTGTTTTTTTTTTTTTTAAATACACAATAGCACAAAAACCAATAAAATATATAAATAGGTTGAATAAAAAATATAAACATTATCTTATTTGTACTTTTTTTATTTTTTATATTATATTTTATTTACTTATTAAACATATAAAATATTTAATTTTTTTTTTTAAAAAAAATTATTAAACCTCATGTCAAGATGAACTCAGTTATGCAGGGCTATATCAGGTCGCATCTATTATATATATATATATATATATATATATATATTAATTTTTTTATAAAAAATAATTAATAATAAAAATTATAAGTATTTAACAAATATTAGTAATAAGATATTATAAGTTTGTGTGTATATATATATATATATATGATAATTTTAATTTTTTTAAAGAAAATACGTTTCTTATTTGTTAGTAAATAAAGTTTTAAAATAAATTTGTTGAGATATCTCATGAAAATAATAAGAGAGTGGAGAATTTTTGGGTTTTGACCTAATTGTGCAGTACAGTATATTGTTGGACTTGTAGCTCTTTTTCCCCTTTTTTTTTTTTTTTTTTCTTCCTTTTCCTCTTCCTTACCAATGTCAGATCCAATACTTTGGTTTGAGGGGTTTTATAGGTTGCTTAAAATCTGATGGGTTCCCAGAGCTTTAGGGGTTTTTATGGTTGAAACCATAAGTTTTTACAAAGGTTTAGGTTTTAATGGGCTTTCTACGATTTCATTCGTGGGTTTTACCTTTATTTTTTATTTTAAATTTTTTAGGTTAAAAAATTGGGTAAAAAATTATGTTCTCCTTTAATATATTTAATATCAAAATCAAATATACTAAATATATTCTGTTATTTAGTAAATTTTGTTTAGAATTAATGTTTTAAATATTATTTTTTAATTTTTTTTTTCTGATTTACAATCCATTGGAAGTAAAAATTTTTAATTTAGTAAATTTGATTATATATATATATATATTTATATATTTATTTAAAATGCTAGAGTCTAATGAGTTTTTCACTCTGGTTCCATCATTTCTTTCTTCTTCTTCTTTTTTTTTTTTTTTGTCAAAATGGCAAAAGAACAATATATGGTCTCACTGTATTACAGCTTGAGTTCAATCCGGAGAAAAAAGATCTTACTTTTACTTAGGGTTATTAGAGGTTTTTCATTTATTTATCAAAATTCTGCTAATTAATAGGACATGCTTGATCTAATAATTTTTGTCTTTGCCAATATCCATAAGGTTTGGCGATAAAATTAACTAAATTCTTAATTTCAAATATATGGTACAAATTCTTGTCCCCATAAAAAAAAAAAAAAAAAGAAAGAAAAGATGGGCAAAATCTTAATTTGACATGGGATGTGTCATATTATTTTAAAAAAAAATAATAAATCAAAAAGGTCTCAATAGCTCTAGCAATATATTTATTTTCGGCCACTATATCTTTCACAAATTATATAAAATCAGATTGAGTTTTGCCAGGACGATGCTGGCACGGATCCTCCGGGTTTAATAATGTAAAATTGTGAAAACCACGCTCGTTGAAGGGTATAAAGGTAAAATGAAAGGATGGGAATGTGGGCAGGCAGCCCATAGGATGGCCCGATACGGCCCAATATAATCGGGCCCAATCACGGCCCGAAGCCTGGGACTTCCAACCCTCGGCCTAGGCTTGATACGGTCCGTTCTAGGTCTGGGTTAGACACCACAGGACCTTTTTTTTTTTTTTATTTAAATATTATTGAATATTTATATAACATTTAATTTTTTTTGTTTTTTAATTTAATTAAAAAAATTATATGGATAAAAATTTAAATATTAATTTATATAATCTAAATATAATTAAACTAGTAAAAAAAATAAACACAATACATTATCATTGATTGAAGATGAAAACAAAACTTATTCAAATAATTTTAATTGAATTTTAAATTTTATTAATAAAATGTTATATAAAAAATATATATTTAAAAAATTCAAAATTTTAACTTTTTTTTTTTACTTTCATGTGTGTGTGTGTATAGATATATATATATATATATATATTATTTATTTATTTAAAATTCTATTATTTTATAATTATACTATTTAAATACAATTTAATTATAATTAACAATTAAATACAAAACAACACAACTTAATAATACTTAAACATATACGACATGCTAAACTTATTATTCAAATTTTTAAGCATACAACAATACCATACAAAAAAAAAATAAAATAAATTGTACTTAATACAACACAAAATAACTGAATTTAAAAAAAAAAAACAAAAAAAGGACTGAACTTTAGCACGATATGTGGCACGATATGACTTAATTTAAATGTCTACTTACGCAGCACTTAATGAAAAGTAGGAGGCAGAGATTTGAACATGGAATCAAGTGACAGACTTTTTGGGTCAACCTCTTTGAAAGCAACCTTTTGGTCAGATTAGTACGTACTACTGGGGGCCTCAGCAGCACTTAAAAATTGTGTAGTTTTAAAAAGTAAAAATCAATATTATAAAAATGTAAATAAATATATACAAATAAATAATAATAATATTATTATTATTATTACTATTCTTCTTTGATTGTAATTAATTATTATAATTATATACCAATGTGCGGCTATTTGTATCTACTCGTGTGTTGTGCTGCTTAACCATTTTGTTTTTTTTTTTTTTTCTTTTAATAAATATAAATGTAGTAATGAAATTCAAACTAACACCAAACTCACCCACCAATATATTCTTTGTGTGTGGAGTTGCGTATATCATTTTCTTGCTTTCTATTTTATATTTTCTTAGAAAACCTTATCGTCACTCTCGTTGAAAAGTGTAAAATGTATCTTATTTTACCTTCTTTTTTTTTTTTTTTTTTTGGGTACATAACTTTAACTTCTTTACTTTTATGGTAGACAAAAATGAACTCAAACTTTTCGAGTATGAAGTTGAAGCCACTGTCGTGGTTCAATTAAAATTTTAAGCATTTATTATTTTTTAGTTTTTAAATTTTAAGTTATCAATAATGAGGGAAGGAGAACCCATTAGATTAGGTTGTTGGTTATTCCAAACACCTTCTCATCTCATATTTGACAAAGAGTTAGGTTAGGTGCTATCGCATTAAAATGACTCGTGCGTTATTCTTCCCTACCAACTGTTAACAACTAATAAATATGATAAGTTGGCATTTAAGTTCTCGACTACATGACTCTGTTTTGGTACATTGTTAGCTTCAAGAGATATTCCCAACATTCACTTTAGGCCCACCCAAGTTCTATGTGTATCTCAACTTGCTCTAGTGGGATTTCCAAAGATGAAGTAGTGGCCGATGAATGTGCAGGATAAAGTAAATTAACATCAAATCGTAAGTAGATGTAACTACATCTACCATTTGATGAAAAAACTCAAACTCGATCTTGGGTTTTGTTGTTGTCTGTTCCGAACTCTGATAAAAGAAGAGAGCTGCGATAGGCGTAAAACTCGCCGAATATTTACCTCATTTGATTGGAAAAGTTAAACTTTATGTAAGCACTTTATAATGGAAGTTGTAATTAGCTATGTTCAATGCATGATAGCATGTTGATGTGTCTCTATAGTTAGTACCACTGTCAATAGGTATATTTAGACTTTATTAAAGTTTTGAGTGAATTAATTTTTTAAGCCCCCTAGCTATAAGTTAATGATCATATTCAAGATCATCTATGGCAACAAAAATAATAGATGTGCACGTTTTAAACAATTCACCCCCCCCCCCAAAAAAAAATCATTCACAGCGACTTTGACCTTAGAGATAATATATATATATATATATGGATTTATGAGATTTTTTTTTATAATTTTGTTTGTAATTATGTATTTTTAAATAAAATATTAATATATTTTAAAAAGAGCCAAGATTCATTATATATATATATATATATATATATATATACGTACAAATTTATAATTTAAAATAAGAATATTTATTAATATTCAAAATAAGTTTCAGATTATAATTTTTAATAAATAAAAAAAATTTAAAAATAAAAATAGAAAGAAATACTTCAAAACTTTCTTTCCCAAATACCCAAAACATATAGAACCCTAATTTCCAAAATTTGTGCTCTCCCTTTTGCAAACAACTGGTTGCTGCATCTATCAATTGGTCAGGCATGATGTATTTTGATGGCAATTCATGCACATACATCTTCTCGTTCTTTTGTACAGGATCTTGTATGGCCTGTGCATACAAGAAGTTAAAAGACTTATTAGAAAAATAAAAAAGAACCCAATTACAAAAAAATCTATAAAAATTTAAGATTAATTTTTTTATTTATCCCACGTTTTCCAACTAAAGAAGTTAAAAGATTGTTGTCCCCAAGACAACAGATTTGGCATAGAGTATGGGGACAAATACAGACATAACACAAAAAAAAAAAAAAAAAAAAGAAGCCCAATTTAAGATTATTTTTTTTAATTATTTATTTCCATGTTGAATGGTAACACATTAGATTTAGAAAATGGCATCCCAACAAGGTAATAAGTAAAAAAAAAAATAAAAAAAAAAAGTGGATCCATAGTAATGGTCTCACTTGACAAGATTGTTTGCATAATTGATTTTATTGCATAGCATTTGCCATGACAGAATGGAAAGAATCATTTTTTTTTTTTTTAATTTTTCTTTGAGTAAATCTATAAATGTAATCCCAAAAGGCTACCAGATCTAATGCCTTTACCTTTTTGGCTGCATAGATAGACAGATCTGATATTATTATACTAAGAAGTATAACAACATGACAAATATTAGATACGCTTTGCGGTGTGGTTGGCGATAGCAAATTTCTTATAACTTACTTATTTATTTATTTATTTTTTACAGATAACTCCTAAAAATAACCGATTCAAAAAAAAAAAGGTTAAAATTATTTTTTAAACTAAAATAATTATTGATAAATAATATCAAATTAAAATATTTTTAATTAAAAAATATCTCTAGTAATAAAATAAACACATAATGTACCAAATAGTTATTTTATTATTTAAATAATAATAATAATAATATCAAATTAATTAAATATTATAATTTTATTTTATTTATTAATAATAATAAATAATAAAAGAAATAATTAATATCAACAATCAACAAAGATACCATAACCATAACAATTCTCTAATAAGATCAAATACCAACAAAATTAAAAAATAAAATAATAGAAAAAGGTCAAAAAAAAAAAGAAAATGAAAAACGAGGGAAATATATAAATAAAATTGACAAACAAAGCTTCCTTTGTTCGGTGGCTGGTGCGAAAACGAGCTCTTTCTCTTTCTCTCTCTCTCTCTCTCTCTCTCTCTCTCTGTAATTTGCAAACCGGTTCTTCTGCTTCTTGTTTCTGTAAGTTAATTTTTTTTTTTCAAAAATTTTCTTCTGTTGAAATTTTAATCATTAAATCCCAATGCGTTAAATTGAAGCCAAATTGTAAGTACTCTCTCTATGTTTTTTTTTTTTTTTAAAATCCAGTGTTTTGTTCCAATCTCGATCTTTTATTCTAGTTCCATAGTTACACGGAGGGATCTTCGTAAAACCCTAGATCTCGCTCTTCATTTCGTTCTTAGATGCTTGATTTAGGGTTTTAGTATTTGGATCTCGAGGTTTTGGCACAATTTACAGCTCGAATTTCGAGGCTCTTTGGGGTGGGGGGTGTTGTGGAATTTTGTGTAGATCGTTAGGGTTATGGCTTCCAATCCTCCATTAAGTGTGATGGAGGATCAGTCGGACGAGGATTTCTTTGATAAATTAGTGGACGATGATTTTGGGCCACCCTCCCAGTCGGACTCGGTGGGCCATAAGCTCACGGAAGGCAGTGATTCTGATGAGGCCAAGGCGTTTGCTAATCTGAGTATTGAGGATGCAAGCGGCCACAGTGGATTCCACGGGAAAGATGAAAAGGATTTGGTGGATGACAGTGCAGGAGTAGTTGGTGCACACACCGAAGTTGTATCGGATTTGAATGTGGGATCTACGAAATCGGGTGTCAAGGAGGTTGGATGGAGTTCGTTTTATGCTGATTCGATATCAAATGGGGATCATGGGTTTGGCTCTTACTCGGATTTTTTTAATGATCTTGGAGATGGTTCTGCTGCTTTTCCTGGAAATGTTGGTGACAATGGTAATGTAGAGGATAGGGCTGTCAGTGGATTGGATAATTCAGTTAGTTATGAGCAACATCAAGATGGTACTCCAGTTTATGGAGGATCTACTGAAGGGATTGCAAATGGGCAGGATATGTATACTAGTCAGTATTGGGAGAGTATGTATCCTGGGTGGAAGTATGATGTGAATACTGGGCATTGGTATCAAGTGGATGGCTATGATGCTACAGCAAGCATGCAAGGGAATTTTGATGCCATCGCGGGCGGTGAAGGGGCAGCAGTTTCCAATTGTAAAACAGAAGTAAGTTATTTACAAGAGTCTTCACAGTCCGTAGCAGGAACTATGGCTGAGTCCAGCACTACTGAGAGCATGTTTAGCTGGAATCAGTTTTCAGAAGGGGCTAACAATGGCTACCCAGCACACATGGTTTTTGACCCACAGTATCCTGGTTGGTATTATGACACCATTGTGCAGGAATGGCACTCACTTGAAAGCTACACTCCATCCATGGAATCAAAAACAGTTCAGGCTCATGATCAGCAGATTCAAAAGGGATCTGCTGTTGGTTCATATTCTGAAAATGGCAGTAGTATGTATGGTGAATACAACCAAGCTGACCAGTTTGGGTCAGAGGGCAACAACATTAAAGGCCAACATGGCAACTGGAGTGAGTTGTATGGTAGCTATGATCAGCAGTGTTTGAACATGCAGCCGCCTGGGATGATTTCAAATTCCAGTATTGTTTCAGATTTTGGTGGAAGCCAGCAATCCTTGAATTCCCATGGTCCAGATGTTTCCTTGAACAACCATGTGGATCAGCATAAATCCATTAATTCTTTTCAAGCAGTTCCATCATATGAAAAAGTGAGTCAGGGTCAATTTATTGCTAATGGGCTTGTTGGTGCACAAAGTTTTGTACCCAGTGGCAACTTTAATCCAGGAAATTTGAATCAGAATGGGCACACGGACTTTTCTAGCAATTTCTATAGCAGCCAGAAATCAGTAAGCCTTACCCAACAACCATTTCAGAGCAACCAGCCATTTTCTTATTCCCCTGACGTGGGAAGATTGTCTGCTGGACGTCCACCACATACCTTGGTTACATTTGGATTTGGTGGAAAACTCATAGTAGTGAAAGATAGTAATCCTCGAGGAAATCCATCATTTGGAAGTCAGGTGATGCCCCAATTGTAATTCCAGTGGAGTTCATTGTCTTGTATTTTCTTATATTTTTCATATTGACAGCAGGCCAGTCATTTGTTTTTTGTTTCAATTTTGAAATGTGAAGGAACCTGTTGGTGGCACAATTTCTGTCCTTAATTTGATGGAGATTGTTGTGGGAAACACCTATAATGCATCAAACATTGTGGGAGGTGCTTGCAATTATTTTCATGCTCTCAGCCAGCAATCCTTTCCAGGTCCCTTGGTGGGTGGGAATGTTGGAAGTAAAGAGTTGAATAAATGGATCGATGAGAGGATTGCTAATTGTGAACCACCAGACTTGGATCATAGGAAAGGTGAAGTATTAAGGTTACTCCTCTCCTTGCTTAAAATAGCCTGTCAGCATTATGGAAAACTTCGGTCCCCTTTTGGCACTGATGCTTCTCTGAGGGTAAAGCCCTTCTTCCTTCTTCAATCATTGATATTCTAATTTGCAGCATTTGCATCTGTTGGCTTTTTAACGTCCATTTACATAAGCCATCTTATAGCACTAAAAGATTTGTCATGTTCTCCTTTTTGGCATTTTTGTTGCATATCATAAATGACTCATTTTTGGGAATGCGGAATGCCTGTTAACTAGGTAAGTAGCCTACCACCATCTGTTGGTTTGGAATGAAGCATTGCTTATTGCTGTGATTGCTCATTGTTGAGAAGGATTACTTGTTACCGGACACCCTTTGGAAGCATAGGGAAAATGTGTGCATTATGCCTCTTATTTCAACTGAAACTTTTATCACATAGACACAATTTAGCTCTTTTCCTTTAGATCCCCTCTTCTGTCTATCTAGTGTGATGTTGAACAAAGCTTTGGAGCCAGTCAACTTTCACAAGAATGAAGCTTGGACATTCCCATTTTGATAATTTAGTTATATTGAAAGATTGGCCCAGAAAGGGATTAGTTTTAATTTTGAAACAGTGGCAGTTCAAGAACTCTCATGTAAACTCAGTTTTAGAGGTACGTCTGGCAGGGTGCATGGACTGTTAATGTAATCTACTTTTATAAAGGATGTAATGCATGTGGATATGGTTGTGGTGGTGTTTTTGGATTTGGTTCCCCCACCTCCAAAATGTTGTGCCTTTTGCATCAAGAATTTTAGATTTACTTTCTCTGTTTGGTTATGCACCTTTGAGTTCAGATCCCTTTCCCTTCTCCGTCTCAAGTATTATTTTAAAGTGGTTTTGAGGTAAACTGTTTGATTTCTGAAGTATTTTTCTGTTTATGTTTTCATAGGAGAGCGATGCTCCAGAATCAGCAGTTGCAAAACTTTTTGCATCTGCTAAGAGGAATGGCACACAATTCAATGAGTATGGTGTTCTCAACCAATGCTTGCAGAGTTTGCCATCTGAAGGACAAGTTCAGGTATCCATATATGTCTGCAATCGTTTACTGATGTATAAGACTGCAACCATTTTCTAAATGATTTTGATGTATGTTCTAGGGAACCGCTTCCGAGGTCCAGAGCCTCCTGGTTTCTGGTAGGAAAAAAGAGGCTCTACGATGTGCACAAGAAGGCCAGTTATGGGGGCCTGCTCTCATCCTTGCCTCACAGCTTGGTGATCAGGTCTTTGTCCATTTTACTCTGTTATCTTTTTCTTAGATTGTTTCATACTTTGATTTTTTTGTGTGTGTTTTTTTCTTGAGAAAGACTACAAGTTGCTAACTCTCTCTTTGCACCTCGTGGGGGGCAATGTGATGGTCTTGCATAAAAGCAGTTCTATGTTGGTACTGTCAAGCAAATGGCAATTCGACAGCTGGTAGCAGGATCACCTTTGCGAACATTATGCCTTCTAATTGCAGGACAGCCAGCAGATGTATTTGCTGCAGCCACTACTGCTGTCAGTGGCTTTCCTGGTGCTGTGAATGTGTCTCCACAGCCTTTGCAGGTGATGTTTGATGCATATAGTTTTCGTTTGTTACATTATATTTCTGGACAAAGTATTAATATTCATCTCATATTTTGGTTCTTTTGAGAAATTGTAATTGTATACAGAATTTGGAAAAGAATAAGAAAAAATAACTCAACAGTAATCCACCCACAAAAGATAAAACAATGGAATCTGCCTGCAAAAGATAAAGCAATGGAAATTAACACTCAGTAAAATCCAACAGTCAATTGTCAATATCAATAGTCATAACAAGCCTGTCTATTGGAATGACTTAAACCCAACTTATAGAAATAGCTAAAAGGACTAAAAAGGGAATGGTTAAAAGCTATACATGAGAATATCTAAATGGGATGATATCATAATTATCACTGCCACAATTGTCTTAAATATTTCTTGTGATATCTCTTATTATTATTATTATCATGATCTGCATCACATTCTGTGTCAAGCATGGCCTTTTCTTAGAAGAACAAGGCTGAATGGCAGGGGATTATCTATGAGCCATCTTGATGATATTCCTGGCGTGCTCTGCATGATTTCTATGTAATAGCTACATATTTTCTTTCATGTTAGAAAAATGGTTTCCTTCTTCTCATTCTTTTGCTCAGGATCTTGTGTCATGCTACCACCAACAGTTTCATTCAGAGTCTTTTTTTGCCTGTAAATTTCTTTTTTTTTTCAAAAAACAATATTTTTCATTTTTGAACAACAATATATTTCATTTTTACTTTTGCATCCAAGAATGAAGAGGGAAAAAATTCAGTTTACTGATGCATTGGCCTATTTGTCACCATTTGGTTGTGATAGCTTGGGACAAATGGCATGCTTGATGAGTGGGAGGAAAATTTGGCTGTAATAACTGCAAACAGAACAAAAGATGATGAGCTTGTTATAATACATCTTGGGGATTGCTTATGGAAGGATAGAAGTGAGGTACCCTATCTTTCTGTCTCATTTATTACCCACCTTATATTGAAGTTTTTGTTCCTGAAACTCACTTAAGAATAACCTGTCAGATTATTGCTGCACACATCTGCTATTTAGTCGCGGAAGCAAACTTTGAGTCATATTCAGATAGTGCAAGATTATGCCTTATTGGAGCAGATCACTTAAAGCATCCCCGGACATTTATCAGTCCAGAAGCTATTCAGGTTCTCACCAATCAGATTTGATTGTTTTGTCAGTGTTGCTTCTAATTTGAATTTGTGGTTGAAACGCTTGTAATGGCAAAATCCTTGAATTTTCTTATGGTTGTAAACTTCAGCCTCTTTGCATCCCTTTTCTCCCTTGCTCTCCCTCTATAACAAAACATTCCTTAATTTAGAAATAATTGGTAGATGCTTTTTTTAAATTATATATTAAAAAAATCTTATGGAACTCACTGAATGGGTGCATGGACAGAGAACGGAGTTGTATGAATACTCGAGGGTGCTTGGAAACTCCCAGTTTATCCTTCTCCCTTTTCAGCCATATAAGTTCATATATGCATGTATGCTGGCTGAAGTGGGCAAAGTTTCCGATTCATTGAAGTAAGTGGGCAGAATAATTATTCAATTTATCATGCAAATTTTTCTTTCTCACCCTGGTGAGTCGATTCAGGTACTGTCAGGCCTTATTAAAATCTCTGAAAACTGGTCGAGCTCCTGAGGTAGAAACATGGAAACAGTTAGTAGTATCCCTTGAGGAGAGGATCAGGGGCCATCAACAGGTATTTCTCTATCATGTAGTGAGTATTTTTGTTAATGTCTTTATTTTTTGCTCACTACAGGTACTCTATTTTCAGGGTGGATATGCTGCTAATTTGGCTCCAGCGAAGTTGGTAGGCAAGTTGCTCACTTTTTTTGATAGTACTGCACACCGTGTTGTTGGGGGTCTGCCACCACCTGGACCATCAGCGTCACATGGAAGTATGCAAGGCAATGAACATTATGAGCAGCCCATTGCTCCTCGAGTATCTGCTAGTCAGTCAACAATGACAATGTCATCATTAACATCTGCTTCGATGGAACCAATAAGTGAATGGGCAGCTGATGGGAACAGAATGACAATGCAAAATAGAAGTGTTTCAGAGCCAGACTTTGGTAGAAGCCCAAGCCAGGTTTGTAAATATCTCCAAATTGATAATTGGATATCTATAAGATAACTTCGTGGTTCTTTTCCATTGTCCTGCACCAAATTTGTGGGGCCTTGCTGACTTGTGGTAGAATCAGGTTGATTCATCAAAGGATGGAACATCATCCAGTGCACAGGGCAAGACATCAGGTTCAGCGAGGGGATCTCGCCTTGGCCGGTTTAGTCTTGGCTCACAGCTTTTGCAAAGGACTGTGGGGCTAGTATTAAGGCCCCGTTCTGACCGACAGGTGGATTTATTTCTTCTCATTTGTTTTTCGTTGCACTTTCTTCAAACAGATCCTGTTCATACTTTATTAACCTGTCAATTAATTATATTTTGGCTTGTGACTGAAGGCAAAACTAGGTGAAACAAATAAATTTTATTATGATGAAAAACTTAAGAGATGGGTAGAGGAAGGTGTTGAACCCCCAGCTGAAGAAGCTGCCTTGCCACCCCCTCCTACAACTTCAGCCTTCCAGAATGGAATGTCTGACTACAACTTGAAATCTGCATTGAAAAGTGATTCCTTTCCCACTAATGGGAGTCCAACAATTCAGAGTCCAGCTCCACTGGAACAATCTTCAGGAACTCCACCTATTCCAGCCAGTTCAAATCAATTCTCAGCACGTGGGCGGATGGGTGTACGAGCAAGGTAATTGAAGAGTCTTCTCACTTTTCTGTGTTGCCTTGAATGGTATGAAATAAGCTTATAATATGTACCAAACTACATATGTTAAAAAAATTGATTGGGAGAGGGCAAAGGTTATTTGGTGAGCACCTTTGGACCTTTTTGTTACATACCTTTGCACACTTTTCAAATGCTCTGGATGTGAACATGTTCCATAAGTTTCAATAATTCATCAGAACATACAGTTTCTTCTGCGAGTTACAATCTCTTGGGATTAAGTTTTTCAGCTTTCCTTTTCTATGACCAATGACATATCTTTGCCTCTAAATAGAGTGGACCTGATTTAACATAACTGTGTACCTGTCCACTTTTGTGGCTGTGCCCACATTTGATGCATTTATCGATATAAAAAAGTTACCAAACTACTGGCTTGTTTCTTTCACAAGATTGAATTGCAGGGGGATTGCACATTGTTATTATAGATAGCCTGTTGTTATAGATATAAAGAAGTTAATTCACTTTATGAGGTTATGGACCTGGTTTGATTATTCTGGAACCTCAGAGAGTCTTCATTATTTATCTTGCGACCCAGTGAAGCATTGAGTCAAAGACTGGTAATAATAATATCTTGTGTGGAATAATTATAGCACTTTTTCAGTTTCAGGACAAATCACTTTACCCTGTTTGTGAATCAGCAAAATGAATAATGCAATCTAATTGTTGATAGCACAAACTTTGTGGTTGTTTGACAGGTATGTTGACACATTCAACAAGGGTCGAGGGAGCTCAGCAAGCTTATTCCAGTCATCGACTGTTCCATCTGCCAAACCTCCGGTTGCAGCCAATCAAAAGTTTTTTGTTCCTGCACCTGTACCATTGGGTGAAAGCTTAATGGAAACCTTGTCAGAAAATGTTAGAGAACCTGGAACAACTGAAAATCTTTCAACATCAGCTTCAAATGAGTCTCTTCATGCTCCAACACCTTCATCATCAATGCCCATGCAAAGATTCCCAAGCATGGATAACATCACAAGAAAAGGCAAGATGCCAAATGGCAGTCACCCCGTTTCATCTCACTCACGACGAACAGCGTCATGGAGCGGTAGCTTCGGTGATTCATTTAGCCCTCCTGGAATGGCAGAAACCAAGACTTTAGGAGAGGCACTTGTCATGCCTCCGTCATCTTTTATGGCCAATGACACATTGATGTCACATACAGCGGCTAATGGTGGCAGTTTTGGGGATGACCTTCACGAAGTGGAACTTTAGTCTGAGTAATGAAGATGTATATATAACAAGTTTTGCTCTTTGTGCACAACACACTACTCGGGATGGGCATGGTCTTTCCCAGTGGGAACCTCAGACAACCAGTGGTGCCCCCGAGTTGGGTTCCATAGGGGAAAGCAGAAAATGCTTTTTATGTTTTTGGGTTTTGGGTGGGATTTCCAGTTCTTCCCTATCCTCTGAAGTGTTTGTCAGAAAATGTTGATGGCAAATAATTTACCATAATTTTAAGCGTAGGTGTTATCCAAATGCTGCAGGAAGTGCCACCGTCTAATAATTAAGGAGCTGGTGTTTTAAGATTTGAGATTCAGATAGCAGGGGCTCCAATCCATTGTACAGATAGTGCATTCATTCATTTGTTGAAAAGAGGAAATGTTCAATGCGATTGATAGAAGAAAGCCTGTTAAAGATCCTCGCAAGGGGTGGAAAAAGTGTATACATTTGCGAAAGAAATAAAGAAGTGTTTGTTCAATTTGTATCCCTATGAATGCTGCAAAGTACTGGCCTTATGATAGCCGGAAGATAGTTGCAGCTGTTAATTCAAACTTTGTACGCCTAGCTGCGCTCTGTTTTTCGGTTGTGTTGTCTTGAAGGACCTATGAGACTTCGAATTATAAGGTACAGCTGGAGTCTGGTTCTTGGCCTGATCAACTTTCAAATATTGGCCTTGGCACCAGGAATGCTGCTGTTTGCCATTGCTGTTATTGTGTTGCTGGATCTCTTTTCTCAGGTTGTGGTGCTCACTGCATTCGTCAGACTAAATGTTGGACAACGCTCCAAAGCCGAACACGTGTTACTTGGGCCTTTCCCGGGTTTTGGAATGGATCATGGTAAGTTTTGTAGAAACTCCTTTGCTCTTTAACGTCTTTGTATTGGTCCAATTCACGAAAATAAGGATAAACATTCTTCATTTCTTCACCATTTTCACGAAAAAGTTGACCTGCAGTGTGCAGCGCTCACGTTTATTAAGTCTAAAAATCCCCTTCTTCTTTTTGATACGAGACTTTGTCACATTCTCCTCCACCGAATCATTGACATCCTCGTCGTGGATTGGATCCTTCTGCCTACTTCCCCTGTTCTCGGGCCTGAAGCACTTGGCGGCAGACATCAGATTCAGGATGAACCGACTCGTCGTGGATTGGATCCTTCTGCCTACTTCCCCTGTTCTTGGGCCTAAAGCGCTTGGCAGCAGACATCAGATTCAGGATAAATCGACTCTGATACTACTTGTTACGAGCTCCCCCCAAAAAACTCTCTCCCCAAAAAATTAACGTTTATAAGACATTCCTTACATGGACTTCATCGCATAAGGCTCGCTTAATGCAGCCCTGAGCGAATTTTATGGGTCCAGTTCATGTACCAGCTCTCACACTCAAAGAAGGGGAAGGACAAATGTACCATAGCCACGATGAACCACCCTCACCGTTAAAAGCTTCACGCATAAGCCTTTCAAAACCACACCCAATGATGAAAAAAAATAAAATTAAATAAAAATTAATGGACGTCTCATCTGTTCCTGAGGGCGATCAGCCGAAGCTCGTCCGACAACAAGAATTTCAACAACAATCCGAAGATCAGGAATTTTATTACAACCCAACACAAACCCAACAGCATCAATCATTTGACCAATTTCATTATTCGTATCCCCGGCAATTCCCTCGACAACAATGCGCACAATCTACGTACCAGCTACAACAACGGCATCATTGTTATTATTACCAAGCGGACTACGCGGCGGCCTATCAGCCCCCGCCGCCGCATCAGCATCGTCATAGTCAGCCAGTATCGGCGCCTGTGGGATCAGCCCCCCAACCGTCGGATTCTGATGGGGCTGCCTCATTGGCTCAGGGGCAACAGTACCATCATCAGCCAAGTGCGGTGGTGCCGGATGGCCTTAATCCGGCTGAGGCCGTTACGTCCCTGACGCGACTGACGCAGTTCGCGGGGACCTTGGTATTGGCTGAGCGGGCAGCGGTCGGGTTCCAAAAGATGATGGGTGGAGACTGTGGTCCCGGTCCAGTTGGACCGCTGGTGCAGCTTCTTCTATTCCTTTCTTTCTTTCTAAAGTTTCCTCTGAAATTAATTTAAGTTGTCAAAATGACTTTCTTTTCAAATTCTTCGTGCTATGAACTAAATGGGTTTTGATTCATTTTGCATTTGACAATCTGGGTTCTTTTTTGTTCTTATTTCTTCATGCTTTCGATTACTTGGACCAAGTTTGTTCTGAAGAATGAGAGGTTTAGTGTGAAAATAATTTCAGAAAAGAAGGTTTTAATATTGCCTTTCTTCTGGTGCTCTTTGATGAAATTATTTTCTTAGATCCACCAGAGTTTTCAGCTGAGCGAGCAATGTTTAGGAGTAAAACAGGTTTCTTTGCTTGCTTAATTGTGCCGGCAAGCATTTGGGAATAAAGCATTCAGAATACTGAATTATTTTTGCTCGTTGTTTGTTGATACTGTGGTGAATCATACAGCATGTGGAATTGTGTTGTCTGTTCTTGTTGCATGTCTCTCCTTTCTATTCTTGCATATTGAGCACAATGTGGCTTAAGTTCTTATATTCTGGAGACTCACTGAAGTCAGACTTTGCAGGCCAATCAGCATCCAAATACAAGGACAGGTTGTAGCAGGGCTGGTGGATCATTGCAAGGGCATCACCGGGGAGGTTTTGGTCACTGCCATGTCTCTGACACTCCTTTTCATGTAACAGGAAATGGCAAAAGTAAGGTTCATTCTAGGCGCTTCAAACGAAAAGGTGCAACATCAACAGCTTCTTGTCCAAAGCCTTCTGCTGCTCAGGATGCTGAATTAACAAGTGAAGTGGTGCAACTCTCAACCCATGCATCTGAAAGCTCAGTTCAATCTGTTTTGGCATCCATGAAGGCACTCCCAGATGATCAACCCCAACAGATGGCATATTGTGAACTTTGCAGGGTTTATTGCAATAGTTTGCAGATTCTTGAGCAGCACAAGAATGGAAAGCGACACAAGAAGAATTTGGTGAGGGTTGAAAGGTTGCAAAATGCTATCAAACCAGCGTCACAAGTTCAGCATGATGAGAAACCTCTAGATGATATCAAGCCAGAAGTGTCTCTGCCTGAGAGAATACAAAACAGTGAGGTGCAGGAGCCAATAAAAAACTCGCTGTCTGATGTTGCGAGTGAGGAATATAGAATGGAGACCAATGAGCAAAATAATGTAAAGAAAAAGTCTGAAATTCCAGTTGAGCAGTCAGCTGATCTACAAGGGGGGAAGTCAGGTATGGATAGGTTGGATAAGAAAAGGCATGGGATGAAATGCAAAATGAAGAATGGTCAGAGAGGGAAATCTACAAAACGTTCAAAAGCCTCTAAAACTTCCAGACAACCAAAAGAACCTCCCAAACCTAAAGTAATAGTTCCTGTAATATGCAATTTGTGCAATGTCAGGTGTGATACACGGGAGGTCTTTGACCGGCATCTTTCTGGAAAAAAGCATATTGCCAAGTTTAAGCGTCTTGAAAGCCACCCAAAGGGGCTTCAGGCTCTTTACCCTCCTAATCCAATTGCACAAACTCCTCTTACCCCTCAAAGCCATCAGCCTTGCCATGGTCCTTGGGCCTCCTTGCTCCAACCCAGTGGGTATTTTCCTCTCCAGGCTCACCAAGCTGCACTGGCAACTACTTGTTTGGATGTTCAACCTCTACAAAGTTTCATGCCCCAGCAATTCACTTCTGAATCTAATAATAGTCACAATATTGCTCAACAGCAAGTAGCCACAAAACAGACAGAAATCAAGCAAAATGCGGTTCCAGAAACAATTCATGCCAATGCTGCTTGAGATGCTTGAAGGTAAGAGATCTAATATACTGGTTAGTAGCACTTGTAGATGAGCTGACCAGGATTGCTGTGAGATTGGACAATAGACCTGTTGGTATCTTCTCAGTTACAGATTTGCGTTTGGGTATGCTCTGTTGAATAAACTCAACAGTCCAGCAATCTCTGGAATAGCTTAGCAACTTTTTTGAGTTACACGGAATATATAGCCATCATTTTGGAAATTTCCTGTATAATTGAAATGTCTGTCTCTTCTTTTAGCTCTGGCCAGGACTTCCTGATGGTTCTGGTTACATCTGCTTTTGGTGGTTAAAGAATATATTGATCAGTGCCATTCTATAATCAAATGCTCCCAGCTTTTGGTTTAATAGTGTTTGTTCCAGCTTCTGTTAGGGGACTATATGGCCATATGTTAAGTATTTCCCTGTAAACTCAAATAGAATGTTATTGCATAAATTCTCTGGCCACTAGCTTCTACAATATTCTTCTTTTGAGGGCCCTGTTGATGAAAGTTCAATTTGGATACTAAGCTGCCCCCCACACATGCTAAGGCTGCCTTTCTTGGTTACAAAGAATTTTTTTTCTCTTGGTATAATTTGCCTATCCTATTATTTTCTGAGAAGTTGAGGGTTTCAAGCAAATAATATAATTTGCCTGTCCTATTATTTTCTCTTACAGGAGATGTCAAAATGCTGTTGGACCCAACCTAGCTTCTATTTTTTGTTGGTTTTTTTGAGTCATTGAAAGGGGAGAGAAATCACAAAAACTAGAGTAATTTCCGTTTTTCAGGCAATGGACTGACAAGCTTTCTTTTATTTTAATTCTAGCCACTACCTATAATTCTTTTTTTTTTTTTTTTTTTTTTGCTTTGCTGGCCAATAACGTGGTGAATGGGACAATTTATTTATTTATTTTTTTGTTTAATTCTTAAATCATAACTATAAAAAAAAATTAGAATAATTTTATCAACATAATACATCCTAAGCAAGTTAAACTGTCTCAGCAATCATTTTATTATTCAACAGAAACAACTGATAACCATATACCAAATACTGTAATTAATTCTTTACTCATCGTCCATGAGCAATCCGTAATTTAGAAAAAACAGTAACAACTCTGTTTAACAAATGGATTCTCAAACAATATAAGAGTTTAGTAAGTCAACGTTAATTAGTCAAATAAAATATTGTTGTCACTCAAATAAATAAGATTAACTTGATAAATGTTCATTTAATTAGTGAGTGAATTTTCTTATACCACTCTAAAAAAAGGTATATCTTATTAAAAATAAGATTTTTTTTGATATAAAAAAAATAAGAGTAGTATTTCAAAATATTTAATAACTTAGTCCCACTTTAACTTTTATTAAAAATTCAAACTCATAACTTATAATATACAAATAAATCTCTTAATTAATAAACCACAACAGTTAGTGGTAAAAATATTTTAGTCAACAGAAACTTCACAGTTTTATAAATAATAGATTAACTATATACTTCGGACACCAAAATAGAGCAAACGAAAGAAAAATGTAGTGAAATTGCCCTCTTTTTCTTGTTTTTTTTTTGGTGGAACTCAAAATTGTAATGCAATTGCAAACAAACTAGATGACCAAATTGAAATAAAATATGATGAGGATATCACAAGATAGATATTTTATTTCAAAGCCAGTCCCAGTTATTGGGGCCTTTCAATCATTTGCACAATTCAATATCCATCTTGATCTTCATTTTACCTTTTTTTTTTTTTTTTAAATATCAGTATTGATTTTACTTTTGTCTTTTTTTTTTTTTTTTCCTTAATTGGCAATACTTTTCGCCTTCTCTGTCAATTCATTTTCTTTCATTCCTTCCTTCGCCTTTGTGTCCTTCTTAGAACCCCCAAACCCAGAAACAGAAAGAAAGACAACAAGTCTATATAATATTAGAAACCATCCATCTAGAGAGAGAGAGAGAGATTAGTGCAATCATGGCTGACCAGCACGATGACTTGGAAGAACTCCTTGACAGTACGTTATTTTGCCTGTTTGGACTTCTCTCTAAAACCCCTTTTCTCAAATTTCCTTTTCTGTTTCTGAAATCTGTGGATTTACCTTTAAAGTTTCAATCTTTTCCAGGTGCTCTTGATGATTTCCAGAGTCTCAACCTTGCCCCATCCTCTCAAAGGTGTTTCTCTATCTCAAACACCAATTCTTTTGTATACATGATAAGTTTTGTATCTTTATCTCATCTAATTTTCTTTTTCTGTTAGTTTTTTATGGATTTAGTTATTTGTTAATTGGTTACAGGGATGGGGGAGTAGATGGTAATAAGAGTAAGCAACAAGACTCTTCTCCCTCTCTACCAACTGGGGTTCAAGGACTGGGTATGGGATTGCCTGACTTGAAAAGTAAGAAAAAGGGAAAGCAGAAGGTTTCAAAAGAGTCCCATGCCGCGAAGGCGCTTGATGAACTTAGAGAGCAGACCCGGGAGGCTGTCAAGGGCTTGGAGTCTGTGACAGCCTCAAAACCTGATGATTTGGGTAAGGATGCCATGATGGAGGATTGGGTTAAACAGTTTGAGGAGCTTGCCGGCTCACAGGTATATTTGATTTTTAGTCCCTTTGCTCTCCTAGGTTGCTGGTTGATTTTTGTGTTGTTCAGTATTTTGCAAGTTTTGAATTGTTTAAATTGGGTTTATGTTGTCTGTGAGTTATTGCGAGTCTAAGGGATGAATTGGAATGTTGTTTTATGTATTGGCTTGATCTTTATAGGGGCCTTGGTTTAGAAGTGATACTGGTGCCTAGGCTTATTTCTTCCTCACATCTGGAGAGCAGGCTGGTTAAATTCAAGTTCCGGTTTGGGATATTTGAAGTTTTGGAGTATGGTTGGATTGGATTATGGGATTATGAGGTTTTACCATAATTTGACATGCTTCATGACTTTTATATGGTAGTGCTCGTTCAAAGAGTAAAGTTGTAGTAAATGAAATGTGTAATGTTTTAAAGAAATATATTTATAAGTGTATTTCCTCAATTTTAAAGGTCTTGTCTTGTAAACCGAAGGCATGAAAAGGGAGATGGCTGTTAATTTGCTTTTGTGTGCTTGTGTTCTGCTGCATTGGATTCTGATCTCTGGTTCTATGATCAAGTAATTGTTGATTGCTTTGTGCTGTATGTTCATACTAAACTCATTTATTCAAGGAGACAAAATGGTTTGGTCGTACTTTTAGCTACTTGTAGTGATTTTGTTTATGTAACACATTGCCATTGTGCATTTAAGTGATGCCGTTGAAGTATGGGTTTTAAAATGGGGTGTACATTCAAGATGCACAAGTTTTATAGAAATCTGTCAAGGAGCCCTGGACATTCTTGTGAGTTGACTAGGGTTAAGTCTGCTCACCAGTTTGCTGTGCTGTCTTGCTTTTTGCATTTTTGTGCATTGGCGATTTTGGATCTACTAGCCGTCGGCACAGCATTGTTGTGCAGTATGTTGGATTTGGTGTTTAAGCTTAGGCTATGTGATTCCATCTTCCAGACATTCTTCTGTAGATTAATGGAATTTAATTTTTTCGCTTCAGTTTTAAAATTGACTTGCATGACCTTATAATAAATGAAAAGGAAGGAGTCATTGTTGTCTGGCTCTTTGTGTACTTACATGGAATATTAAGTGTGTGTAGTGTCCAATTGTGCTTTTCGGTGTTATAGGTTAGTGGATTGAGAAAATGATCTGGACTTGAGATGTACAAAGGCAAGCTGAGGAGTTCTTGGTTTTCTTTATCGTTATGAAACATCCTTTATTTCTTTTTCAGCAAGAAAAATATTAAGGATTGTTTCAGAGAAACAACAAGGTAATGGAGAGACTGAATTAAGAGTTATTAATTTGGCCCCGTTTTCTGCCATTGAGGCAATGAGTTAGTAGTTTGAGCATAGTCAGCCACCCAATAGAGTTGCCAATGGCTTTTATTGATGGTCCATTGCTTAGAAGCACAAGAGCTCCAGCTTTTCGAGATAAATCTTGTGGCTTCTTTTGATGTATCACTCTGATAAGGAAAAAGTGATTGCGGTCTATAAATCCATGTTATTAAGAATTAATGCATAATATTGAGATTGAGGATCAAAACAGGCAATTTTCAATGGCTTTTTGTTTACCTGTATCTCTTTTGATGCCTCAGCAGTTGATCCTTGTACTTTTTTCTGCTTTCTGCTTGCTATTTTATGCATTGGGTCTAGCCGAGGGTCATTGTTTGTTAAAACTATGAAAATATTGTTACAGTGTGCTGCAGTTATATTTTCCTTTTATTTGTTTCAAATGCAATTCCTCTTTTGCCGACATTCAAGGTGAGGCTTCAGTAGAGATTGTGACAGGATTCTTTTATTAAAGCTATGTAAAAAGTTGTTACAGTATTCTTTAATATTTTTCCTTTGTAATTGTTGTAAAAGCAATTCTTCTTTTGTTGGCATTCAAGGCAGTGGCTTTTTGGTATACTTTTAACGTTATGAATGTTCAAACTCTTTTTGTTGTTCTTTTTAACTAGGACATGGAATCCATTGTGGAGAATATGATGCAACAACTTTTGTCCAAAGAGATTCTTCATGAACCAATGAAGGAAATTGGAGAAAGATACCCAAAGTGGTTGGATGAAAATAAAGCCAGTTTGACTAAAGAAGAATATGAGCGATACTCTCACCAATATAAACTGATAAAAGATCTTAATGAAGTTTATGATAAAGATCCAAATAATTTTACCAAGATTGTCGATCTCATGCAGAAGATGCAAGAATGTGGACAGCCACCAAGTGACATTGTAACAGAGCTTGCTCCTGATATTGATCTGTCTAATCTTGGAGAAATGTAAGTGCTCTAGCTTTTGGTGTGCATAATTTCATATGATATGGTATGCGTGTTTGTGTGTACGTATCTTCGCATATTTGTTTCAGTTATACACATGCCTCCTTGTGCATATCATATGTAGATCTGCCTTCATAGACATTTTCCACTTTCCATCATCTAACATGCCTCTGCCTTGAGGGTTAAGATCTCACCAAGCATGTTGTCTGTATGATATTACCTCCAAGAGATTTTTGGTTGATTTATTTTAACCATGTTGCATGTGCAGTCAAGGTCCACGAGTCAGTTGCTCATTGTGTATTTCAATAAAAAATCATGTGATTGTCCTGGCAACATTAGGCTTTGAAGCAGTCCTTGGAAACCTTTTTCTTTGTATATTACATTAGATGGCTGACAAATGTATTTCTGATGCAGATCTCCAGAGATGCTGCAGTCCCAGACAAATTGTTGCATAATGTGAAATAGTTTCTTGCTCGCCTCAACATTTGCTGCCTCTCTTTGTTCCATGGGTATTTTCGCAAAAATATTCCGTGGAAAGTCAAGATGTTCACTTAAATTATGGTTCATTTGTGCCTTTCTCCCCTAATAAATAGAAGGAAATGCTCAATTTTAGGGCCTTGATCCATCTTACAGTTTTATAAATTTAGAGACTTTGGGTTCAGGTATTTTTAGTCTGTTAAGGGCGATTTCATCACTCGTCTTGTGATTCTTTGGAAGCACGATGCTGGCTTGACTAGGCTGTGGATTGGAAAGACGCAACATACAGAAGTTACACATGTTTGAATTTTTACCATTATGATGTTGATGTCTTCTTTTGCCATTAAGTTGTCTAAAATTAACAGAGTAATGCAGGCTTTGTCATGCATGTGTTCCCGTGTGCTAGCACCCACGTGCAAGCGAATGCTTATGTATATATACATGGGTGTTCATCAAACCGGTCTACTGATTTCTCTGAGGCCAATCAACCCTATGGCTCGGCCCCTAGGCCCCAGCATTTGTACACTCCAAAGGACACAGTCCTGGAGGATGGAACCCAGAAAAGAATGGAATAAATGAAAATGAATTCGAAGGGCCGGACTTTAGAAAAAGTGTTAAAAAAGAGTTGGAAATGTACAGAAATTTACTTGTTACTTAGTGCCGGCATGCTCCCAATCATCCCATCCCAGCCACCTTGGGCAACCAGGTCATCAAAGTATGTGGAAGAGTATAGACTATCCTCGAGTGTTGGCCCATGGCTCTGCCCAGCAGTTCCTGTTAGTCTGCAGTCCGCAAAATCAAAAGCCCGTCTTCTCATCCGGCGACTTTCTGTCTTGGGCCGCCATGGATCCAAATTTGGTTGCTATTATTAGCTCACAGTCTTGCACCAATGAACCAGTAGTCAACCCCTTGGCAAGGTCTGTGTATGTGTAATTGGCTTCACCAAGAGAAATTCTTACTTTGTACATGGACCTGCCGTTTCCAAAAATGAAGTCTATGGAGCCCTCAATGTAACACTCCTTGAATTAATGTAAGTAGGCCTTATCACGGGATATGCGAAATGCTGCCGCTTTCCATACCTGCATTCCAGGCGTTGGTGCTGTACGTGTTCTTAGCAAATTAACCATCCCAGTTAATGCGGTGTAAGGATGAAGTTCAATAACAATTCACTTCAGAGTAATATTCTATAGTCCGACTGAGTTTTACGAACTTGTCCCGATTCTATTAAGGTGCTTACATGTATAACAATCTTTTTATCTTATTACTTTGTTAGTTTGATAAATCACATAAACACACTGGTAAAATCAATGGAATTGTTGCTGTCCAGTTGAATAGCATGATTAACAATTGCTGTCCTTGCAAAAATTTCATTAAAAAAAAAAAGGAAGAATAGAGGCCCCTTTGACAAACATTTCATAAAAAGGTATCAATGTGTAATATGTACCTTGAAACTTATGTTTCCAGCGGAGAAATAATTGTCGAAAATGGTAACAGAAGCTGTCTCGTAAGTTGGAGGGAGAAGACTAAAACCTCAGAATTTTTTTTTTCAAAAACAAAATGCAGAAGATAAGGAAGAAAATGAACATTAGAAGAACACAACAAAGAGCACTAATTTTTCTAGGTTGTAACTCAGACAACATCCATTGTAATTCAAATTCTCTCAAAAAGGGATATTGTACAAAGTTTTAGTACAATGATGATGGCAAAGGAGCATGCTTACCACGCTCACTAAGTTTCTATACAAAGCAAGTTCCTCTTACTGCTATAAGTTGTCACCTAACCCCATTAAGATTGTGTTTTCTGGTTTAACAGCCACTAACCACCATCGAACATATTACAATATATTTCTTCATTGATTGCACGAACTAGACTAATCAACATGCTAGTTACAAGCTAACCAAGAGCATTACGCATAAGCCAAAATACAATGCTTCTATTTCTAGAAGCTGAAGTTGCTGTCATCTTCTTGCTGCAACTCAAATTCTAATAATGCTCTTTTATTTATTATATTTTTTTTTCTGTTCCTTCGCTTTTGGGGGACACGTTGGCTTGTTACGGCTCTAGGCTTTAGGGTAATCTTGGCTGGATTGTACAAGGTCTTTATACATGGGACCAGAACATGTTTGGCTTTGTATAACTGTAGTAAGATGCCCAGTCAGTAATGGGGTCCTGGTAGATCGTTAAACCTTAATGTTTGTTGTTGTTTTGGACAGTCCCCACAGCGTTTTATGCTTCATTCTGATGCTTTCTTATCAAATTTCCCAAGATGACGCCAAAAACATTATAATAATAAATGAATTAGGTTGACATTCTTAGTATTAAACACCTATGTTTCTAACAGTCTTCGGAATTTTGATCTTTTTAATGTCTCTAATAGCATAAACAGTGTCTCCGAGAAATCAATATAGTGGTGGCTCATCTACTATTGTGTAAGATTTGATAACAAATCGGATTGCTAAAACACTCCAACCAATTTCGTGTTGCTGAGCATTTAATACCAGCCCACATGCAAACTCATGATGTATAAATTTGTTCAGCCTTTAATAGCAACATATCAATGAATATAAGCGAACCTTGGCGTCATTATTGTGATTAATTAGACGCTAACCCACCATTGGAGAGATAAATTGTGAGGTGGAAAGCTTCATGCGTTATGTATTTAGCCTTAACAAAAAAGAAGACCTTTCTACAATTAGAGCATGGGACAATTACTATCCAAATCTTATCGCAGAAGACAGCATTTTTATTACAAAATTGCATATAGGGAACTAAAAAGTCACGCTTGATGATTGAACTGACCATATACATTTAAACCCTGAATTTCCTTCTGTTTGTAGGAGAGGACTTAGGTCAACATTGGTGATGACAGATGATGTAGACCATGCATGGATGCGTGCAAAGATTGTTGGTCTGTCATGTCCATTAGCCCAGGTAACCGTTGCATGGTTGGACACTACATGGTTTTTAGCAACGAACTGATTAAATGTAATGCACGATTTATGTATAATCTAGTCATAGGATTTGTCATTAGAACTCCAACTCAACGATCCTACCATCAAAACACGAGTTGATAGCCTCGCTAATTGCATTGGCACGTATTATTAACTATTTACCAACCTCGAGAGCATCTATTTTCGAGTAGCTATTAAATTGATCTGCTAAATTGGCGAAGGTGAAAAAGCGGACAAATATATATGGATGAGAGTGGAAACTGGAGAGTGACTAGTGAGAAATCTCTTGCACAAGTATTGGTCCATGGTTTTCCAATCTACGAATCTTAATCAAGGTACAACAATAACAGCAACAATCAAAGCCTAAAGGCCCAGATTTCAAGAAACAATCTTAAAGCATCACACGGACCAATATTTCCACACTCAGAGGACTGAACTGGACACCCCCCCCAGTCTTGTTTGAATTGGATTCTAGGAAGCTCATGCAAAATCAAACTTCCCCGTGCAGGCGCCTTCAAAGCTTGTCAAAAATATATCAAAAGACCATTCCAGCCACCTGACTAGTCGATGGGAATGGCTCCATCCATTAGTAAAATCCAGAAGGTAGTGCATATTCAACCCAATTTGGGAAAGAAAACTTCCCTTTCAACTGGTACTTGAAGACATGCCATTACCTTGCCCAAAGATACCCAAAGAAAAGGTGAGCAACAGAACGCATAACCAAAAACGGCCAAAGCTCTTACCACCCCATCTGGGTACCAAGGAAATGCCATGACCAGAAGGACTCCAAATATTCCTAGCCATGGGGTTAAGACTTGTAGCATAGGCAGCATAAATGTGTTGATTGCAATGGAGCAAAGCGCAAATGAGCCAAGCAAGTATAATGCCCAGCCTAATATAGGATGAATTGTACGAGGAATGATGAAGAATGGAAGTACATAGGCTGCCAGGATTGACCATATAGCTAAAAGTTTCAGACCAGCTTGTACAAAGGACACATTCTTGTCTGTTCGCCGATAACAAAGCTTGGAAATACTTGGTCGTGCAAATCGTGTCACAGCTATTATTCCTAGGTAGACTAGTGACTGTATAAGCACCATGGGCATCTCTGCTCCATATCTGTATAACAGAAGTGTGTTACAAAATGTTTACCGAATGACTTAGAAAATGGCATGAAATATTTGATTAAAAAAATGTAGATATATGCATAGGAAGTGTGTTTAAATTTACCCAAGATTTTGGCGACGTTGATCATGCCATTGAATTCCTAGTGGTAGAACAGGCCACGACCACCAATACCAAGGTTTCAACCATGCTGCACCTGGGAAAGTGATCACGCTGTTAGGCCCACAAGGCACATTCCAGCGTAGTCTGAGATCTGAAACCAATAAAAACCAAACACAAATCAGGTACTGACATGTACGTTTTCCGCTATAGTTTCAACTGCAAAAAGACAATTCTATGCACAACATGCAAGAACTACTACTAATAAAAGAAGTTAGGATAAGAAATTTGATAATTGTACTCACAATAATAACTGGCATCCATTTGGTAGCCTAAAGGAAGTCTATATTGTCCATCAAGTTTGGTGCCATTTGAAGGTTGATGGTACATTGGCTTGTCAAGCAAGTCTGGGAAGTAACCACTAATGAAGCCCTGGTCTGCACCATCTGGGTTGTCTTGGCCAATGTCCAATTGATGAAGCATGTCCTTGAAGACTGTTTCTGATGGCTGAAATACCAAACTTGATAGTGTCAAGCTTAATAAAACTACCACTTCTATAAAAACGAGTTCAAAAAGAAGAAGAACTGAACTTGCGCTAATAATGTTCCCCAGAGTATGCTATAGATGGTTTTTTTTTTTTTGTGTGTGTAAAGTATGCTATTGATGTTAATAATGGAAATGTTTGGTTTAAATAGATAAAATCATTCTGAATATCTCCAAAAATTGGCTTGCCAATCATTTATGTTTTTGTGTGTTCAAAAAACTCCAAAGAAAACTATGAGTAACAGCTGGAACTAACCTCTAAAACAAAGAGGCCTGTGTGGAAGATGCAGGGATTAATGAAGACTGCACAAAATTGTCCACATTGAAACAACTCATCAGTTTTTCGCAGGAAAAGGTTATCAGCATCGAGCATGACCACTCTCTCATAGTCAACTAGGCTCCATGCATAGAGTTTGTTCAGTGTTAGCTTGAACCTCCTATCGAAATTGGGCTGGTCCTTGTATGGATTATTCACATTTTCCACTCTCATCACCCTAGCCCCATCTTCCTGTTCCCTAGACAAAAACAAGCAGAACGTGTCACTTGCTTTCAAAGCATGATCCAGAGAATACACAACAAATCACTTCTTGAATTTCATGGGCTAATAATATTAGTGGCAAAAAAAAAAAAAAAAATAGTGCATTTGGAACCAGATACAATACCAAGTTAAGGCATTTCATCCATCAAGCATAGCAAAGTTCACATATTTTGCATATCATAAAACTGCATTTCAACTTACCAGTCTATATATGTACATCAATCTTCATTGTTTATGTCTGATGCACTCAAGATTATAAGAGTTAAAGAATCTTTCTTAACAGGACCCAAAACTGACTAATCCAGAGGTTCATGAAATCCCCAAAAGGTTGATTCTTTACAAATGGCGACAATAATATACTTTATTCATCTATGAAATAATTGTTTAAACATTCCAAAAATAGACATAACAAGATGACACTTCTATCATAGTTATAGATGCATTCATCTCATTTGTTCCAAACTTAGTTCATAACAGCATAGAATGATGAGAAAAGATTTAAATATCCGACACAATAAGATTTGGGATAAGACTTTGTTTGTTATTTATGCAACTAACTCATTGTTTTTGACAAAGTATTCATAAACAAACTCGTTGGTACTATGTCAGCCATACTTGGCTAGTAAAATATCTAATAAAATTTCATTACAGAGACACAGAAAAAATGACGCGTGATTGAACACAGGCTCACAAATATATAATCATAACCATTAACATCGTTTCATAATTACAAATAATAATTATATATTTATATATTTACATGTTTGTGTCCACGTCTGCCCATTTTTTGTATCTCCCTAACATTTTTTTATCTAATATGACAAGGTTATTGCCTACAAGTCAAAATTACATATGATCTGTAGCCTTAATATCTCAAGTTGACACAAATGCCATAAAAGTAATTTATAAACTTTGGTAATTATTATTATTATTATTTAATCTCCAAAAGAATTTTTAGTTTCATTAGAAGGAGGCTTTGGTGCGATGTCATGTTTCTTTTTGAACATCTGGTGCAGTGTCATATGCACCGGCAATAACAATTTTTAGGCACATCTGATTACTTAATATATTTATGTCAATTAATACAGTTGCAAGCATTGTTAACAATGATATTTGAGACGGCAATATTTTTTTTAAGTGTGACAATTAATAATAAATTAAGTAATGTCCCTTTCCTGACATGATTTAGTTAATCTAAAGCCCAGTTCTTGCATTGAGGGCGTTACCATAATTTAGGAAACACTGACCTCCTCCAAATAGAGAAACAAACAAAGCGTGTGGAGCCCATGACGGGGCCCTTCTTCCCATTCAACACCAAAGATCATCGTCCATCTCAAAAGAAAAACCGGACCCACTTTCATTTCCTAGACTTTCCTTTTATTTTTATTTTTTTTTGCTACATTCTTATTAAAATCTATTTCATAAATAAATAAATAAATAAATAATGAATTTAGACGGAGAAAACAAGAGGATCATTGAATCACCTGGCCAATCGCCACATGCCGACCAGGAACACGTTCATTGATTGAAACGCTTTACCAACAGAAATTGAATATGTATATATATATATATTATTCTATCAAGAAATCTATCGAACTATAAATTATTCAATAAAAGTAAAATTTTCTATTTTTATAAACTCTGAGACCTAGAAGATAACTATTCATTAGATTCATATGTCCCCAATCCCAATTTAAAATCTCCATATCCCTTTATTAGCTATCACTAATATCTCCATTAACGCCACTTCAAAAAATCAAAGGTGTGGATTTAAAACATTATATATATATATATAAAACCCTTGTTGAATGAGATAGGAGACTTTCAAGGCGCACTCTTAAATCTACTCGCTAAAATACGCCAGGAACACGGTGCACATTAGCTAAAACACACACAAAAAAAATGGAGGAAAATTGGAACAAAGGGAGGGAAAGAGGTTGGATACTTACAGGGCGCGAACCCAACGGAGAGGGACGTCGAGGGAGGCAATCACGACGAGATCAGCGTCCACGTGGAGGCGGGCAAGAGATCTGATCATGACACGCGTCGCGACGTAGAACTCGTAGTCTCTTGGGGTCCCCATATACATCATCGTCGCGTAGGCCTTCTTGTGCCGCTGCTGCTGTCCCTCCAGTCTCGCCGCCACTGCCGGCGGTGGTGGGGGCAGCAGCTGTTGCTGGCTGGTCTCAATCTCTCCATACGCCGTCGTTTCACGGACAACCCAAACCAACACCAACAAAAACCTCAACAACAATGAACTGCCCATTACTTTCCTTTTTCTTCTCCCTGGGCTTTTGCCCCAGATTTCAAAAAGCGCTTCCTTTCAAGTTTCGCGTGTAAATAAAAATCTCTTCAGGTATAATGGGGCTCTCTGAAAAGACTATTCCAAGAGCAGAGAAAGGCTGAGATTGGAATCTGAAAAGAAAGCACAGACACAAATCCCTTTTTGAGAAGGACCATGTGTACATCTAAAGATAGAGAGAGAATATGGCAGCCATTGGTTAGAGGGAACGACCAATTTGCCACTTCTTCCCTTTGTTGTCTTCGATCGAGACATGCAATGTGCTTCATCTCGCTACTGTCTAAAATACATAGACTCCTATCACATTGGTTTGTGGGGCCGGCATTTATGTCCCGTGGCACTAATAGCCAATAGGAGATACCCACGTGGCATTATTTTCTTTTTTTTTTTTGGTGGAAAAGACCGTTCCCTTTCGTTTTATTTGATTCGGCGTTGCTTCTTTTCGGCTGGTCCAACAACTGTTGACGTTTGGGCAGTCGATTGGACTTTTACCATTTCACTTGTTTTTTTGGGTTTTGGGATTCGCTTAGCTTCTGCTTTTTGAGGTGAGGAACGGTTTCATTCAAGCAAAGTGCAACGCGGAACTTTTCCCTTTAAAAGCTTTTTGTTACAGTTTGACTGTTTTGAAATTACGAAGAGATATCATTATAATTGTTATTTGTATATTTTTGGTTTTGGTGTAGTGCAAAAAGGTCATGCAAACTAATGAATTTTGATTTAATTAGAGGCATTTGCCCGTGGGATTAAATTATTTATGGTTCGTTAAAAGTTTGAAGTGTTGTATAAAGGTCATATGCGACCTTCCCTAGCAGACAAAAAAATAGGGACTTTTTAAAGGCTCTCCATACATACTTCGTTACTTTGTGAGCTTGTGTACGTCCAAGACAATCCTGTCCCAAAAGTAAGACCTGTAAAGAGAGACTTTAATTTGTGTCCATTATCTTTATCTTAATAAACTTTATGTTTTTGTTTTTAATGTTTGATTCTTCTTTTATCAAGAGGTAGCATCCATGTCAATACTTTTGAAAACAAAAGATGTGCCTTCTCCCCACTTATGAATCGTAAGGAGAATGGCTATCGAGGAATTTTCTTTTTTCTTTTTTCTTTTTTTTTTTTTATATAAAAAAAGCACAAAATTCCAACTTCACTTTCATTAGTGGCTGAAAGGAACACACCCCACCCCCCTTATCTTATCACTCCCCCAAAAAAAGCAATTTTATTGTATTTTATTTTTATTTTTATGGATGAGATTGTACTTATTGTGCAATGGAGGAGTAAGCAATTAGCATATTCTAAACACCCAATTTAGGGTATGCTATTTGATCATTATTTGATGCTTTGCCCTGTAAGAATCGATAGCCTTGGCGCAAGCTTGTGGTCTTTGTATCATTATATATCCAAATACGAAATTTATGTCAGCCTCAAGGCTCAAGCATGAGCTTGTGAAGCAATAGTCCAGCTTCTGTCTTGCCCCCTTAACCAAACGTCTAGCGAAAGGGGACCACAGGAGTACGCAAATTGGTGGCTTCTTCAAACGAGGCCAGGCCTCCACTAGTTGTATGCAACCCCAATTGGCCATTGGTGGACAAGAATAAATCAGGATGGTGGAAGAATAACAAATAACAACAAATAACTTTGGGGACTTTTATAATGATAATAATGGTGATCAGAAACCAAGAGTTTACTCCTCAGAGCTTACTCCGCAGTAAACCACGGACTATTGCACACGCAATCACATTAACAAGATATTTTAATGCTGTTGCCTGTCAAAAGAGACTCTTTTTTTGGGTTGTTGTACCTTTTGACTTTTCTCTTAAACTTCAAAACCTGTATTGCACGGTGTCCACGTCGTGGCCCTGTGCAGATTCGAGCTGGTGTCTTCTTTAATATAATCTTTTGGGATTTTTTTGTTTGTTTGTTTTTTTTTTTAAGCTCTTCGTGCGCACAAATGTATAATGAGATTGTTAGATATATATATATATATATATATATATTTTTTTTTTTTCAAAATTGACTCGGTTTTCTTTCGTCTATTTCTGACCATTTGTGGATCATACAACGATATGTGTACCCATTCAACTTGGTTCAACTCCTTTTTTTTTTTTTTTAATTACGATTAAGACTCCATGACCGGCCTCTTATCTACATTCATATTCTTTGAATAAAAATGAATGATTAAGTTCTTATACTAAGTCCATTGAATGAATCCTCACGAAGTGTGGCAGTTGAAAGTTAAAAATCTAAACACTCAATTTTATTCATCTATGAAATGAATTTTACATAGAAAACGTGAAATTTATAAGATAAAAAAAAATTAAAACTTAATCTTGTGCGTTAAAATTAGAATCAATTTTCTAAAGGGTATGTCAACTTTCTAACTAATTATTAAGTATGACTAAAAGTTATTAAATATAAAATTTGAAAGTGAGACCTAGGTCAACTATCAAATCTCCGTCATAATTAACTTCATTTTCAATTCAATTAGATTTAAAAAAAAAAAAATTCTTAACTTTAATAGGGCATAACTGCATATAGAGACCATGTAAGGGAAATTTTTGCATGTGCGTTTCTTCCACGTCAAGTTAGCTTAGCCGCGTTACCCAAATTCTTCCAAATATTGACTACTCGCTTCCTTTTCGTATTCCAACAGCTGACAACAACAGATACATCGAGCGAAGTTTGATGGAAAACAATGGCCAACACTTTCAAACCTTGGAGGTAAAAGGAAACAGTGAGTGCGTGGCTGGAGGACCACTGGCTAGGTGAAGAAGCGGCGGATGACCCCGTAACTCGAGGCCCACCATCTACACGAGAGATTTATCTCGAGAATTCAAATCTTGCCTACAAAATGGAGAACACAATCACTAATCAAAAGCACATGAATCTTAGATCAATAGCAAGACCTGTTGCCACGGTTTTAACTTCAAACATAAAAGAATTTTATTATCTAAATACATTATTTTGTGAACACAATATAATTTATAATACATGAAATAATATTTAATATGATATAAATAACAAATACTATACTATATTTACATATTTATATTATATAAATTTTACATAAAAATTTACTTTATTTTTATAAAATATTATCATATAGTCATCAAATACTATTAATATAATATTAAATATTATTCGTATAATATAATTATACTATATTCGATTGTATCTAAGAGATAATGTCTCTACTTAGTATATTTTAATATAAAATATAATTAAGAAAATTCGAACATGAAATCCCAGTTGCCGTCTGTCTTACCATGAGTAGTTCCAAAGAATCAGCCTAACCTTAAAAAGGAAAAAAAAAAAATAAAAATTCCCCCTTCTCAATCAGACAATCTTATAATACATATGATTATTGGCACAATGCTTCATTTGATTTTATCAAAGAATCGGCCTAACCTTGCCATCCTTCCTTTTCAAAAATGAAAAAAAATAAAGCGATAACATACTTGTGAATTATATTTCAGATTCTAAATTTCAGAATAAAGTTTTATTATTATTATTATTATTATTATTATTATTATTATTATTGTTGAAATAGTTTTAGATATTTGACAAATTCATATTCATACTACAAGAAATTGATATGGAACTTGTTAATGCATAACATTCATTCTACAGGAACTTGACCTCGAGAGCGAGAGATCCATACTTCGAATCGTGTGGGAACAACTTTTTCGTCAACATATTGATATTTATGGGAACCAAATGAGAAATCTTACAAGTTGTCATCTAAAATCAAGGGAAATTAACGGCAATACAGCAAATGCAGCTATTTGACTAAGTATATAAATGCATCAAAATGTAATGACAAAATGTGATGACAGCCATGCACGATTGAATAAAGTACCAATCGAGAAGTTCTTAGAGGTAAAATGCTCTGTGTCGACCCAGTAAATTTTTAATCAATGAACAAAAAAATAACAAATTGTGTACAAATTTGAGTAGCATACCCACAACACTTGTATGCCACATGGTCTAATGGCGGAGCAGTTAAAAACTCTTTATTTCAACAATTAGGGTTCAAATCCTAGTACTAATGAACCAATGAAAAGAAATCAAGGCACTTAATATGTCTAGATATGGCAAGAAAAAGAATGTTTGAGTGTGATTTCGCCACTTGATGGATCGAAACATGCTTCAACTATAGCAGAGCAACACTCACTGGTGCTTGATCCTTGGACTTCAACTGCCACAGGTTGTGCCAGAAGCTTGACCCCTTGTTTCCAGTATCTTTGATCTAAATGCAAACATGAATTATCAGCATAATTATTTGTTAGTAGTTCTGCAATGAAGGTTCCAGTGTTCATTTGGTATTGGACAGCTAAGGATCAACATGAAAGTGTG
The DNA here is from genome assembly GCA_021464305.1 of Kandelia obovata. Lineage (NCBI taxonomy): Eukaryota > Viridiplantae > Streptophyta > Magnoliopsida > Malpighiales > Rhizophoraceae > Kandelia > Kandelia obovata. The sequence continues at coordinate 2,120,926 of JADCRA010000363.1, forward strand.
TTAACTTTTGAGAATAGAAAGATGAGAAAAACAGCTATGATAGCTACCTAGCTTCTAAGGAAGCAGCTGTGAGAATAACATTATACCTGGCCCTGTGGATATCACTACAGATTCCTTTGCATCCATCACCCAATCAATCCATAATGCAAAGCCATGGCAAATCCCTTGCTTGGAAAATTCAACCTGTCCAAATACTTTGTCCCGGGTTAAATCAAGCGAGGACAAGAGAACCATGAGGAAAATGATCTAAATATCGGTGTTACTTATCAATTATCATTTATAGCATACAGATGAGGATGAATTCTACTATGCAGAGAAAAAAAATACAAACACTGAAACAAAAATCTGCACTGCCTAACACTACAATCAACAAAAAGAGAAACGTAGTACCTGAACTTTTCCATGACATGAACTCATTGGTTTTGAGAAATCAAATTCCATCACCATAAATGTCTTGCTGAGTTGCTAAACCATTCCAATCAATTGGATTGATGTAAGCATCATGCTAAAATACCTTCATAATGTGAGTAACTGGTCCCAATAGATTACCTCAATCTCCCCACACTGCCAGATAAAAAAAGGCAGAAGAGGACCTTCTTGTGGTGCAGGCAGTTCACCGCATGCCCCTAAAATTGTATTCACAACTGAATGACCAAAGCCTTCAATCCTCCTTAAGCAACAGCGACTCTTCCAAAGATCCTGCACAGAAATTGTTGCAAAACCAATGTATTAGTTGTCAAAACCTGGTGCAAACAATTAAGCCAAATAGTATATCCATGCACACCGGGAGGGACATGGCACAAGCCATCAATATTGCTTTGCAAGGCATCACTATGAAATCCTCAGCAAGTATGGAATCAAGCATAGTTCGTTCCTTCCTAGAATGAAATTCAACAAGGAAAAGGTGACTTAGATATATGAGTTCATGTGATAAAATTATGGCTTATCATCAACAAACATACGTAATATAGAGAAAACCCTGCAGACGGTAGTACATACCAAAACCGCAGGTTTTGCCATGGAAGGGAGATATCATTTCCATGGTAGTATGGTTCTCCAATCAGCAAATCAACCTGCAAAAGAATACCCAAATGCCAAATATCAAAGCCACAAAGCATATGGCCAAAGCAGATGAAATTTCTGCCCAGCAATTTGTCATCTAAACCATAAAAGGCAGAAAAGAGAATACAAAGTGATGGCAACCACTTGTTCACTAAGCACCAAAAATGAAAGACTTCAAACACAAAAGTTTTGTCTAAAAAGCACATCATGCAAATAAAGAAGATTGAATTACCTTCTTCTCATTAGTATCATCCAGGGTCAAGGGTTTCTTCTTCTGGATGATTTCTACACGATTTGCAGAGAAACCATTTGCAAAGGCAACTGTCTGTACATATTCAGCACCCCTGTCCCGCAGCCCAGGAAATAATGATATCACACGCGATGTTTTTAATAGGTGTGCAGCAAGAAGAGTTAAGAACACACTATCATCTGCCACAACACATAGTGGCTGAACTCTTGACTGCAACTGCAAAATATGACATGTTTAAGAATAATAGGGAGGCAATAACAGAATTTTTTGGAGAGAGTGAGAAAGATTACAGCATTTCTGAGAGCTTCCATCATGGAAAACCTCCATTTACTGTCTCCGTAAGTTGCAAGTCTTTCAGGAGGAAGTGTGAGGTGAAATTCCCTGCTACTAAAGTCATAGTTCCTAGATTTTGTAGCTTGGGTTGCAAGATTATAAGATACATTGGTATCATTATGGACAGCATGCACAAGAACTTCTTCACCTCTTGATATGGGTACACCTTTCCCTGGAATGAGCCACACACACTGTTTCCAGTGGTCACACCAATTGCCAGTACCTAGCATAGCATAAAATCAACTTTATTAGCTGCATGAGCATGAAGCCACAAAATCTCAGCAGCAGAACTCATTGCCACAACATCTACTAAGCTACACTATACTTAAGCATGCTTGTTGAAAATATTAGAAAGAGATCGATTTATAGTTTTCTCCAGCATGTACTGAAAGCAACATAAGTTGGAGTCAATTTTCGCAGTTTGCCTTCTCAATGGCTGTACAAGCCTTTTCATTTTCTTCTAATGATTGGTAAAGATATCAACTATTAATAAGCATCCAAATACATATGTATCCATTTCATTAAAACCTGCAACCCTTGGACAAGGTGTAGATACCTGAAATAATCAAAGGATTTACTCGAAGCAACATCAAAATTCAAGAAAGCTGCAAAGAACCATCTTTTCAATAACTGCTTTGCATATTGCATTCTCAAAATTGTTGTCAAATACTAAATATTCTATGGTTGCAAGAACTAAAATATTCTCACCAATGTTCATTGGTGAATTGATGCATCCAGGGGCAGTGGAGTAAAAGATTGTCCCTTCACGATCAAGCTGAAGTACCCACCTGAAGCACATACACATGTCAAAACAATGACTCTGCAACAAAAGGGATCTCAGTGCAGAAGACCAAGATGGCTGAGTTTAAGGATGGCCAGGATATATGCAACCTTCTCATGCTTTTGCAAAGAGGCTATTTAGTGACCTAAACCCCTAAAGGTCTTCTTTGAGAAGCTCACCCTCCCAAAATATCATAAAGAAGCACTAAAATATTTACCACGACAGTACAGCATGAACTCTACCATCATCAGTTGCCTTGATTGGTAGCTTGGCCTCCCGATGGCTGTCTGGCCGTTTCCAAAAGTCAAATTCAAAAATTTTGAAGGGTTCTGACAGCTGGATAAATCCTAGAAAAAGTGGGAATTAGACTTCCTGTACCATCCAAGAAAAATGTAAAGTGTACCAGTGTCATTACCAGTTTTATTTCCTTTGATAGTGCATCAAAGTGGATTGGATATTGTTGCGATTTGATACACAAAATTGTATCCAAACCAGTTGGAACAAGATGAACTCCATCCAATGCCATTGCTTCATTATGATATAAATCATGTAGCTTCCATAAGACTGTGCTTTCAACCAGCTAAGGGAGGAGGCAGAGGAGATATTTGAAAAATAAAAGATAGTGCATTGGATGAATATGGAATTATAAAAGATCCTCTTCCAACAAACCGAGCAGAGAATTGACAAACTAGAAAAGCCAACAGCTAATGGTGGGATAGCCAAAGAAAGAAATCTGTCTTTATGAAACTAATTCTGATCCAAAATAAGGATCAGCCAAAGGGGTGAAAAGTAAATATCTAGCAATCTTTGCGGTTCTACAGGAGGGTACATTTTATTTTAATGGAATTCAAGCCATTTTCTATGCTGATTGCTAACTATTATGCTTATAGGGAGATTAATACCAACTAAATTCAGACACCCGGTTTCTAGACTTCCAGTTAAGTGCTAGAAAATTTTTGCTTCCCTTAGTCTTCCGTCCAAGCAGAATTTTCAATGCACATACATGAGTCCTTTTTTTTTTATTATTTTTGTGGTTGATGGGGGTAATATACATGTTTAGATTTTTACAATTAGCATAAACTATGATGAAAAAATCATGTCAATCAATATTAAGTTAATCAATTGTACATAAAAAACTGCAAATCATGGTCGAATGGACCCAATGTACATAGTTATTGCATCATATGAACATAACAACAGTTGAATATGGAATTACTATGATTAACATAAAAAGAAGAAGATAAGTCTAACATTAACCAAATCCTTTCTCACCCAGAACACTTCCAAGATAAGGCCCAAAGAGAAAGATAAAATAGTAGACAATCTCGCAAAGTACCTGGCCATAAGTAGTTGCCTGATACGGCACAGTTAGGGGATTTTCCACTAGCAACTTATCATGTGCATGCTGTAGACTTGGTATTAATCCCTCACCCAGTAATTCTGAGTCCAGTATCTCACTAACCTGCAAGTAAACACGGTAAGGATATATAAGCTTTGAACCAGCAATACCACATGGAATCCCTTTTCCATGTCACTATCAACAACTTGGGGAAACGTTGGACCTTGTGTTTGGCATTATCAGTCATGGAGGGTCGCAGAAAGTTAGTGGCCAATGTAAAACTAGTCAAATCCTTATGAATTTTTAAAGCAATTTCGTTGAGGCCATCACCTACATGCAATGCACAACATCGGAATGGGAGATTAAATCCAGGTGAATCATGAGAGAAAGTGACTTGGGAATCCTCAGTTAGGAAGGATTGAGAACAATTAGGTCTCGTCTAATAGTAGATAATAGAACGAAATGGTGACAAAAATTTCATATAGTAGATTAAGGTTGTGTATCGGTGAAACATTCAGATGCTATATTTTACTACTAGATACGCACACACACAAAATTGCAATTTGACAGTTCACTTGCAGCACAACCAAAGTTCCCATTAGCCAAAGAATCAATCTTTCCACAAAAAGAGCAGTATCAATTAGTCGTTATATCACTCACAAGAACATCGGCACGTGAAGCAATATCCACACCGACTTGGAGCTCGTCAGAGCGCTTGTTAAACACCTGTATGTTTCTTCCCATGCCATTAATATGCAGCACCTTTCGCATCAATTTCACCATTGGAAGATACGACTCGCACGCTGTCACCTTCCCTTTATTCTCAGGCGAAAATTTCCCGTCACCACCGGAATCCATAGCGCGCGCCGCCATCATCGATAGCAGTCCAGTTCCAGCCCTGAACCCATAATTAAAGAAAAATAATAATAACTTATATTTGTATATATATATATATAAAGACAGAATAAGACAGGACAAGAAACTACCCAATGTCAAGGACATGACAAGGTTTAGTTATTGTCTTGTCGATGGCTTGCCGGAAGGCTCTGTTCCGTGCCGAGTCGTTGAGCATGTCCAAGTACGACGTCGTGGCGAGAAGGGCATTGTGGGAACTTTGAGAAGAATCCGACTCTCTTGCTTCGTTTTCCGCTTCTTCGATGACGAGCCACTCCGAATTACCAGTGAGCGGGTCAAGTCTGAGCTGGAAGACGCGCTGCGTTAACTCGGAGCTCATGGCCCGGAATTGTGTGGAGTATAGGCGAAGGAAAGGTGAGTGGCGAGTCAAAGTCAAACGAGTTAAGAGGAGTAGACGGAGAGAGGAGACTGCCAGGGTTTTGGAGTCAGACAAAGTCATCAGTGGGACAAAGACATTTAACAAACAAGCGTATCTATAAAATAAATAAATAAATATATATAATATTTAAAAATACTCATTAAGCATGTTTTAAATATCGCTAAAAATGTTAAATCAATAAAAGTTGAGATATCATGATCAAATATATTTGATTTAAAATAAAATTATTTTTATAATTAATTTATATTTTAAAAATAAATAATTATTTAAATTTAATTGATTTTAAGATATTTTTTAAAAAATTAAGGTTAATTTTTTCTTGTCTTTTAGGTAATGTTATAATTATGGAAAATTGATTATAACTCAAATAAAATTTTACGAATTAATAAAATATTTAATTTATTACAATTAAATTTATATTAATTAATTAATAAATAATATTTTAATTATAATTAAAATTTCATAATCATAGTAAATATTTTAATATTTTTAATTTATAAATTTATAAGAAGTAATATTTAATTTTTTAAAATTTTAACAAAAAAAATATATAACATCTTATAGATGATAATTATTGTAATTGCTAAATCTTATAAAGAGACCCACTGTTCAAATAACCAAACTCCTTCGTATTTAATTAAAAAATACTACTAAAATATCAATCTATCTTTTTGCACATATAATATTTTTGTTTTAGAAAACTTTGAATTTTTTTTTTATAAAAAAACTAATACTGCAGATATCTTGCAATTGTGTCAAACGTGTCTGCCAATTGAAGAAATTTCAAGTTAAAAAAAATTAAATTTTATAAATCGTAAATATTGTATATTTTAATAAATTCTATTTTAATTATCTACTAATATATATATATAAAAGAAAAGTAAGGATTACCGTAAAGAAAACTAGCCCACAAAGAGAGTTTAATATAAATAAAAAAAAATTAACTCTTAATTGACGGCTTGTTAAACATCTATCACAACTTTGTTGCACATGCATATAATATTTTATTTTAAAAATTTTTGAATTTTTTTTTTTAAAATTAATGTTGCTGATGTCATGTAATTGTGTTAAGCTGTGTGTTAATAAAAAGAGAATTTTTAATTTTATAAAATTGAATATCATATATTTTAATAAATTTTTTATAAAAAAATAATCACCAGTAATATCAAAACAGACCTAATTTTGATATTTGACGTTAAATACTCTAAAAAAATATGCAAAATATTTCGATAAAAGTGATATAAAAAAAGTGATAGAATTTTATATTAAATAAAAAAATTAAATTTTATAAATATAAATACTTTTTAGACTCGATAAAACCGACCGTACTTATTAAAGTGAGGTCGACCGAATGTGCTCAAGTCGTTCAGAAAAACGGGAAAACGAGATTGAGTAAGGTACACGTCTCTTCTAAAGAGTCTGACTGTTGCAATCTCTTCTGCAAGATGGCCTCTTCCCCCGCCATTGCATAACTAAATCAAAATGAAAATGGTTATTTTCCGCATAGTCCATTTTCTTTTTCCATTAGGAAATTATTCTTTTCCATTAATATTACTCCCACTATTTTTTTTCCCAACTGCAGAAGTGAGTTTTACGAGCTTATTTTGTAGTTCTAAAAGTCAACATTGTAAAGAGAGTTGGGGGAACAACAAGAAAGCAACGGCGGCCTTTGATTCATATACAATTTTCAATAACGTAATGATTTGAAAATACATTTTTAATTTGATTAAATAAGTAAAAATTAATTTAATATTATACAAAAAAAATTAAATTTAATTAAAATAATAAATATAACAAATATTTTAAAAATAATATTTTTATTGGAAGATTCGAGTTCATTTATTAATTTTTTGTTGTTTAATATTTAATTTTTTTTATTAATTTTAAAAAAATAAAAATTTTACAAAATATAACACGTCTATAAATTTAATAAAATAATAATAATAAAATATAATTTTATTTAATATGTATTAAATTTAATTTAAAAAATAAATTAAAGATAATTGGTAGATAAAATTAATTTTTTTTACTTTATTTAAATGTTTGTTAACGTTATGTTTGATGGGTTCCAAGGGACAAATGGCAGGATCGAACTCCCAATGCATCTTCTGTGCGATTGCCCGCGATCCAGCCTCCAAAGGCACCACTCTCCTTCACTCTGTTCGTCTCTTTCTCTCAAGCAATATTCTCTGTTTTTTTTTTCTTGGAATATTGAGTTTAGTTTTATGGGGTGAATTTTTTCCACGGTTTTTTTTTTTTTTTTTTTTTGTTTTTCTAAGCAACCAAACCGATTGTTAAAGAAATGAATTGTTGGTTTATGATTGAAAAGTTCATTAGTTGGGTCTTGCAGGATGACAAGGTGATTGCGTTTCAAGACATTAGGCCTGCTGCTTTCAGGTGTCTCCAGTTGCTCTACGCTTTTATGGTCTGTTTTTTTTTTCTTTCTTTTTATCTCTTTTCGTTTCATTTGGGTCTTTGGATGAGGTTTGAATTTACAATCGAGATTGGGTTGAGGCTTTATGAGCTATTGTAATGGGGATCGGACGATTTGTTGCTTCTAATATTCAAATTCTGCATGTGATAACTTCTTGGTGGGTGCAAATAATTTGATTCTCATTCCTGTGGGTATTGGATAGAAATGACATTGATAATGTAGCAAACTAGTTCTTTTAGATTTCAGAAAGCATTTTCCTTTTCCCCGTTGTTTCTTTGACGTTTGCAGAGTTTAATCATAAAGTTTGGAGAGAACTGCAAACACTCTAGAGGATTCCACATTATGGATGATATTGCAAGTTAGCAGTAGCAGATCCTGGACAGCACTTGTTTGATGGTTTTTTGAATTTTTTTAGGAGTTTACTTATTAAGTATGGAGATTGACTCAAACTCGAACACCTTTCTTCATGTATTGATCTGTGGAGTGGTCTTTTGTTGAGTTTTGAATGGTTGCAATTTGTCTTGGAATCTGCAATGACTAGTACTCTTTTGATAATTCCTATTGACAATGGAAACTTGTAATCTTGCTGAATGGCAGACATTACTTGGTGATTCCTGTGAAGCACATTGCAACTGTCAGGGATCTTCAGAGGAGAGATGAAGATTACACTTTGGGTCAGTAAATCTCAGACCTGAGAGTACATATGATTTTAAAATTTAGGCTAGTGGTAGGCTTATTATGTTGCCAGTTTCTTTCAGTAACCCATATTTTCTATTCTGATTTTATGTAGTATCTCACATGCTGAATGTGGGGAAAACACTTCTACAGCAAGATGCTCCTCAGTCAAAAGAATACAGGTATCTGTTCTTGTGCATGAAAGAATCGTTGCTGCATTTCATTTGCCTCTGAGATTTTTTTTTTTCCTTCATTGTGAAATGTTCATCAAATATAATGACCAAGACATGAAATTGGTCATTCCTTTTGTTTACATTAACTATTAAAAAAGAAAATAGTCAATGGTCCATATTTTGCTTCCAGCATGTGGGTGGAAAAAATTGAAAATCTTTTTCTGAAAGTATGTAAGCAAATGATGGAATGGTAATATATTTCATTTCATTGCCAATTCTTTTCCTTTTTATTTCAAATTCATTTGCAAAAACCCTGTAATCTTGACTTTGAAATGATGTGAGCTTATTTGTGAGCTCATTTTGGACGAGTAGATCCTTAGATTTTACGAATGGGGTGGGAGGTTATTATACATATCCAGTCAGAATTATTGTAGGTAGCTTTCTTGGATTTTCTATACATATTCCTGTGCAGTAAATGGAGTGCATGAAGCTGAGTGGTTCACAATCTAGGTGTGAAAGCTAAAAACAAAAGTACTCAGTGTTTGCTTGCTGCAAACTTAAGAGATGAGGAGCTGGCAGTGTCATTGAGATACTCCCGGGCCAGATGGACCTTGAGGCTAATTTTGCTTGCTTCCTCAGTGTTTCCTGCTTGTGAAACTGGCCTTGGCAGAACCTTTTCTTGAGAATTTTCTTCTGATATTTTGACAGATTTGGATTTCATCAGCCTCCATTTAACAGTGTTGACCATTTGCACCTTCATTGTTTGGCATTACCATTCATGCCTAGGTGAGTTATTGATGTCTGGTACTAAATTCCTCTAATCAATTCTTGCAATTTTTTTACTGCCATGTGCTTTCACCACCTATTACTTGTTTATGCATTGTAATGCAAGTAGGAATTGGGAAATATTAATTGTTAAAGAACTTGGACAGATGGAAGTATCTAAAATACGCGTCTTGCGGACGGATTCCGTTCCTCAAAGCTGAGAAGTTGCTGGAGAAGTTAAAGCCTTCACAGCTCGTAACTTCTTAGGTTGGCATAAAATTTCTGTATGATTGTAACAGTTTGTATTCTGCTATGCTTGAGGTCAAATTCTCTCCTCATAAACAATATTTAATGGTTGTAAGCATTATTGATTTGTCAGAGCTCAATGCAAAGGTTACCTCAAAGTAACCTGACCCTGTAATTGAATGTGTTTGGTGTTGATTTGCATTATATCAGTAACAAAGTTAAGTAGATGAACTTTGCTTTTTGAGTTCCCTTATTTGATAATCCCAGATATTTGTTATCTCCTTCCAGTGGTCATCTGAATCACTTTGTCCCTGTCATTTGTTGATTGAATCAGTTGGCCAAATTCTTTGATTAGATTGAAAACTTGTTTGTTGGAACTCTTTGCTTCTTAGATTGGAAGACTATTATGTGGTTGGAGTTGCACAGTCGTGCGTGGCTAAATGAGTAAATGCCAGAACCCAACTCATCTAGTTCTGTAATAAGTGGCTTTGTTGCATGGTTTGGCACAAAATTATGTAATATATCATTCTCAGCTACATGTCTTGTGAAAAAAGACCATTCCAGTGGACAAAACTCCCACATTTTGGGGTCTGGAGAAGGATCAAATCTCGTTTCACAAAAAAGTTGTTTCCACATCCATTGCACTGAGGTTCTCCCTTCAGCTAGATGTCTTGTATTTGTCATAAATGTATCTTTCAGTTTTGTACCTTTCTTGCAAGTGGAAGTCATAAATAAGTAGTTGCATCACATGGGTTGGACTGGAGTAAAGCTTTGAAATTGTGGATTCAACTAATCATATGTTCTTTGATTATAGAAATGCACTCTGTAGGCAGGGTTTCGTGACAACTAAATCCTAGGCTGCTGCCTTCCCCCTTTTCTTTTTTTTTTTTTTTGTCTTGAGGGATAGTCATCAATCAAAATTAGAACTCTAATAAACAGGTTGCTTATATCCAGGTTTAATATCAAATGGATAGGAAATCATGTGAAACGCAAGCTTCTGATATGCATGGTTGCTTTACCTTTTCTTCTTTTTGATATGTATATTGTATGGAATTATGGATACGACAGCCATTAATGTTGCCAAAAATCTCAGGATTATGTTTTTACAGTGTGTAAAGGTTGGATATTGTGGATATCGTTAGTGAAAATAGCCATGAATGCGGTTATGACGAGCCTTTAGAACTAACAAAACTTTATCTGTCAGGGTGCGTATTCCGCACTGAGATCAAAGATAGCTTGCAGAGCCGTCAAAATTGGATCTTTGTTCTTAGTATATTTGGGCTGTGCAATGTCCATCCGGGGTAGGGGTTCTTCTTCTCGAAGTGACTTTTAGCAAAATTTTGTATCGAATCCAAAATGGACTTCAAAATTAAGCAAGCTTTGAATTGTTGTATATGTTTCATTGTGTCTTCAATGAGAAAACCTTTTAGTAAGGCCGTCATTTGCTCTAACCATCCATGGTTACTTGGTGGTTATGACGAATTTGGGATTGTGTGGGTAAATGCACGGTCTCTGGCAAATCTCCTTAAATGAATTTAAAATTGTAAGTGAAAAATCAGGACAATGAAATATTATTTCAATTATTCTGAAGTTTACCTCAAAGGGATTTCTTGTCATTAGAAACTGCCACCTACTTTTATTTCAATTAACTTTGGACTCAATCCCAGATGATACTGATGCAAACAATTTTGCTTGGAGAGCAGAAGGATGTGTGCAATATCATTTGAGCTATTCAAATTTCGAACTGCAGTTAGTCATTGGGTCTTGGGGCCATTTTTCCCTATCTCATGTTGTTTTAGTATTTCATTTTTTGTAAGTTGAAACGTGTGCAGCTGCCTACCTTTAGGACGTTCCTTGGCAGTCTAGATATTCCATGGAAAACTTGGAGACCAATTGTGATTCCCTCAATGCCTTCTTTGAGCAATTTACCGATTCTCTGAATTCTTGTTGTACAGCTCTTCAAGTTTTCAACTTTTTCTTCATGATTGACACCAACGCAACCCTACATTTTCCTTCCTTTTGAGGGTCTGGGGACACTTTTTATTCGACCCCAAAAGTTTTATATCCTTTTGCTGCCCCACTTATGGTCAAATAGGTGCTTCCTGTACTTCTGGTCATATGGTTGATGGGCTCATGATTATCCTTGTGAGCTTGCTAGCAAGTGCCAATTTCGACTTGAATTTGATCGAACCATTAACTGGGCAACATCCATAAACTGGACAGTCCAATTTTTCAGCTAGAAAGATTGGAGTCCTTATAAAGTTTCATGCTTTTGATCTCAATTTATGATATTACATAGAAGCATTAAGTGCAAATGTCGAAGTTAAAGGAGAGTTCTCAAGAGATAGTTATATTGAAAGGTGGCAGGGAAGGTGCGGAATCTTCAGTCCGGAAGAATTCTCAGTTGAGTAAAGGTAAAACAACCAGAATTATCCATCCACCGATTGAGTCCCATTGGACTCTGCCTCCTCCTGGAGGAAACAACCGGTATTCATCATCCACTTCAGGCATCAAGTCAATGCTAACTTATCCTCTCAAGGTTCGGGACTCGATAAAGAAACTTGGGAGAAGCAAGAGCTTGCAAACCGCCCTTGAAGGGACTCGTGGTCCAAAAGATGAACAACTTGTTCAATCTTTCCGTGAATTGCTTTTTCTTGAGGGTCTCTTGCCTGGGAAGCAGACTGACTATCATACTCTTTTAAGGTGAGCAGTTCAGCTTTAATCACATAATGACATTTTATGTTGCATTCACGACTCTTTTATTGGTGACATTATCATCACGTGCTTTTAATAATCTGCACTTTTAGATTTCTTCGAATGAGGGACTTTGATCTTCCAAGAGCGAAGGACATGTTTGTTAACTATATTAAATGGCGTGAGAGCTTTAGGGTTGATACGATTGCAAAGGTGAATTTCAAGCTATTTCTAAACATGATTTGAAATAGGAATGTCCGATGTGAAATTCCGGAACATCTACAGAATTGAGGGACTGATTTAGAACATGTTGCAGGAACTTAACTTTGAAGAGTACTCAGAGTTAAAGAAATGCTATCCTCATGGTTATCATGGGGTTGACAGATGTGGCAGACCAATCTATATAGAAAGGGTTGGGATGATAGAGCTTGATGCGCTGCTCCGATCAATTACCATTGAAAGATTTGTAAAGTACCACGTGTCTGAACAAGAGAAGACAATGAATGTGAGATTTCCTGCATGCTCAGTTGCAGCCAAGATGCACATAGCATCCATCACTAGTATTTTTGATGTCAAGGAAGTGGTATGTTGATCTGTATCTGCTTGTCCCATTATGCGCGAAAGCATCCTTTAACATTTATTTTTTTGTTGGTAAATTGGAATTAATCTCCTTTAAGAATGTGGAAGCAAATTATCCTGCTCTTTTACTATTTAAGCCTGTCAGCTTCCTGACACAGTTTTATTTGAGTTTTAAGCCAGTGATTATATTGTTTTGTTCCAAGCATATAAAAGGTTTTCAGAATGATGGTGGTTAATGTCAGACTCTCTTCTATTTGTTTATGAAAACATATAAATGCATCATTTAGAAGGCCTCTTTATAAAAGGTTTTTAGAATTATGGTGGTTAATGTACTTCTATTCATATATGCAAACATATGCATGCATCATTTAGAAGGTCTCTTTGCTTATTTCTTTGTAAAAGCTTACATTGTGGAAACAATATGCTATCTTCTTACTTATATGGTATTCCCATCCCTTTTTCTGTTAGATCCTGAAAATTTTGCTCTTTCATTTACATAGGGAATGTCTAATTTCTCAAAGACCGCAAGGCGTCTCTTCCTTGAAATTCAGAAGATTGACAGCAACTACTACCCAGAGGTAACCAAATGCAATTTCTAGTTATTGTTTGGATGAATGCAGGTCATAATGCAGCTTATAGTTGTGTTTCTATGTGACAATTGTTCGTCATATTCTAAACTTTGCAGACGCTACATAAGCTCTTCATTGTCAATGCTGGATCTGGATTCAGAGTGCTATGGAAAGCCCTCAAGGCTTCTCTTGATGCACGTACATTAGCCAAGATTCAAGTAAGATTTATCCTTCGTCAACATCTCTCACACATGAGGCTTTGGTTTGTGTTTCCAACCCCCCTTCCAGAATTCATTAGCTAAAAACACCTTGAGTTTGATTGCAGGTGTTGGGATCCAACTACCAAAGTAAGTTGCTTGAGGTCATTGATCCAAGGTGAATGTTTATGGTTTCTGTAATGCTTAACTTTACTAGAGCTTTATAGGGTTTGTATGACCAATTAGTATTCTTTTGATTTTTTGAAGTAACTTGCCGACTTTTCTGGGAGGGAATTGCACTTGCTCTGAGTATGGAGGTTGCCTGTTTAGTGACAAAGGACCCTGGAACAATCCAGAAGTTACAGAAATGCTTCAGGTTTATTTTTTCATTAAAACATATCGGCATTTTCCCCTGTATGCTTGTATTAGTATTCAGCTACTTATCTGACTTGCCATTTACATATGCTGAGATTTATAGGCATTTCATTTGTACCCGGCAGGCAGTTTCTGCAACCGAGGGGATGTACAATAATGAAGAAAACATTGGTGGGGCTTCAGAGAAAGCCCTGGTCAAAGCCGAAGATAATAGTGCACAAGATCAAAGCCCTGGAAGACGAGAAACTGGAAAAACAAACTTTGTTCAAAAGCTGGAGACGCAGAATATTCAGGCATTAGAAGCTGCGCTTCAAGATTTCAACCATGTGAGTAGTGTTCTGATGACTTGTCTCTGATAAGTTCAACCTTTTACACTAGTGATAATGATATGTAATCTTGGTCTTCACAGAAACTTCAAGCACTGGAAACTGCTTTAGAAGATACCAAGATGGTGAGTGTCAATTTGGTCATGGTTATTCCTATTTCTACCAATGTATGAAAGATATAACTTTTATGAATCTAATAATTCTTCCTCTCACAGGTGCTGAAGAAACTTGCACAGCATGTAGCAGCATTGAGAATTTGAACTTGGTGGTTGTAAAGGCGTGTGAGAATCATGTTTGAAGTTTGAACGTTTTCTCTTTAGCACATTCAAATGTTGATTTCTCGTTACAAAAGGTAGTTTTAGACCTTGTCAAGTAGAGAACTTTGTGCGTTAAGGGCTATTTGTTCTCTTGCTAATGGGAGAAGGGGGCTAGTAAATTTTCAGACACGGGGAGTTTTGGAAGAGACGTGAGAGTTTAAACTTTAAACTAAAGGTAGCAAACCCCGATTAACTTGAATTACTCAAAAAAACTCATAAAATTTGATTAGACTCAATTGAAAAAGTAACTAATCAGTAATTTAAAATTCGATTCTAGGTCAACTCATAATGATGAGAGGGAAATGTTACCCCATGATTCAAATACAAAACTATCCTTCCCTTATCCTACATTATGGAACCAGCTAATTCAAACTTTAAACTATTTGTTCGATAAAGGCAATGATTAAAGTTATGGGAAGTGGCCTAGGGGGTAGAGTCCATGATACCTCCTTTTGCATTGGCACAGATGTGCGATTCCGCTGAGAGGTTAGAGTGAATAGCTTTGACAGCAACCAGGTAATTATGCATTTCGATTGACTTCTATGTATCTGTTTTGATTGCCATCATTTCCAGAATTGTTGGGAAGGGGGGGAGGGGGAATGTACCAGCTATGTTCTTAGTGAGAACGAGAGCAACGTTTCCATTGTTGTTCCGGAGTACCATGCCGATTCCGCTCGAGTTCCGTATTGATTTTAACATTATCACCTGTTGGAGCTTGCCAACCATTTGTCGTAACCTGGGACTAAGAAGACGTGTGGACTTCAGCAATACTTGCGTAATCCGTATGGAGGTTTGAAGCCATATAAATCACAGTGTGAGGGTCCAAAACACGCTGCTCCATCACGAGCAAGTTCCTGGCCTTCCAAATACCCCCACGCAATCATGGCAGCCTGATTTTACTAACATTCTTGGGCGCTTCCTTTAGAAGGTTTTTGAATCATGAATGAAACTCTACTTGAGGAAGCTCCCAAGTTTGAAGACCGACTGGACTTACAAACCATATGCCAGATGCCCAAGAACAGTTGAGAATAGCGTGGGGGGAATAGTTTCTTTTTCGACTCCACACTTAGTTACAAAAGGCCATTTGTAGGAACCCTTTACAAAGAAGATTCATATAAGTTGGCAGGAAACCTTTGCAAGTACTTCATGTAAAGTGACAAACTTTCCCTGGAATATTAAGATGCGAAATAGATTTCCACCAACCCGAATCATCATCATTGCCAGAGGAGGAGGGGGCCGAAAATGGATCAGATTGGGAAAGAGATTGAGCAATATGATAGGCACTTTTAACAGTGTAAAATCCACTAAGATCGTAGTGCCAAACAATGTTGTCTTCCAGACTTCAAAAACTGAGGCGGATAGACAGGAGTTGGACACTTCAGTGTTTGGGTCTATTAGCGTTGCCAGTAAATCAAACTCAAGCTGAACTTTTGGCGATAGCACCTTGAAACCGTTGTGTTCCAGGAGCTGAGAATCACACCAAATATTAACAGATGTACCATTGCCAATGAGCCATCTGATCCCACTTTCAAGGAGGAGTCTTGCAGCCACAAATAGCTCTGGATGAAACCCGATTTTGCTTCCATGAAATTATGTCTTGCGAAATATCGGGCTTTGAATATTCTTGATAGAAGGGAATTATTTTTTCAGAAACCTCCAAGCCTGCTTACTCAGTTTTGCCAAGTTGAAATTAGAGAAATCACGGAAGCCCAATCCACCATTTGTCATCTTCATCTTATCCCACAAAGCCTCATAATTCAAACGTGGGAATAGCTTAAACAACTGATTTGATAAGAACCTCATTTCCTGCTCTAGATAGCCATTTCTCATTCCAACCATCCAAGCCATTTTTCAATATGATACCTCCGTTTCACCTATATTCGCTGTCCATGGACACCCTTTAATAAGTTTAGAGGTTAATGGGAGCTGCTTTTGGCCCAACAACCCCGTGGTAACATAACAACAAAACTCTCTTCTTATTTACTCTTTCTTGACTAA
The DNA here is from genome assembly GCA_021464305.1 of Kandelia obovata. Taxonomy (NCBI): domain Eukaryota; kingdom Viridiplantae; phylum Streptophyta; class Magnoliopsida; order Malpighiales; family Rhizophoraceae; genus Kandelia; species Kandelia obovata. The sequence goes on from JADCRA010000363.1 coordinate 2,137,333, forward strand.
TTCGTGAAGCTCTTTTTTTTTTTTTTTTTCTCTCTAAATTTAAGTTCATGTCCTTGGTTCGTTTGGTGCAATGCCTCTCTAGTACTTTGTCAACATAGTGTAATTGAGACATCGCCATAGGCATTGTTGACTAGACATTCTTATACTTGCTTTACAAAGCGGCAAGATATATGGAAAGCCCTTGTGCGCAAGAAAGGTGGTCGGAAGTTGCAATCCGGCCGCGACAGCTGATTCAAAATTGTTTTTCTAATCATCCCAGTTTACAGAAATTTTTTTTTTTTTTTACACAAAAAAGTGTACTTTCCCATCAGTTTTGAAGCTCTCTCTAAACCCCGACCATGGAAAAAAATAGAAAGAAGGAAAAATACCCACGACTGTGAGTTGGACCACCAAGCAGGCACAGCCGCCGGTGCTAAAGTTTCACATTAATTAGATCCAGCTCAACTAAATTATTTTAATGTTTAGAGAAAAAAACAAGATGGGTGAGTACACCATACACAACTATTAAAGTATTGGATTGGCAACTTTTCTGTTCACAAAATAATTATTTTATTAATTGAATACAATCAAATTACAAAATCGTGTGTCAAATAAGCTTATTTATTTATTTATTTTATTTAATAGAGTAGCTGTAAAGATGATAAATTGAACAAAGTTTGGTAGATTTTCAATTGACGGATTGTTATCTTTGCTTCATTGACATGGGACCATAGGTTAATAGGTAACAAGTATGGCAACTGGGACCAAGCTAACAAGCAAGATGTCACATTGTTACTCAATGGATCATTGCTCACCTTTTTAAATTGATTTTTAAGCCCCAGTTTGTAAAGAACATTATATTTATCTTTTTTTTATTATTATTATTCATAAGTAATTTATAGTTGTTATTGTTGCACAGAAAATGGCACAGAACTGGATTTGACTGTCATTATTGATTTGGTTCATTTAATTAATTTTAGATATGTATTTCTTAGCTCATAAACCCATTCATATTTCATAATATGATCCAAAACTCCTAGAAAAAAGAAAAGAAAAGAAAAGAAAAGGACAGCCACAATCCTAGGATGTTTTGGTTTCTTTTTTTTTTTTTTAAAAAAAAAAAATTCTTGGTAAATTAGTTTGGGTCATTATCCCAGACCCAGAGTCATTCCAAAAAGACTAGATTTTTTTTTCATTTCAATAATCTTCTTGTCTGTGCAATTTTCGAACAATTATGACTTGATCCAAGGGTGAATTTCCAAAAATATAAATCTAATCTAGACAATTCGCTAGGAAGGAAAAACAAAATGAAAAAAAAAAATTCAAATAAACTGCAATTTTCAGAGAATATGATGCATTATTCCAAAACTTTACTCAACTTTTTCAATTACTGATATAACAAAAATTAAAATACCATACTTTTGTAAGAAAATATATTCCATTTTCTATAAAAAAAAGTAAAAAAAAATATATATATATATAATTACTCAACTTTTTCAATTTTGCCAAAATTTTTAAGCGGGTGGGATGACTAATAGTAATAAGGCAGTCAATAAATATACGAAAATTAACACTTTTAATTTATTATTAACTACCCTCAGATAAAAGCAAACGCAACAATGCGCAGTTCTCTTTCTGGCATTCTCCCCCGTCGAAAAGCATTTTATTATTATTACTATTTTGGATAAAAAAAGGGTTTCAGATTCCAAACAAATCTCAATATCTTTCGGATCTTCTCCGAATCTGCTTGTCGGAAACCGACGGCTTTGTTTGTTGGTTTTGGTATTGTACTGTTCAATTTCCCAAAAGGATTCGAGATGAACACGGGAGAGCTTCTCAGCATCGAACCTCTGGAGCTCAAATTTGCATGTCAGCCCCAACGGATGTGTTTGCTTCTTGTTTTTCCTCTTTTTTTTTTTTTGGATTTTCTTGATCTAATAATTGCTTACCTGAACTTTTTTTTTTGTCTTTTTTTATTTATAAATATTGGTTTTGATCAGTCGAATTGAAGAAGCAGATCTCTTCTTCTCTTCAATTGTCAAATAAAACCGACAATTATGTCGCTTTTAAGGTAATCTTCCTCCATATTCTCTATCAATCTCTCTCTCTCTCTCTCTCTCTCTCTCTACACACACACACACACACACATGTAGTTGTTTTAAAGTGTTGTTTGAATTTGTGGTAATGATTCCCTGTTTGGGTGGTGGGCAACTGCTAGAGAAAATGGAGAAAAAAATTTCTGGGTCTCTACTATTTTATTTGGGTTCATTGGGAAACAGATTAATAGAGTCTGTATATCTCATAGCACTTAAATCTGAGATTTCAAACTGCAAAGTTGGGTTTTTATTTAATAAATTTTTTGGAGTTCTATTAGGAATCAAATGTCATGCTAGATAATAATGTATATTTGGAATGAATGCTCTGTTTGTTTGAGATTGTTGATTGTCTGATCAGTATGTTATGTTTAGGTCAAAACGACGAATCCAAAGAAGTATTGTGTTAGACCAAATGCTGGGGTCGTGTTGCCCCGTTCCACTTGTGATATCATAGGTGCTCGTTTCTTGGCCTTTCTTTTTTTTTTTTTAAGAATTTGTAGCATTTTCAATTTAGGTTGTAGTCATGGTATGATACGATGGATTTTGGCATTGATTCAGTGACAATGCAAGCGCAAAAGGAGGCTCCTCCTGACATGCAATGCAAGGACAAGTTTTTGCTTCAGAGTGTAAAGGCAAATGATGGTGCAACTGCAAAGGATATCACTCCAGAGATGGTAATTACAAGTGTTTTGTTTGTTTACGTTTGAGTTTTGAAGGTTTGAGTTGTGAATTTTGTTATTCATGGAACTTTGGTTTCTTTAGTTCAACAAGGAGGCGGGGCATATTGTGGAGGAGTGCAAATTGAGAGTGGTCTATGTATCTCCACCTCAGCCTCCTTCTCCTGTTCGAGAAGGGTCTGAGGAGGGTTCCTCTCCCAGGGATTCTGTATCAGAAAATGGAAATGTGAATGGAAATGATTTCCTCAATGTGAGTGTTTTGGAGTGATCCTTCTTCTTTTCTTTTTCTCATTCTTTTTCCCCCTCTTGCTATGATTTTCATAAGTTTCAACTTCTGCTTAGCCCAGCATTTCAGAGATGACATGCATTTGTGTTGTTGAATGCAGACTGCAAGGACATTTGGTGAACAGGTTGATTTCCAAGAAAAGACGGGGGAGGTAACATAAATCTGCATTTGTTTTTCTGGTCAAGTTTGTACTTATTGTTACCTTTTATAGTAAGTTGCATTTGTTTTCTATAATCTTCACAGTTAGATTGTTGTTTCATCTAATATCTCTTGATGTTGTTAATTAAGGATAAATAACAGCAAACCATTCTGTTTAGAAGATTAAGCATTAGGTACTTGGAAGGGATAGGCTAAACAGGAGATACTTGCCTATCTTGCTTATGCTTGACTTTGAAAGCATCTTTAGACAGAGATGTGTTCATTGTGATTTTTTGTCTTCCACAAATGAAACTCCAGGACTCTATTTGGTTTTCTGCAACTGTTTATGGGCAGGCACCCAGGAGAACCCGGTACTCTGAATGCAATCATACCTACCCATGTTTAAATTTGTCCTTACCATTTCTTTCTCCTTCCTTTTAATTGCCTATCCTGTCCTGTAATTTAAAACACGATTGGAGTGTCTACAAAGTGGAAACTCTTTTGGACATTATTGAAATTCTTGAATTGAATGTAACCTTGTTGCCCTTTACTGACTGGGTGCTTTTCTGTCTCCAAAATTTTGTGTTTATTTTTATCAAATTAAATGTATACCAAACCAGTTCCAAACCTTCTTCTTCCCTTATGGTTTTTTTTTTAATTTGTCTTATTGACACTGACATACGGAACTAGTTCACTTCCAACTGCTAAATGCTTGCTACATCTGTTTTAAAATGACTAATTGAGGGCAATGTGAACTTAGGATATGGGCACTTGCCTGTCATATGTTACAGGCATCAGGTGTAGATTCCTAATCTAATTAATAGCATCTACTTATTGTGGCTTGCCTACAAGAATGCACTGTTTATTGTTGTTCAAAGTTAGCAAATTATAGTCCTGATTGGAGTTGATTGGCCAATGGAATTACAGCCAGTGTTATTGTTTTGCACATTTTGATGCCTTTTCAAGGGAATTTTTGGTATTACATCTCCTTATGATCTGTCATATTAGTAGCCTTAGTATTTCTGTTGACATTTAAGTTTGATAGTTCATGCTTTGGAGCCCTGCATGTCCAACCATTAATATGGGTCTGGTGGTATATATGCTCTTCTGCTTTGAGTATTTCCAGCTCCTTTCACACTCCACTCTACCTCACAAAAGTCTGTTTGATCATTTTCTGCCTCTTTAAACATTTGGACTCTGTCTCTCTCTGTGGTTTCCTGTCACATGTATTGCTATGTGGTTTAACTATCCATTTAATGTTGCATATAGCATGCTTTGCTGTAATTGTATTACAAGAGATGGACCTAACAGGTGTTTTCATCAAGCATATGATTTACTTGCCATTAATGCACATGGTATTCTTGCTGTTTATATGCTTTCTTGTAATTGTATATAATGTTAATGAAATGCATTTGATATTATCCTTGTTATCATCAAGCTTCCGTTTTCCTTGCCATTGATATATGTGGAATACTTGCAGGCGAGATCTCTTATTTCAAAGTTGACTGAGGAAAAGAATAGTGCAATTCAGCAAAATAACAAGCTTCGTCAGGAATTGGTGAGTCATTGATGTGTGATTTCATTTTTATGTCTGGTCTTCTGTAGTTCAAGTATGCATAATTTTAGTTTTTCATGTGTTTGGTCCAGTCTCTCGGATAAATCCTTAAGTAGACAATCTCATTAAACTTGCATGGTAAAGTACCCAGAACTATAAAATCAAAAAGTTTTTGTGCATCAATATGAACATCATTGATGTACATTTCCTCTAATTTTACAATCCCTAAATAATGGGAATGACTTACATTGTGAGACTATTATGTTCAGGAACTCATGAAACGTGAAGGCAGCAAAAGCCGCGGTGGTGTCTCATTCATGTTTGTTATCTTTGTTGGCTTGCTCGGCTTATTTTTGGGGTATCTCATGAAGATGACATAATCGGCTGTTCCTTGTAGCCTTTAGCCATATTTTCCTCTTATTTCCTTTCTGTCACCAATCAAAGAATGGTGAAGAGAAACGAAACCAATGAGGGGAGCCTTCTTATCATTGCAGAGGTCGAAAATTTCACTAGGTCAGGTGATGCGTTTGCAGTTGCTGAAGTACATTATGATAACCCATGCACTTATTGACATGCATTCTTTCTGTAACTTAAGAGGCTTTGGGAGTTTTGGGACCTTTGTTTTCTTTTTCCCTTTTCTTTTCTGTGGTGCCTTTGACATGTCCTGCAATTGTTATATCAAAGGCTTAATAATATTCAGATCTGCAGTTTGGTGGAGCTCTAATTTGACTTCATTTTCAGCATCCATGTCTAAACCTGATTTCTTCGGCTTTAATACAGTGGGTCATGCATCTCCTTGCTTGAGACCAAGCAGTAGCAAAGGGCATAGACTTGCTTGATTTCTTATTTTACAATCTTTACAGAAGCTTTTTGATAGATTTCCTTTTGCATTTCATTAATCTTCTAAACAAAATTAGGTAACTACAAAGAAAATTTATAATCAAAATTCCCAGCTGCAGAATAATAAAACAGACAGAAAACAAATGCGGTGAAGGTATGCTATCAGGATAAGTTAAATAGTTGGTTATTATGTACTAATCAATGTCATAATTCTAGAACACCGCCACTCGTGAACGCTCTGTCACCCTCTCCTCTGCAGATGGGACAGTCCCAAGTGTCTTTTACGAAAGCCCTCAACTCCTCAAAGTCTGTCTTTAAAGCCCAAAAGGAAACGCTGATATCCAGTGGTTTCTTAAAATTAATGACAAGTTGTTGATAGAACTCCACTCATTGTTGAGAGTGATTTCTGAATAGTAATTACATAGATAAGTTATTCTTTGTTATTTATAATAAAATTTATCAAATAAATTTAGTGACGTAAATTTAAAGATTTAGTTTTTTAAAATTTTTATATATTTTTTTTTATTTACGCTAAAAGTTATTATAACGGAATCATTTCCTTTTCTCCAAAACACCCCTATACCAAGACAAAATCCATCTTGTTCTCTAAAAGGACCAACAATGGAGTCATGTGATACAGTCGACTATTCAGAATAACTCCATTCGTTGCACTGAACAGGAGAAACAATCTTTATGGTACTTAGTAAGAGTCATTAGCCACTCAAAATTATATATAATCAAACTCACATTTAGTCTCACATAATATTTAAATGAGAATTCAAACCTATAACCTTTATGGTACGAACAAATTCTCTAATCATTAAATTGAAACAAGTAGTGATAAAATTAAAAATAACCAATAAAGAATCTACCCTAAAGTATTGAATTAGAAAACAGGGCAGAGCCTTGGCATAAGGTAGAAGAGCACTATTGGAGCCAATTTGGGGTTTTTTTTTTTTTTTTTTTTGAGGGGGGGACAAGACTAGGATAAAAATCATGTTTAAGAGATGTGATTTAAGAAGGAAATACATTTTTTTTTCTTGATTAATAGGTACAATACTTGAATAGAAAAATTTTAGTTTAACAAAAATATTATTACATTAAGATTTGAATTGCTAAAAGTAATTTCTTTACAAAAACAAAATTAGCCTTTTTCCAGATTCTACGAGTGTAAGAGTATGATGCAAGGACACGTCCTTTTTAAAGTATGATGATCTGAGTGGGGTCAAAATTGACGAAGAAAGCCACATGTTGCATAATTATAAACCAAAAATATTTTATTTCCAGTATATTTCATCTCGTGGGGGCTCTCTTTGTTTGGAGAAAATTAAAAACTTGTGTGGAAGGACAACCTCAATCCTTATGTGCTCCTTTTTTATTGGAGTATTTTTCTCTATTCCCCCCCCCCTTCGAATCTATATATTAGTACCTATTTGAAATCGTCCATGATATATTTAGATGCATCAATAAAAAGGGCAGAATTATCTACACATTTAAGTTTTTTTTTTTTTTTTTCTTCTAAACACAATTCTTTAACATGTCCTAAACGACCCACAATTATCATATTTTGGATCTCTTTCATTAAACATGATGTCTGAGACTTGTTTTAAACATTGCTGGACGGACTGACACCATTAAACACAATAGAAACAGATAGAAAGCTTCATTGGACGGAGAATGGATTTCCAAGTTTCCTCTCCGTGGGCAGCAATCATAAAGATGGGATTTACTGAGACAATCACGACTTTGAAGACTGCCATGAGTTAGCATGCACGAACAAAACGGAAATCATGGAAAGAGAAGAAAAGGGGAAAGAATGAAGACAAAATGTTATCAATCGCAAATTGTAGAAGCAAGAAAGGAAGTAAAGAGAGGAGCAATAAGATACAAAGGCTGGATGGATTTTGTAGGATCCAATACTTAAACAGCTCACAGGAGGAAATTGTCAACTATAAAAAGTAAAATAAAATAAATAAAATTGAATGATTGTAGATTGACGAGATTGTTGTAAAGGATAAGCAAAAGATTGGGCTGTTAAGTACAGGAAATCTGAGTAAAGATTCTAAAATCCGAAGAGCTATAATCAAATCCCATGAAAGTCGGAGATTTCCCAAGTAAGTCATTTTGAACGCATAACTCACGCTCTCCCTCAGCGTTATAAACCACCACCGTCTCTTTGTCATTCCGGGTTAGCCTGGAAACGCCTCTCTGTCCCCATTCTCTTATGCTATCCCTTCGTGTTTTTATTTTTTTGTTGAAGCTCAACGCCGAACTATGCCTGTTGTGGCCTCCTTCTCCATTGATATCGAAATCGAGATCCTTTCAAGGTTACCAACGAAGTCTCTGGTACGTTTTGCATTGGCATGCAAGTCGTGGATACAGTTAATCAGCTATATTCTCAACAAGCAGGAACTTTTGGGCATCAATACTCGAATCCTTATCTGGCCCCTGAATCTCCAGCTGATGTATGAATATCTTTATCTTCGATCAATAAACCCTGAAACACTATCCAAGAATTTCAACGGCATGTGTCAGTCTCCCGACCGCAAAGAATTTCAAGTGCTGGCACTTGTTTACTTCACCGAAAGAGAATCTGGATGGTCTTCCTTGTTGCGGAGGCTACCAGTTAGATATTATAGGTTCTAGCAATGGCCTCATATGTTTTTCAATTGACCTAGGATATCAAAACAAGGTAACTATCTTGTGGAACCCGTTGACCCGAATTTACAAGAAACTACCTCCGTTTCCTTCTGTCTTGAACGGAGGAGGCGGAGGAGCCTTGTCTCTGCATCTTTTCAATGAAGTAGATGAATGTCGAATCTGGGGTTTTGGCTACGATGTTGCCAGTGCTGATTTCAAGGTGCTTGTCCGAGTTCATTCCCGCTTCTTCAACATTTCCGGAGTTTTTAACTGTGACATGTCACGAATCGGCTCGAACCCCTTTGAATGAAGCCTTGCACTGGCTCACAAGAAAGCCAACTTTACTTCTGCCACACGAAACACAGGACCATAGAGTCAATGGAATTGTTGCTTTTGATTTAGAGGAGGAAACTTTTTGGGACTTCCCACTAGCAGATTGCAATGCCATGTTGCCGCAACAAGTTCACAAGTTCTTGGCTATTCTGGATGGACGACTTTGCGCATGCTATAGAGATATCCATGACAGCGCCAAGACAGAGATATGGGTGATGAAGGAATACGGGGTTGAAGAATCATGGGCGCCTTGGATCTCAGTGGCTGATAGTCAGAATTTCCAGCCCATATATATGTCACAGAACAAAGAAATTCTGGCCCTTATTGATGATGGGTACGATCGTGTTTTAGTCGCATATAATCCTAAACACAAGACGTACTGGTTAATCAAGTCTCTTTGGCATGGGGCGGTTCTGTGGAGTTGTACCTGAAGACAGTTTTGTTTCACCTTCACCCATAGGTTTTGATTTTCTTTCCTTTCACTCTTTTTTTTTTTTTTTTTTTTTGTGTTTTTCTTTTTCTTCTTTCTCTTTCTCATATTATTCGGAGCTCTGTCATATTAATTAGAATGCATTTATTTATTCGGTGATTGCAAATTTTAGAACTTTTTTCCATGGAAGTGGCTAAGTATACAATTATATCTTTTGTTGGATGAAGTCAACTACAGAATTTGGACAGACAAAAAATGGGGATGGTGAAATGATACATGGGTCTCATATATAAAAAAAAAATTAATTTTTTCTTCAAATTCAAAATTTTAACTTTTTTTTGGGTCCAAAATACAATACAAAATATAACAGTTTTGTTTCATATCATGTGTTTTTTTTTATATATATAGGAAACTTCAATTTGAAAAAATATATAGTTTTTTTTAATGTGTAATATTCACACATCACTATCACTCTGTCTTCCTATGTACCAAAATCCTATGTCTACTTTTTTTTTTTTTTCGAATATACATATTTATATACTCATTGGCCATTACTCTTAGCAAATATTTTGAATTTTTTTTTGTCAATACTATGCTTTAAAGACCTTTTTTCTTTTTTTTCTTTGTTTTGTTTTTGGAAGGCAAAGGACTCATTTTATTCATAGCATTCAAGCAGAAAACGTGAACACACATTATACACAAGGGACCTGTCAAAACTCAACGGAGCCACTCCGACAACATCGACCAGCTGCAGGCTGCTGCACTCCTACACTGACACCAAGACTTCATAATCATCGCCACACCAAAGACATAGCAACTTGTAGCTAATCAACGCAAATTTAAAGGGACCTCGTAGTATTTCCATGCTGCAGCCACAAACAGTTTCTATATAGAGGAAAAACACAAATGTTCCCATCAACCCAAAACCTGCCAGCAAAACCCCACTGCAACTTCCACAAAGCAGCAGACACAGCCTATTTCCATAACCATTAGCCTTAACTGCAGAACCTGTACAGCAACAACTGAAAGTATAAAAGTAAACTGTCCTACATAGGCAATGAATCATCTCCAAAACAACCCATTGAAGCATAAGGTCACTACACATAGCCAGGATCTCATAATATCGAATGAAGAGCACACACCAGCAATTTACAGCCATGCAACCAAGTCCGGGGCCTCCCGCTCCCCCTCCTTCCTCCTCTTTTTTCTTTCTAACCACAACATTTGCAATGTTAAGCATAAAATCATTCGTTATTTAAAGACAGTTAGTTGCTTATTTGTAGTCAGTTCAATGTACGATTATGATCATGGCCTTTAAATGCACATAATGATGTCATTCTCAGCACAAAAATACTGGGCTCATGTAACATTGCCCTATTATTTATAATTGATGCGTACATTATTTTGTTGAAATAGGTCATTTAGAGTTGACCCCCGCAGTCCGACGACAACGTCAACCAACAAGCTGTAGCTCATTCGTCACAAAGGGCCCAATAACAGGCCATGTGATCACAGAAGATGACCTTGCTCTTTATGCGAAAATTGACCTGCCTGGTGTTGATATAGATGGATTAAAAGTGAGGGTGTACAACAAGTCTATTATTCACATTGAGTCAAAAGAAGGAGGGAATGACCCAGAATTTGATATGGAAGGAGGCAAAGAAACCAGGAAGTATTTTTTAGGCATCAAAGTCCATGATTGGGGGTTCAAGGATGTGAATTGGCGCTTGAGAAATGGTGTGCTTAAGCTCGTTGTTACTAAAAGTGGAATACGCAGGATCCTAGGCTCTACAGTTAGGTCGTGTCGTGGTGGGCATAGAATCTGCAGCCCAGATGGGCAGATTACTTTAAAATGCTTTTGGATTTTGTTCCTTTTGGACATGGAAGGTGTGCATGACAACCATGTTGGAGGTATTGAGGAAAGATTAATCATAAACAATTAATATTATATTAAGAAAGGGAAATTTTTCTTTGATACAAATTTTATGAACTCATTTAGCTTAAAAGGAAATTCTGTTGTATAAAAAATATTTAATATTAGATTGGTAATATTTTACATAATATAAAAGAGATTTAGAATAATACAATAGATATTCAAGTAAAATTTCATTACGTTGTATAAAATGCTATTCTTATAACGTAAAATATTTTGTAGATAGTGTGAAAATTTTTGTGTGCAAATGAATTTCTGAGATTATGTGTTTGTGTTGTCGGTTCTTATAAAAATAGGATCATTCAAAGCATATTTCGTAAGTATAATATTTTATCACGATATTGATTGAGTTCTTTGTTGTTGTCTTTAATTTCTTCTGGCGATTCGAAAACATCCCAACTTTTCTACAAACTTATGCACTAATGGTGAAGGTGGAGTGACCTCATGATAGGAAACAATGGGGGTAGAGCCACGCAATAATAAAAGTATTAGTAGAAATATGAGAACAATTTTTATTTGTTATAAATTAAAAAGTAATATTTAAATAAAATTAAATAATGAAAATTTTTTGTTGTATTTTTCATAAAAAATTTAAAATAAATATTAAAAAAGTTGAGTCTTATTTACAGAATTATATATGTGTGTGCATTTTTCAAGTTATTGTTTTGTAAGGTTTTTAAATTGATAAAATTGAGAACTTTTTATATAATTGTTTAGTGGTATTAAAACTAATTGAGATTCAATTAAGACGTGGCCGCTGGGTGACTCTGGTCATGCGATATCCAATGGCCTTTATGGTGGAAAAACCAGATTTATGAATTATGCATGGGTGCCAATTTTGTAATCTGTGCTGTTATGGGAAGTCTATTCGATATTGGAAAAGAAATACTGGTTGACTCCGGCTTCTGAACCTGAAAGCTGAATAGCTTTTGTCTCTGTTCCAAAAATACTCTTCCGACCAGACCTCTTCTACCATTAGCTGAACGTCAGGGATAATTAGGTGAAGGCTGGGTTGAAGATTAGCACATAATAGTAAAACAAAGTATCCAGAGCTTAGAAGGGGTCTCTTTTCCAAACCAAAATGGAACTCTCAATACAAAATAAAGGACAATTGATGCATGTGCGAAAACCAAATCACACCAAAACCTGACTGAAAACGAAAATTCCAGTGTCAATTATCCACTAATAACTTGTTTCATGACTTTTTATAGCATGGAAAAGGGTGCAGAGTCCATATAAAACATACTCTGTCCAGTATTTTTTGTCCAATATGCACATTTAAAACTCACACAGACACAAGAAGCAGAAGAACATAAAATAATACCAATAATAATAAAAGAATAAATTAGGTGAGTACACAATAGCATGGATTTGCAATGATGGTAGGAGCCCCTTTTGATTAGAGAATCTTTGTAGCCAAAATGAGCAGTGATTCGAACATGTAACCAGACCAAAAGCATTTTAGTTTGAAGTTCAGGGGTGAATAAAATAAAATTAGCCGCAGTGAATTGAAATATAAAGAGGAGCGAAAATGTGAAATGACAACACACAGGAAATCAGACCTGTATTTCAAAAATATATGAAGATTATTTATGCTCTCATGAATCAAGTTGATCGTATAATCCCAATATTAACGGCAGAAAGAAGTCACCATTGACCCCAATGGAGTCGGGGACTTGACTCCACTGATGGTTGGGTGTGTAACTATGGGCGAAACGAGACTCTCCCCCACATACAATTCCATTCCATAATAACACGCATACTTCTAAGACTTGATAAAGTCGCCATTTTCTTCATATCCCCACAATCGATCAGTGCCACAATCTCTTTGTTCTGGGAGATACAAAGGGGCTGGAATCCAGGCAAGCTAGTCACAATGATCCATGGCATCCAAGATTCCTTCATCCCGTACTCTTTCATCACCCAAGTCTTTTGTATTTATGGTTTGAATCGTATGTCCGATTATAAAAGGATAGACGTCCATCCAAACTTTGTAACTCGTGGGTTATTGGGGGCCAAAACTTTTCCTGTGCTAAATCAAAGGCGAGAATTCCATCGCTCCACACACCGCCGGGAGGAAGAGAAGTGGTGAGATCCTTATAATCACCGCTTGATCTATGGTAGCCAAAACCGCACGCAACTCTTTTGTCCAAGGGAAATGCACCACTTTCATTCGAGACCTGAGGGATGTGGCAGCGTCTTTTGTATTCGGGTCAATGGATTCCATAAGAGAATATCATTTGTTCCTGGAAGCCGCCTTCTAATCAATAAACAAATGAGTCCATTGCAAGAGCCTACAATCTTCAGAAACGAGTCGCAGATGTTCTCTGTGGTTGGGTTGGGATGCTGACCTGGGTCATTGCATGCTCATCATCTCTTCTCTTGATTAGTCCTCTTATGCTTGTATTAGCTCTACTTTTCTTAGTGAAATTGGACCCTATCTTATCAAAAAATAAAAAATAAAATAAATTAAAATAAATCATTGATCATGTGGGAGCAATCTGGCCACTTCGCTTTGACCCACCAAAACATCTTCACCAGGATAAGATCACAAATCTTCTCTTCAGACTGCACCTCATTACTATCACATAAAAGCCCATATCCCAAGTTTCCTTTGATCTGCAGACATAACCAAGAAAATCCAGGCAAGACCACAAGGAACCAATTGTGGGATTCATGACCCACATAATACCCCCACCATTCTATGCATTTGTTCCGTGTTCTCCACGCACAGGGGCAGTGCAAAAACAAATGAGAGCAGGCCTCTACCTCTGCAAAGCACAAAAAACATAGACTTGCTGTGAATCATCTTCACCAAGCATATTTGTTATCCGGGCAGCAACTGGTACCTTTTCCAACAATAATTGCCAGCAATAAAAGGCTCTACTTTAGGCGGCACCAACCCTTTCCATATCTATATCCCTGGAGAAGGCATGAACATAGTTCCTCGGTTTTTATCCAATACCATGCGTAGAGACTTTAACTGTAAACTGGCCATCCTTCTCTTCAACCCAAATTAGTCTATCTATTGATGTCTCCGCCAGATTAACTCCCTTGAAAGCCATCTGAATAATTGATTCCAAAAGTCCACCACCTTACCGTTTCCCTCGGCTAATCTTAAATTTAGATTCAATCAATTGAGCGTATTGGAGCTCAAATTTGACCGAACTTAGTATGCCGGAGTTCGAATTTGTAATAAAGAATCCCCGTTATCAAGCTTGTTGTTTTTGGAGCTTGAGACCTTGTGAGTCGGGTAGCCGAAAACAGTAAATGAACTGCTTCATCGTGTTTGCACCGTGTGGCCAAATTGGCAAATACTTGTGCTTGGATCTTAGGCTTTTGCCTTTTAGCTGATACGAAATCGGCAACCATTACGGTGGGTGAGGAAAATATAAACCCCACATCGAAATTTCATTCTAACAATCCACCACGCTCAGAAATTTTAATGTCCCATATTTAGTCCCAGGCAAATACTTCTGTACCAAACATGAACCTTAAACGAGAACCACGTCCCAAAAGTTTTAACTATTAAGAAGAGAGAAGCCATGTACTCATAAACCTCATAATAAAATTTCATGTTCTTTTACGTTGTACTCAAGTTTTGGGATCCTATCGAGGAAGTACACAAAGGAATTTGCCAACTTCTGTCTCTATCAACGACATCAAAAGAGAAAGCAGACATGGCAGGCTACCAGAAATCGTTAAGTAGAAAAAAAACTGGCTGGTTAACAGCTGACTACACAAATATTGCTGGCCCAAGTAGCAAGAACAGCAAATACTAGGTTTTGCAAGCTCAACGAATTAATTAACCATGCCTCTTCTGAAACAAGTTAAGAACGAAAACAAATGATTTTTCCTTACAAGTCAAAAGGAATAGCTAAGTGAGTATAATAAAGGCAAAAGCGCCATTCCCAATTCTACGTCCAATGGCTTGGGAATAAGATGTCTTTTGTGGCAGGAATTTTCAGTAGAACTGTTTAAGGGGCATCATTCAGCATCTGCATGACGAAATTGTAGCATGACAGTGAATGATCTTTCAGGTTCTCTGATTACCAAACAGATGTCATTGCAAACACAACAACGTAATGGTTATACTGCATTGGATACAATTCATGGCCCAACAAACCTGCATGTCCCGAAAGTGAAAATTGATGATTTCATTCTTTCTCATAGTACAAACCCATCCACCACATACTTCATTATAAGATTACTACCTGATGCACATAAAAAAGAATGTCCACTGTGCAGGAAGTTGTTCATCATGGAGACACATCAGAAAATGAAATCACTAAGCTGCACAAGCTTATCCTGCGCATTTTTTTGGACAATGTATGCTCTGCCCTCTACATCTGCATTTAAGCAATTCATCCTATGCCTGCAGTCATGACAAACCGCAACAAAAGTCACCAGCTGCACCGAAGAATGTAAGAACACAGATTATGCCCCAGAATGTGACTAGTCTCACCATTCAAAGTGATCTTCACAGCAAACTGAACCCCAGATAATTGAAAGTCCAGCTCCTTGCCTACAATTAGCAGAAATGTACTCTGTTAAATAATTTAGGAAAAGAATAATTTTTTCCTAAACAAATTACATTTATAACTCCACATCCATAGAACAGCTCATACCACAGAAAAATAAAGTGAATCGCCCTAACAGATCTTGAACTTCATGCAGATGAATTCCATGAACAAAGTTCCTCTCCTCCCACAAGTATAACATAATCCAGGGAAAAATACTTTTAAAAAGATCAACATTATTTTTGGTGCACAAACCCTCCCCACTAAAACAAAAGAAAAGGAGGGCATGCAAGGAAGATAGAGAGAGTGAGCACTGAGTTTCAGAAGATATCCAAATAATACTTTCTAAAATGAACATAACCTACCAAGTTGCAGTGTACATGTCATAGAACTTGTCAAAGGCTTTATTGAAACAGTAGTGGCAGGCCAAAAGATCCCTGATATTAGTAACTTTGCATGTTGACTTGCAACATTTCACCTGCATCACTTGAGCCAAAAAAATTACCAAGTAGAACCAGATGTTTACTTCCTTCTATCATCTAAATTTCTCTTGCTACATGAGCAAAAATTGTTGGCATCCATGTCCAAGCAGACACGAAAATACACACATGGGACCCAGGGGGAAGAGGAGATAAAGAGCAACAACTAAAACAAAAAATTGCACACTTCATTTAAATAATGCCAAGGGCACACCTTGGTGTAATAATAAAGTTACTCTTGTGACATAGAGATCACATGTTAGTCACATTAACATATTTTTTATGAAAATAAGGACAAGGCTAGGTAGCCTTCCACAAAACCTGCAGTGTGGGAGCCTCAAACACATTTTTTTATTTGAATGATGTAGACAAATTTAAAGAAAACCTCAATATATGTGGTACATCTAACCCTTCTCTAGACCTTGTTTTATGGGAGCCTCTTGCACTAGGACAACCTTTTACTAAAGTTAAATAAATATTATTGAACAAAAAAGTAGAAACTGTTATAACTGGAAAGGCAATAGAGGCAAATAGAAATATACCAAGCGCTTAAGTTTGTGCGAATAATATTGTTGATGGGATGGATGTTTCTTTATATGCTCATCCAAATGACCTGCACTGAAATATTATTATTTGTAAGTAAAAGATAAAAAAAAAAAACACCACAATATATGTGTTTGCTAATAATAGAAAGTAGTCTGCCACTCATCATAAAAGCATGACATTTGTACTATGATCAACCCCATTTCTAGCTATAGTTAACAATCTCATTAATATACTTGATTTTAGATGACACTCGGAACTCTCACCCTTAATTAGAACACAAGTGTACCTATTTTTGACACTGATCTTATGAAACAAACAGCAAATTGTTCCACCATTCTCTTCATACATAACTACTTTACCCTTTTCTACTGACTACCCCAAGGCACACAACTAAGCCTACATCAGAGGAGTTCATGTTGTCAGGAATAATGTGTTGCATAAAGGCTCTAAACAATTGCATAGGCCAGGCCTCATATAACTGGGAGAATACCAGAGTTTGTAAAACTAAGAAATACACAATCAGTAACTACCCACAACTTTACAATAAATCAAAGAAACAGATCAATTGTGTAACCAGCTTATAAGCATGATTCAAAAAAATTCAGTAAATTGTTTGGGGAGTGTGTGTGTGAGAGAGAGTGAGAGCGAGAGAGAAAGACACATTGGACCAAGATATACTTCCCAATCACATGAACAATGAGATAAAGATTGTCCTTACTTGTCACAGAGAACACTACTGCAATCAAGGCAAGTTGCCAGACTTAAAGAGCTGCGGCACATATTGCAATATGCTGCTGACAAGTTTTTACCAATGTGGTGGCATCTGCACATGCACAAGGAATCAAGAAAAGGATGCAGCATTACCCATAAATTCCTCAATCATAAAGCCCATAAAATATGGGTGAAGATTTCCTTTCTTGGCCATCTATTACTTAAGATCACTCAAAGTCCAAAGTAACACAAGATTTTTATACAGCAAAGCATTTTACTTGAAAATATAAAATGCATATTGCTTATGAATAATTGATCAAGAGACCAAGAACATGACAACAATGCTTTACTTACATGAGAAATTAAATTGCCAATGATAATAAGAGAAACATATTGATCAGTGTGGGGATATTTCTTAAATGAACAATTTTGCATGTTAATTATCTTAAATTCAGCCTCTATCTAGCATGCACTGGTGATTTTCTTTAAAATATTGGTCAAATGGAGACAAAATGATATAATTCCAGGAACTGTATTTAACTGACCTTCTGTAAAGTGCAAGAAGATCCCTCGATATGGAATTGGATTTGTTCTGTCCCACTGCCACCTAGATGTTGAGCAAACTTCAATAAGCTAAAGTAGTATATCTTAAAATTGAGGAAAGTCATTGCACTGTGATGTTTTTTGAATGGAGGAGAATAATATACCTGATTGGATGTTGTCACCAAACAGTCTTCAGCAAGATGTCCAGGCCTCTGGCATTTCCAACTGAAATGACATGCCATTGTCGGCAGAATAAATAAAAATGTAAGTGTCAAGCAGGTGTTTCCAGTTCACAGTTTGAGAAAACCAGTACACAGTGTAAACTCCATAGGCAAAATAGTTGACAAAGAAACATACCACTCATAAGCACAAAGATTGGATCTCTTTTTGGACCAACGATGGTGATTATAGTCCCACTTGTCCTCACCAACCTCAGAAACTGGTGGAGATGAGACATCCAGCTTTTTGTTGCTAGGCAAGGGCTAACAAAACAAAAAGTGTCACTGAAGAATCAAAGACATTTTACATTATCATAAACATGCCACTCAAAAATACCTCTACATGCTTCAAACTTCGCAGGAGCTCGGCTTTGCACTCCAAGCTGCAAATATCATCGTCTGTCTACCAAGAAAGACAATGCAAGATCAGCTACCGCCTAGCATATGGATGCAGAGTGAAGAAATTCAAAAAGATATGGGTGCTTGTATATTACCTCATTGCAGATGTATTCTCCATATTTACCACATACAACACAAACAGGTTCCCCTGGTAGAGGGTACCGCTGATTGCTTTTGATAGTAACTTGATCTACTTCATTTGTACGATCTAATAAGAAAGACAGGAAGAAATCATTTAAGTGATTATGTTCACATGTCTGTAATCTCCGACCAAGTAAAAATAAAAATAAATAACTAAATACAAATACTTCTAACAGATGGGCATGCTGTAGCAAGACGGCTTGATAAATACACTCCTGTTTAAGTAATTAGCAAGATCACTTGTCAACAAACTAAAATCTGGTAGATAAGGATTCACAGACAAACCATAACATGGAGGTCCCTCATTGTCTTTAGATTCTGAAGAAGCATCTTCTTCACCTAATTTTCATGAATGAACAAACATAAGATACATTCTGATTGCACAACCAACTGGAAGAAGCACATTCCAATGAATTACAAGAAAAATGCTGCCAAAGCCAATGCTAACTATGGAAAAATATATTCCACAACAAAAATCAAGCATTAAAAAAACAACTTAAGTAGCAATAACGCTCACTTCCATAGTGTGCTAAATTCAAAACCGAACTCGATGCTCCCTGCCACAACGACAGAAACATAAACCACTGTTCATTAACTACAACAACAACAAAATCAAATACAAAATAAGTTCCAAGCTGCACAGCAGTTCTAATTACCAAAACATCAGCCGTTAAGATTTCATATGGCTGAGACGCACCCACTTCTTTCCTGTTCATTCAACACAACCCAACAAAAAAAAATAGAAAGCCATAATCAGATAAGAAATAGCATATTAACAATAATTCACATATTTCTAAAAAAAATAAAATTAAACGACGAACAGTTAAACCGAATGATAAAAACCACAAAACCGAGTCAAAATTTGCCTTCTCTTATCTATATAATCCTGGTGAGACATGGGTCCGTCATTCTCTTTGATGTCAACAACCCTATCAGGCAATAGGTAATCTCTCTGGTGGCGTTTCCGGCATCCGGCGGCCTTCTCCGGATTTTTCTCAGCGCAAAGCGGCGGTTGCTCCTCCACCGGAGCATTATTTCCGGTTACGATATTATAAGCTAGAAAATCCAAAAATGAAAAACGAAAATTAACAACAACAAATCCACATAAGAAAATTTCAAATCAGGGTTCTTCCGGTTTCTTGACATCCAAACAGACTGTTAAGAAAGTGGAAATTGAAGTGATGGTATTTAAATGTATGTGTGTGTGTCTCTCTCTCTCTCTGAATGTTACCTTTGAGGTTTTGCAGAACGGAGGAGAGGCCGATGTCCTTCTTGTAGGAGAGCGAAGAATTCTTGTAGAAATTCGTCCTCGTCGACATTATTTTTCTGTCTCCAGCGAGCCTTCATCGGTGTTTTGGTTTATGCGGTCGTTCCGTTGGGGGTCGTCAATAATATAGTACGTTGTTCACCTTTTTATTTTTATTATTATTTTAATATAATAATTCATCTCTTTAAATTATATTTTATTATTTTTTAAAAATTTATATTTTATTCAAATTTGTTTATATAATTTAATATTAAATTAAATTAATTTTTATTTTAAAGAGTTCGATTAAAAAAAATTTAAATTATTTATTTGTGTGATATAAACTGATTAAAGTATATAGTAAGAAAACGTGACATCTTATTAGAGCTTAGATAACTCATTTCCATTATAATTATATTCAACACATTTCTAATTATTTGCGTATACATATATATTAATTAATACAAATAATATGAAATTTAATTAAATGTAAAAGGTAAGTTAACGAATATAGAAAATAATAAATTATTATTATTATTATTTTATTAATAGCACGCAGGTGTCCAACATTTCAGTTCTGTGTAGGTGTAGTCTGCTTCTTTGTAAATTGTCTATCTCATGGATGGCATGCATTATCAAGCACGTCGCCCATCGTATAATTTTTGCATGTTGCAGACCGTAGCAATGAATACTACTGCTGCTGCTACTACTACTACTGTATAATGCTCCTCCGAGAAGTCTTTTTATTTATATGCTTAGAAGGGTCAAAGTCCATACAAAAGAAATTATATTCGAACTCCTACTTTTCCTTTTAATTGAAAGTTGATTCGTACTATTACTCTATCAACAACTACGTATATTAATGGTGGTGACGTGGGACATTTGAACGCCACACACGCTGAAGGCTAAATTGAATTCCTGATGTATCCTGGCAAAGGATTGACAATTATTCAGCAGTCAAACTCAGACTTTGTTTCCAAGAGAAAATAAGCCCACCAGGATGCTATCCCGTCCAGAATAAAGCCACCGTGACCTGAGAAATATGCGAACCTGAAGCTACTAGATCAAACACATACAGTAGCAAAAACAGACCTTTACTGGGAAAATTGATTGAAGGGGTACTGGAAGTGGATGATACAAGATGGGCAAGACCGGCTGCGATGCAGATGGGTACCTAAATGAAGGGAAGTTCAGCGAACCTATGCCATGGATTGGCATCTACATAGCAGTAGCCTCTCTGGCCTGTGCAATTCCAATGGCTACAGATTTCATCTCTGGCTTCCGCCGTCACAAGTTTTGGTTTCCTACAAAGTGCTTTGCCATCAATGCTACTTCACTGACTGTATTAGCCGTGGCTGTCAAACTGTCAGTGGATCTAAATACACCGATGCCTCGTCGCGTTGATCAGCTCTCCAAACTTAGCAGCGGTGTCTTGATCTGTACTGTAATGGGTAATTCTATGCCTTCTCTTGGAACGATGCAGAATACAGAAATATTCATGAATATTATGGCTCTGGGAATACTTGTTGTCACTGTTGTTGTTAATATCTGCATCCAATTAAGCACTGGTGTAATTTATCTCTACTGGAAAGAGCATGCAGTTATCATGTTTATCATGCTTCTTTTGCTTGTAATTTTGAGCTTTTCGGCTTTAACCGTGCCAACAACTAAGAAGTTCCTAGAACATAACTACAATAAGAAGTATGAAATGGTTCTGAAAGAAGGATCCGATGAAAATAACCAGAAAACAGACGAGAAACTGAAAGAAGATTTAATGAAATTCTGGATGATGGCTCATACCTGCAGTCCCCAATTTGTGATGGCCCGTTCAGTTACATGTATTGCATCGGGTGCACTATGTCTTCTGAGTGCCGTGACATTAGCAGAGGCTATGCTGCGATCTTACTTGATGCCCTGGTCATTCAAGTTTTGCAAGGGAGAGTCTGAATACAAGTGGTCAACCACCTTAGCTCTCGTTACACAGACCATTGCAGTTGGAGTTGGTACCATTGCCCCATCAGCCAGATGGTTCACTGCTGTACATTTTAGGTGCCCAACAAGGGGCAAGAAAAGCAGACAAAGAATGTTCAAGGTAGAATGGTACTGGATACAGTGTTTCGTAGAGATGAAGGAGTACCCATTAGCCTTACGAATCAAGAACCAGCAATGCAGAAAACTTGCCCATCATTCGAGAGCTAAGATTTTAGACCTTTGCATCAGAATGCAATCTGGAATTGTCATAGCCAGCAAAGTGATTCAGCAAATTTCAATTTTCTTCATGGTCTGGATTTTGTTTGTCATTGATTGCTGCATAAAGTTTAAGAAGTTGAACAGCACCGATAGTATTTCAAGTGCTTCGGGATCAGGGATGCAGTCCAGCTCCAGATTTGATCTTAGCCAGTTTGTTTTGCATCTTGAAGGGGAGAATGAATTAGTCAAGCTGATGACGAAGAACAATTGCGATGCTACTGATGCCTGGTTGCAGAGCGCAAGAAAGAAACAGCCCAAGTATCTCACTAAGCTCTTGGAAAAATCAACTGTTTCCGAGGGACTTAAGGGAGTGAAAGAGTTTGACTGTGACCCAGTTCCCTCTTTAGATTCTGAAGAACCTCCTAATTGTTGGGCCCTTCCTATAGTGACTCTGACAGCCATTGCAGTTGCACTTCCAAATATCAGTAGCTGCAAAATTAAACATTTGATGAATGGAGTATACGAAGGCCTTGTGTATGTCAATCTCATAGAAGAAAAACTGGACCGGAGAAATGATAGTGTTAACATTAAGAAGGCGGCATCCATACTGTGGCTAGAAGTTGATGTCCACCACAAGTGGCTAGATGTGGATCTCCATAAACTGTCCCTCGAAGCAAAAAGCACAAAGGAAGTCCTTGAAGCACTTGTTGATGCTGCAAAGACCAGATTTCTGGAATTCAAAAAGACAAGCATGAATCAATGTCTGAAGGAAAGCCCTTCTAAGTGGCCCAACAAGGCATTGGCTGCTAATTCCATGTATAGAATTAGCCAAACTATTTTGCAGAACCACGAAAGCAAAAACCAGCACATGGGTGAACTTTTATTTGAAGCACTGACTGTGATGATCTCTGATATACTAGGTGCTTGTCTCACCAATTTACGACGTGTTATATTCCTCCAGTGTCTAGGCGGCACAATTGAAGAGAGAGAAGAGAGTATACGGCATGCAGTTTACCTTCTTGGTAAAACAGAGAGAATTATGAAACTTCTGAACCATGCAGCAATTCCCAATTTGGGTCCAGAACAGATTGCAAGCATTGATGAATGGTGTAAATTACACAAGATGAATAACTCTTTTCCATTCAATCCAGCTTTAGCAAGGAGTGAGACTTCAGATCACTTATGTGTAGCCATCAGGTAAATTTTACAAGAATAAGGTTGGACGCCATTTGAACTTTTCAGCCGTCCTTGTTTCATGCTTGATTCTCAAGAATATATGTAAAGCAAAGACGCAA
Organism: Kandelia obovata; assembly: GCA_021464305.1. NCBI lineage: Eukaryota > Viridiplantae > Streptophyta > Magnoliopsida > Malpighiales > Rhizophoraceae > Kandelia > Kandelia obovata. Next base: position 2,160,528 of record JADCRA010000363.1, read on the forward strand.
TGTGTACTAACAAGCAATATAGAATAGCCTAAATCTAGCGGATTTTGTGAACCCAAGGTTTCAGTTTGTTACTCTTTATTCAGTTGCAGCGCAGCACAAAGATCCTGTAAGTGCAACATTCAGACACAGTATTAGGGCATTAAACACAAGAACTATAGCTACCATAGGGCATGAAGGAAATGTCAAACTTTCCAGAATCGCCTACATGAGATCCCTCAGCAATGAAACATGAAACAAGCAATTAACTTTTGTACCAATCCTGATTCAAGATAAGAAACTCTTTATTCTTTGAGATGGGCTGCATCATGCAAAACATAAGTTCAGATGAATAAATAGAATATACAAACGCTTCCTTTCATGGCAATCACAAACCAATCGGCATTTTGCTTGCTAGTTCTTGCCAACATTAACCTTTACTTGGAATGCATTCATCAGTAGTTAACACATCCCCATAACCAGTATATGATTGCCATAACATTCATTAGTTGTCATCCATATTTAGCATTATTTCGCTCTTTTACTGAAAAAAAGAAGAAATCAATACATGTTCCCTTGAATCTTGATTTGCAACCCAAAATTTATATCCAGAATCATTTGCATTCTATTTCTACTTTCCAGCTGCTCATTCCCAACGATTTTGAATTTGCTTCTTTCATTCCTTAAAATTACTTTGCAAAACAACAGAATGCTGCAGTTTTCTGAGTCATTGGCCAACAATTACAGAAATAACTAGAAAAGAGCATCCAATGCACAAGATTCCCAGATCCTGATCAACAAGAAAAGTAAGCAAATTCTCGAGCTTTCATTAAATCATTACGGACACAAAATTCATAGTCATAATTAGACCAATAAAAATCAGCTCCACCACCTCTAATAATCCTCAAAAATCCCAAAAAAGAAAAACCTATAAAAAAGGGGAGAACAAAAGAAAAAGAAAAAGTTACATAGAGATCTGGGAAAATCCTAGAAGGGACAGCTAATCAAAAATCAGACGTCAATCAGGCATTCAGTCATCGTCCCTCTTCTTGGGCTTTCTGTAGGTTTCTTCCAAGTGTTTAGCTATTAAGAGACCGGTGGTGGCCAGCTTCTTGATGTTGGGGACGTTGTAGTTCTGGGCAACGTAGATCCCAAACACGGTGCCGACCATCAACGAGAAGCCGCTTCTGATTATCCCCATGTCACTGATTCCGGTAAAATTTTTATGTATCGGCGGCGGCGGCTGTGCCGGAAAATTTTTTTATGTCTGTTTCTATTGAGAGGATTCAGGATCGGAGGCCCTTTTAGAGACAGCCGACGAGGAGGTTCGTGTTTTCCAAGGTTGCGCTGACCCTTTGTCCAAGACTCGACCTGGTGGGTCCCCTTTCGAGTTGTTCACACTAAGGGTGTGTTTGGTTAAAGATGCAGATTGTGCAGATAGATGAAGGAAAAAAAAAAACAAAAAGGGAAATAACGATAATAAATCAATGTATTTAATTCCTCCTTGTAGAATCTCTTTTGTATTTTATTTCTCTATGATTTTAGTTTACATTATAAAATTTTGCACTATTTTTTTAATTTTTAATTTAAATAATTAAGATGCTGCATCCAAATTCACTAATTTTAAAATTTCTTTTAATTTTTAAAAAAATTATAAAAATAAAAATGTTATAGAATTTAATATTTTTAAATAATTATTTTTTAAAAAAAAAAATTGGAATTTATAATTTTTAAATTTTTATGACTTCAATTTTTCTAATTTTAACAATATTTTAGAAAATAAAATTTTAAGAAAAATAACAATAATTAAAAAAAAACGAATTATATAACATTTGGATTTTTTGAAATTTTTTATAATTAAAAAATAACTTTAAAATTAGTGAAGTCATTTTGAAGAATTTTAATTACTGAAATTAAAAAAATTATAAGGATATTATAGTACCAATTAAAAAAAATAAAACGTAAAAAGAAGTAAATTGATTAGATGCATTTGACTTTTGTTTTTTTCTTTAGCAGGCTAGTAATCAATTAGCATTTTAGCATAGCCAAACAAGCCCGTGATAAGAAGTAATAATAGCTCCTATATTTTCATCTTCCCTACAAAAGGAAAAGGAAGGAGAAGTAAAAATTACTTGGACCTGAACTTGTGTAAATGGATGAATTCAGGTGCTGGACAATACACATTACCAAACAATTCTTGGGATGTTTCAAAAATGAACTAACAATTTAGATGCTTGTGTTGTGCTCTCTGATTCGATTGATTGCCTGACCCATCCAATGAAATAAGGTTTCTTTGGTAGAAGTAATGGATTCATAGAGGCCATTTCTGGGTGAATGGTCTGCTTCTCTATTTAGAAACCAGTAATGGGTACAAGAAATAAACTGAATTTCTCTGCTTTATGTCAGGAATGTTTCAAAGACTGGATTTTGAGCTGACAAAGGGTAGACATCATTGATAATATGATTTGAGGGTGGCTAACATGTAGTGAGATGGGATCAATAAAAGCAGCTTCTAACTCAAACCATTTGGCTACCAAGATCCGCTGAATTTAAAGAACAAGAGGTTGAGTGAGTTGCATTTTCACATGTTTTCCATGGGCAAGAAGGTGTTTTTTTCTTTTCTTTTCTTTTCTTTCTTTCTTTTTCAGAACTTCTGAGGTAGAGTGGAGAAAAAGAAAAGGTTTTGAGTCCTGAATTTGATATCTCTGAATCTTACACCAAGGAAGGCTAGCCTGATTGTATTCAACAAGTGCTCAAAACCTGGAATGTTGATTAATCCTGATGTAGTTAACAATAAGAACACATCATGAAGGTGGTTGAAATTTTGCCAATGAATTTCTTATATAGATATGTGTGTGTGTGTGTGTGTGTGTCTTCAATTTCTAACCATTTTTCAATATAAAAAAGTAGAAGTTAGATCTGGCTAGATGCCTAGTTGGTATATGCAACAGCAGTCAGCCGGAGCCGAATGTTAAGCACATGAAAATGAAATCAGAACGATTCTAACTTTTTAGTTTTTCGTCTTTCTTCTTTCTTTTTACATTTTTCATTTTTCCCTGTACTAAGTTTATATACTTTTATTTTATTTTAATTTTTTGAAACATTTGTGGGTGGGGGTCTCTCTACAAAGATAGTTCTAATGCTATCTTCTATTGATTCCTAACGGCCACTCAGGTCAGCAAAAGTCAAGATCTTTGCTGACTTCAGTCTTTGTGGCGTATAACTTAGTTCTAGTTAATAGTAAGCAATAGGTTAATGTTTTTTAGATCAAGAAACCTTTAATCACGGTGAGCTAATATTCAATAATTATAGCCTTGTGGGTGGCTAATTAAGACGCCATTTCACAGAAAGCGATTGGAGACCAAGACAGCTCATGGAGTTAGGCTTTTTCCTCTCAAAAAGGAACCCTTTAATCTTTTGATTAAATTTATTATAGTGCTTCTCTGCAAAAGATCTCAAATCACCTAACAAAATATAATCCTGCCTCTTGAAGACTAAACTAATTACACAGTACACCAACTAGAGAACTTTAGTGAAATTGTAAGGACACAGACAAAACACCCACTTTAGTTTATTAATTTAACCTTTGTGACTCACTATAATTTAATATGTAGCTTACTGTAAATCTCCAACCGTTATCGAGGTTGTTTTGCAGCAATTTTTTTTTTTTATAAAAAAAAAAAAAAATAGGAATTCGTTTTCGATGAAACTGACGTTTTATATTATTAATACATTTCCAATACTAATATTAAAAGAAATAAAATAGAGAAATCACACAAAATTGTGATTAATCTCTGTCGCTGTCCATATTGGGCATGTTCTTGTCAACGCAGTATTGTTGTTTTAAAGGAATAGCGGTTTCATATACCTTTGTTCAATGTTTAAGTGGAATATGAACCACCATAGCCTTCAGTCTGTTTCATATGTAATTCCCAAATGTAATGATATAGAAAATTAAATTAAACAGACTCTCCCTCCAAAATAGAACTAAAAGGAATCCTACTCAAGTATTCAAGTGAAGTTTCAATTGAACATGAGTTGATGGGTATATGCCCAATAAATAATATATGAAAAACTACAAATTTAATGAACAATGAGGCAATAATTTGTATCGCAATGCCATTTTAATTCCCCAATGTACCAAAAGAAAAGTGTTTAATGTTGATATTGAATGGGAGAACAAAGGAGAATGATGCGTTATGTGTTGGGTGCTATAGATGATTGAGAAGGAAAGATTGCATGACATAATGCAAACACAACCATGATTGTCTCAGAAACTGTAATGATCCCTAAGTGAAGATTTACCAGAAAAAATAAAATGGCAGTGCTTAATCCACTTTAAAGATGTGCTAAAAACAGTGAAATCTAGAAGCGACGGGATGGCATGACAATTGGTCTTGTGAAGGTTAGAATCGACCGGATAGCATTACAGATGGTCTTGTGAAGGTTAGAATGGATAGTAGTATTACGTGTGGTCTTGAATCATATGTGCTTCAGTGGACAACATTCAAAAACAGAGAGACAACAATCATATGACATTTTGGCCTGCAATACGATCATTGTGACTGGACCTTTCTATGTTTATCATCCATTGATTTAAAAGGGTTGCAGAATGGAATTACACATAGGGTGCTAAAGATCCGGGTCGAAAAAGCACTAGGTGATCAGAACACTCAATAGAAATTCTTAAAGGAAGCTAATTTCGAAAAGGAGAAACATTCACAAGCCACTAGCTCAAGATGCACAAAAAGGTTCAGAGATTGGAAACACATTAGGGTTTAAAATTCATGAGTAAAACCATAGGGTATCACTCTTTGTAATAGTTCTATCCTGATAATTTATGACCAGGAATGGGTATACGAGTTTCTTCTCCAAATCTCTGGGAACTGGCTTGAATACTGTTGTGTAAGTCACATGCCAGTCCATCAATCATCATCAAGTTGACTGCACTCTCCCTATTCTAAGACACTGAGAAACTCTGGTACGAATAGGAACTCCAAGACGGAATAGGGTACACTAATCGCATAAGGCTCAAAATATGCATTATATCATTTCGTATGTATCTCCACATTTCACAGAGAAAAATAATTTCTCTTTCATTTCTAGTTATTAAAACAACATACTATCATCACCTTTACTGGCATGAAGTGCATCATATCACCACAAATGACCCCAAAACACTATATCAGCAAATTTCATTTTCCGAGAAGCAAAAATAAAAGAAAAAGCCCCCCCACTAGATTTTCCAGTCAGACATTTTGTTATACTGGAACTAAATAGACAATAAGCAGAGGAAACTCACAAGCTTGACTATTCATATTAAGTGACAAAGGAGGCATCACCAATAATAGTTCAAAACTTACTGATATATACCAACACTTGATCAAGTTGGAATCTCTGATAGACAGTGAGTTGATAAAAACCAACCTCCCTGCTAGTTGAACTGCCTGTCCTCAACACCTCCAAGCAGAAGCTGATATAAGCTCACGATGCTGCCAACAAAGAATAAGCAAGGCCTGGCGCTTCTCCACATGAAATCCCTTTACTGGTGTCCTTTTCACTACGCATTCGGCCTGAGTTTCAGTGAAGTCGCTGAAAGTTATAGGCACAAACCCTGCAGAGGCAAACATTGCCTTCCAATTGGGCATCTTATCTGGTGCACGGAGACGCCCCAACACTGTACTTTCAATCTTAGGCTGTAATAGAAACCTCTCAATCTTGTTAACCACATCAGCAGCCACATTAACAGCATCCAATGACTCCAATAGATATATATAGGATTGAAGGGCATGAAGGATGTGCTGTGGGAAAGAAAGATCACTCCTATCACACCCTCTGTCCAGACAAACTACTATCTTTGGGCTAAGCTGCTTTAAAAAGCATAGCAAGGAGGGCAATGCAGATGGTTGATTGGAACATGACCAAATAGGAAAATTTACTGCCACAGCCTCATTTTCCTTTGTATGAAAAAAGGGAAGGGTGTAGCAATTTTGCTCCAAAGAGTCCAAGTTAACCACATCAAGTTCAAAACTAATACCAATTTCGTTAGCAAATTGCATTAAGTTCTCGCGCATAAGAGCAAGCTCAACAGGGTGGTGAGTTGAAGGAGAGGCAAAGGCAGTGATTTTCAATGCAGGGGCACATCCATTTCGTGGAAGCTCTTGCATAAAAGAAGCCCATTGAACACCAAACCCAATATCAAAGTCAACTATATGAATTTGACTAGCATCAATGAGGGCTTCAAGTAGGGCCTGAGTGCAAGTGAAGTTGACAAATTGTATAAGTGGAGAAACTTCAGAAAATAATTTGTAAGCACCCATTTTGAACATTGCATCAAATGGGGTGGGGCTCCTAGGCTGCAGAGCAGTAACTGGGTTGTTATTCATGAGAGAGAGCAATTGCAGAGCCTCCGTAAAGTAGAAAGCTGCCCTATGGAGAGGCTTTCCATTTGGGGAGAGCTGTTGATTGAGCCGCGCCAATATCCCTTGCGCGAGTGAGAAATTCCCAGTCCCTACCAGCTCTGCGGCCTTGTAGAGCTGGTCCAGCAACACATGTTGCTGTTGCTGTTGCTGTTGTAGATGCTGTTGCGCTCCTGTTTCTTCCTTCTTTACCACCATTTGCTTCTGATGTATATTTTGATGAAGAAACTGCACTCCCTGTGGAATACACAGAAGCTGTTGTTGATTTTGGTGATTCAATGGCAGTTTAGGAATCATCTGAGATATTGAATCCATGCCAATAGAATTGTGGCGCTTGGGTCGGGGTTGAAGAAAGCTATTCTCTTGTGGAAGAATTGATAATGGAAACAAAAAGTTGGGGTTTTGAGGCTGTGGATGGTTAGACTGCTGCTGGCTCAGCGACAATGGCAGATTTAGAATTTGCGGCTTCTCCACTGGGATTTCAGTGTGTTTGTTCTGATTATGGTAAGCCATAGCAGAAGGCAAAGAAACTGATACAGGAACATTGTTGGATGGAGGACCAAAAAATGGGTTTTGAATACTAAAGTTGTTGCCCAATCCAACACTTTTGTCATTTACCAAACCAGAAGAAGAGCTGGGAATGACTAAATTAGACCCAACCTTTCCATTTCCGTTGTTGTTACTGTCTGTAGTAGCAAATCCAGAACCAGGAAAAGCAGCCAAATTGTTGCCAATATTTGAAACACCACCTGCAATTCCACTCCAGTGCTCAAGACCAGGTCCCTGATCAACAATTCCCAACCCACCAGCACCATTGCCATCAAAATCCAGCGGACTGTGCACAGTCTGCAAAAGCTGCTTCAAGCCAAAAGATGAGTCATCCCCTTCCCCCGCGATCCACCTCAAGAGTGACTGCTCCTGGCTCGGCTCAGATAGCATATTTTCCCAGTCATCCAGCCCAAGCCCACATCTTTCTACTCCGGAGACAATCTCCAGGCCACTTGGGATTGGCTGCAACTCTGTAGCCCAATCAACGTTTCTTTCATTAGGATTCACCACGTTTTCAGCAGCCGTAGTGGTGGTGTTGTCAATAGAATTCCCGCCGCCGCCGTTGAAGGAGGAGGAGAGGGTTGAAGCCGATGTGGGTGGACTGGGACTTCTTCTCATACGCAGAACTGAGGTGGGTTCTATGCTTGCAAAACTATTGACTTCCTGCTGTTTGTGCTTCCAAGTTTCTTCCTGAGAGAAAATCGAAGCCAAACCAGTAATATCTATGCCCACCTTCCCTTGCAAATGAAAGGGCATATCTGTCATGTATACCAACCAAGAAGCCAATAAGCTAGTTTGAGGAGATCAAGAAAAAAGGAGAATTCTTGAGCAAGTGAAGTGGGAGAACGAGTAAAGTTCAAGTGGTTGCTCAGATTTAAAATAATAAAAAAGGCACTTTCTTCTTATTTTTCTCGGAATTTCAATTCATCATCTCTCCTTGCAATCCATGAATCTTTGTTTTTAACTCGAACAGAAGAGACCCATTCCAAAAAGACAGCTTCTTTGACAGTTCTTGACACAGTTTCTTCTCATCCGCTTCAACTCCATGTTAAAATTTGTTTGCTTTTCCTGTCTTCAACTTTGTTTCAGTTCCATCTCTCTCTAGGCCGGCTTGTTTTAACTTTTTTTTTTTGTAGCTTCTCTCTCTCTAGTTTTTCTAGTACAGAGCAATGTTGGCGGAGATGTGGCTATTGGTTAGGGCTGGTCTTTTGTGCTTCCCTTCATCTACGCTTCTGTTGTAGCAGTAGTCTGTACCACTCTCTGTTCTCTCAATACCATGGATGCGTGCATCATAAAAAAGCCAAATAAAATGCCTCCCTCTCTCTTTCTCTCTAATCCCTATCTCCTCTCTTTCTCTCTCTCCCTCTCTAAATTTTTACGCATTTTCTACTTTTTGCATTTTAAATTTGTACCATCTCTCTCTCTCTCTCTCTCTCTCTCCCTACTTCTCTATCTGGATTTCTGTCCTCCTCCACAGTGGAAATACTTTAGACTTTTGCCTGCTTATTTTAAGTTGCAGCTCTTTGGTACCGGCACCCCTCGACCAATTTACAGTATAGTCCCTTTCCAAAATAAATGAATGCTCGCTATTCAGGACCAACGCCAGACTGACATATTATTAGCAATTACCCTTATATGAAGCTTTTAAACTTTAGATTTCAGAAATCTGACACTGAGTTGCAAGCCTTAATAGCTCTCATTAATGACAACTTTAAATGCGATAAAGGTTATTGAGGGGGGTCATTATGAACCACTTTGTCGTTGCTTTGAAATGGACTTCTGCTCAGCTGGTTGATGCGATGTGGTCCCTAACTAATCTTTGGGGGCGCTCCAGTCAATAATGATAAACTTTCTACTATATTATTTTCTACCCATCACAGACTGGAAGCCCATTAGACTGGCCTCTGTTTATTAAAGAAAGAGAAAAAAGCAAAAAAAAAAAAAAAAAAAAGGAGAGAGGGAGAGAGAGAGAGAGAGAGAGAGAGCTTTGCCTTAGTTGCCCACATGTCTTCTTGCTTGTTTATTTGTCAGAGGCTCATGTCTTGCTAAACCATCCTGCATTCTTTCTACTGTTTGTGCACTGTGGTGCCTTTCTTTTCACTTCTCAGTTTTCTCGTTTTACCTGGCTGAAGTTTGTGATTGTATTTCAGTTTCAACTAGAAAGATCAAAGCCCGTCACTATAATTATTAATGGCGTTTTTTTTTTTTTTTTGGTTGGTTGTGGGAGCTTATTGGCAGCTCTGTACACATTCCAAATTCGAACTTCTTGGTGATATTAATTTCCTTTTTACAGCCAAGAAGATATGTACCTCAAAATGTGTGAGAGGCAGCATAGAACCATCCAAATTTAAGCAATAAATGCCTTTATTATGACGGAGGTTAAATTAAAATAAGAATGAGTAATTTTCAATATCAGTCAAAGAAAAATGAGAGGAAGGATTATATCTTATGATGTGATTCTTTTAAATCTAAAAGATTTGTTATAATTATTACTAAATATTTCGTTTTTATTCAGACATTGAATATATTTTATACGCTATATATATATATATATATATATATATGTTTCCCTGTCTAGACGTGACTTTTGTAAGTTTCAATTTGGCCAACGGAGAAACATGCAAATAGAAGAAGACAAAGATTTGACCAAAATAAATATATATATATATATATATATTTATATATATATATAAGCCCAAGTCTGGAGACTAGTGATGGCCGTATTAGGTTCGAAAAGGTTTGGCCCATCACAACCAGGAGGAAATTCTTTAATTAAGGATAATGCTTATTCCTTTTCCCCAAAAAAATTATTTATTTATTTTTTTTTAAAAAAAAAAACCATTACAGCAGAAAACAAAACAACGAATGAAAAGCATCATATAATATTCTGTCTTTTTTAAATTAAAATAAAAAAACAGTGTCAAGTGGTCATACTATTATCAATTTATCTAATTGTTTACACGAGGCATTTATTTTTTACTCTTTTTATTGAATTATCGACTAAATAATAAAAATAATTTTTTCTATTCTTATAATTCACAACTCATTCACATCATCAACGTAATGTCCTAAAATGGATAATTGTTTTTCACTTTGAAAAAAAAACAAAAAAACTTAGTTGCCATGTCATTATTGAAATTGATTTTCATATTAAAAAAAAAGAAGAAGAAAGAAAGGGGATAGTTAATAAATTAATCATAGAAGTGTTAGCTTGTTCTTGTGCTGGCCAATTTATGTTACACATTGGCTCTTGATTTAAAAGGAAAAAAAAAATCATTAGTCATTGGTTTAAACAAACGACGCCGTATAGAGAGGAAACAACAGAGGAGCATTTTTAATTTTGTGCTTTGCTGTGGATTGATTCTTTTCGGAAGTTTCACGCTTTTTCACTTTATTGAGCTTAGAAAAGGTGGATCCAAACAATTTTAGTTATCAATAATGCTGTACAGTAAAATAAAAATTAAAATAATAATAATTATTGTGCTAATTGCAAATGCATCATCACAAACAACTAAATATATGAATTATAAATATAACATGAATGATCATAATGTTACCATGTCATCTATATCTATTTGTGCTAAAAGAAAACCTGACTCATTCATTTAATTTTCTGTCATTACGATTAAAATGATTGGAAATTGACCTTTCAAATTTTCAATTTTGAATATGTAGCTCAAAAATTTGCTGTTTAGGGTTATGTTAGATCAAGAATTCTAATTTTATGTTTATAGTATACATAAGCTATTATCTTCTTGGAATTTTAGTACCGCAAATTTGGGAACATCAAATTAAAATTGATAGGTATAAGTGTTACATTCTCATATCATAAGAATATTTTTATACAACTTTAGAATTAATGTATTACACTCTGTGTCATTGTCATTCTCTTTACTCTAAATTTATATATTTGAGATTACAATTGAGTTTGTTGTTTCATTTAGCAAGCTTGTGGTTGTAAAATTTACCATGAATAAATATAATTAATTATTTTGTATAGTATTGTGTTAAAAAAAACAACAAATTTATAATAAAATAGAAAATAATAACAATGAAATTTTATATAATAATAAAAATTATTGCCTTAAGAAATTATTAAATTATGATGTGTATTTTACATTTTCTCATTACACCTAAATATTGTGTTTTCAAAATATAAATTTAATTTGTAGTTTATTTTGGTCAAATGTAAATTTTAAAATTTATTAAATATTAATAAAATTATATTTGATTCAAAATATAAAATTTTATATAATCATAACTATAATTACAGGCACACTCTTACAAGTTGATTTTCATTTGTCAAAGGCATATGACCACTAATTTTTAATTCTTGAGAGGAAATAATTTGTGTGACAAACAAGTTGGATGTTGAAAATAAAAATAGAAGAGAACTATAGTTTATTTCAATGTGGGTAAATCCCTTTTTACTTGCTTTTAGAAAATTTTCTCAGACAAGATTACTATATCCTTAAATCTTAAAGAAACCATCTTTGCCCCTTTTTTTTTTTTTGTTTTTTTTTTTTGCTCTCTTTCTTTTATGTGAATTTTGATGAGGCACTTGATTACCATGGGTCAATTTAAAAACAAAATTCACAACTGGATAAAGTTACATATAGATATGCCCATGGTGCTTTCCACACAAACCATCAGACACACCATCGACTTAAAAGGCCAATTCAACAATAATTTGGCTGTTCATTGCGCAGTTTCTTTGTAGGAGTTGCATAAAGGAAGCAACATAATAAAGAGAAATCTGCACAGGGCTCTGGGCGGAAATCACAACCCAAAATGGAGATGTCTCTTTGTCTATAGACTACCCAATTAAATCACAATTGTGTCCTTTTAATGTTGGGGAAAAGAGGGGCCAAGGACATGCTTTGTGCTGTTGCACATATTGTTTATTTTATTTCTTTCTGAACAAATTGCTTATCAATTGTTTAGGAAACTTTGGACGTCTCAGGAAGCAAGGCTTTGATAATATGTAGCCTCCATGTGAATGCATAGCAAATCTTATCTTGCAAGTGGTGGTGAAATGAAAAAGTGGCACAACTCACTCAATTCGACTTTTGTCCCCATTTGATTTTGGCCTTTTTCTTTTTCCTCCAAATCTCTTCTTAATTTATTATGCTCATGAAAAGCTCAGGAAGCTTTTGCACAGAATTGGAGCAACCTCTTGCCCTTTATTCAATATCATGTCTCACAGTGTACTGAAGCATTTCAGGAACTAATAAATTGTTGTCCAACATGGGTTTTTGAGTTCAATAGTATTTGAAAACAAAAGAAGAAGAAGAAGAAGAAGAAGAAGACAAAAAAAAAAAAAAAACCCATGATAAATGGGAATTTCAAGGTTTGACCATTCCTTCTTATTGACTAATTCTCTCTTTTTTATTTTGTTGAATTTTGACTGGATTTCCATGTTCAGATGGGTTAACAACATCCCAATTGCTAGATCAGACCGATTGTATTAGTATTGTATGGTCATCCCATTCAATGACTAATGCTGACATCCATGTCTAAATATTAGTATGTATGTCATCCTTTAAAAAAAATATTTTAGTGATCATGATGAAGAACTTTGAAATCTCGAATTTCATTTGAAAAGGAAAAACATGAAATTAATAAAAATATAAAATAAAAATTGCACGCGAAACCCCCTTATTGTTGTATTCTATCATCATCTACAGCAGATTATTTCTGTATCAAAGCGACTACTGTACACCAATCGCAAGAAGCAGAGATTAATGAAAATGAGATGAACGATGGGGCGGAAAGAGATCACTGAAAGGACAGTTCACCATATAAATTTGACCCCTCAAAATTTCATCCCCAGACAAACAAACTTAGATTGTTAGGCAATCTATTTAGGTCGGTTGAACCACACCCTATAGCTAATTAAAGTTATTCTGTTTTGTTTCGTATTTTTCCCTTGCAAAACGTAACAAGGAAGAAAAATTGTGCACTCGAATAATTTGTTGCGTCAATTAGTAACAACAAACAAGAAATTTATTATATTTTATCGTTATTTTATACATTTATTTATTTATTTTTGGTTTGCCTTCATTGTCGAAAATTGAATTCCTAAAGGGAAGGGGGGGATGCACAAAAAAACACACATCACAAAACCTTTGGATCAGAGCCCAAAACACATTGATAAACGGGTTTCGTAAATTCTTTGCGTTATTATCCCTCATGGCATTGCCTTGCTTCTGCCTTTTTGAAACCATTGGTGCTGGACACGGTCGCAACCATGAAATTGTGGGGTAGGTTTTGTTTTGGCCAAACAGGACGAAAGACCATACAAATCAGCCAATGTCCGTAGAAAGTGAACATTAAGGTCAATGGGGGCAATTACCCAGAAACATTACAAACATAGTGAAGACAAAGACATAATTGGATATGGGTTGCCTTATGGTTTCGTGCTTTTGTCGATTTCTCTGTCTTTGATTATTTCTACACTGAGACAGTGACAATCACACAAAATGGAAAAAAGGGTTTTTGAGAAATATTTGGTCAAATGGAAATGCCTTCAGGCTGTCTCAGGCAAGTGGGTTTCTTGTTGGAAAACACGTAAATGATACTTAATCATCGGTCTGATAATTATCAATGGACTCCACAAACAAAAGAAGGCTAGACGTGGACATGACACCCACCCTTAAGCGTGGCCGCGATATGAGGCAGAAAAAAAAAAAAAAAAATTAACTATAAGAACATCACTCGATGCGGAGTAGACATAACCAATTACATACTTAGACATAACTTAGAATATTTGGGCATCAAGCCCATTTCAATAATCACTGCTTGGGCTTAAGGATCGTTATACCATAACAATACAATGGACTCATTATATGTACGTGAATGTTTCATGTGAAAGCAGCAGCTTGGACTTATAGATAGCAATGGGCCTTGAGTGACTACTGGCTCGCCCCATTGTAAATTCCAACTTAATTCATATATATATATATATATATAAAGTATGATTACTAGTCCTCATGCCCTCTTGGCACGAAAAGATTAGAAAATTAATAATAATAATAATAATAATAATAATAAAGAGGAAAGGAAAGGCCTAAAATTTGGGTGACACTTTTTCATTAATTCAAAGGCTAAGTGCAATTATTCAAGATTAGGGTTTGACCAATGGCTTGGATTAGTAACGAGCCCACTCAACCAACAAATGAGCTCGTGACTTGACAACTTCTTTGACCACTTCTTGGTTGTCACTTGTTTTCTGGTTATTAACAATTGACAAATGAGCTAATTATTATGCACGTCGAAATTAAAAGACCTACAAAAGTTGGCCGATGTATTTTCAAAAAAAAAAAAAAAGACAAAAAAAAGGAGGGGGGAATTTTTAACGTAAAAAAGAATTTAAAACTCTCAAATAATTTATAAATAAAAATAATTAGCATCTATTTAGTTGGTTCAAATAAGAAATTATGAAAAGTATTGTGTGCCGGAGGTGCATAGCTGATTTTATAAGCACATTTAAAACGTATACATAATACATATAACAAATTATTATATTAAGTTATTTAGCATTCAAGAAATATATTTGTATAAAATTAAATAATTAAAATAATTATTTGTTTCTGTCTTTAATGTAATAATTCATATTAATTTCATTTTATAGTAAGAAAATAAAATTTAATATCAATAATTTCAATACACACAAATTTATTTATAATCTTAATTTTATAATTATATAAATATGAATAAAAAATTTACTTTATACTTAAAAAAATTAAAGTTACCTCTGAATGTAATAATTAAAATATAAATTTTATCTTAAAAAATTAGTGATATTATTACCAGACCTAAGCCCCCCCCCCCTCCAAAAAAAAAAAAAAAAAAAAAAAGACTCTCTTTTGTTGATATTTCCAACTGTGTTTTTTGAGGCTCATAAATTAGTAATCAAGGGAAGAGGGGCGAGCTGGCCAATTGATTGATCGAACAGAGCATGGCTCTTTAAGAGGGGACAAAATGGTCAAATTACGAGCGCAGTGTCCAAGAGACAGCTAAAGAGGCGACCATTACGTGTAAACATACGCATCGTCGTCTTTTACTTCCGAACTCAATCATTTGCCTCCACGTCACAGTCAGATTGGGTGGCCCACTTTCATCATTGCCTTAAAATCTGATCACAGCCATCAAGGCATGAAACGAGCTGGAGTTTTTTCAACTTTATTGAGATGGGACCCATCAATACTTGTCCCACAATTCTACTTTGGACTTGTAAGCCGAACACACAGCAATGTCTTCTCTCGTGTATGGTCTTTTCCTAGTTCTAAAAATACTTTGGTTTTACTTCTCGGTAATAATTAAATTATATATAAATAATAATAATAAAATAAATTTAGTGGTGAAAAGAGCACGGCTAAGGGCAAAGAGCAAGCTTGTGTTGTACTTTAAGCCGGGCCAAAGCCACCGCTGGAACTTGAAGAGTTTTTGATCAAAATAGCCATCTTTTTCCTTGTTCCTTTAGGCTTGTTGTATTACAATCTTTCACTCAAGGTTTGCGCTTTTGATTTGATCACCTATTGTATTAATTTTTCTGTTTCTAGTTCTTTTGGTTGTTTATATATATATATATTGTTTTTCTTTTTTAATTTTATGATTGTTTTTCACTGATGGGTTATTGATGTTGGCAAAGCTAGTTTACTTCATTAAAAGATTAAGGCTTGAACATTTTTTTTCTTTTATTTTTTATTTTTTAAAAAAACTGTTAACTTTGTTGTTTAGGTGGTAAATGAAGATAAAAGGCAGGTTTGTTTTGATATTGTGAGGATTGTGATGTTTTTGGAAACTGATATATGGGTTTTGGGTTTTTTTTTTTTTGTCTGTTGAATCTGTTTAATTAATTATGATGAATTGTAGCTATTTGCGATGTTTAAAGATCAGTACGGTTTGATTCTGAGTGATAATTTAAGCTAAATAGCCTCGTGGTTGTGTTCATAAGATCCTTTTGGGAAACAAAGATGGGAACTTTTTATTGGTTGCGTTTATGGATACCGATTGTTCTCGAAAGGAAGCTAACAAAGTAGTTGCAAAGTGATTTTACTTTTCTTTTGCAGTGATTTCAGGAGGAATGGCGAAGAGTTACTTCAAGCAAGAGCATGATTTTGGTACGCGATTAGAATCTTGTGCTGCGTGTTCCATCGATTGTGTTAGAATGAACCATTATATTGGTTGTTTTTGTCTTCAGAGAAGAGACAGGCAGAGGCTGCTAGAATAAGGGAGAAATACCCAGATAGGATTCCGGTCAGAGTTCAATTCAATTTGTGTCTCTATTATTGATCTTTTATATGATGATTGTAATTTATTTTTGGCACAGTCACTTGATGGCTATTCCGGTTGATGCAAGTGTGTTTGTCATGCCTTGATATGTTTGGTGCACTTTTCTGTCTGTTATCTGGTGTTCTATATATTTTTGGTAACAATGTTGTGGAAATTTAAGTTTGGTAGAACTGGGTTATTCAATTTTTACAGGCTTTTCTGTTCTAAATGCAGTTTAAGATGATGTTTTGTGCAGCTTTTGTAAAAGGGGTTCTGGAGGGAGTTCACAATCTTGAACCTACTAGATGGGTCAAAGTAAAGCTTTTATGGTTGAGGAAAAGCATTTACTGTTCAAAAAGTAGTGCAATATGCACAAGGAGTCAATCAAATGCATACTCTTTATGCTGTAGGTTGTTTTTAACTGCTTTGTGCAGAGCTTTTAGGCAATATTGGATTTTTTGCTTGTCCTGAAACTTAATGCAGAAATTGATTCAAGTGTCAACTTGCTTCAGAATTTATGTGTACTGTTAAATTCTGGACATTGCTTCTTAATCCCTGTCTGACATTTCAAGAATATCAAGTGCATCTCTAGAAGAATCTTTTGTTCTTTTTGGAGTTCCAAAGCTGACATTTAACCAATTTGTTGTATCATTTAAGGTGATTGTGGAGAAGGCAGAAAGAAGTGACATACCCAACATTGATAAGAAGAAGTAAGAATGAAATCAGTTTTCTCCTTCCAGATTGTAACTTACTTTGATAAATTTTATTTCTTTTCTTTTGTTTAAGCAAGTAAGAAGTCTTTTGAGTTCTGTAGAAGGCCATTTTGTTGGGTCTTGTTTTACTCTAATGGGCTGTAGATTGCTGGTTGTGTATCCTTTCAATTGGACCCTTCTTCTTTGGCATAGACATGCCATCATGTGAGTCACACCCACATAGAGGAATGCTATGTGACATCATGATTGCAATTATGTGCCCAAACCTTGCATTGAAAATCACAGATGCAGAAAAGCTGCCTGCTGCTCTGGCTGGGTCTTACATATTATAAGTGCTGAAAATTTTTTGATGACAAGGAATCCTTCATGAAACCCAGTTATAGGTAGTACAACCCCCACTGCCATAACTCCTGCTTGCTTTATGTTTATAAGCACCTATCCTAAAACAGAGAAGATTGGAGAAAGTTTTTCATCATAAATGTTTTATAGGTTCTTTGATGTTTTGACCAACAGCTGACCTCACTGCCGCAGTCATCCTGAGCACTTCTATTGATTACAGGTTCATTAGAGCTTTATATGGCACCATGGGATTTTCATCCTGACTTTAGTAGTTTATTAAAATGGTTCTGTTCTAGAAGATTTTAACTTATACAAGGATTTGGTATTATATATGCCTGGTGGTGTGATACTTCTCTCTATAATTTGAGTTTTAAAATTTCAGGTACCTTGTCCCAGCTGACCTCACTGTTGGACAGTTTGTCTATGTCATCCGTAAAAGGATCAAATTGAGTGCGGAAAAGGCTATATTTATATTTGTGGACAATGTCCTCCCACCTACAGGTAAGTTGTTGCAGCAGAACATCTTCCCTTTGCATGTAGATGTTTTGTTTGGCCTTCTAATGCAAAGTGGAGAATTAACTTTGTTGTTTTCTGGTGTTTGTAGGTTCTATTGTGTCTGCCATATATGAAGAAAAGAAGGACGAAGATGGCTTTCTCTATGTCACCTACAGTGGAGAGAACACATTCGGGCATCAGATGCTGGTGTAGTCTTCTTTCGAAGCTGGAATTCTTTCTTCCCCTTTTTCACCACAGCTGATTCCGTGACTGTTTCCATCACCACAAGACAGTAGTTTCTTTATTCCACATATGAACCAGTGATTATCATGTATAGCTATACACTGTATATCAGTTTCAATAACCGTTTTCAAGTTGAAGTTTCTTATTCCCTCTTTTATAATAATTCTTCTGCGGAGGACTCAGCATTTCCCTTGGCTTCAGTTTCAGCTTTAATCGTGACATGAATGGAACTAATAACTGGGATTTTCATGGGGTTGGCTGAAGATGGTGACTCTGATGCCTTTTGGTTGCCTGCAAAAATTGTGGGTTGGCTGTGTTTTGAGCATGATAGCTCTCCTAAGCCTGATGTTAGTTCAGTCCCAACTCCTAAATACAGTTTCTTGATCCAAAGTTGAATGAAATTACATCCAGGAGTGGCCTTATTAGACTGAGTCTGAGTCTGGCACTGAAAAATTTGCTGGTTTAGGCATCTGATTTGTTGGTGTATGCTCTTGGCCTTTGCAGTTTGGTTTCAGTCCTTTTCCTTTTACTGTCATGTCGACACAACTATTCCATTTTCATTTTTTGGTCCGCGGAACCATTACATGTACATGTTCTTGGCATTCTAAAACATTGTTATCATTACGGCTAGGTGCAAAACCAAAATAAAATTTTGCACCAGAAAAGGGGAAATCAAATATAATTCGTTTATATTGGAAATTTTGTTTCTTGGTGGTAGGTGTTCGGATTGGAAAAGTGCAGCGTCAGTTCCATATTTGCTCTTTTTTTTTCTTTTTTTTTTTTTTTTTTGTATTTTCTCTATAGGTGGTGAAAAAAATGTCTTAAAAGCTGCCAATGATTGCAAGGGGCAATCAGTAGTAAAATTAAGTTTTTGCATGAAAAATCACCGAGTTAAGGGTGTTAAAACTTATGAGACGAACAAAAACTAGTCTCTCTTGTTTATTTTGCAACTGTTCTCAAGTTCTGTCCTTGTTTTTTTTATTATTATTTATTATATATTTTTTCCCAAATATTTAAAACATTTTTTTGGGTCCATGTTCCCAGTAAATCAGTGAACAATCTATCAACGAGAAAAAAATGTATGTATCAACTAACGAATTACTACATTAGGCTTACTGTTGTTCGAATCAATTTTCGGTAACCAGGAAGAGAGATCTGCCCAGATACAAGTAAAGCCCGGAAAGCCTGATTTCTCCATCTCGCAGACCTTCGAGGTTCAAATGTTCATTTGTTGTATGGCAGCCCTTCCTTGAATCAGTCCAAAAATGGTGTGAGCTGTTTATCACATTCCACTGCAACTGAAAATGAAGGGTTTAACAAAGTTGATGAATTCAGATGTCCTAATTCCCAGCTTTAGATCGACCTCCCCACCACCCAACCAGAAGAAATCAGGATTAAGTCTCACAATTGCTTCGTCCAAAATGACCTGCAACCAGAACATTTTTCACCAAATGAATAATTGAACAAAGGCTCTCGCTCCATCTCTCCTTCACACACACATGAATGCACGGAGCACACCCATTTTATTTTTATATGTATGTGTGTGTGTGTGTGCACGAGTACCAGTGCATATTTGTGTACATACATGCATGCAGTAACACTATTACTGTTTTCACAGCAAATCAATCTTTGATATCCCATTTTTAACATTCTGAGACAGATACACTAAAGATTGCTGTTTGCTAACATTTTCTTTTCCAATGTCCTCCTTTCAACCAATTGAAAGCACTGTTGGAACATGTCAATCTCCATGAAATCCTAAAGTGTCTCCTACACAATTGTATGATCACAGACACATAAATGTGTCAATGGCCTTCTGCTGTTGAATTAACTAGCTAAACTCAAGCAAACAACCTGGCATTGTCAAGTCTATTTTTCAAGTTGCAGACAGGTATAAGATAATTGACCCTGACAATGAGTACGGTGGACCATGTCACATTCCAATTTGAGAGGAATGATATTTGGAACATAGCACCAGTAGTAGCTGGAAAAAGTGGTTTAGGTTTTGATGATGAAACATAGATCCATGTGACAATTTGTGATATAAATAATGAGTATATGATAGTCTCTTCTTTCACCAAGAATTACTAAGAGAACTTCATTCATAAGACATGTATATTAACTAGCCATACCAGCAATATGCATATGAGAATATGTGTCTGCCCAGGTAATTACACCTGAGGGGCCAACATTTTCAGGCTGCATCAACCATGACAGGACATTGAAGTTGTACCGTCTGGAAAACATGCCTCAAGCACATGTGTAGTGCAAGAGTAAGCTTTGACAGTAAGAGTATCTCCAAACATTTGTAATAAGTATAGCATAGTGAACTAAAAATTATTTTGCAGAAGTTAAATTCTAAAATATTCTTACTCTCAATTTTCATCACAAAACTGACAGTGTAATCAGGGATTACCAACATGCACAAGCACAAAATTGGACTTTAAGAAGTATTGAGGATTAAGGAACTCCAATAAATGATGGCATATGAGGGCAAAAATATCATGGAAGGATAATGTGTCAAAAAGTAATAAATAAAACAAAGATCTATCCACACCTAGAATAGTTTCATTGTATAATGCAAATAGACTTGCTAGATAATTGCAGTAAAGGTATTCACCGGAATGTCTGTTTTCATGCCAATACAAGTTACAGCATTGTGCCCATATCCAGTCAACATTGTTGATGTCTCCTCGGGAGCAAGCCTCACTGCATAGTTCACAAATGTCACTACAAATCATAATATCTGAAGACCCCCAGCTCCGTAATTAACAAACCCGACAAACAAAAGACAGGAAAAAGAGGCTGCAGCAATTTATGATCACTTCTCTGGAGAAGAGAAAAGGTATGCTGGGCATAGTTTGCCAGAAGAACCAAATGAAATTAATAATTATGCGTTGTAGATCATTTCAGCAACGTTCAACGATATGCCCCAGATTACTTGAAAGGAAAAGGTATAGAAAATGAAATCCCTTCATCTGTTACTTTGTAATGAGCTCTTTATTTTCGGTTCCAAAAAATGAACACTTTATTCAGTGCAAGTTCAAGATGAAAATGATGTTTGTGTTGGTTACCATCCCTTTATTCAGTGCAAAGAAAAAAAAAGGACATCAGAAACTACAAATGGATTTCATATCATCTAATTAGAGCAGCAGAAGAATTGTGCACACAATACATGTAACTATATCATAAACACGGATATATTCAGTTTGACCATTATTTTTACTCATAACTTTGCATAGGCCTATTGAATTATCTTTGCTACAACTTACAGTTGAATTTCTTTTTGGCTATCTTGCCATCATTGAGTGAATATAGATAATTCTTAACAGTTTCAGCATTGAATCGAGCAGTGTACTGCAACAAAGCAAAAGCAAATGCCCAAGTGTGAGGATGTTTTGCCATCATGTCAATCGGCAATTCGTGGAGCGAAATTTTGATGATACCTGAACAACAACAATGTAATACTTTGAATAATTGCGATCACTACAATCAACAACGTTGGATGGGGCCTGTGTGTTAACCTGAGAGCAATAAATCAACAACAAAATTACGAGAAAAATAAATAAATATCTACGCTCGATGATCTAAAAAGCTGCAAGGAAAACAGCTAGTTCTCAATAAAAATCGTTGACATTCGGGGATGGTCCATGGCGTACCAAGACGATACTTTTGCACAGGTGATCGATGGAGGCGGCGCCGAGAGCCTCGCGGCGAGCCTGGAAAGTCCAGTCGTAGTAATCGGATGGAACTCGCTTGAAGGCGAAGTCAGTGACGCCATTGGATCGGAGGGTGGATGAGAGGCGAGATTCGATGTCGCCGTCGGTGTCGGAGGCGGAGGAGGGGACGGGCAGTGGCGCGGAGAAGCCGTTTTCCGGGAGCAGAGAGAGTTCGAGGTCGGTTATCCGTTGGAGGATTCGGGTTTGGACCCGCTCCAGCTCCGCTAGTTGAGATTCCATTTTCTGTTCGGCTCAGGTCAGGTAAGAGATTCAAATGTCGAGCGTAAGAGGTCTTCCAGTGTTTTTTGTACTCTGCGCCTTCGCCTACAGTAGCCAATTTCTAAGCGGAAGTTAGTGCACATCTGCACCGTCCTTTCTTCCATAAAAAAACCCTCTCTCCTCTCATTCTTCGTCTTCTCATCTCTTAATTATAAATAAAATACATAATAACTCTAAAAAATAATGTCATTGAAATTAATCATACATAAAAAAGTCCATTTTAAATAAAAAAAATAAAATATCAAAGAGAAAAAAAAAAACATATTGTTAGCAACTTAACCAAACATACCCTTTCACTTTTCCTCTATTTTTACAGAACACAAAAAATTATTATATATAATATAATATAATATATTTTTTATATAATTAAAAGTGTGGGTCTTAACGCTTAACTTCTCTTGAAGAAAAGGCAAAAAAAAAAAAAAAAAAAAAAAAAAACAGAATTAAAGTAAACATTTGTGTGAACAAGGGATAAGCCCCTGCTCTCTAGAATATAAGCCCCTGGTATTGTGGTCTCCAAGTCAAAGTGCATGTGGGAAACGGAAGGAATCAAACCGTCTTTTTTGGATTTCCTACCAACATTACCAAACTCGGCTGCAATACCAAACACTAAAAATGCGATGGCCCCAAAACCTAAAATTATCTACTTTATTCTATGTTCAAGGTAACTCATAAAAAAATTTAAAAAATAAATAAAATAAAATTGTGGGTATGGATCAACGAGCATCCATGAAATGTATATGCAAAATTTTCATTCTCAAGCTTGAATTATTAACCCAAAAAAAATAATTATTAAGGACTATATTAGAACTAATCCATTGACCAGATGATCCTAAAAACAAAAGAAACAAATCATTGGTCAAACGGGTCGTTTACAGGAGTGGCCGACTGCACCGCCGTTATGCCGGCGGAACGCAGTTATAGGAATTGTCACAAAGGTCAATTTGTTTGTTCTTTAAACTCGTTGAGTTGAGAAGACGAAGCCAATAGCGACGAAACTGCCGCTCGGCCCACAGATAATCGCCATCGGGGAATATTCTAATAAAGAGAAAGATACGGACACGTTTTTCGTGGAGTGCGCCCCACGTGACTTGCTTCTCTCTCGTACGTTAAAATGGAAGTTTACAATTTTCTGGTGCGATTGAGTTCGTATGCTTTGGTGGTTGGGTATTCTTTATATTTATTTATATTTTTATGAATTTACAAGATATTTAATTTTATATTTTATAAAATATTTTACTTTTGTTTTACATTGATTAAGGGAGGAGATTATTTCAAAAAAAAAAGGCTTTTTTTTTTTTTGTGCGTGTGTGTGTGGGGTCAAATGAAAGGGCTTATTCGTACTTCTAGAAAGTTTGACCTTGAAGACTCACGGTCTCCGTCTTCCTTCCCACTTTAATTGTCTCCCAGTTTCGCTCCGCCATTTCTTTAAATACCAAAGCTTTTGTTCCTTCTCCTCTGAAGAAAGAAAAAGAAGAAGAAAAGAAAGAAAGAAACCAATATTGTTTAGGAATTTTCAGTTTCAACCATGCAGAAGAGCGCTTCAGCTTCCACATTGGGCCCAGGCGGGCTGGACATAGCACAAGCCTTCTTCAAGCCGATCCGCAACACCGCCCCGCCATCCCCCACCAAGCGCCACACCAAAGTCTCCGTTATTGGCACCGGAAACGTCGGCATGGCCATTGCCCAGACCATCCTCACCCAGGACCTCGTCGACGAGCTCGCCCTCGTCGACGCCAAGCCCGACAAGCTCCGTGGCGAGATGCTCGACCTCCAGCACGCCGCCGCCTTCCTCCCCCGAACCAAAATCCTCGCTTCCACCGACTATTCGGTCACCGTCCATTCGGATCTCTGCATCGTCACGGCCGGTGCCCGGCAGATCCCCGGCGAGTCCAGGCTCAACCTGCTGCAGAGGAACGTCTCCCTGTTTGAACATATAGTTCCTCCGCTTGCCAAGTACTCGCCGGATTGCATTTTGATGGTCGTTTCCAATCCCGTAGATGTGTTGACCTACGTGGCATGGAAGCTTTCTGGGTTTCCGTCTAATCGGGTTGTCGGGTCGGGTACGAACCTTGACAGCTCGAGGTTTCGGTTCTTGATCGCTGATCATCTCGACGTCAACGCTCAGGACGTGCAGGTCGAAATTTGAAAAATCGGCTTCTAATTTTAAATTCAGTTTATTATTATTATTATAATTTTAAATCTGTCACTATGAGGATTAGCATTTGAATGTTAATTATTGGAACTAAGAGTTTAATGTTGTCAGGATTTGAATCATCATTGCTGGAACTAAAAATTTATTTGCTTTAGTACTTAGATCTGGTGACTAGGGACAACTTCCATTTAGTTCTTTAATTTTTTTTCTATTTTTCCCCTTCTTTTTCTTTTCTTTTTTAGGCTTACATTGTTGGCGAGCACGGTGACAGTTCTGTGGCATTATGGTCAAGCATCAGCGTTGGAGGAGTCCCAATTCTGAGCTTTTTAGAGAATCAGCAAATTGCATACGAGAAAGAGACATTGGAGAACATTCACAAAGCAGTTGTGGAGAGTGCGGATGAAGTGATTAGTCTGAAAGGCTACACATCTTGGGCAATTGGGTACTCAGCGGCCAACTTGGCTAGATCCATACTCAGAGACCAGAGGAAAATCCACCCTGTTTCAGTTCTTGCAAGAGGCTTCCATGGCATTGATGGTGCGGACGTGTTCTTGAGCTTGCCGGCACAGCTCGGAAGAGGCGGTGTCTTGGGTGTCACCAATGTGCATTTGACGGATGAGGAGGCAGGGAGGCTGAGGGACTCGGCCAAGACCCTGGTGGAGGTCCAAAGCCAACTGGGGCTTTGAAGGAGAGAGCACTTGATTCCCTTGCCCTGCTTTCCATGTTGGTCATATTACTTATCTAGAACACTCGAGCCTTAATTTTTAGCTTATTATTCTGATGTGGATTGAAAATGAAAATTGTACTTTTTTTGCAATGAAGCATGCAACTATTATTTTGATGTGAATCGCACCCCCCAATGAACAAGCCATTCCTGTCTTACCTGAAACTAGAGAGGCAAGAGCTGGAGGCGGCAAACGTATATTGATCAAATCAGATTCTGTTTAGTTCCGAGTCTTTTAGACTCTGGATTTGAATGAATTTTCAAATTCAAATTTTTTAGTTTCTGAGTCTATTAAATTTCAGGACATTTGAGATTGGTTTTATTTTGATTCTGGGGTTGCAAGCTACAAGTCATGGACTCTTTCACCATTTGGCAAGTGTTCGCTTTTTGCTACCTTTTGGTAAAGCTAGTCAACTGCTTTTTAATTTTTTGAATACAGGCGTAAGGTGCCTTCCAGCTGATCTCTCAAAAGCATATAGATATGCCCTCGTATCCAGGAACCTTCCCAGGTGGTTGGAAGTTATATGGCCGAACTAGTTGGGTGCAAGGTCAAGAAGTTTGGCCTATTGAATATTTTCCAGGCTTAAAATAAAAAAGTGTCATGCTGTTGCTTGGACCATTCAAACGTTGTTCTTTTCCCACTTGTCTGAATACGAATAAAAATCATTTTGCAGATCAAACAAAAAGAAAATAATAAAAATTGATGTAATACAATAATCTTAACCATTATTTAAACTCGCTCCAATTTTAATGACATGGATTACCAATCGACCTACCAACTCTTGGAAGAGGCATGCTAAGAAGCTGAAGAGAGGGATGCATAGGTTTTAAGAAATTACTCCTAGAGTTTCTAATATAATTGGTTGAAATATTTTTATTAGAATATCTTGATTCTATATAATTTACTGTAAAAAATAAAGGCATAGAAAAAAAAAATGTTTTGATCTCTTACCATCCTATAATCTAATTTCGACACCCTCAAATTGATCTTAAATAAAAAGTCGATTTCAATGATCTTGATTGCATCATTATACTTTGTTAATGTAAGTCTCTTTTTTTATTTTGATAAATAAATCTATTGGACTTTAAACCATACATTTTTTGTTTTTTACTTAAACTATGAGACACCCAAATGTGATATTTAAACTCTTAACAATAATTGTATTGGATACAATCAATATGATAATTTATACTTTTGACAACTTCTTTCTTCTGCATTATGCTTTTTAAATTAAAAATATTCAATAGAACTTCCCATCAACATAGATAAAGATTTGCCTAAATTTCAATTTAATTGATCATTTTATGACTGAAAAACATTTGGATCAAGATTAATATCATGCAAAAGAATGAGTAAAGAATTGACACCAAACAAGTCTCGAAGAGAGACAACGATGCACATATATATATATATATATATAGAGAGAGAGAGAGAGAGAGAGATGCTATGTGAACTTAACTCCTTGTTGAAAAAATTGCATTAGAAAGACTTATGGGCTGAATTATATATTTATGACGAGGATAAATGTCTAGGATTGATTGAGAGACATAAATTGCCAATAAACCTCCCTAAAGTCCTCACGGGCCAAGATGGAGAGGTAGTAAATATACAAGGACCATAAGGTAGAGGAGTTTCAGTGGTAGCTGAAAGAGCTACGATCGATATAGCTCCTGGGGTGTTGCACGGTTGCAGCCGGACCCAAGTAACCCATAAAGATTCACAATATTTTCGCCCGGGTTCCCTTCGCAAATGCATTCAACTGCATCATCAGAAGCGTTGAGAGGTTGAACGAGGACTGCAACAAATCTGCACTCACCGTCCTTTGTCCGCTGGCAACCTTACATTTGGACGACAAGGCAGTAGAACCGATGGGACAATCAGCTAAAGCTGAGCATAAGGGCAACTGTCAACGTTGGAGCTCTTGAAGTAACGCGGAAATGGGCTAAGGCTTTCGTAGAGATGGGAATGAAGTAACGCGATGATTTTAATAATGCAAGCAAGCAAGTGGGGTGGGCTTTCTTTTTCTCTAAACCCTTAAGTGGGCTTACCTGTCCAATGGATTGAGCTTTTTTTTTTTTTTTCTTATCATAAAATAAAACAAATTGAAAACAACACAATATTAATATTAAGATGCATGTCAACTTAACTTTTTAAACCAGTTAGTGGGCTTTAGATAAATTAAAGATTCATATTATTAATTATTGATATCTTTTTTTATTTAAATAAAATATTTTATGAATATGGCAATTAGCATACTTATAAATTGAGTTCAGGAATCACTTATTAATATTTTTATTTCATATTTTTTTTTCAGAAGATATTGAATTTGAATGATTTACACTCTTATACTAACAAGCATAAAATTTAATATTATATGTTTAATATAAATTATTATATTATATTTAAAAATAAAATGACAATAAAAAAATAAATTAAAATCAATATAGAAAAAATCACAGTATCGAATCGACTGACCAACTACTAAAGCGAATAGTCATTATTGGCATCTCTCTCAAACAATGGGAGATGGCACATGCTTACGGGTTAGGATATAAAATGAATAAAGCTTTCTTTCTCTCTCCCTAAGTCTAAGTTTTTATTTATTTATTATTATTATTTTGAAATTTTCCTTGCTTTTTCCCTTTGGCCTGTGTCTAAATTTTTTAGGAACATTCTTTAAAGAAAGTTATTTCTCTTGAAAAATGTCAAAATGGAGAAATTATCCGTTAATAAATCTTTTTATTTGAGAAATAAAATTGTTAGACTAAATTTAAAATTCAAATTTATAATTATTTAATCATAAAAATTTTGATACTATATCAATAATTCATTACATCTAAAAGATTAAATTATAAATTAAATATAGATTATATATATATATATTATTTTAACACTGCCAACATCGACAATCGACAACAAAAGCAGAAACAACCCTTGTAACGTCAATTCTTCCTTTTCCATCAAACAGGGAAACAGATATCAATATGTCCTCGGTAGGAGGATTAGGAATTTCCTTTCAAGTGAAAACAGTTCCCCGTCTTGACAAGGTAAGTTCTATTGGCTATTATTCCTCTAATTCATTTGTCTTTTTAAGAAACAATTGCAGCTTCGAAAACTTGGTTGGCGTGCCTGTGAAAATTTAAGAATCGCCACCAAGGGACAAGAATGCCAACCTATTTAGACATCGAAATTAATTAAATAAAATTTAGGGGGCGTAGTGAAGGTAAATAATTTATAATTATTCGAGGAAACAAAAGGAGATATTGAAACAGAGTAGGAGTCCAATTTCATGGATGAAATTTTAGACAGACTTCTTTATGTGTTGATGTGCTGGGGTGGACGCGAGATTTGCATAAATCCGGCCTATTTTCTCTTTCTCTCTCTCTCTCTCTCCTTTTTTTTTTGAAAAAAAATATATAAAATAAATAAAAAATACAAATATATATAACCTCTGACCATGCATCTCGTATATTTCTTGAAAAAAAAGAAGAAGATATTTTAGTTTTTTAAAAAACTAACATATCTTCTTTTTTTTTTTAAAAAATGTATATAAACTAAATAAAATATACAAATATATATAAACTCTGAACATGCATATCGTATATTTCTTGAAAAAAAAGAAGAAGATATGTTAGTTCTTTAAAAAACTTATTTAAATTATAAATTATATGCCTACATTCAAACTGATATAATCTCAACACTTTCAGTTTAAAAATTTAAATTCTCATGTTATTTTTTATTAGAGGTCATTCTTTGCGTGAACTTGATCTCCCGGAGACCTTGCGGGATAAGGATCTTATAGGATAAGGATTTGGGTGGACCAGTTCACAGTCAGGCCAAGAGCCATGACTAGACATAAGTTGTCGCTTCCTCCATCATCAATTATTAGCAACGTTGCAAAACTCGCCAATGTGCAAACTGGCCCCCCCCCCCCCGGCCTCCTCAGCTTTTGTCTTGCGTTCTTTTGCACATGGGCCATTTGAAGTTGAAATTCGATGGACCTCACCTGATCCACGCTTGATGTTTATCTATTGGCCAATTTTAATGAACAAGAAAAGACACATCAAGAGTAGAAGAGCGAGGGTGTGTGACAATTTTAATGAACGAGTTAAATTCAACGAGGTCGGTCGATCATATATCCAACACAAAAGCTATAATAACCAAAAAGAAACAGATGAATTCAACAAGATATACATAATCAACCGTGGGATATTTTTTTTTTAAAAAAGTGTCAATTTTTCTATACTTACACACAGACGCAAGAACCACTCCATGATCAATTATTTGTTTATTGAGATCTAGTGGCCAGGTACCTTTTGTCCACTGGTGGAGAAATATGAGGATATAATTTGGATCCCTACCATGCAATAATTTACATGCAGACATATGATAATTTGGATCCGTATAATTTATTGCATGTGGGATGTGGTCAAATTTCGAGTATGTAATAATCAGGTGGCCTGATTCACTCTTACTTGTGGCAAAATCTATAGCCACTTAAAAAAAAAATGTCATTCTCGTAAATATATATATATATATATATATATATATATATATATATATATATATATATATATTTCTTACTTGTAAAGTTGATTAGATTGGGGATGAACGCCTTGAACAAGAATATATTTGAGTGATGGTAGGAATTTCGAAACCTCTATGTTGAAACTAAAGGCTCGTGATGGACTGATTGCTATGAGGTCAGAAAAGAGGCTTATTCACTATATTTTCAAAAAAGATGAGAAAAAAAAAACAAAAAGGGAAAAAGAAATTTCACTGTATTTCTGGTTAAGGTACACACATACAGAAGATTGACATAATATTTTACAAATACGATGGCCCTCAATTGTTTTATTATAAGGCTAAATGTCTACAGCACGTATATATATATATATATATATATATATATGTGCCAATAAACATCCCTAGGGTCCACGGAGGCCATAATTGAGGGGTGAACATAAAGCCAACAGTGGCTAATCAGACAAGGAGAGAACGTGTCGGTCGCTAAGAGGTCCCAAAATAGAAATGCAATTGTGATAAACTTCGGGGACCGAACGGTCGCAGCTGGAGCCGAGCAACCCGTAAACATCCTGAAGGTTTACGCCTTCGTTTCCTTTGCAAATGCATAGAACTGCTTCAGAAGCGCCAAGAGGCTCAAGAAGTTTGCAGCAAACCGGACCGACTGTGGTTGATTCTCCGTCTCCTACAGCCTTACATAGAGAGGATACGACGCATTCTTCAAAGCGGCAATCGGCACTGGCTGAGCTCAACAAATAGGTGCAGAGGAGGAGAGACAAGAGAAGGGCAGTTGTTGATGATGTTAGAGCTCTTAAAGCCATGTCTAAGACAAGAGAGAATCTTTCTTTGTTTTTGGTTAGTGGGAGGATAAAGATATGAGCATCCAAGGAGGAAGTGGGCTAAGGCTTTTTATATAGATGGAAATGAGATTTGAGTAACCAGGTGACTTTAGTGCGAAGGGGCATTATTTTTATCCATAAAAGTTAATATTTTTTTTATTTAATGTAAATTTTGTTTTTGTTTTTAACTAAATTTAGTCAAAATTTAAATATGAAAATATTAAAATTAGGTTGCTTCAAATATAATACTACTTTATCACAAAATTATTATTATTATTATTATTTTAAAAATAATTTATTTAAATGTATAACATTACATTTATAAAATATGAAATTTAATTTTTATATTCTCCAAACTCTTTGACAATTTCTCGTTTAATATTGAAAACATCAATAAACTGATAATTGTATATATGGTTAGAGAGTTTGTGGGGGGGGGGGGTGGTGGCATTTGCCCTACACACGACGACTTTTTTAGCCTTTACTACTTCTTGGGCTAACACAAAATTAATGACCCAATTGAACTAAAACATAAACTAATCAAACCCAACTAAAATCCAAGTGGAATTTGCCTCTACCACTATCTCTCAATCAAGCGTTGCTCCTCGCCTCCTCCAATCCTCCTCTTGTTATCTTTTTAAATGTTTTTTTTTTCTAAATTTTTATTTATTTATTTTACATATGTGCATGTGAATTTTGCATCCACTCACAAATGGTTATGGATCCGCACTGAGGACAACCACTAAGCTCTATAAACTCCGCTATTAAAATCCGAGACCATGAACTCAAAAATAATTTGTTGGTTTAGAAACTTATTTAAACTATAAATTTTATAATAAAAACAATTAATTTTCAATCTAAAAAATTTCATGCATCTAATTTTAAACTGGTCTAATCTCAACACTTTCGGTTAAAAATTTAAATTCTCATGTTTTTGCTTTTTTTTTTAAGAGGTCATTCTTACGTGATCTTGATCTCTCGTAGCCCCCTTGTGAGATGAGGATCTTGTGGGATAAGGACTTGGCTAGAGCAGTTCGCTGGCAGGCCGAGAACCATGACTAGACATAAGTTGTCGCTTCTTCCATCATTAATTATCATGCTTTTGTCTCTCATAATACCAATAATAGATTTTCAGGTCACATCTCTTTGGTATTTCAATTTCATAAATGTAATTATATATATATATATATATATATATATATATATTGACAAAGTTGGGATGAATGGTCAGACATATATATATTTTTTATTTGTTTGGGTTTGAGTTTGTGAGAACTCACTTGTAACGAATAATTGTCTTGCTGTTATTTGCTTTGGTGCAGAGCTTTTGCCATATTGCAAGTCAACATTAATTGTGTTTATTTATAGAAGACCATTCATTTTTTGCATAAGATTTTTCATAAAGTATATAAAAACAATGTGTATTATGAAACATTTAATAGTTTATAAATTAAATGGTCAGCTGTCTGTAGTCCCAGCAATCAAACTAAAAACAAAAGTTATTAAAGTCTTCCCAACACATCCCAAAACACAAGCAATCTCATACTTTATTTTCCTTTATTCACTCGTTTGTCTACTCAATTGATACTTTCCCGCTTAATTTTTGTAGTGTTAGTGATGAACCATTGGTCCGACTCTCCTTAGTTTTTTTCTTTTTATTCTCTTCCTTTTATTTTTGTAGATCTTCAGCTCGACTCATCAACCTAAAACCTTAACTACTGTGACTAGAACATCTTTTGCTTTGCCTTTGACTTTTAGCTCATCAGTTAAAAATTATCTTTTATCAGTGCCGCGTACTCAACAGGCGTGAGATGGTATGGTCAAGTTTATGTGCAAGTTCCATGTTGGGATGATATGGTTCACCAATATTTTTCATCAGAACAAAAGTTAGTGTACCGGAAGGGAGGGGACAAGAAGGTGACGGGGTAGGATCCTTCTCTTTTTGTATATATATATATATATATATTTTTTAATTGCAATCTGTGTTATCTCATGTGCCTCAATCGAACAATTTTATCCCTAAATAGTAAAATATATTTTACCTCAAAAAAAAAAAAAATCTGAAAGTTCTATGAATCGCACCATATATACTTTACATTTTTTTATATATTTATTGTAATCACTTATTGTTCTAAATTATTTAAAGAATATAATTATCTTTTTTATAAACAACAATTTCCAATTTTTTTAAATTTTTCTATTTTGATCACATCCAAACAAAATATTCTACTTTCATTTATTTTCTTTCTTGCACATTTCTAACATATTCGAATAATTAATTTAAAAATTTTATTTTTTCCCCCACTTTCTTTCACGTACCATTTTTCATACTTCACTTTAAATCCAAACACACCATTATCCATGGCAGATTATTCGAGAAAAAATTTATAGGAAAAGCACATTTTTCCCTTTATCACCTCCTCCTACTCCAGTACACACACACCCAGACATATGCAGAAGCTGCATGCTTCCATCTTAGTATCTTACCAAAAATGTATTAATTTCCATAGGAGACGGGACAATAGACCGTTTGGGTTCATATAAATGATAAATACTAATTTTGTGTCGACATTAAAATAAATTCGACAAACAATGGCAAAAGAAATGAGGGGAGAGGAAGACAGAAGCATGAGATAGTTGAAAAAGCAGAGAACTGCTATATCACGAATTAGTTTTAAGGTACACACAAAAGTGACTTCACTCAACTCCTTTTCTTAAACGCAAGAGGAACATGCTGCAATAAACGTTTATTGAATATTATCATAAATACAAAAAAAAAAAAAAGTAAAAATAATTTTTTATATTCCACTTTGTTTATGTGTGAAATTAAGTGAGATGTGATTGGTTTATAATTTTTATTATTCTTGTGTTGTTCCTAAAGTGTTGCCATTTTAACTTTTTGGTTAATGCAATACAATAATCTTACTTCTTATGTAAACGTCTATCAATTTGGATGATATGGATTCTCGATCTATTAGATCTTGACAGAGGCCCGCAATGAAGCAGATATTTCCATGCGAAGGACCACAAGGGAAATTCCACTACGATTTTATTTTGAACAATTTTGAATGTAACAAGATAGATACAAAAATACTAGCTGATGTTGGCTAGTCAAGCCATGATCGAACAGCAAAAAGAGAAAAAGACCTTTTATTGTGCCAAAAAACACGGCTCCTTCCCTTGCGCTAAAAGAGCAGTCCATCCAATCTCCACACCCATCGGCCATGGAAATTTAACCCCATTCAATAAGATTTCATCATATATATGTATACAATTTTTAATGGACATGATACAATTTCATTTGCAATATTAGATTCACCACTCAATTAGTTCTTTTTTTTTTTTTTTTGTCTTTGTATCCATTGAGAAGTCAATTACATTATGATGTATATCATACAAGATAATTCTCCCATTTATTCAAATTTCGAGATCAAAATGTCAAAAAATTCGACTATAAACTGAAGGATAAGAATGGAAATTTTTTTATAGGTAAAAGTTATTTGGAGATTGAGATGTTGGGGTGGAGTCCGTGCTGAGTCTCGCTTACTTTTATTTTTTTTAAAAAAATATAATGTAAGTGTAATCAAATAAAATATGTTTATAACTAATAAAAATGTTCACACAATAAATAAAATTGTTTTGTTTGCATATTATTGTATTTTATATACATATTAAATTTATCTATATTATATATCATATTCTTTTTTATAAAAAAAATCTATAGTCACTTAAAAAAATGTTATTCTTGTAAAAGAAAAATATAAATTTCTTACTTGTAAAGTTGATTAGATCGGGGGTGAACGTCTTGAACAAGATACGTGTAAAGTAAAAGGAGCAAATTGTTGAGAACGGCATTAGCACTCTAATTTTTAAATTAGTCGATAGAGTATGTACAGAAAACTATAATTCATAACATAAAGTATTCGGGTGATAATATATAGTAAAAAGTATGAAACCTAAATGTTGGTCCGTGAGATTGACTAATTGCTTGAAGGTCAGAAAAGAGGCTAATTTAAGATTTTTTTTTTTTTTTAATAAGGCGATAGAGATGAAAAGACATATTGCCTATATTTTCTTTTACCTTAAGGGTTAAAATAAGAGGATAATTCAAATCCCTCGGGTTAAAAAGTTAGAGCCTCTCATTTTTATAGGCAAATAGTAATATATATATATATATATATATATATATATATACCACTTCATATATTTTATATTTAAGATATCAATAGCTTTTTTTTATTTTTTATTTTTCCTCCATCTCCTACCACTCCAGGTCACACACTCAGAGGTATGGAGAAGCTGCATGCTTCCATTTTAGTATCATATCAACAACGTATTGATGTCCATTGGAGATGAGACGATCCACCATGTGGGTTCAGACTCCTTTTATTTAAACATAACGGGAACATGACTCAGACTCCTTTTATTAAACATAACAGGAACACGGTGGCACGATATTTCACAAGTACGAAGGCCTCAATTATTTATTATAAGGCTAAATGTCTACGGCATATATTTGCCAATAAACATCCCTAAAGTCCACAGAGGCCATGATTGAGAGGTGAAGATAAAGGCAGCGGTGGCTAATTAGACAAGGAAAGAACGTTTCGGTCACTGAAAGGTCCCCAAATACCGTTGCAATTGAAATAAATTAGGGGGACAATACGGTTGCAGCTGGAGCCGAGCAACCCATAAACATCCCGAAGGTTTGCGCCTTGGTTCCCTTTGCAAATGCATTGAACTGCTTCAGAAGCGCTAAGAGGCTCAAGGATTTTGCAGCAAACCGGACCGACTGCGGTTGATTCTCCGTCGGCTACAGCCTTACATAGAGAGGATACGACACATTCGTCGAAGCGGCAATCAGCACCGGCTGAGCTCAACAAATTGGTGAAGAGGAGGAGAGACAGTAGAAGGGCAGTTGTTGATGATGTTAGAGCTCTTAAAGCCATGTCTAGAACAAGAGAAAATCTTTTTTTCTTTCTTTCTTTCTTTCTTTTTTTGGTAAGTGGGAGGATAGAGAGATAGGAGCATCGAAGGAGGAAGTGGGCTAAGGCTTTTATAGATGGAAATGAGGTACCCGTGCTGATTTCAGTAATGAAGTGGGGTTAGCCTCTTCAATTTCCTGCGGTAATGGTAAAATTAAATGAAAGGCTGTGGGGGATCGATAAGGAGCATGTTTCTCTCAACTGGGGTTGCTTGTTTTTAAGTCCGGGCTACAAACCCTACGCGAAAATCATTTCATTCCACGTAAAGTTTGTAAATTCGCTTTAGTTCAAGTAACCGAACTAAAAAAATTTAATAAAAAAATATATTACAAAAAAATGGACATGAAATTAAATATATTTTACATAATTTAATATTACATATAAAAAATATCAATATAATTAATAATTATAATTAGATAATTTTTAATTTGTATCTTCATCTACATTAATTTCTTGTGTCTCTTTAATATTTCTTGAAAAATAAAAAATATCTAAATTTTTTAAGCACTCTAAAAAAGTAAGTAATCTTGTATTTTATCTTTTGTCTGCTTCTTTCATCTACTATTTTGCTCCTTTCTAAATGACATTAGTCTTTTCTTTTATTTTTAAAAGTGTTCAATTTAACTCATTAATCCAATACCTTATTGGTCACCTATTATAATTATATCTAATATTTCTTTGTTTTGGACTAGCACATCTTTAACCTTGAGTTTTACTTTTGGATCATCATTTAAAATTATGGATTATCAATCTGGCGTTCCAACTTGTGTTAGATTATGCACTACTAAGGATCTTTGTATTTCGTTGAAAAATAATGTTTTACAAAAAAAAATTTATTTTATAATTTTTTAATTTAATTTAAATTATATATACTTGATGCATGTATAAAAAGACTATAAATTTTTAGAAAATACTATATTTTTAAACCAATAAAAATTCGCTCTCTTTCTTCCCATCTCCCTATCTCTCCCATTTTGTTCTTATCCCACTTTTTTGTGTCAAAGTTGTAAAAAATAACTTTCGATTTTAAAAATTAAAAGTTATTTTATAATAAAATAATTTTTTTAATTTGATTATTTTTTTAAAAAAAATTAAATTAATTTATATATTTTTAAGCAGTTACTTTAATAAAGTATTTTTTATTTTAATATTATTATTTTTTTATTTTTTTCTTGAATTTTAAGTAATATGTCACATAAATTATGTAATGTTTATGAATAAAATTAGTAAACACTATAAAAAAAAGACCTATCTTCTTCTTTAATCAAAGTTTATTTTTTATTAACCACTTTTCTTTTAATATGCTAAATACTAAAAAATGTAAAAATATTTTTTATGAAACAAAAGATGTAATATTTATAAAACTTTGCCTACCAATGAATTTTAATTCAATTATATAAAAATTATCTTTAAAATTCGAAATCTTGATTTTGAATTCCAATTAATGTTAATTGAAAAAAAAATTGCCCAAATTATAGATTTAATTTATTAAAAAAAGGTACAAGGTCCTTTTTTCTTAAGATTCGTGTCCACAGAATGCCAATATGATATGATATGATATAGTTTTCTCACAAATCAAACGAACTATTGCATATAATTGTTAATTAGACCGCTGATAAGTTTATAAGTGGGTTGGTAATTTTTTATTGTTTAAAATGTATTTCAGTATCTATAAAATCTTTCGAATAAAGATATTAAGGTGAAAAAAAATCTACAATTAAGTCAATTTGTTTGGATTCCATCAAAGCAACCTTTAAATAATGATGTTTCAATGCATAAAATAACTGATGTGGCAAAAATTACCCCACATATTTAGCTCTTTTGATGGTGTGAAAATATTTGTTAACATAGCAGTTCGTAGATGGGCAATAATTTTTTATTTTCATCCAAAATTTGTAATTTAAAAAAAAAATCTAAATTTTTTTATCTATAATTCAAAATTTTAATATGAAATATCAAATATTTTTTAAAAAAATTACAATAAAAAATGAAAAAAAAGGAACAAATTTGAAAGTTTCATAAAATTTAGCATAAAAAAATTCAAAACTTTAACTAAATAGCACTAGAATTATATTTAGGATCCAAAGTTTTAAATTTAAATATCCACCGACTCTAATTACAAAATGACTTGGCCCAAATCCCATATTTCATTTTTAATAAAAAGGTACAAGGTCGTATATATATATATATAGATATTTTCCTAAGATTCGGATCCACAAAATGCCATATTATATAGTTTTCTCACGAATCAAACGTGCTATTGTGGAGTTTGTCTGATATACCTCAATGCAGTACGAATATTCTTATCCACTGTTTTTTTTTTTTTTTTTTGTGAACTAAAAAAATATTCTTTAAACGTTTTTCCACGGATTAAAACGTGTTCCAAGTTAGGTTGATATGGACCACCCACATTTTTATGATTAATATATATATATTCTTTTTATTTTCTGACAGCCCGTTTACAATCCACCGCATCCTCCAAAATATCTGAACAATGTTACGCAACGAGTAGATGTTAATTTAGATTAAAATAAAATAAAAATTAAATTTTATTGTATAAATAATAAATTTATATGTGTATAACTACATAAAAATTCGTGAAATTTTTATTTATTCATATAATCCAACGGTGCAAACCCGTGGACCTGGTCACATGCACAAAGTCTTCCTTAAAGTTTACGTAGGTCCGGGGTGAAACAGTGAACTTTCAATTTAGTGTTTAGGGAATTATATATATATATATATAAAGGAAGTTTGGGGTACGTAGATATTCGTTGATGAGTTTTATTTTTTTTTTAAAAAAAAAAGATTGATAGTGCCTCCACTTGAAAAAGAAAAAAAGAAGATTGATAATTTATTTATTTATTTTATTTTAATTAAAAAATAATTAAATTATTTAGAAGGTAATACGCTATTCAAGATTTTTATTTATTTATTTTCAATAAATTATAATTAATCATTAAGTATTTTTTTTAAATTTATTAAATTTTTTAAATTATAAATAAGTGTGTAAGTTGAGGGTGAAACAATCGCACTATTTTTCAAAGATAAGAGGCATGGGCTACTTGAAAAAGCAGAGACCTGCTTTGTCAGGAAATAGATTTAAGGTACACACAATTACAAATTACAATTACAAGGGAGTGAATGCCAGAAGATTGGCATGACTCAGAAGATGGACATGACTCAGATTCTTTTTGTTAAACATGAAAGGAACATAGTAACTTAATATTTTTACAGAGAGGAAGGCCTCAATTATTTATTATAAGGCTAAATGTCTACGGCATATATTTGCCAATAAACATCCCCAAAGTAAACAGAGGCCATAACTGAGCGGTGAAGATGAAGCCAACATCAGCTAATTAGGCAAGGAAAGAACGTTTCGGTCACTAAAAGTTCCGAACCTATCGCAGTTGATTAGAGCTCTGGGGACGGCACGGTTGCAGCTGAAGCCGAGCAAGCCATAAAGATCCTGAAGGTTTGTGCCTTGGTTTCCTTTGCAAATGCATTCAACTGCTTCAGAAGCGCTAAGAGGCTCAAGGATTTTGCAGCAAACTGGACCGACCACTGTCGATTGGCCGACGGCTAAGGCCTTGCATAGAGAGGATACGACACAATCTTCAAAGGGGCAATCAGCACTGGCGGAGCTCAACAAATTGGTGAAGAGGAGGAGAGACAAGAGAAGGGCAGTTGTTGATGATGTTAGAGCTCTTGAAGCCATGTCTAAGACAAGAGAGAACCTTCCTTTTTTTTTCTTTTTTGGTTAGTGGGAGGATAGAGATATGAGCATCGAACGAGGAAGTGGGGTAAGGCTTTTATAGACGGAAATGAGTTATTGATTTGAGCAATGAAGTGAGCTTAGCCTGTGCAATTTCCAGAGATAATTGTAAATTAAATGAAGGGTTGTTGCGATCGATAATGAGCATCTCTCTCTCTCTCTCTCTCTCTCTCTCTCATCTTGGCTTCTTGGCCTAAATCTTATAATTTATATATCGAAAAGAGGTACAAGGTCGGTCCCTTTTTATTCAAATTCGGGTCCACAAAATGTCATATTATATAGTTTTCTCGCGAACCAAACGCGCTATTTTGTATATAATTGCTGATTGGACCACTTGAAGATTAATCCTTGGCTACTTTGTCTACTATCAATCAATGCTATGTACCAATATTCTGTCTTTTCTTTCTTTCTTTCTTTCTTTTTTTCTTGAAATAATTGCAGTACGAATATTCTTATCCAGGGTTTAAAACGTGTCCCAAGTTGGGCTGATATGGACCGCCCATATTTTTATTGTTAATATAAAACTTGTCTTCCACTAATCGCCCATTATAACTACATATAATATTTCTTTATTTTGTCTTATTTTAGTGTAAAAAAACTTAATAACACGTGAGGAAGACAGTGATATATTTATTAGGTAATATATTAATAATTATCATGTGAATGTATTTAATAAAAAAATTTAATATATATTAAATTTAATTAATAAATTAAATAAATTTTTAAAAATATTTTATCTTATTAAATATTAATAAATTTTATTATTTTTAAATTCATCGAATCATACTCAATTTTGTTATTAGAAAAATACAATGTCATTTTTTTCAAGATTCGGGTGCACAAAATGCCATTTTGTGTAGATTTCTTGCGAATCAAAGGTGCTATTGTGTATAATTGTTGATTGGACCACTCGAAGATTAATCTTCGGCGAGTTTGTCTGTTATAAATCAAAGCAATACAATTATTCTTATCCACTTTTATTTTTTTGAACCAAAAAAAAAAAAAAAAAGGTTAAAGTTTTATCCATGGTTTAAAACGTGCCCCAAGTTAGGATGATATGGACCACCCACATTTTTACGATTAATGTATATATTTTTTTTTTTCTGACAGCTACACTCTCAAATAGATCCGAACAAATGTCTGCAAACCCGTGAATCTGATCACATGCACAAAGTCCTCGTTAAAGTTTTCGTGGGTCCGGGGTAAAACAATGACCTTTCAAGTTAGTGTTTAGGTAACTTTTGTTTTTTGTTTTTTTTCAAAGGATGTTTAGGGTATTAATTATCTCTCTCTCTTATACCCACACAATTATATATCGGCATGCTTCCACCTTAGGACCAGAATATATATACTTAAAGCATTAATTTCAAGGAAAGACAACACAACCATATGGGCTCCATGGCATCTGTATTTATCTGCCCAAGCCACGAGGAGATGTTGGAGTAACTAGATTTTAGTTCTAATAACGAGGCTTCAAATCTTGTTATCAAAAGGGACCAAAAAAAAAAAAAGAATAATTGCTAATTAATTAAGACGAGGGAAGAGGGTTTGCATGGTCAAAAGTTATGCAGCCAATAAGCATATGTAGAACAAGGACGAGGCAGCTATTTCTGAATATCAACAGAAGCTAAGCTCTAATTCCCTTGACAAACGCATTCATCAGCAAGAAGGTGGCAGCCGGCAGCCGTCTCCACTCACGTGAAAAAATTGGAACGCAGCGAAATCAGACTTGAAATACGGATGACCCACTGTACGGAAGCCTCCTAAATTGTGATGTAATTACTTTAATTATAACTACAAACGCCGCTCTTACCTATCTATTGAAAGGTTTGCACAAAGTTAAACGGGGCCACCCTAAGAGAATACACAAGAACCAACTCGGAATTAATTATCTATCTATGCTTGTGTGAGAATGAAAAAGCTGCATGCTTCCACCTTGCGACTAGAATTTATTTATATACATAAAAGCATTCATGTTAACGCAACCATTGTCCGCCTGATACCCTTTTTGAGTGTTAACAATTGGAATTATAGACCCTAGATACAGGCATAATGAGAGCCTGTAAGTAGAGGAAGATAGAGGCATGGGGTTCTTTAAAATGCAGAGAACTGCTTTATCATGGTTTAGTTTCAAGGTATACAGAAATAAGAGGGAGTGCATGTCACAAAGTGACATGACTCTCAGACTTCTTTTATTAAACATAAGGGGAACACGGTGACATAATATTTTATTTTTACAAATACGGTGGCCTCAATTATTTATTATAAGGCTAAATGTCTACGGCATATATTTGCCAATAAACATCCCTCTAAAGTCCACAGAGGCCACGATTGAGATGTGAAGATAAAGCCAGCGGTGGCTAATTAGACAAGGAAATAACGTTTCGGTCACTAAAAGGTCCCCAAATAGCGTTGCAATTGAGATAAATTAGGGGGACAAAACGGTCGCAGCTGGAGCCGAGCAACCCATAAACATTCTGAAGGTTTGCGCCTTGGTTCCCTTTGCAAATGCATTGAACTGCTTCAGCAGCGCTAAGAGGCTCAAGAATTTTGCAGCAAACCGGACCGACTGCGGTTGATTCTCCGTCGGCTACAGCCTTACATAGAGAGGATACGACACATTCGTCAAAGCGGCAATCAGCACTGGCTGAGCTCAACAAATTGGTGAAGAGGAGGAGAGACAAGAGAAGGGCAGTTGTTGATGATGTTAGAGCTCTGAAAGCCATGTCTAGAACAAGAGAAAATCTTTTTTTTTCCTTTCTTTCTTTCTTTTTTTGGTAAGTGGGAGGATAGAGAGATACGAGCATCGAAGGAGGAAGTGGGCTAAGGCTTTTATAGATGGAAATGAGGTACCCGTGCTGATTTGAGTAATGAAGTGAGCTTAGCCTGTGCAATTTCCAGAGATATTTGTAAATTAAATGAAGGGTTGTTGTGATCGATAATGATCATATCTCTGTCAACAGGGGCTTCATGTTTTTTTAGTCCACACTACAAACCACGCATCAGAATCATTTCATTCAATATAAAGTATGTCAATCGCAAGTAACCAAACTAATAATAATAATTAAAAAAAAAAAGAATTCTATTGAAAAACACAAATCAAGATTAGACACCATCAACATCATTCAATATTATATATAAAAAGACATAAAAATACAACTAAACTTATAATTTATATATTTATTAAATTACATTAATTTTTTTATATTTTCTTAATATATTTATAAAAATAAAAATACATCCACTAAAAGTAAACAATCTCCATATTTTCTCTTCCCTAGCTCATTCTTTCATCAACCTCTTTGACCTTTTCCTACTTAATTTGAAGTGTAAACATCAAACTATTTAACTAAACTGTATTAATCTTTTTCTTATTTTTACTTAATTCAACTCATTAATCTAACATCCCACTAGTCACATATTATAATTACATCTAATATTCTTTATTTTTAACTAACACATCTTTAGCCTTGGTTTTGACTTTTGGCTCATCATCTAATGTTATGGATTATCAGTTTTCCTTTTTTCGATAAGCAAATACGGATTATTGATTTATTAGGGTGCCTTTTTTCTTTCTTCGAAGAAGGAAGTTTAAGGTCAATTATAATTCTACCCAGCAATGGCACGCACACATTCAAGCCAGCATAATTAATGGGGCAAGTGTAATCGGCACTCGCTGGGCTCAGGAAAGTGGCCAGGAGGAGGTGGGAGCGTAAAAGATCAGTTGAAGCTTGAGCTTTTGAGGTCATTTCTATGGCTTAGTGTGAAACAATTTCGAACTGGAGCCACGAGCTTAGGTTATTTGCTTAAGAGAGTGTTCGAGCACTGATATGGAAATGCTGGAGCGGGCCAAGCACTAGCCCTTTTATAGATGGAGAGATGGACCTAATGGGCCAGTCCATTTTAAAATGGATCTAGTGGGCTTTGGCACAAACTCTCATGCGTCGTGGAGGGTTAAGAGGCCTATTGTCGTGATGCAACTGAATGTAGACTTTTGGGCCTTTGCTTGCACTAATAACTGGTAAGAAGAATATTTTTATAATCCCCTTCAAAACTAAAAGTATTAGGTTTAAGTTTTATTTAGTATCAATTAAAATAAGAAAAAAGAAAAAAAAATTCTGTAAATCTCTGCATTAAATTAGAGAGTAAAAAAAAAGTGATTTTTTTTACAGGTGGAATTCCTTTTTTCTTTTACAAATACAGAGAACTGAAAGAAAAATAAATAAATCTTGTAAACATCTTTAAACAAGCTTTCCACTTAAATGAATTTTTTCAAAAAATATATAATATATAATTTATTTTTAAATCAAACCTAACATCTTAAATTTTTAAATTAATGGTGGTAGTACGGTAAGGCCATTGAGACCCACGAGACTTTTGAGGCTTTGAACCCGGTACGTTTAATGAAGCGGCAGCGTTTTAATATGACTTGGAAATACGTTGGGTTAGACTAAAGAGTTCCACAAAGTGCGGGCCAGGCTGGACTTGGGCAACGAAACGTCGTCGTATACATAAATAGTATCATATATTTAAAACGGCACAGTTTTAAGGAATTTTGCACTGCTAAAATCGCCATTTCCCTTAGAAAATCAAGCAGAACAAATGAAAAAAAAAATAAAAAGAAAAGGAAAAGAAATCGAAGCGAGGAAGAGATGGCAGGGAGATTGAGCAACGTGGCGTCACGGATCATGGGAGGGAACGGCGTCGTCGGCCGCTCCGTTGCCTCCTCCCTTCGCCTCCGCTCTGGCATGGGCCTCCCCGTCGGCAAACACATCGTCCCTGAGAAACCCGTCAGTATACATTTACAAAACCCGAGAATCAGTTTTTTTTTTTTTTAACTTTTTTTAATTAAATTTCTTTTCTTCAGCTTCCTGTAAATGACGAACTGGTTTGGGACAACGGGACGCCGTTTCCGGAGCCTTGCATCGATCGCATCGCCGACACTGTTGGAAAGGCAATAACAATCTATTTATAATTTCTCTCTCT
Organism: Kandelia obovata; assembly: GCA_021464305.1. Classification (NCBI taxonomy): domain Eukaryota; kingdom Viridiplantae; phylum Streptophyta; class Magnoliopsida; order Malpighiales; family Rhizophoraceae; genus Kandelia; species Kandelia obovata. The sequence goes on from JADCRA010000363.1 coordinate 2,204,525, forward strand.
CTGTTTTTTTTTTTTTAAATTATTTGGATTTAATTACGTTGACTTAGTATAAATTTGATGATGAACAGTATGAAGCTTTGGCGTGGATGTGTGGAGGATTGGGGTTCTTTGCGACGCTTGGGCTGTTAGCTGCGTGGAATGATAAAGCATCTAAGGTTCCATTTGTAAGTTCCCCAGATGGATGATTCCTTGAATGCTAATGAAAATTTTGAAATTTTTCATTTGTTTTTTCTTACTGAAAGCGTGAGAATTCCCTTTTAAATTGTGATTGTTGCGTGTTGCTGATTAGATGATCCCCTAGTCAAGTATTTGGATTAGAATGAATCAAGAGTTTGAAGCAGTTATGGTGTCAATTGTTAAAGCCAAAGTTCACGAGTGTCAATTTGCTTAGCTTAAGCTTTTAGGGGGAATGGTTTCTTGACAATTTTCATGCCACTAGATGTACTCGAATTTTCTTGTCCATTTCCCTTGGTAAGGCAGCATGTTAAGTTTCATTAGTTGCTGTTGATTAATTTGATGGTCCCCCATCGGATGGTGAAATTTGTGTTGACATTCATTGCGATGTGTCATTCATGTTGAAAGAACTGCTAGTCCAACTACAAAGCGACATGCTTTTTTTGGTTTTTAAGTAGAGAGATTTTGACTTTGGCTAGCCCACATAAAAGAGAACATCTGTTAGTTTGTGTCTAGTTCAGAACTTTATCATGTTTCGTAGCCCCACTTAATGTCAACCCCCAGTGTGACTGAGTAATATGTAGCAGATCATCATCCTATGAGTGTTGCTGATGACTGAAAATTTTGATTCCTCGGTATGGTCCATTATATTCCTTTATATTGGGATAATTTGGTCGAGGTTAAGTGGCAAGCATCTCAAGATAACAGAACCTACCTATGTACCTGGTAAGTGTTACTATTGTTTTCTTAGAAGCACATGAAAGCCAATTCCTTGTAAGGGATTTGGATGGAATAATTGTTCTGGTTTGTATCAAAGCTGAAAGGGTTCTGAAGTTCTGTGGGAATGGAGGTCCTCTATATGTTGTAGTGTCTTTAATTTCCCTTTGATTTTGGCACCCTTTTGTTTTTGATTTTTTTCCCACTATTACTGAAATTCAATATTTCATAACATTATGGGCCATTTAGGATAGGTAGGGAATTTAGTTTAGTCTGAAAATCGCCGATGAACCATCATATAAGTTAATTGTATGATTTTTTACCCATATCAATTGCTAACCGGATGGTGGATTTGCAATATTCTTGTCTTTTTTTTTTTTTTGGTTTTTTGTTGCAGGTGGCTTTAAGTTTCTTCTTAAAAGTTATGTGGTGGGTATGTGTAATTGATTCTTAACTTACATGGCTTCCCTGTTTATTTTTGGTTTGACCAGACACCGAAAGTTTATCCATATGACAACCTGCGGGTGGAGCTTGGTGGAGAACCTTAAGGCCAATTTGGGTGCCCACAATTGTGTTGTCATTGTTGGTTCCATGCCTGCTTTATTCATCGGCTTTCATGTGTGGAATCCTCAACTATTGAAAATAAAGTTTGTTTCAGACATTGGCATGTTCACAAGAATCCGGCTGATATTTTTTTTTTTGGTTGCAGCTCCTTTCCTAGACACGAGGCTAACCTTTTTTCTGGATTGTTGTGTTCATAAAATTTGAGATTTCTCTACTAATGTGGGCAAGTGAATTTGGTTTTTGCTTGTGTAGTCTTACCTTCTAAGGCCATTCTCTCTCTATTTTTAGACAAAGGCTTCATTAATAATCTCAAGAGCACAGTCTTGAGGTTGCTCTGTAGGCAGAACCTGTTAGGGTGGCAACTTATGGTCTAATCAAATTGTGTAGCCCCTGAATACGGATTAACTAATTTGCTTCTAGCTTAAGATGGTTTATTTCCTGGACAAACCAATTCTAAATTGTCCAATAGAAAGCTTCTCGCGCTACATGTCTGTAATGCCATTGCGTTTTCTTACTGCCAATGGAGGTACAGGTTTTTCTCTAAGCGTAAAGGCTGCCAGGAACAATGTTCAGGTATACTTATTTTCCCTAAGCCAAGCCCACAAGAAGTGTAGAGTGTTTAAGTGTAGGCCTAGTGCATGTGTGCTTGGGCTGGGCTAGATTGGAAAGAAATATAGATTCAAACCCGTTCCAAGGGGCCATTGAGCTTCTACGCAAGGTACAGAAACAGATCTTGAAGCCTCTGTGTTTTGTGGTAGGTGTATTATCGCCAGGCGGTGCCTTAAGCCCCTTTAATAGGTCTAAGTCACTAAAGTGAAAGTACGAAATGAATGGGACCTTAGCTGTCCATAAAATGGAGTTTGCATTGGGGGGAATACTTACGAAAATAATCACAGATGTATATATATTCAGTTAATATTTTAAGTCAATTCAAACTATGATGTATGAAATTAAATGCTGATAAAACATAAGACTTGCATTGATACATGTACTACAGGTCTGCTAGGTAAATAGTGAGATTTTTTTTTTTTTTTTTATCTTTTGGTCTTTCGAACAAAACTAAATGGGTGAGATGATCGTATCTTGAGTGATGGGAATGTACATGATGTTTGATGTTTCACCCTGTTACGCTTATTGTGGTTATTTAAATCTACTACATAAGCTCTTGTTCAAGAGGCCAAGAAGTTACCAGGTCCAAGTCCTTGAAACAAGAACATGTTTCTCACAATCAAGTGGAAATTCTTTCTTCTTCTAGGATAAATTGTCTTCAAGTTGAGCTAAACTTCCAACTAAGGAGTCCATGTGGGAGCATCATGTATGGAAACAAGATAAGCATAGACAAATCGATTGGTCCCAATGCAAGATTTGAGAGTCATCCCGAACTCGGAGAAAAAGCCAATTTGATGTAAAATTCCATAAGGAGCAAACAATTCCTCTGATCAAAAGGGACATGGGAAATCTTGTCCTATGTGCTGTGTCTAGCTGATCACAGCTTCTAAATTCCTTGATGGGTTCAAAATTCGCCAGCAAAAACATTCAATTTTCATTTCAGTTTCAAGCTAAAGGACAATATCAGTACAGTAGCCAATAGATGCTCACTGCTCACATGCATCTTTCATAGAGGTGTGACGGTGATTTGGATGTTTTAGGCTTTCTCAGGCACTGTAACTGCCATGGTTCGGTCAAATCTTCCTTTTCATATCATAACAAGTATAATATTTAACTCTATTGATCTAATGTGGCAGAGTTTCTGAAGGTTAAAGTAGCTATTTCGATTTGTATCTGTTTGCATTAAAATGCAATCGCAATTGCAACTCGATCGATAACATGAGTGGACAAAATTTTTAGAACTAGAAGCAAATCCATCGCCAGACTAGGTGACAAATTACAGTCTCAAACTTAACGTGGTTGGTTACCATCGGTTCACCCTAGCCCCCTAGGAAATTGCAAGACAAGAGAGAATAAATATTACAGCTGATGTGCCTAAGTGCATATTATTCTATCAAGACTCGATTACCAAGTCAGAAAAAGGACCACAGAAGAAAAATCAGAGCAACGAAAGATTGTTTTGCATGTGCTTGATAGAGAAGGTGACAATTAACAAAAATGGAACACTCCAAATCCAATAGTCTATAATCGGAAAAGGACCTCATCCTCCATGTTGCAATGCCAGCTTTGTGCCTGCTATGCATGTGCCCACTTGCGGTTCCATTCAAGATTTTTGAATGCCGATAAGAGCTCAATCTCCATCTATAAAAACCCTTAACCCACTTCACTATTTGCATCACCTCTTAAACCCTAACAGCTTCTACATCCCAAAATTTCTGTTCTTCTTTCAAATATGGCATCAAGATCACTAGCCTCAGTTGCCCTTCTCCTCTCCCTCAACCTCCTATTCTCCACTCTGGTGAGTTCCACCTATTGCCCACCACCACCAAAGCCAAAATCCCCCAAGCTACCAAGCCCACCAGCAGCTCCATCAAAGGGTACTTGCCCTAGGGACGCCCTAAAACTGGGTGTATGTGCAAATTTACTGAATGATCTTCTGCACCTTGTTGTTGGTACCCCACCAAAGACCCCATGTTGCAGCCTTATTGAGGGTCTTGTTGATCTCGAAGCCGCTGTTTGCCTTTGCACTGCCATCAAGGCTAATATCTTGGGCATTAATCTCAATATCCCAGTTTCCTTGAGCTTGTTGCTCAACTATTGCGGCAAGCACGTTCCAGAGGGATTCCAGTGTGCATAAATATGGTTTAATTATTCTGCATGGTTTTCATTTATCCTTCTTATTTTGTGTCGGGACTTGGAGTTTATTTGCCATATACACAAGATCAATAAATGTTTTTAAAATGGAATTGTTGGGTGTCAAAGCTAGATAGGCTTCTCGCCTTCTTCGGCCTAATCATTTTTAATTCTCTAATATTGGATTGAATTCTATTGAATTTGAATGGATTTATCATTCTCATCTTCTAATAAATTAGATGTGCAATATGGTTCCTTTCTTCTCTTTTCTTCTAGTAGTTAGCCATGTTAGGAATTGCTTGGAGTAAGATGAGCGGACCAGGCTATTAAGTTTCTTCTTCAGCCACTCTTTGACTCAGTCAATCTCAGTATTCAGCTTCTTTTTTTTTTTTTTTTTTTTTTGGAATTTACATATAGTATTATTTGTACTATCATAGTATTAAGTTTCAAGTTGGATCATCTTCAATCTTGTAACACGCAAAGGTACACTAACTTGGTTCACATGTTTAGTAAACAATGAGGACTACCATCTCGCACCACCACGAATCATACAGGAAGGTGCCTCTATATACGGTCCAACGACAGACCATAACAAAAGCATAGGAAAAAAAAAAATTGCTAAGAATTGTATGCAAAGTGAGATATGCATATATACGTGGACACCCATACACAGCAAAAACAAAGAAGAAAACATAGAGCCATTACGATCGAGGAGGACTCCTATGAAAGAAAAACAATGTGCATGGGAAATTGAAGGAACCAAGCAAGGGGATACGGTATACCTGCAGACATCTATCTATGAGACTGACTTGGGTTCAGTAATAATAAAAACAAGAAGGTCACGGATTGATCTGAGTCACATTCACAGATCGGTCATTGAAGTTTGCAAAAAACACCAACATGACTCCAAAATCTTCAGTTTCGTTTTTCAACAACTTTCTCGAATCTATATCTAGTTCAATGTATTATTTCGTGCATTCAACTTGGTTTTAAGCGGTAATTCTTCTAGGATTAAGTTCCCCATTTCCAAGCCCCATCAATAAACAGGGAAGAACCCTAAGCATGGGTTCTACTAAGGTTGTAGCCATGGTTTTGATAGTCATCCTTCTCATGTTGATATCATTGCCACCAATTTACGCTTGTGGTCCTTGTACTAAGCCACACCCACTAGTTGCTGATTAAACTATCCTACAACATTAGTCTAGCTACTATCTTTTTGTCACTTCATCTCCAAATACATTATTATTTATTTATTTTTATTTTTAACTAAAACCGCAGAAGATTATCTTTTCCTCTCATTTTTGCTTACAAACTATTGAATATTGTCCAATGAATAATAGGTTTCTTTTGAAACTCTCTCTCTCTCTCTCTTTCGACCTCCAGCCAATCCAAAAAACCTCATAAAAGTCACAATTTTCATGCACAAATCATGCCCCCACACTAAAAATTATGCCTGAGACTCATGCTTAGGGAGTCTCACAGCAAAGAAAGAGAGAGAACAGCCGGAAGCGGGCGTGTCCACCACACACTGTGGCAGCAGAGGCCAGCCCAAAGGACCACCACCTTCTAAAACACCGCTCGCTCGCAATAGTGCTACCCCCATTAATTGTCAATGCCCCTCCCTCCCTCCCCCCCCCCAAGAGAAAAAAAAAAAAAACAAGTGATAACACCAGCTCCTCACTTCCTCCTGTGATTGCTCTCCCTGTAGTAATCCCTCCTATTGTACTATCTCCACCTTCTTCAGGATATTTGCCTTACCCGGGCCCTCCTTCTTCTACGGCGGCTGCGGTGGCAGTGGTGGTGGTGAAGGAGGTGGCCGTGGCTGTCCTCCATTGGTTACTCCTCCACCTACAGTCCCAGTCCCGGGGATTAGACCTCCACCTACCCCTCAACCAACTTGTCCAATGGATGCACTTAAATTGGGAGTCTGTGTTGTTGTGCTAGGAGGTTTGATCCACATAAGGTTAGGGAACCCAGTTGAGAACGTTTGCTGTCCAGTGCTTAAAGGGTTGCTTGAGCTTGAAGCAGCTATTTGCCTTTGCACCACTATAAGACTTAAGCTCCTTAACCTTAAAATCTTCATTCCTCTTGCGCTTCAAGCCCTAATCACTTGTGGAAAAACTCCTCCTCTTGGTTTTGTATGTCCTCCTCTTTAAAATGTAATTTCCAATAATAAATTGAGTTATGGAATTATGAGTAGTCAAGTTAATCTCTCTTGTTTAAGGTTCAGGCTATGTTTCTTGTAATGTTATTGTTACTATTATTTATTATTATTATTAATTAGTTCCTATTAAGACTCACACTCAAGACCTTCAACCATATATAGATGGTCATTTGTAAACTTTTAGATCTTTAAGTTGTATGTTACTTCGGATTCTCTATCTCCCATTTTTTGAAGGACATTTTTCCATAAAAGAAGCTCAGTGAACTGAATTGAGGAACATAGTCAGACAAAAATCAGACATTCTTCAATTTATACATGGTTATGATGATTAAGCTTCATTATGACGACCGTGAAGACCATAGCTTTTAAAACTGGATTCTAACCCACATAAAAATCTGATTGTTTGGTCACCAATCTGAACACTAGGTAGGTGGGTCAATTCTTTAAAAAAAAAAAAAAATCAATATTTTTATGTAATATAAAAATAAATAAAATCTTATTAAAATAAAACTTAAAGCTTATATATATATATATATATACACACACACACACGTAGTTTTAATAAAATGATACAATCTTCTGTTAGAGTAAATTTGGGTTGAATAGTTTTTTTCTTCGCTTTTTGATTCAACATCTTTTATTATTTTGCTAAACTAGATCCAAATAATTATCGGTTCATTGATTTATTGATTTAATTTCCGGTATAATCTCATTTTTTGAAATTATAGTGAAGGCAAGAAGTAATGGCATACCACACCTCCTTTTTCTATCTTATTCTTACCCCTCTTTATAAAACAATGTGATCTTTACTCTACCGACAGTTAGGGTGTTGTAGTCGGAAGTCTCTTGAACGGCAATTAGAGTCAATTAACCCTCAAAACATTCTCCTGACGCTTCGACCCAAATGGCAGAAAACAAAGGAATGAGGATAGCATCATGTTGACTATTGTTTTGAAAGCGGAAAACTATATAGCTTGTCTCGTATTCAGCCTTCAAAATCTAAATAATAAAAAATGATCTGAAACTTGATTCGTTAACAAAATGGTTAAAACATTTTTAATTCGGACATGCTTCTATCAACCATAGGATCCAACAGCAATGTGTCAGAGTATTGTTCCCAAACCTTATCTATAAATAAAAACTAATTTACATGCAACATCCCCATATTATGATGGATTTTAATGATTTCATTTTATAGTTTAAGCCACAAAAATAACCATCCAAATTACAACAAACTTACGAAAGCCATCCTTTGTCTCATTACTCTTTTTTGGGACAATTGGGCGTAGACTTGAACGTGGGCTATAAAACAAGGGTCTTTGGGTTCAATAACCTCATCGTTACAGTTGGGGTTCGCTGAATATGCCTTTAAATTCTTGAGGATGACAAAATTGAAGGGCCAAGTTGAACATCTTGCTTGACGAAATTGCTCACGTTAAATCAATGGTCCATGTGGGAACATTATGTAATTAAAGTATTTTGGAAATTGGATCTAACCAAAAAGTCCGTTACAGGTCGCATTAGAGCAATAACGTGTATATCTGCAAATTCAAACTCAGTTTACCTCCATATATGTATTACATGTTTTAAATCGTAATCAACATCTGAAGTTTGAGTAATTTTCCAGTTGAAAAAATAGAATGATGTCAATTTAAGGGAAGATATACCTGTGATCAAACTGGTTAGAACTAAACTGATGATTTTATATGCCCCATGTAGCTGAATTTTCTATCAGAAGATGGGTCTTTTCGTGCCACTACCACGAGCAATAAAGTTGTATTCAACAAGTCATGATTAATTTCTTAGACTTCAAGAATGCTGATAAGTTGAAATCAAGCAGCAAAGCAGAGATTTCCTTTTCTTGCATGTGCGGGTAGATTTTTTTTTTTTTTTTTGGAAAAGTTCAGAGTCACGGACTGAACTTTATGTAGTGGTGGTGGTGGTGGTTTGCATTTGACTTTATGAAATTGAAATGCCATGGCCCCATAGAGGAGCATAAAGTAAAACGAAATGTGCATTCAGCTTCCACACTTAGATCCCCACGTTGCCACATTCTCTATGATCAGTCCGACGAACAAACGACATTATTTTTCTTGATTTTTTCAGACAGGCGATATACTTTATCATCTGAAGCTTCAATAATTATAGGACCTACTTGGCCTGTCATTGTGTATCCTATATTGAATATAGCCTATCTAATAGACGTATCGAACTTGTTAGCAGAAAAATTTAGAACAGTTCATCACGATACTTGCATATGGAGTAAAAAAAAAAAATTTGGTGGACGCAAGCTTATTAGCGATAGTGATGCATAATAGACGATTAACAATAAAGTACAAGTTGTAAACGAGTGGCCCCGTTTTGGCTTTTTCTTCCTGGTATGATGTACCTCAGTGCAACCTTTTTTTTTTTTTTTTGGATGGATTCATTGTATCCTGTGAAACTGCACAGCATGACACTATGCCAACAAAAATTTCTAGGGATTCAGTTTTCTCATTCCTGTTTTTGTTCTATTGCGGTTGTAGTTTCAGATTGCTTTATCTTTATCTTTTTTTAATATATATATATATATATATATTATAATTATCCTAAAAAAATTAATTTGACAATTATTAGTTTTAAGACTATAAAAAATTATAATCAAATATATGAAAGTGAAAGATTGAAAAGAAATATAAATTGGTTTGAGGAGAAAAGAAATAGGAGAGGTTGTTATTTATAGGGTTAAAATTTGAGGAAAAAAAAAAAGGAAGAAGAAAGAAGAAAGTGTGATTGAGAACAAGACTCAGAAAACGAGGTGGGCTGCCCCCCCCCTTTTTTTATAGTAATTAAAAGAAGAAAAATTGTTCCTCCAACAGTTTCGATTTTCGGTCTACGGTCAAATCTAGGAACATATTTGATCTCACGAATTAATTAAATTTGATTATTGCACCACTTGACTAAATCTAGCTAGCTGGTTGTCAATTTCCTGTCAAATGAATTGGAATTAATATGCATCGCCAAGCCGCTTTGCAAAACATGTTGGTAGAGTATTATTCGATGTGTCTTTTGTCTTGCTTTCTTTCACCCTTTTCCGTCAGCTTTAATTTAATTTAATTTAATTTAATTTTTTTTTTCCGTTTGGCTTCCCTAGGATATCATAACTTAAAAGTTCATGCATTTGACATTACAGTTTTAGTGAATCACAACAACAGTCACACGTAGTTATTAGTTAAGGCAATGGTAATTGCAGCTAATGGGACATTTTACTTGCATACCCTAAACTAAAAGATGCAGCAAGAAAATCGAGAAATTCTTATTACCTTACAATAAACGAGTGAACAAAAACGTACTTTATTCACTGTAAAAATTCATAAATCCACCACCAACTAGACAGATACCAATAGGAAATAAGCAATACATGCCACCTTTTAGGCACTTATGGCACACAAATTTGTGGACTTGAATGCGTAATTGCATGCACACATGAAACTAGGGAATGGAAGAAAAGATCACATACATAAAATTTGGCTTAACTAGGCACACACGAAGCCTTTGGGGACCTTTTTACTGCAGACATTGAGAAGCAAGCTGAGGGAAAGTGGAACGTTGAGGTGGATGCCCAAGATGTTGGCTTTGATGGCAGTGCAGAGGCAGACAGCGGCCTCGAGATCGGCAAGGCCTTGGATGAGAGTGCAACAGGGTTTTACTGGGGGCTTACCAATGGTAACATTAAGCAATGAGCCCAGCAAATTTGCACATACACCAAGTTTAAGAGCGTCCCTCGGGCATTTTCCTCCAGAAGGAGTTGGCTTTGGCTTAGGCTTAGGCTTAGGCTTTGGCTTTGGAGAAGGGCAACCCCCACCACATGCAGCAACTAGGTTAAAGAAGAGGAGGTTGACAAGAAGGAAGAGAGCAAGTGCAGTGGTGCTTTTGCTGGCCATTTCTCTAACTATATGGTAAAGTATATTATAGTAAGTTATATGGCTACAGCTGCTCAGCAAATGGTAGCTTATAGAATATAGAGCGCTATTTTGAGGTGTGGAGTGATGGATAGTGGAGGATGGGTTTATATAGGGGACTCAAGGACGATAAGACAGGGCACAGGGCACGGTTTAATGGGAAATAACTAAGGGGGAAAAAAATAATAAAAAAAGAGTAATAAATATGGGCGATTCATGTGTGTGCTCTTGGGCTTCTAGCTGGCAGCAGGTAGGCAAGAGTCTTACGCAAAGATTTGGAAGCTTGCGAGGTTGGGATTTGTAAATTGCCATGTTCCTTTCAATGGCAAAAATCAGCAAACTTTTGATTCTATGGGTGCATCTAGCTAGCTCGCAGAAACTTTTGAAAAAAGATGAGGTAGTACTATTTTGAATATTTTCATGACTCTGCTTGAAGGGATTTTTCATGGATGAATTAAATAAATAATCTACACCCAACACTTTTGCTTATTCACCCATCATCAATGAAGTTCTATTAATTATATATGCCTTCCGATTAACTAAGCTTATGCAATGATATTTAGATGGTTAGCGTGTGTTGCGTGGTGATGACGAGAAGGTAACGTGCATGTTCTCCAAGTGGGCTACCAATACTATCGAGGCAAAGCTTTTGCAATCAATGAAATGGTCGACTTTTGAAGACAAAGGAATGCTAAGGATAGGGCTCTGATTATAAAAAATGACTCTTAAATAATTGTTGCATGAATAAATAATAAGGATAGAAAGACTTTTAAAAAAATTATTAATACTATATAATATTTATAATAGAGTAAAAAGTTGAGCTTTTTTTTTTAATGACTTTTAATTCTAAAAAATATAATCAATAAACAAATATTTTTTAATTAAATAAGATAGAATTCCTCACAAAAATTTAAAGAATTTTGTTAATTTCAAAATTTAAGGAGTGTGTGGTTGACAATGTTCAATTTTAATATAATGTATGCCCTTTTTATGAGTTTTTTTTTTTGTTATTAAGAAATTCTTTTTAAAAATTAAATATAATTATATAGTTTTTAATATATATCAATATAACTTAAAATTGCTTCAAAAGGATGAAAAAGAGAGAGAGAGAGAGAGAGAGAGAGAGAGAGAGAGAGAAAGCGCTGTAATGTAAAGTGTAAACGAAACAAGGGACAGCAAGTGTGAACTAATTATTATATCTATAATTAATCTGCAAAAATAAATTGAGATTGGGCTTTGTCTCTTTATTTCTGGCCTATGTCTAGTGATGGGGCCTCCCATTTGACGTTTGTTGCTGGAAGATTCTGCTGGATTAAGAATGGTCACGGGGCATCTCAAGGAATCGTCGATGGCTCCACCGTGGATTTATTTGAAAAATTAAATCAAATCGATGGCATGATTTGTTGATTTTTTTTCCCCCATGTTCATACCCTGTCTATGCCTTTTTTAGCTTCGCTTGACAGTTACGAATTGGCCAATTAAGTCAACATCAATGTATACGAACCAACCCATAATACAAATTCCCATCGCATGCTTTAGCTTTTTCTTGAATTGTTTTAGTTGTTATCAAGACACAAGTACTCATAAAATTATAATCCCCCCCCAAAAAAAAAAAAAAAATGATACTACTTTCTCGTATCGTTTAGATGACGAAATTGTTTTTTTTTTTTTTTTAACAAATGTTGGAAGTTATTAGCACTACACTAAACCGTCCTTTCTTGAATTCTTGTAATAAAGTCAGGAAATTGAATGGAGAAAAATAACAATATTATTTTAGAAAATGCGGTATGTTTCGAATTGAAGTCCACTAATTACTGTACAATTTTCAATGCTTAACCAAGTCAACTACGAAACTTGGCTGCCATGTTTGTCATGATCGATCTTTGATTAGCTTCTAGCCACCGAAGCAAAATATCAGGCATGATTCTAACTGGTATTGTTTTCTAGTAAAAAGCTAGTTGTCACAAATTCAGAACTTTCTGCAGCGGCAGGTCGGCAAATCGTTGTCTTGACACTTGGCCAACCGGAAATTAAAGGTCCTCCACATGAGTATTCCCACAGCCATATTTGATTAATGATTTCTTCGGAAAAAGGGTTGAGGAAAACGAAAATGACCCTGCAAGTTGATGCTCATCTTCCATTCAACTCAACTCAACTCACTTACGTTTGATCTGGGTTAATTCCTTCGAAGGTTGAAATCTTTATTTGGATGGCAATACTAAATCGACTGAACACTCAAGTGTTCTTGACAAATAAAGATTTAAATCTCTATTGACAACATCTTATGTTTTTTTTTTTCTTTTTTTTTTGGTGGAAAGGATTGACAACTTCTTTTTTTGGGTGGATGATTCAGTCTAAAGAAAATTGGGTCCTTAGAGATTCAAATGGATCATTTCTCTCACCTAGTTGGAGAAGTAGATTCAAATTATACTGAATTATTGGCTATCCTACAATGAATAGAACTTACATCTTCTAATGATGTCTTCAAGAATAGACAAATTATTTTAGAATCTAATTATAATATTACATTGATCTATTTAAAGCAAATGGAGCAACGCCCCTAGAAGTTGAGAGGAGCTTTTTAACAATATTAGTTTTTGTTGCGGATAATTTAGCGAAACAAAGAAATACTAAGCAATTGAGTCTTATTAGTTGGTTTTAATTTCTTGTTTCGTTTTAACATTCTCTATATTTTATGGATTATTAACTTTCTTAATACAACTTAACTCTGACTTATCAAAAATGAAGAAAGTTGATGCCTTGTTGTTGCAATCCGCAATATATGGAGTAAGTTTCGCGGTCTACAAATTAATTGTTAATGGGTCAATTGATATCCATTTATATATATATATATATATATATATATATATATATTAAGATCTATCAAAAAAAAAAAAAAAAGTTGCTGTGAAGAAAGCAAGTAGAATTTTTTAGATAACGAAAACAACTAGATTGCCTATGATAGACAACAAACAGAAAGTCTTGTGCATAAACTTTTCTTTTCTGTTTTTTTTTTTTTGAAATTTTACATCTAGACAAAAAAAATTATAATATTAATAATTAATCATATATTCAATAAATATAAATATGAAATTAATGACCTAGAAGTATTATTTTGAAACTAAAATTGAAATATTTTTTTATTTAATTAGTACAAATTAAGACTTGAATTTAAAATTTTTAGACTTATTTAATTGTATAACTAATATTGAGATCATGACTATAAATACGTACATTAGAAAATATATACACATGTATAAGTTCGCGCAAAAATAAAATTTAAAAATAAAAAATTTAAATTGACAATGATGAGATAAATAAATGCATTTGGGGATGTCTCTATATATATATATATATTTATTTATTTAAAGAATGCTAGAAAAATAGCTATTCTAGATAAACATTGACCAAAATTGCAGCTCAATTTACGGACATAAATTGCCACTACAGTGACCACCAAAAAAGAAGTCAAAGGAAGTCTACTGCGTGAGTAATTTGCTCGAAAAAACCCCAGAAAAAGAGGAACATGTGACTTTCCCATTCGCGTTAATTTTGGAATTCAACCAAAAAAAAAAAAAACGTTAATTTTGGATGTCGTGCATAGGCTGTCGTGCTCAACTACCACATTCTCAGCATTTAACGCTACCAACTTAAACCAAAGAATCACAAAACTGATATCTTGTGATCGAAAAATAAACCAAAAACAAGGGAAAAGAAAAAAAAGAAAAAGCCCATAGACCGACAAGCTGCTAGCTAGGCAACAACAGCAGGCCAGCTAATGTTCACGGGAAATGACATTTATCAAAGTTTGTGATTAAAGAATTAAAGACAATGCTATGAAATATGACAAAAAAAATCCCATATATATATATATATATTAATCTGGTATGGCTTAGAAGCATTTGTATTTGTCAGCTAAAATTCTTCGCCAGCCTTGGTACACGTATTTTTTTCTCTTACAGTTAATAATGCATGTTGCTGAGGTTGTTTTAAAAATTGCATCAAGATGCAAAACACCCTAATACTACCAGGTATAAATGCTGGTGCACATGTTTGGCATATCAATTACCAACAGAGCATAATCATTAATAATGGCTACCACTAACATTTCCCTTTTGTATTAGACAAAAATTAAAGTTGTAGAGATAAATGGGCATCAAGGGCTCCACTGTTGTTGTCTTCCTGTTTATCAATTTGTAGAGAAAAATTAAAGTTGTTGCAAAACTTGATTTCAGCCTATTCCTAAGCCAAAGCCCACTGGACCCACAACTTCAAAATAGTGGCTGCCCTCAGGGATGCCCTTGACAAGTTAGGCAAGTAAATGCATTGTACCCCTAATCCTACATAATGGGAGAGTTTCGAAGAAGTAATATGGGATTCGATCCCTCACCCCTCCTAAGCCCAAAGGCTTGGTAGCTACTTGAGCCAGGTCAAGCTGTTTGCACCAAGCTGCTTAATGGTTCAATTGGTATCGTTGTCAGAAACCCACCATATACACCTTCCTGTTTCAAGGGGTTGTTGATCTTGAAGCTGCCATGTGCCTTTGCACTGGAATCAAGGCCAATGTTCTTGGCCTTAATTAATATCAATATTCTCATTTCATTGTGGGAAGAAGCTTTCCTTCTTACTTCAATATCTGTGTCCAGCCTCCTAGGCAAGTGCCTAATGATTTTATGATCTTCTCTTGCTTTATTTTCTAATTATTTCTACCACATTTTATTAAGTATTGCGTTTAAACCATAGAGAACATAGATAGTAAGATAACGAGGGAAATCAATTAGATAAATGATTTTAGGATTAAGAAATAAAATAAAATAAAAAACAGAGAGAAACTATTCTGACAACTTCAATCATGTCCCATGAAGAAAAATCCCTTAAAACCAATCTCACGAAAAATTTAACAAGCCAAATTGCTTCTGATATACTTTCCGTTGGCAATGAGGACAATAGTTGTCTACGTGGAACAAACAACGAGCACCCCAACCACAGGAACCTGAACGAGTTCAGGCCGATGTCCACGTGAACGAGCAGTTTGAAAGAATAACAACAGGTGTAAGATCCCTCAATCATCCAAAAAGAAAAAAGAAAAGAACAAATGTAGGCAACATATATGAACCTACCTACAGCTGTTGTTGTTGAGAGCATCTTTGTAAAGCTCGATGTGCGCAAAAGTTTCAGGGTTTGTGTAAAAGAGATTGTTGTTAAAAAACAATTCTATTATGTGAATATAAATAAATAAAATTAAGAGAGTAAAAAAAATAATATTATTTAATTATAATTATTAATCATTATATACAAAAAAGACATATTAATTGTCATTAATATTTATAATTATGCATTTTGTAAACTGGTGTTTATATGTATTTATTTATTCGTACTTTTAAATTTTTTTTTTAAAATAATAATAGAAAAGTAAAATAAAAAAGAAAAGCAAAAATACAATTTTTTGGTAAGGAATATATGGAAATGTCGTATTGGATATTATTTTCAGTCTCGTAATCTATAGAGTGCAACGAGCATTGATGGGTTGGGCTTCCCACGATCTCTCTTAACGATATTTTTGTCTAGAGGATTTTTTATTTATTTATTTACATTTTTTTTCACTCGAATAGAGCTGGGCTCTGGAGCATAAATGAAATGCTAGACTACTCTAGTATTAGCTAGGTCCTAGACTAGATCTAGAGGATGGTGCAATTGATACAAAGAGTCACGTCATCGAACCCCCAAATGTGATAAAACTGGTTTTTGCCAGCATTAGACCACTTTGAGTGATTAATTTTGGTAGTCTCTGATGCGGTTTTTTTTTTTTTCTTTCTTTTTTTCTTTTTTGAGTTTTATACATAATTTATTTATTAATTTAATTTAACAATTTTAATTTTTAAATTAAATAATTTTTTTTAGATACATTACTTTTGTGACCAAAAAAAAAAAAAAAAAAAGGGGAAACATCTTTAAAATATATATCAAAAGCTTGATGGGACACATAATGAAAATGTAAATTTTGCATATTATTAGGCTCCCTCAATCTCTTACAATTGTCTCTTGGCCTTTCAATACCAAGGCATACAAGAGGGAGAACACGATCATTAAAGAGAGACTCCAACTATGATCTAATGCTCGAACTCCTATTTTCAAATGACTAAAAGTGCATCTTCTCTCCCTAAAAGGCTTAAAAATTTTGGGTAAAAGAAACCATTGGTCAAGCGTGTTCTAAGGTTGAAACCCTCTTCTCAATGACACCCCTCCCCCCCAAAAATAAAAAATAAAAAAAGGTGCTGGAAACGAGATAAAGGAGAATTTTCCCACGGGCCCTTGAATTGGTTGTGGGGAACTCACTGAGGCCCATATAGAGACAGCATTCAAACTTCCACTTCATCTCTGACCTTTACATCAGACGACCACTCGGGCAAACCTAAGTGGCTAGTAGCATTAGCAAATAAATTATATTTTATTCCATCCTCAGAGGATTAAAGGGCTCACTTGGCAGTCCAATCAACCAAGGCTAGTCTTTGAAATGGTCCAGTTTATTACGTTGGGAGTTCTTTCGACTAGACCTGGGCTATGGACCATGCATCAATTGTCAACTTCCCATTGAAGGCTTTACAACGATTGAGTTTCAATAGCTCTAAGAAGAAAAGGGGGTTGCAATTTACCCAAAATTCAACCTTAAAAAAAAAAATAAATAAATAATTCATTGGAAGTCTAAAAAGCTGAAATTGGAATTCTTTATTTTATTTTTAATTAAAGTGGCCTTAGCTTTCCGTTGGGATGTCAATATATAGCCACCAAGCAATGCTTTTCCTATCTTTTCCTTCTGTTATTTTAAGGATTGGGTGGAGGCAAACGCTGAACTAGCATTAGCCAGGTCCTGATCAGATCTAGATGATATCTCAACTATCAAGCGTCACATCATCGCACCCAAACTGTTTTGTGCGTGAAAGCCTGAGCCCTGAACAGGAGCTGCACTCATTTCACGACTTTTTGAGTGATTAAATTTAAGGCCGCTAATGTGCATCACGAGTTTGCTGTCTACTTGGACATGCAACCGAAGCACAAAGACGGGGGGGTTGGCTTTCACCAGTCTTCAGACCAAAATAGAAATATGTGCTGAAATTAATATATGAACTTTGATCAGCACAAAGGAAAATTCAAACGCGATTTTCTTAAGGAATTGAAGTTCCAGCTACATTTGACAACCCCTTGAAAATTTTAAAAATTTTAATGTCATTTACTGTGGAGTTCACTGTAGTACCCTCATTCTGTCTGTTTGTCGTTGCTTGCCTAGAAACATGCATAATGGTTGATGGTCACATAAATTATGTAAACGCCTACCTACCTACCTATATATATATATTGTCAACATAATAATAAATTACCAATAATGTCATAGTTTATCCGTTTTGTATGCTTTATCTGTTAAGATCGTTTATTTTACTTCAAGTGCCTAATTGGGTTATGATCGTCAGACATCACGGGTTGACAATCAAGACCCACCGCAAATGGATCATGCGTAAGGGAAAAGAAAGTCAATTATTCTTTTCATTACTAAGTTACAATCAGTATTTTTTTAAAAAAATAATAATTAAAAAAACACCATCCAATTTCAATATATATTATTTTTAAATGTCATTATTTTGTATATAAAAAAAGAAAAACACCATATAATTTTATCAATGAACTTGGATATCTTTTTAAATATCATTATTTTGTCATATACTCTTAAGATTCAATAACAAAAAGATGACATTGACTATCGCGTGACAATCTTTCTGACACTATGTTTTAAAACTTTGATTTTTTTTGAGTATCTATTCATCAAGTGTCTCTGACTGCACAATTCACCTTATCAATAAACTGATGACATTTCAACAAATATGTAAGTTCACTGATAAAATAACCATAAAAGGAAGTTAAATAGACAACAAAATTCCTGCCCAAAATTCACCCGATCACACTTAGTCTTAAGGTATAAGTGAGAATGTTATTGACACATAAGGTTTTTAGGTAGGATTGTTGTAGTGCCGACAACCACCTTTTTTACTCAACTTCAATTTAAACTAAAAAAAAACACACACACACACACACACAAACACACGCATTACTAAACTTACCACAAACATGCCAATACGCTGTCCAATTTTAATTTGTAGCAATTTCATTATTGAAATTGGATGCCTGTTAAAATGTTACCATTCTGTTATTGACATAGACTCTCACACCGTAAACTTATTTTTTAAACAGTAAGGAAAACATTCTATTCATAACATTCCTTAAGAACAAAGGATACTTGCCACCAATAAACATGTACTCTGTTAAAATACCACAACAATTCCTAAGAAACAGAGCATTATGTCTCGAGTTACCTAAATATCCTATCAGTCTGTTTGTTAAATGTTAACCTAATAATAACTTAATTGATATTATAACTTGAAGTAAGAAAAATTTTAGAAGTATGGTTAGATATATCTATCTAGAATATTTCATTATAAATTAATTGTAGTTATACATTAAGGAGAGTAAATAATTATAAGTACCTCACTTCTCTTATTTGTAAAATTAACTCTCAATAGTAAAATTTTTTCATATTGCTACATACTTATATTTACTATTTTTTTTTCATTTTCAAACCTCTCACTTGTTCTCTTGAGTTCTTTCAAATTCTTGAAAAATTACTTAGTTTATCTCTACGTACAAGGTGACTAAGTATCACGCATATTAGTACGATCAAATTCTAACTCCGTGATAGGTAGTATCAGAGCAATAGTTCAAACCAAGGTACAACCTTACTATTATTTGACCTAGAGCATGACTAACGAGGAGAGAGTTGTTACTGCGGAGCAACAAGTTAGTGGACAAGAGGAAAAACGTGTCCCTGTCAAGCGCAGTAAGTCCAAAGTTCTAGCCAAGGAATTGATGAAATTTCTTGTTGTTGGCTTAGAGAGGATTATCACTAACATGAGCTCTGCTGTGGGCAATCTTAGCAATTAAGTTGATAACTTGATCCATAAAAATACTGAAATTACGAGGGCTATCAGATCTATGATTAAAAATCTTAGTTGTACCTTCAAAGAACAATTATGCTATGTCAACCAAGAGTTGTCCAACCAATGTAAGTTCATAGAATGAGAGATTCACGACCTTCGTAGGGAGATAGAGTCACTTCACCGAAGTAGCACACACTTTAGTGGTACGACTGTTGCCACCACTAGTGTCACTATTGTTCATAATTTGAAGGTCCCTAAGTCTGTCATATACAACAACATCACTGCGGTGAAAAACTTTCTCCTTAGTCTTGAACAATACTTTAAAACTATGAGGGTTGTCAACAAATTTGCTAAGGTATGCAACATCTCAATCTCCTTGAGGAATGCTGCCTAACTATGGTGGAGGCAGAAACATTCCGAAAGGGAGAAAGACTTGTGTGTTCTCAACATCTGGGAGCAATTTAAGTTTAAATTACACAAAAATTTTGTGTCTCACAATGCGAACAACAAAACTAAGGGGAAGTTACGTCGCCTAAGTCAAACAGTTAGTATTTTTGATTATATTAAGGAATTTATTACCATCATCCTTGAAATTGATATGTTCAATAGAGAACTTCTCTTCCATTTCAAGGACGATTTGAAGGATTGGGTAAGAGTAGAGCTAGACAGACGCAATATGTAGACTTTGGATTCTGTCATTGTTGTTATTGAGACACTCATTAACTATTCTTCCTACTCCAAGAGTAAAAAGCCAAACTCCAACAAGAGTGAGATACAAGCCGCAATGAGGGTGGAAACCAGAAATCCTCAAGTGGCAATCCCAAGTATGACCAGAATTCTTCGAGCAAATGAAACACAGGTAATCCCTTAAGGCCTTACTTCATTTGTGATGGACCACACTGGGTGAAGGACTGCCCTAACCATAGGGCGATGAATTTCATGATAATAGAACTCAACAAGGAGAAATCCAAGAAAAAGTCTCAAACTGACATAAGAGCTATCCAATAATTAGGTAACTTGCTCAAGTTTTTCTCTCCACCAGTCCCCAAAGAGAAAGGACTATTGTATGCAAATGTTGCCATTGAAGGCAAAGCTACATGTGCGATGCTAGACACAGGAGCAATGCACAACTTCACGCACATACAAGAGGTTGAATGTTTAGACTTCAAACTTGCAAAGGAGAATGACAACATTGAAACTGTCAATTCAGAGGCAAAACTTGTCCAAAGTGTAGTGCAAGGAGTAACTACCCGAATTGAAGATTAAATTGGTAAGTTAGACTTCACTATCGTTTCTATGAATGATTTCAAAGTGGTGTTAGGTCTTGCATTTTTCTGCAAAACTTTAGTTTTTCTCGTTTCTGCCTCGAGTTCTCTTTTAATCCTCGATACGTGCAAAATTTGAGTGATTCCTTTAAAGAGTATGAAGTACTTAAGACCATAAATGATTTTTGCCCTATAATTCAAACAGGGTCTTAAGTTGGGTGAAGGTTACGTTATTACTATAAGGGAACTCAGCGATGGGGAAGACGTAGCAACACCTAACCTTACATTATCACAGTCCATCCAGGATGTTCTTGTTAAGTTTAAGGATGTGATGTCTCCTAAACTGCCGAAAAAGCTGTCTTCTATACGAGATATGGATAACCATATTGAGCTGGAACTCGGTGTCAAACCTCCTGCCATGGCCCCTTATAGAAGGGCATTCCTATAGCTCGCTAAATTGAGGAAGCAGCTCCAAGACTTAATAGAATCAGGCTACATTTAACCATCGAAAGTTTTTTTCAGTGCTCCAGTCCTCTTCCAGAAGAAGAAGGATCGTTCATTACGTATGTGTATTGATTATCGATCCTTGAACAATGTCACTATTAAGAACAAGTACCCAATACCCTTAATAGTTGATCTCTTTAATCAAATAGTAAAGGCGAGGTACTTCACCAAGCTGAACTTGAGATCAAGCTATTACCAAGTCCGAATTACCTAAGGTGACAAATCGAAAACAACTTTTGTGATACGCTACGGAACTTTTGAGTTTCTAGTTATATCTTTCGGTCTCATCAATGTGCCAACTTTTGCACCCTCATGAACAAAATACTTTATCATTTTCTTGACAAATTCATAGTGGTCTACTTGGATGATATTGTTGTATATAGCAGTACTCTTAAGGAGCACGTTGATCATCTCAAACAAGTCTTTCAAGTTCTCTGAGAAAACAAGTTGTACGTCAAGAGGGAGAAGTGCTTATTCGCCAAGTAAGAGGTAGACTTCCTTGGCCACAAGATCAAGGATGGTAGGTTGATGATGGATCAAGCAAAAGTGCAAGTCATCCAAGCATGAGAGCCATCAACTAAAGTCCCGAAATTATGATCTTTCCTAGAACTTGTCAACTATTATCGTCGGTTTATTAAGGGATATTCTGTTATATTTGCACTCTTAACCGACCTACTGAAGAAGAACAACACATGACATTGGTCGATGGAATATCAAGCTTCGTTTGAGAGATTGAAGCAAGCAATCTCCAAGGAACCTGTTATGGTATTACCAGACTATAAAAAACCTTTCGAAGTCCACATCAATACATCTGACTTTGTCATCGGGAGAGTCTTAAATCAAGATAGGCACCTCATTACCTACGAAAGTCGCAAGCTAAATAACATGGAGAGACGGTATACCATCTAAGACAAAGAGATGACTGTCATCATCCACTGCTTGAGCATCTAGATGTGTTATCTCCTTCGAAGTAAATTCAAGGTCATAACTGACAATGTTGCTATGAGCTACTTCTAAACATAGAAGAAACTTAGCTCAAAACAAGCTCATTGGCAAGATTTTCTGGTAGAATTTGACTACATACTGCGTTATAAGCTAGACTAACCCAATGTTGTTGCTAATGTGTTGAGCCGAAAGGCGAGACTAGCTGTCATGTCCATTAGTACGCCAAAGAGTAACTTCCTTGAGTGGATCAAGGAGGGTACAATGCAGGATACATTGTCCAAGAACTTGCTGAAGTTGACTAATGAAGGAAATACTCGCCAATTCTGGTTGGACGAAAGAGTCCTAACAACCGTTGGCAACTGAGCTTTCGTGCCAAAATGGGAAAACTTACGAAATAAAATCCTTAAGCAATGTCATGATTCCATAGTAACTGGTCACTCAGGTATGACACGGACCCTTATACTTGTCTAACAACACTATTACTGGTAGCAAATGCATGTTGATGTCGAGTTCTATGTTAGAACTTGTCCTGTTTGCCAACAAGATAAGGTAGAACAACAATATCTGGCTGATCTATTAGAGTCATTACCCATTACTGAAAGACCTTGGAAAAGTGTTTCAATGGACTTTATCGTTGCCTTACCAAAGTCCGATGGGTTTGGAAGCATCATGGTGATTGTTGATCGATTCAACAAGTATGGTACCTTCATTCTAGCCTCCACTAACTGCAAGGTGGATAAAGTTGTTCATTTATTCTTCAAGAATGTAGTGAAATTATAAGGTGTTCCTAAAAGCATAATTAGTGATAGAGATCCTCATTTTACAGGTAAATTCTAGTGCAAGCTATTCAAACTACTAGGGACTGATCTGAATTTCTCTACAAGCTTCCATCCACAGAGTGACGGGAAAATAAAGCGAGTGAATGCCTTACTGAAACAATATCTTAGGCATGATGTTAGTGTCCATCAACGAGATTGGACAAAGTTACTCGATATTACCTACTTCTTCTACAATTTGCAAAGAAGAGAGACAACAAGTAAAAGCCCTTTCGAGGTTGTGATGTGACAACAACCCCTAACTCCAAATGTAATTACTTTTGCCTATACAAGGATCAATCCTTCTGCATATAAGTTTGCAAATGAATGACATGAGAAGGCAGACATCACTAGGGTCTACTTTGACAAAGCAACCAAGCGAATGAAAGTGACACCCAAAGCAGTATGAGGAAGGAGACTTGGTAATGGTAAAGTTGCTGCCCAACCAATTCAAGTTTCTACACAAAGTGCATAAAGACTTAGTAAGGAGGTACAAAGGGTCATTTCCTATTATCAAGCGTGTAGAAAAGACTGTCTATCAAGTCAACCTCCCATCAAAGCTCAAGATCCATAATATCTTCCATGTAAGTGTTCTAAAGCCTTTTTATAGGGATAATGAAGATCCAAGTCAAAGCGAGTTTAAACGCGCACCAACTGCTATGGTCACCAAATTTGATAAGGAGGTAGAACGTATCCTTGCTGATAGAGTGATCTGAAGAAGGGGAGTTTCTAACTATACCGAGTATTTGGTGAAATGGAAAGATTTATCGAATGAAAAGGTTAATTGAAAATGAGAGGACCTGTCTTGGCAGTTTGTAGATTCCAACCAACAATACAAGAATGAATGTGTGATAAGAACGTCGCTAAAATGAGTGGGAGAGAGAGTCATAGGCTGCCCAAGTGTGTTGTCAGCCCGCTTGTTGAATACTAGCCTAATTGATGTCACAACCCAAAACAAGGAGAATTCTAGAAGTATAATTAAGTGTACCTATTTAAAATACTTCATTGTAAATATTTAGATATTATAGAATAATTTTAATTTAGAATATTCTATAAAATTTTTTAAAACAAATAATTATAACCACAAGTAACTATAAATATCTCATTTGTAAAATCACATCTCATTTGTAAAATCACATCTCAATAATAAAATTTTTTTATATTACTAAATACTTATGTCTATTATTATTCTCTCTTTTTTTAGTCTTTCACTTACTTTCTTAAGTTCTTTCAAAATTTTCAAAATTTATTTAATTTATCTCCATATATGAAATAACTAAATCACGACTGAGTTAGTATAATCAAAACCTAACTCCATAATAATTAGTTTCTAGGAATAGGGTGAAGGAAATGGAGCAAACAAAAAACTACTCCAATTTGCCAAAGAAACAAAAGCCAAGTACACCCACGTATCCAGCTTCAAGCTGTGAAAAACACAGGCCTAAGTATCGCCTGTTTATTAGGTAAAAAAAAAAACAAAAAGTCACGAAGAGACATAAGGTAAATATACGAAAATAAGATATCGATTTATTAATTATTATATATTTAAAAATATATTAATTAAAATATAATAAATAAAATTTTATTTTATATTTTTTTACGCATCTCTTTAATACAATTGTAGTCAATTAGTGGCAAAAGTGTAGGGTGGTTTATATCAGTTATTAAACATTGACGGTACGCGCGGACGGTGACATTTCAACATGCATATGCATACAAAGTGCAAGATTGTTACAAATTGAGGCTGAATGGTATTTTGTACATCAGTAATAAGTTCAACGATGAAAACAAAAATTTGATAATAATTAGGTAAAAAAAAAATGCGAATCCATCTTTTTGCATTTATTCTTTCTAAGGCCAAGCATATAATAATTAAAGTGCTCCCACTTGGTAGGGTATCTTTCGTTACTAACAGAAAAGAAAGAGAGATAAAGGAATGAAAACCTGCTTACCGTATCTGCATTGCCAAGATGTCATATTTGTCAGAAGGTTGGTTTTTGGAATCATAACATTGCAGAAACAGAAAGTTCAAATTTGGATTTAATAACAAATGGATGAACAGTTTTGAAAAAAAAATAATGATAATTCAATGCAATACTAATTTGATGCCATGTTAGGGCTTAGTGACGTAGTAAAAAAAGAAAAAACACACACACACACACACACACACACATACACACACATTAATAGAAATTTTTTTAAAAAAACAACAATCAAGAAAAATTACATCATGATGGGGTTTTATTTGCTTACCGTTTGGGTTAATTTGATTCCTCTTTGTTCATTACTTACTGTCTGAAATGCATTGCAGGTATACTTTTTTTTTTTTCTTTTTTTGGTCCATCGTTGAAGGTATACATGTTTAGTTAATTTTGGAACTATTTTATTTAGTTTGTTTCACAATTGATAACTCGCGGTACTTATTATATATATATATATATATATTCATAAACAATAGGCTTTGGACTCCAATTTTTCCCCAACCTGAAAGAAACTCCAAGCTGATCTGATAAGAATAAGCAAATTAAACCTGCTTGGACACACAATCCATCCAGCATATTTCTATTGTTTACCCTGGATGCATGAAGTGTTTCTCCAAGCACTAACGAACTATAATATAACTATTGAAATGATCAACTACTATAAATATAGATGCATCAGCGCTGTCTGCCTCAGCAGTCTCAAATAAGGAAACAAAAATTGATTAAATATCCATTCAGAGTAATTCAGAAATTGACCCATGTTTACAAGTGCTCATTTTTGATTGGTCGTTCTAATAAACTTATCAGATGTTCATTTAATATAGCTAAAAACCTGTTAAAGGTAATATTGAATGTGACTTAGAATCGCACACATGATTTCGCATGGCATGTGACGAACATTTACTTAATTATAATAATATATAATATGGTTAAAATAGACTATATTTAAATTTTTTAAATATGAGTTGTGTGATTAAACATTTTTACATTAATTTTTTTATAAAAAATTAAATAAAATATAAATAAAAGTAATTTATTAATTATATATATATATATTAAATTAAAATATATTGAGTCAAATTTACGAATTTATGTATACACGTATGAAAACTAAAGCGTGGGACGGCCGGCCATAGTTGCTTCCCTTTAAACAATTGGCCTACCCGCTCTCCAATAATGATCCCACCTCTCTCTCTCTCTCTCTCTCTCTCTCTCTCTCTCTCTCCTCTCTCTTCTATTATGGAACAGTTTTTAATGAGAAATCAACTAGCCGACCACTGCATGACATACACATTATTCAATTTTTAAGTCTGCATAATTCAGCCACTTGTCTATTTCTGGTCTGGAGGATCTGGCTTTTTGACAAACTGAAATGATAATTGGGAAGATATTCTTGAATATTGATCATTTTTGTACATGATTCCACCTTCGCATGCTCCACAAAATTTTCTTATAAACAACGAAATTATGCATTGTTAGGTGAGAAGCAGAGAGTTTTTCATTATTTTTTATTCTATATAATTGCAATCGACAAATAGTCAAAAAAAAAAAAGAGAAAAGAAAAAGAAAAGAGGGGGGGGGGAATTGCAATTGACAAGAACCCAACTAGAATTTGGAGGGGCTACGACGGACACCAATATTGACTATTCTCCAAATTAATAGGCTTCAATTCTCCTCTTACACATGATTTTCTTTTAAAATGGGGTTTTTTTTTCTTCAATATGTGTCGACATCCAGGCTCAATTAGTTAACAATCATCTCCATTTTCTCTCGTTAGAAGAAGCAAATTAAAAAAATAAAATAAAATTGGATGGTAGAAATTCAGCCCCATTAGCCCAGAAAGGCACATCATGTGTTCTATTGGTGGGTCAACTTCGACCTCAGAAACATGATAAGGCATCTTAATACATGAAATTCTATAAGCAACCTCGTTTATATATATATATATTAGAATATTATTTTCTTAATTCGAACTTATCTCGGAACAAAATAATTGTTGTTTTTTTTTTTGAACCGCACAATGCTTTTATTCATGGCTGCCCCAGAAGCAGAGGCAACCCACAATGAACAAGGAGACAGCAAAATCTGGCTTTCCACAGCCAACGTCTCCCCACGAAAATCAAAACTGTGACCCAACGACCGAACAGTAACAAACACTCCCAACTCCACCCCCAAAAAAAAGCTGACCAAAGTTGCAAGACTATCCCTGAATTCACATAAATAAAACCACAAAGCCTCCCCTATACAACTCTTAGGGGGTCCTGTTCAAAAAAATGAAGAATTAGGCCTACATCATCAAGGCCAAACCACTCAGCCGAATTGTTAAAATTGATTTCTTACCCTTTACAAAACATCTTGAGAAAAGAACAACAATATTACTGTGTTTTTTTTTTCTGTAGGGGCAGAAAATGGCTGTTTTATTATTTTTAAACATCAGGGAACAGTGTTCTTTTTGGGATTTCCCTCTTTTTTTTTTTAATTTTCATTTGCTTTTATGACTGGACAAAACAGGCAATCAATCGCATGCATGATCATTTATTTGGCACCCCAGAGGCACGACAGTCTCGTATTGCAGAGGCCCAACCCGACTCGAATTTGTTTGCTGTCATTATTTTCACACCAATAAATTAATTAAAATATTTTTTTAAAATATAATAATTACATAATAAAAATAATTGGGTAAAAATGTTGATAAAAATTTATTAAATTATATATATATATATATATATATATATATTATTAGATGTACTGCGTTTTTCTATGCACTAATTTTTTATCAAGCAAATACGTTGGAACCGCAAAACTGGCCCCATTCTAACCTCATTTACATAAAGATAATCAGAAAGGGGAAGCACTTATAAGCCTCAGCCCAATCGGATTAAAATAAAATTTTTGAGAGGAAAAGAAAGTGTAAGGAATGAGCATTATGCTTGAAATTGAGATTTTTATTTTTATTTTTTTCTTTTACAACGTCTAGGATTCTACTACACTTGGAGTTTGTAGAGAAAGACACATTTGCTCTTTTTTTTTTGGTGGGGTGCATTGAAAACTAAGCACATTATGCAATCAATGAATAGCAATTATTTTAAAGCTATGTATCCCATCTGTTGATCACCACCCACAAGGCAAGGGAAGTATTGTAGGCCAATCAACTTTGCTCTTTTATTGCTCGTCTGCCAAAGAAAACGATATCTTCCTCATGTGATATCGAAGGTGAACGAATCCGCCAAATTGTCTTTTATTTATTTGTTTATTTACGGGAATCGATTAAGAGGCCAGTATTTATAAGATAAAGGTCAACAAGACCTCGATCCCCCTATATTATAATGCATTTATGACTCTGTAATGGGGAAAATTGTATGCATTTATTTCTTGCATATAATTGTATCTTGTTTGATATAAATCTTATGCCATTTGACGAATCCAATTAATCAGTATATACTTTTGTACCTATAGACATGCCAACAAGAGAAATTTCACAATGCTTCACTCCCTAAAACTAGATCCCCCTCCTCCTCCCCCCCCCCACCCAAGTAATTGAAATAATATGATTTAAGAAGGAAATGTTTATTCCTTGTTAAAACGAGAGTATAAGGTCAATGAGTTGGTGCACGTGTGACCATCGAGTTCTAGATCAAGAACATGAACCAAGGCCTCAATTGAACCGTCAAAGCAGCAATTAATGCGGAAAAGCAGATTGTCTCGAGAATGGTAAGCACTTTACGCACCTTTCCCTCTAGGAAATGTAATCGCTCTGTAAACGAGAAAGTTAAAAAAGGAAAAAAGAAAAAGAAAATATTGGTCACGATCTCAAATTGGTATATCATATTTTCATTTACTTAGGCTTGAATTGCAATTATGTGGTAAGCTTCATATACTCTGAGACGTTTTCCTTCTTTCTCCTTCAAAACTGAAAAATTCTGGGGAGATAAATTAAGATTGTTAAGAAATCTCGTTATCTAAGACCGTATGAAATTGAAAATTAACGATATCATGAGATTGTTTGACTCACACAATTTTTTTTTAAATTTTTTATTTTACGCTATAAGGGTTTGGTCTTTAGTTGCTCGGAATTTCAAGCAACCACAAAAATTCAAGCCGTGGAGGCTACTGGGTTGTCGCCTAACATCCAAGTACTGACATTATCGCAAAAACAGGGGAGCTTCAAAATGGGTTATACTTCTTTCTTTCTTTCTTTTTCCTCTTTTTGATGAATTGGTAGTGAGATTTTATAGAAAGAAGTAATAATTGTGCAGAAGTTACAAGAAGTGAAGAGAAAATAAGAAAAGCTTAAATTATAAGAAAATAAGAAATGCCTATTTGATTAGTGCATTGGCAACAGAGTTGGTTGTTCTACTAATATGCCTATGGTCAATGGATTTTATTAGTCGCTGTTTGCACATTATTAGCCATGTGGCACCTGACACACATTATATGATGGAATAATTTATTGATCATAAATTAAAAGTTGACAACCTAATGGAATTCAAAACCCAATTTAATAAAATGTGAAAAGTTTTACCATTTAAATTTGTATTTAATTCTCATGTATGATGTATCACCAAAATTATTTTTTATTATTTCATAAATTATATCACAATTTATTTACTTATTTTATAATATTTTCAATTAATTATAATTTTACCTAAATTATTTAGAAAATAGTAAATTATTTTTTTGTTTATAAGTATTTTTTCTATTTAGTTAAAATATTTTTATAATTAATTATTAAGTATTTTCTCATTTAAAATAAAATATTTTTAAAATTAATATAATAATTTTAATTATAAATATGTGTAATTCAAAAAATTAAAATGATCTCATTATCAAATATTTTAATTTATTCAGATAATTTATCAATTATATATATATATATATATATTAAAGTTGTTATTTTTTTAGTAAATTCTCAAAATTCTTTGAAATGTTTAATAAATTGGCATCCTTTGGTTCTTCTTTTCGTACTTCCACCTTTGTCAAGTGTATCAAATCATGTTTCTATTATAGAGTTCAAAATAACCTCTTAAATGGTAAAAATTGTGAAAGAAAAATTCTATTAAAAGTAATTTTATAATTTTATAAATACCAGGTATATTATAATAAAGATATTACTAGTAGTTAATATGTGCATTTATTATTTAAAAATATTTTAATTTTTGACAAACAAAAATTATTAAAATTTTTATGGAATGGGTAGTAAAAATTAATGTCTTACCTATTATAGACTCTAAAATGGTGCAAATGATATTTAATATTATCCATTTAAATTTGACAAGCTAAGATTTTAATTATGGATAAATATATAAAAAAATATATATTACTTGAATTTTATGATAATAACAAATTTAATGAAAATTATGATTTAATCGAAGTTAATATTTTATTTTTATTAAAATTGTGAATTCATCCTGCAATGAGAATGTTAATCAAATACCAATTCTTGATCTAAACAAAATTAGTCAAATTGTTGATCAAAAGAAAATTGTTCACAAAGAAGATAGAAACATTAATCGTTGATAATAGTGGCGTTGAGCACACCCAGGAGAGAGAGTGACCGAAAGAGATAAAAGAATCGGGTCATAGGAGGCCATGCCTAAACCAGACTATCATGGTTACGAAAATAATAATAATTAATTAATTATAAAAATATATTAAATATAATTAGCAACTAAAAATTAATTGATATCAAATCTCACACCTCTATTCCTTATATATTTATAATGTAACTCTCCTTAGCTCATCAAATTCAGAGTCACAGGAGTCACCTTATCCAAAAGTTGCATTATTTGCACTTTTAAATGTCTCCCAACTCACTATAAAAGGCCCAGTTTCTTGCAGAGTCTCAAGCCCTCTCATTCAATCACTACTTGCATTTTACTCTCTATAACACAAGGGAGACAACAAACACAGCAAATAAAAAGATCTCTGTAATCAAAGGAAACGCCAGTCACTAACTCAAAAGCAATACTAATGTCTGAGACTCTTCCAGCTGAAACAAAAGGCAACAACATCCTCGTAGATGCCTGGGACTTCAAGGGACGGTCGGCCGACCGGTCCAAGTCCGGCGGCTGGACCAGCGCTGCTATGATTCTAGGTCCCTTTACATACCCATTTCCTCTACAGCTTTCTCGCCCTCTCTCCCTGCCTCATTTTCTGTTCCTTATATGGTAATATTACCATGGTTTATATAAAAGGCTCGTATATCTTTGTTCTGTATACTTCTATTTGCTTACGAAAAGTCTCTTTCAGACAAATTTCAGATTGTTGGTACACAGATTTCAGATTGTTAGTACGGCCCTCATTGTCGCGACTCCCCATTCACTCTCCGCTTCCTTCTTATTGGAGCTTTTTTTTTTTTTTTTCATCTTCTTAGGTGGGGAGGCATGTGAGAGGCTAACCACACTCGGAATAGCTGTTAATTTGGTCACATACATGACGGGTACCATGCATTTGGGCAATGCTACGGCTGCCAACACCACCACCAACTTCCTTGGAACCTCTTTCATGCTGTGTTTGCTTGGTGGATTTATTGCTGACACCTTTCTCGGAAGGTTTTGAATTTTTGTCTCCTGAGCATTTTATACAACCACAGAGTTTGCGCTGCTCCTACTTAATTTGTCCTTATTTTCCCTTTTTCTTTTGCAATTTTCTTTATTTTTGGAGCAGGTACCTCACCATCGCCATCTTTGCCACCGTCCAAGCAATGGTAAGATTCCCATAACATCAATTTACCCCATCATCCTCATTGCCACTAATTGAACCAAGAGAAAACAGATTTGAAAAAGAAATAAAAATTCGGATGAACCCCATTTAATCCATCTATGTTGATCCCACTTCCCAATCTATTTTGCAGTTCCTAGTTCCAGGCCACTCTGTAAATAAGTCAATTTTTCATCTTTATAAGGTTACTTTGTACCAACAATAATAACAGGATTTTAACCCCAAATTTAATAGGGTTAGACTAAGTGATTTTTTATTAATATTTCATTATATTATGAATTAAATTTATTTTTACGAACATGTTACTTTTTTCTTTCTTTTTTTTCTCTCATCCATGTGTATTGTGTGTAACTTTTGTTCCTGGACATTAGGAAAATGTAAATTTTATATATAATATATGTCAATTTCTCAGTTTCATGATGTTTCTTTGTCTCTGCTGACACATTAGACATTGGTGGTAAATATTATTTAACAGGGTGTCACAATCTTGACCATCTCCACCACAATCCCAAGTCTCAGGCCACCAAAATGCAGCAGCAACACCAATTGCATCCCTGCAGACAGCAAGCAACTCATGGTTCTGTATTTGGCACTGTATCTTGTTGCTCTTGGCACTGGGGGTCTCAAATCAAGCGTCTCGGGCTTCGGATCGGACCAATTTGATGAAAATGACCAGAAAGAGCGAAAACAAATGAACATGTTCTTCAATTGGTTCTTCTTTTTAATCAGTGTTGGATCGCTTGCAGCGGTGACAATTCTTGTTTACATACAGGATAACATAGGGAGGGAATGGGGGTATGGTGCCTGTGCCTGTGCCATCGTGCTAGGCCTAATTGTGTTCCTGTCCGGGACAAGAAGGTACCGTTTCAAGAAATTGGTAGGGAGTCCGTTGACACTAATTGCAGCAGTACTTGTGGCTGCGTGGAGAAAAAGGAACTTGGAATTGCCTTCGGATGCATCACTTCTCTATGATATTGATGACATTGAAGACGGACGCAAGAAGAAGAAGGAAAAGCTTCCCCACAGCAAGCAGTTCAGGTTAGTAGTTTTTACTGAACCTTTGTGCCCCACATTTTTATATATTTTTGTTTTTTTTTTATTTGGGTGGTTCTTATTCCTTTATGCTTACAAGCAAGTATATTTAGTTTAAGGTTTAATCAATACAAACTATTGTGAAATTACTCTAATTTGATCCGCAAAACCAATAGCTCGTAGAAAATGAACCAAAATGACTTTTATTTTTTTACACAGAAAGTAGCCGACATGGCCAGTGGCCCCTGGGCCACAACATAACCAGGGTTTGAATGACGCCTATGTCTAAAAAGCCTCCGAATGGAAGCAATTCCACGTGAGGTCTGAGGTCACTTGATGAATATTGGTTTGTGCCACTCGGTTGTGTCTAGGTCCCACATGTCCTCCTTTTGGAAAAACTAATAAAAATTAAATCCAAAATGTATTGCCCAATTTTAAAAATTTACTATTAAATTAGAGAAATAAAAATATCTGATAACCACCCCCTAAATAGGCATGGGTGATGAGGGTGACAAATGTCATAACTTTTTTTTTTAAAAAAAATAATATATATATATGTATAATATATTTTCGGAAAAAAATATCACATTTTATTCTAAATACAATACATTTTATTTTATTTTTCAAAAACAGATCATGCCCAACTATGGTACATCTAACTTTTCCGGATCTGATTGAATGGTATCACATGCTTGCACATGAACTTCACAAGTAAATACAAAGGTGATCACAGGTTCTTGACAATTGGGAAAAAGTCAGAAACTGAACGCCAAGACCTTTTAGCCTTTTTTTTTTTTTTTTAAGAAGAAAAAAAAAGAAGTCTGCATGTTGCTTTTACCCTAAAAGGCAATCCTAACCAATGATGGGAAAAGCTAGCAAGCATCAGCATCATGTTATATGTGTCAGTCTCTCGTGCCTAACTCAACCGATTTACCACTCAATTCTTATGTGTCATGTCTGATTTTTTGTGATTCTTAGGTTCATTATGCAATCCATGCATATTTCTGTCCCCTGATTTGTTCCTTCTTTCCTAATATGATATAATTGCTTGATTAAGGGAGAGTATGGCGGTCTGTCTTTTTGGTCAATTCTCATGATTCTTATCTTCAGCATCCACTTCTCAAGTCACATTCACATCTATTACGTTGCTGCATGACGTTGCTCTCTTTGTCTAATTACACTAATCTAATATTTTTAACTAGTCCTCTTTTGCGAAGGACTCTATTACATGGATGCAAGTTTTTGATTCAAACAAAAAAAAAATGTAATTAGAATCGTTACTTTCATAAATATGGAATTGCGAATGTGTTCCTAACATTTCACTTTAGAAAATTATTAGTGTAATTGCACATCATTCAGTGCTCTTTTAGCTATACTGCGTCGTGCCATGTCTCCCAAGTTGGCCCGATAACCCTTTAATTTTTCCCAGGTCCTTGTCTGCATTTTACAACTATTTGTCTTATCTAGTATAATTATTTGGTTCCATGTTGTTTTGGCATTTCAGATTGTTGGATAAAGCAGCGATAAGGGACCCAGAAGTCAGTACAATAAACAAGTGGAACTTATCAACCTTGACCGACGTCGAAGAAGTGAAATTGGTCATCAGAATGTTGCCCATCTGGGTTACTACCATCATGTTTTGGACCGTCTATGCCCAAATGACCACGTTCTCTGTGTCACAAGCCACCACCATGGACCGTCACATAGGGAAATCTTTCCAAATACCTCCAGCATCTCTTACAGCATTCTTTGTCGGCAGCATTCTATTAACCGTGCCAGTTTATGACCGAATTATTGTCCCAATTGCAAGAAAATTCCTCAGGCAACCACAAGGGCTAAGCCCGCTGCAACGAATTGGGGTTGGCCTTGTTCTCTCAATCTTGGCAATGGTGGCGGCTGCACTCACAGAATTGGAAAGACTAAGAGTGGCAAGCTCACATGGCTATACCAATAATCCAGCGGCTGTGATCCCAATGAGTGTGTTCTGGCTGATCCCGCAATTCTTTTTTGTGGGGTCTGGTGAGGCATTTACTTATATTGGGCAGCTTGATTTCTTCCTAAGAGAGTGCCCCAAAGGAATGAAGACAATGAGCACTGGACTGTTTTTAAGCACACTTTCACTTGGGTTTTTTGTCAGCTCTTCATTGGTCAGCATAGTGCACAAGGTGACGGCTAAGAATCCTTGGCTAGCAGACAATCTGAACCAAGGCAAGCTTTATAATTTCTATTGGTTGTTGGCAATTTTGAGTGGTTTGAACTTGGCAGTATTTCTGGTTTGTGCTCGGTGGTATGTCTACAAGGATAACAGGCTTGCAGAGGAGGGAATTGAACTGGAGGAAGTTGATGGCCCTGCTTGCAATTGATAATTAAGGATATGTACAAAAAGCATGGAAAGGGAGTAACCAACTCCACAAAACTGTGGGGCTTTTTTATGACACAAGTAAGCATAAGACATGTTCCATTTCCATGTGTGCAATAGATAAAAATATTTAAATTAGTGTTTGTAAAGTTACTGTGACTTTTGGCAATTGCGATGGTTGGAAAATCTAGTGCATCTACTATCAGGGCTTGTTTCCTAGATTTTTTTTTTTTTTTTACTTTCGTGAACTTTTTGTTGAAAGTTAGTCGCTTTCTTGATATCATAAATAACTATAGTTAAAAATAAAAGTTATTTATTAAAAAAAATATTTCTGAATACTAAATATTCTTATACATTAAAATTTGAAAATAATCAAATACATGCAATTTTTTTTTGAGAGAGAGATTAAACCAAAGCCCTTCCTTTAAAGTTAAATTACTTAAAATTTTATTTTAATAAATTAACATAATAAATCACAGTACCTATAACATGATAGACAGGCATGGCATCAGTTTAATTAACCCTGAATGTATTGGAATCATGTCTAAACTCAGATAACCAGAAGCTATCTGTATCTGATTCTTTCTTGAGATCTTCTTTTTTTTTTTTTTTTTTTGGGTCAAATGGGGCCAGAAATTCTTTCTATAGATTGAGTTTAAGTGTGCCTTTTAACTTGGACTATATGCTCCAGCCTAAAGCAAGTACTGCCAAAGATCATCTCCGCTCAGCTCTTATGCTGAAGTCTCTAGGATGGGTAAATTTCAGGCTTCTTTCAGGATTTGAATTTAAGATATTCCAGATGGATGTCTAGGATCTCCCATTTTTCCTTCTTCTTCTCCTCCCCCCCCTCGCCCCCCACTATTTTGATTTCCTTGATTAATTGTAGATCATGTTAGTGTACCCTTATCCTGTAGGCTTTATATTATATAGACATCCCATTTCTTCTGTTTTCATTATTATATTTCACCTTTCACTTGCTATAAAAAAATTTTTAAAGAAAAATCAATAGACCAAGTTGATAGTGTAATTTGTTCTCATCTATAGTAAAAATGTGTTAAGAGTTCCACATGTCCTTGTAATATCTCGTGGAAATTTAGGAAGATTGAATTATCATTCATGAAAATAACAATCATCCACAAATTACCCTACGAAGATAGGAGATGGCTTAACTTTCATTGATTAATTGATTGCTGTTTCATTTGATGCCTATTAGCCCCCAGTTTCTGAAAATTAATCAGTAAACGACAGCCTCAAGAATTCTTGGCATTGTTCTTTAAAACATTATCGCAAATGGGGGGCAAATCATTGATGGCATCGATGCCACTATTCAAGTTGTAAATTCAATGAAGCTTTCTTTACATCGTGTCTGCTATAAGTAAGCTTTGTCTTTATGGGTTGTTGGTAAAGCAACTTGAGAAAGCAATCACTATATATATATATATATATTAGATTTAAACGCACATTGATTCTGAATATATGATTAAAATAATAAAATATAAGATCTTTCAATTAACTTAATATATTTTAAGTTAAATGTGTTTGTTAATTTAGGCTTGAAAAAATATAATTAATTTAATTAATTTAATTTTAAGAAAAAATTTGCATTTTGATTTTTTTTTCTTAAATTTTTTTAGAGTAATTTGTTTTCCATTTTAAGAAATTTGTTTTCCTTTTTAACAAATAAACATATAAATTTGAGAGATTTTTCCTTTTTTTTAGCAATTTTAGTTGATTTTTTTTTGGCCTTTTATTTTCTTTTGTTTAGAGAATCTTATAATTATAAAATTTTAATTATAATTAAAATAAAATTCTAGGAATAATTTCTGTAATTATAATCAAATCTATATTGATTAAAGCATATAATATTACTTTAATTGTAATAAAATTTTCATAATTATAATATATTTTAATATAATTAATTTACAAATTTATGAAAAATCATCACATAAACAATACTCTTGTTTTCTCATAGTTTTGAAAATTTTTACTTACTATTTTTGGGCCATGCATTGTGTGAGTTCTGAATATTTAATTAAAAGTGTTAAATTTTATTTAAATTAAGTTTACTTTTATAGTTAATTTATAATTGAGAAAAATAATTGGTTAAACTAAATTAATTTGTTAGATAATTTTATATTTATAAAAATTTAATTACAATGGAGATATAATTTTATAAATTAACAAAATTCTTATTTAATTAAATTAACTTTATATTAATCATAAAATCTACATCTTCTAAGGAAAATCATTTAATAGAATTCATATAAAACATGGCAAGAACTACTAGTGTCAGCTTCAAGAACCCAATCTGCAATGGGTAAGATCGATGCATGGGTAAGTACTTTAGTATAATCTATTAACAAAACATTAAAAAAAAATTCATTATCCAGGAACGCAATGCAATAAAAGATATATAAAAAAATATATCATTTATCTAATAATTTATATATTATTTTATATTTTCAAATTTAATAATTTGTTATTAGAGTACACCACATCAACTCATATTTACTAGGTCACTTATCAAGTTTTTCCAAAAAAAAGAGAGAGAGAGAGAAATGTTACGTGAATATATGATAAACACAAGAAATATAGATTAATTATATTTTTCTTGACAAAAATTAATAACATTAAGAATAAAAAATTACCTTTTTTTTTTGGCTATTATGTGCTCCATATAGTGGTGCTCACAAATTAATTGAACATAAAAGTGAATAAGAATCAATCTTGAATATTAATTATTATATATATATATCATAATTATTGCATTGATTTCTTGTGTCTCAAAAATTCATCTATTAGACATGCAAGCATTCGATGCATAATTCATGTCAGCTGTCTGTCACGGGCTGATTCAAGTATGCTGCCAGCCCGCTTGTTGCATGCTAGCCCAATGCTATCCCAATTGGTGCCCCAACCCAAGTCCAGGAGAATTCTAAAAGAATACTTAGGTGTCCCTCTCTAGAATACTCCATTGTAAATATCTAAATATTATCCTTAGAATTCTCTAGAACAAATGATTGTAGCCACACATTGAGGAGGGGAAGTAACTATAAATACCCTCATTCCTCCCATTTGTAAATACACCTCTACACTTCTCAATAGCAAAGTTCTCTACATTGCTATATACTTGTGCCTACTTTCCTTCTCTCTATCTCAAAGCCTCTCACTTTCTCTCTCTTTTGAGTTGGTTGTAACTCTTCAAGGCTTACTTAGCATCTTCTCTCACAAGATTGTCTAAGCATTGCGCGGGTTAGCACGTCTAAAGCATGTCCAAAGCCTAACTCCGTGACAGGTGGTATCAGAGCAAGGTAATCCTAGTCCCTACTTTGTTCATCTTTGAGTTGTGAGTATGACAGTTGAGGAAGGAGTTGCTGCTGTGGAACAACAGTTTGAGCAACAAGTTCGTGGGCGAGAGGAATAACGTGTCCCAGCCAAACGCAGCAAATCCAAAGTTCCAGCAAAGGAAACCATAGAGACTCGTGTTGTTGGCTTGGAAAGGAGTATCACAAACGTGAGCTCCGCTGTAGGCGATCTTAGTGATCAAGTTGATAACTTGATCCATGAGAACGCTGAGATTACAAGGGCTGTCAGGTCTATGATTGAAGATCTTGGTCGCACCTTTGAGGATCGGATATGCTCTATCAATGAAAAGTTGTCCAACTTACGCAAGTTCATGGAAGGAGAGATCCATGATTTTCATAGGGAGATGGAGTCACGCCACCGAAGTAGCACACACACTCAAGTGGTACGACTGCCGCCACCACAAGTGCCCCTGTTGTCCATGGTCTGAAGGTCCCCAAACCAGCCATGTACAATGGAACTCGCAACGCCACAATAGTGGAAAACTTTTTCTTTGGTCTTGAACAATATTTTGAGGCCATGGGGGTTGTCGATGACCTTGCAAAGGTATGCAACGCCCCAATCTTCTTGAGGGATGCTGCCCAACTATGGTGGAGAAGGAAGCATTCCGAACGTGAGAAAGACTTATGCATTCTCAACACCTGGGAGCAATTAAAGGTTGAATTGCGCAAACACTTCGTGCCTCACAATGCGAACAACGAAGCTAGAGGGAAGTTACGTCGCCTAAGCCAAACAGGTAGTATTTCCGATTACATCAAGGAATTTACTACTATCATGCTTGAAATTGATATGTCTGATAGGGAGCTTCTCTTCCACTTCAAGGACGGCTTGAAGAATTGGGCAAGAGTAGAGCTCGACAGACGTGATGTGCAGAATCTAAATGCTGTCATTGCTGCTGCTGAAATGCTCATCGACTACTCTTCCAAGAATAGAAGGCCGAACTCCAACAAAAGTGAGGGAGAGAACAACGGGCAGAAACAGGATGCGAGCCGCAAGGAGAGTGAAAATCCTAAGCATGGGCAGAACTCTTCGAGTAAACGTAACACAGGTAATCCCCCGAAGCCCTGTTTCATTTGTGATGGACCACATTAGGTGAAGGATTGCCCCAACCGTAGGGCAATGAATGCAATGATTGCGAAACTCAACAAGGAGAAATCCAAGGAGGAGTCCCAACTCGACATGGGAGCCATACAACAATTAGGCAACCTGTCAAAGCTTCTCTCTCCAGCAGTTCCTAAGGAGAAGGTACTGTTGTACGCGGACGTCGCCATTAAAGGCAAAACTGCATGTGTAATGCTAGACACGGGAGCAACGCACAACTTCATGGACGTCCAAGAGGCCAAACGTTTAGGCCTCAAACTCGCAAAGGGGAATGACACCATCAAGGCTGTCAATTCGGAGGCAAAACCTGTCCAATGTGTGGCGCAAGGAGTAGCTGTCCAAATCGGAGATTGGGCGGGTAAGTTAGACTTTTTTATCGTTCCTATGGATGATTTAAAAGTCGTACTAGGTCTTGTATTTTTCTGCAAAGCTTCTTCTTTTCTCATTCCTGCTTCAAGTTCTCTCGTGATTCTCGACACGAGCAAGATCCGAGTGATCCCTTTGAAGAGCAAGGGGAAGTTGGAATCATCAACGATTTCTGCCTTGCAATTCAAACAGGGTCTTAAGTTAGGTGACGGTCACGTTGATACCACAAGAGAACTCAGCGACGGGAAAAGACGTAGCAGCACCTACTCCTGCATTGTCACATTCCATCCAAGGTGTCCTTGCCAAGTTCAAGGACGTGATGCTCCCTGAGTTGCCAAAGAAGCTGCCTCCAAGACAAGATGTGGATCACCACATCAAGCTGGAACTCGGTGCCAAACTCCTGCCATGGCCCCTAATCACATGGCAACCCCGGGGCTTGCGGAATTGAAGCAAGCTACCTCCAAAGAACCTGTTGTGGTGCTTCTGGACAACGAAAAGCCTTTCAAAGTCCACAAGAAGAAACACACCAAAACATATGCGAAAGGAGACTTGGTGATGGTAAAGTTGTTGCCCAACCAACTCAAGTCTCCACGCAACGTGTACAAGGGCTTGGTGAGAAGGTACGAAGGTCCATTTCCTGTTATGAAGCGTGTAGGAAAGGTCTCCTACCAAGTCCAACTCCCATCAAAGCTGAAGATCCACAATGTCTTTCATGTAAGTCTTCTAAAGCCTTTTCATGGGAATGACAAGAATCCTAGTCGAAGCAAGTCCAAGCACGCACCAACCGCTAAGGTTACCAAGTTTGACAAGGAGG
The DNA here is from genome assembly GCA_021464305.1 of Kandelia obovata. Taxonomy (NCBI): domain Eukaryota; kingdom Viridiplantae; phylum Streptophyta; class Magnoliopsida; order Malpighiales; family Rhizophoraceae; genus Kandelia; species Kandelia obovata. The sequence continues at coordinate 2,245,077 of JADCRA010000363.1, forward strand.
TGGAATCCATCCTTGCCGATTGAGTGACCTGAAGGAGGGGAGTTCCTAGCTACACCAAGTACTTGGTGAAATGGAAAGATTTGTCGGACGAAGAGGTTAGTTGGGAACGAGAGGACCTCTTTGGCATTTGCGGATTTCATCCACCCGCTACAAGGATGAAAGCGCGACGAGGACGTCGCGAAAAATAAGTGGGGGGAGGGTGTCACGGGCTGATTCAAGTATGCTGCCAGCCCGATTGTTGCATGCTAGCACATGCTATCCCAATTGGTGCCCCAACCCAAGTCCAGGAGAATTCTAGAAGAATGCTTAGGTGTCCCTCTCTAGAAATACTCCATTGTAAATATCTAGATATTATCCTTAGAATTCTCTAGAACAAATGATTGTAGTCACACATTGAGGAGGGGAAGCAACTGTAAATACCCTCATTCCTCCCATTTATAAACACACCTCTACACTTCTCAATAGCAAAGTTCTCTACATTGCTATACCACTTGTGCCTACTTTCCTTCTCTCTATCTCAAAAGCCTCTCACTTTCTCTCTCTTTTTGAGTTTGTTGTAACTCTTCAAGACTTACTTAGTATCTTCTCTCGCAAGATTCTCTAAGTACTGCACGGGTTAGCAACGTCTAAAATACGTTCAAAGCTTAACTCCGTGACACGTGGCTTTGGAATGCATTTGAATTTCTGTCCACCAAGTGAGCTTAGTATCTATCCTTCCGACCTCAAAAAAGTCCATCATCGACATTTGCTCAACTGTCCAAGTTATGTTTGGTCTCTCTTCATTTTTAGTGTGAGGCCCACCTCCTTAACCTCTGTTTGTTTTCAGTGTAAGGTCCATTATACGGCATAAATGTAGAAAAATAAATAATTAACAATAAAACACCTATAAATATTTAATTAAAATTTTCAGCTCATGACCAGTAAAAATAAAGTTTACTGTAACGTATGAGAATAAATAAATAACACCCTCTTGCAGACAATTAAAAAGTGTTGATACGCATTTTACCTTTTTTTTTTTGGTTGGAAGGGTTTATTAGACGATATAAATTATATGATATAAATTTTCTTTATTTCTGAATCGATTTTACTCTTTTTCAAGATTGGAATTCAAAATTTCAAGAATAAAAATTCAAATTCGTAATCATTAAAATGTTATTTGATGACCATGAAAGGAAATATTAGGCCATATCCTACTCATCACCTATAAAAAGGAGAAAAGATTAAAAAAGAAGTAAAATAACTCTTCAAAAGCATGCCGCCTGGGAAAACTTTCTCAACCTTGCACATAACTCTTTGGCAAGTGGCCAGAATCTGGAACAAGCAGGACCAACCAATGTGTACAAAGATTGCGATTTCTGCACAATATGCAAAAGATTACCCCTAATCAGGACTCATAAGAACATCACTTGTTTAAGGCCATAACAAAGATTTTTAACCCACTTTTCTGATAAACTGAAATAAGGGAGGCCAAATTTCTCTGGCAAGACTGGAGGGCAGAAAGCTGTGAGTGTCCAACCTCAGAAAGAAAGCAGTTATGCCTTTCATATTGGACGTGAGTGTCCATCTGAGAAATTGAGTGACATTGTATTGGAGAGTTTTTAATCTATGCTTAAGCTTATTTCACATCTAAGCATAAACAACTGGGCAGCTAGCTGTGCAAGGATGTGTCTTGCTCACCCAATATGAATTAACTGGGAGACAATTGTCGAATAACAGCCACAAAACTATTAACACAATTTCATTTCTACAATCATTAGGCAAGGTTTTAACAGGGATACAAACCTATGTCAAATTCAAGAGACACTCGGAGGAGGATTGCACAAGGTCTTCATTAATTTCTTCAATATATATTTGGACATCCATCCAATTTTGCTGCTCTCTTGCTTCCCAATATCCTCCTACATACTTGAAAGTCCCATTTTCATCCTCTTGCTGGAACCATCTTGGGTTCCATCCATGTTCTTGAAGTTTCCTTGACTGCAAACGAGAAGTGACAAACATAAGGATATAAGGAGATCCTTCATATATATGTATAAGAATTTTACTTCAAACCTATCTTAAAGGAAGAAAAAAAATGTCAATATATAGGAAAATAGATTTAACATAAGCTTTCAGACTCATAATACATGGTCATTAAAAGAAGTACCATTCTTTGCCTCTTCTTCCAGCCTTTGTTTCTCTGCATTTGGCTTTGCATAATCCCCTTTCTCCAGATGCCTCTGGTCTGGTCTAAGCCTAGAATCCGTGGGTGGGAGCTTCTCCTTAATCCGTTATCAAATACTTGGGATCAGACACAGCTATAGTAAAACAATGAGACATGCATAAGAGGAAATGGAAATGCATGCTCTAAATTTGACATAACACATCCTCTCTACCTGCAGTCCAGATGTTAATTCATTCAGTGTGATAGCGAATGAAGTCAAGTTTGTATCGTGTGAGATTAGGAGGGGGCTTGGTTCTTTTCCAAAGTAAGGTGGCATCTTTGGTTTGCCAGTCCTATCACATTAGTATAATACATGCTATCAATCCCACTTCCCAAATAATGTGGCAACTTTTTTTCGCCAAAAAC